>CM076576.1:119589066-120192323 GCA_034641835.2 Pinus albicaulis
TTTAGGATTGTCCTCATTTAAAATTAGATTTTCATTTTGTTGGCGAGAAGTCAGGTCTCGCGGACAAGACCCAGGTTCAAGAGTTGTGGCCAACAAAGGGGTCTGGTGTAGTCTAGGAACACGCCGGCATTTTCACCCTGCTTCGGAGAGCAGTGCGTCTCACCCGAGGCGTGCCGCAACCACATGCAGAAGGGGATGAGATCAATGGCAAGGAACAAACCCGCAACTCATGAAGGACAGTGCATCGATTACATATACAAAGTTATATACGCAAGATCACTTAATAAGCATTCAGACATTTGCAAATAAAATTTTAAACCAGCATAAACACATTACAAGCACATAAACATCTTATTGAGACAGCAACCTTCCATTGTATTAATCTCTTGGCAAAACACATGATTACATGGCATTCTCACTGATCGATTACAAATCTGATACAGATGGATTTCGAAACAGAAAGGCAGAATGGAGAAGATGAGGAACCATGGGAAGGACATGCATGATTCTTCCACAATCGCTCTGTGCATCTTTCCCTGTCTCGAGCCTCGCAACCTCTTCAGCATCCTCTTTGTTTCAGCCGGGTGACTGTTATTTATTCACCCGCTCTTGCGACTATCAGTTCCTCTGTGTCTTTACTTCAGCTTCTCCCGGCTTCTCTCCTGTTATCTGCGTGTTCCACTTTCTGTCTTCTGCTGTGTGTTTCCTTCATCTGTACTTGTCTCTGTTCTATCTCTAGCTATCGCATGCTTCCGCGCCACCTTGATAGCTCCGCGACTCCTGGTAGTTGCGGCGCGGTCGCGGTTGCCATGTGTCTTCATGCCGCAACTCAAAAAGGTCAAAATTCAAAATGTCTTAGCCAAGATTTCAAAAACTAAACAAAAACAAGGGCCCCAACAGGCCCCGACCACAATTCCTTGACTCGTCCCCGAGTCAATCACAAATAACAATCTCCACTTCCATTACCCCGCTGCCTCTCGTGCTCTGTTCTGCTGTGCCTTCACCCCGCGCCCTTTCCTGCTGTGCTCCGCCATGCGGTTGTTCAAACAAGGGCCCCAACTCTGGGACCCTGCGGAGCGCTGTATCTCTAAGCCTGGTGAAGTCCGCCACCGCTTGCTGCCATTCCTGCATAAGCAAGTCGGCTTCTTCAGAAATCCTGGTGGCGGCGGCCTCCTCTATAGTCATCGGGACAGCCCCGAACAACGTGGCAAGCTGGGCCTCGACCTTGGCATCCAGCTGTTGTATGGATTCGGCACGGGCTCGGATGGGCGGACGGATTTCCCAAATGACTTGTTTGGCCGCTGCCGAGTCGGCCTCAGTCTGTTGCATTTGAATTTCAAGCTCATCCACCTGGGCATAGAGCTTATCTAACCATGCTGGGTCCGCGGTCTCCTGAATTTCACGGGAAATTTGTTGCAGCTGGGCAGAGATAGGCTTCGTCTTGACAGTGAGAGCGAGTGAGCACTCCTGCAGACTTCACAGAAGGGCGTAACCCTCGCCCGCAGTGGAATGGAGAGTCGCCTGCATACTAACTGCCTGAGTCTGCTTGGCAGTCACCTATTCTGAGTGGACAATTTGTGGATCTGGAAGGGTAGGCCGTGCGGCTAACGCCGCTTGGAGTTCCTGGTTCTCCCTGCAGAGATCAATGAAAACAGTCCGGAGATGGTGAGCCTGGATTGCTACACTGTCCTCCGCTATATTGGCAGGAATCGGGGCATAATGAGCCCTTGCAGCGGGCCATAAGTCGGAGAACGCCTGAGCAGCAATGGTGACCTGCTCCTGTAGGTAGGTCTTCTCCCTAGTCAGCTGATCGCACTGTTCAGTAAGCATTGTGATATGTTGGTGCTGCTCGGTACACCGCTGCTGCAGCTCTGAATGAATATGTTCGGCCCTTAGGGCCGCCCGCTGAATGAGTAGGTACAGCTGCCCTGTACCCCATGGTTCTGCATTGGTCGTGCTGGGAGCACCCTGCTCCGGCATCCGTTCCTGCGAAGGTTGGCCACTGGCCACTGATCGGTTTGAGGTCTGAGGAGGATGGACCGGCGTCTGCTACTGCATTGAAGTGGCCATATCGGACTCCGGCCGGTCTTGCTGCGTGGTCTGGTCTGGGGGAGGGTCAGCCGAATCAGCCCCAACAGTGGCCAGCCGGACAGATATAGTCGGGACAGGATCCTGGGGTGTGGCCACAGGGTCAACTGGCGGTACTACGGCTGTAGTACTGGAGGTGACTTCCACCCCGTGGTCGCCTCCAAAAATTTTCCGGATGAGAGGATCTGATACAGTGGCTGATGAGTTGGAGGGATTGGAGGAGGTGGCAGGTGGACGGCCGGTGGAGGGGGCAGTGGACGGGGTGAAAGAGGTATGGGGGAGTTGAATGTTGAGGAATTCTGACAGATCAATCAGAGGTTCCTCTGGAATCAAAGTCGCTGTGAGTGGAGTGGATGGTGGATCATCGTCAGTAAGATCCACCACTGGATCTGTGACAGCAATGCGGGCCCTCTTGGATGGAGGGTGGTCTGACGGATCAGGTTCTGGGCCCGTTTCTCCCATCGGTGTGGTGATAGGGGTGTTAGAGGTGAATAGGTTGGTGGGGATGGGAGAAGTGAGAGGGGCGGTATGGGAGGGAGCAAGAGACCGACCGATCTGAAATTCAGAAAATGAGGGAAATAAAGGGGCACCACTTGAATCAACTTGGGTTACCACGTTAAGGCGTCGTACCTGGGCATTGAGGTGTTGTACGATGGGGACCAGTGATTCGGGCAGGTCCTGTGCGGTCTCAGCTGCATCCTGTGGAGGTCCCACCGCAACTTGTGAGGATCCCACTGTGCCTGTCTCAGCAGGCCGCTGTGCCGGCATCATCCGCTCAAAGTTATAGCGGGGGATCCCATCGCGGATGTGCTTAGTGACCCCCGGCCACGCAAAGACCTCACGGTGGAAGGTATCATCATTCAACTGGAATTTGAGGGGCGCCATGTGGAAGGTGGCTTCCGGCACGCAAGTTAGGCGGAGGTAAGTGTGCCTGTGGCTTACCCCGAACCACACCTGCTCACTATACTCATCCAACAGGTGCCTGGGCACCCATTGCTGGTTAGCCACCATGTCTGTCATTAACTCGTACCATGCCCGAAACGCTGCCGCGTTCACCTGTTTGGTGCTGGGGTCCGAGGACACCTGCCAGGGGGTGTATTTCATCGCGAGAGGCTAGCTCGCGGTAATCTCCGCCGGCATCCGGACAGGAGGAAGGTGCCATTTCCACATGGTGAAAGATAAAATCAAGTAACCGTAAATGAAACTGGTGGTACGCTTGTACTTCTCTTCGCAGGCCGCGAAGAGTTCTTTTAGCACAAAAAAGCACCAATTCAGCCTGACACCCTGGATACAGTGCTCTGCAATGGAGATTGTATCAAAGGTGCACTCTCCCTTTGTATAGTGCTGCATCGTCTTGCTAGCGATAAGGTAGCAAGCGAACCGAATTTCTGGCTTATTGATCAAATCAATTTTGGCACCTTTGCCCCCCTGGCGAGTGCCATACTTGGTGTACAGGTCTGAGTCACTCGACTTTCGGGCGCGCTTGGAGGATGTATGGCCGGCAGCGGAGACATCCGTGCCATTCTGAGACAGCCCTGTAAGCCGATGAATGTCTTCGACATGAATTGGAATTTCCTCATTGAGCCACAGGGACTCGTTCTGTATTCGACTGAGGAGGAACCGGGTGCATTGCAGGGCTGGTCCTGTAGTTCCAAAAACCGGAAGAGTCCTCAAATTCATCAAGGACGATTGCTGGAGGCCCCTGAATTCTGGTCACATCCGGTTGTTGGAGCTACTGTCTGGCGTGTAGTGATGCTCCATGTAGGTCTGCCAATGGAGGTGGGGGAATTCAGCTGGGTCGGACAGATTGGCATCCATCATCACTGCGCTATCATACTTCCCAACCAACAACTCTGTTCGGTGGATTCGGTTGTCTAACACTGGTTCAGGAACTGATAAGGGAGCCTTCGGCATCTTGGCGCGGCGCTGGTAAACTTGGAGGATTCTTCTGGAGTTTCCTTCTAGGTGCGGTGCGCTTTGAGGCTGCAGCTGCTCTGGAGTCGCTGCAATTTCCAAATTGAACTGGTCCGTCATTCTCGTGCTGGTAGCCTCCATGCAAGTTATGTCATCCACTGGCACGAGCGGAGTTGATGAGACTCCATAATGATAATTAATTCTTGCCTGCAATAATCGTGCGATCAATCACATGCCTGTGTGTAATCTGACAGTTGCTGACGGCGTCATGGGGAGATGGGCGGACGCGACGGCTGAGGGAACTGCGGGTGATGGCAAATGATTATGGTATGATTACATTCTACTTATGGTAATTTATGATGCAAATCTGAGAAATCCTACGGACTGAAAAAAGGACTAACGGAAATGACCTGGACTGACACTGGCACGGGGTTGGATCCTACACGGACGACACGCTGGACTGGCGCTGTGACACGCTGGACTGGTCTGCCCCGACCACAGTCGGTTGCGGTGAGGTACCCGCAACTGACTGGTTATTTGACAGATTACCTATGAACGGAAAAGAATTCCTATGCTCATCCCGGTTGCGGGAGAGTTATTTGACTAAGCTACTCTACGGGTTCTCTCGGTTGCGAGAGTTATTGATGAGAAGTAAAAGGTACCTACTCCTGGTAGGGTTTCAGGCGTACGCCATTCACCCACCCAGGGAGAACTGTACCGTCCATCTGTGCCAACCGAACGGCTCCTGAGTCGCGGATCTCAATGACAAAGTAGGGTCCCAACCAGTGCATCTAGAGCTTGCCTGGAAACTTCTGGAACCGGCTATCATATAAGAGAACTTTGCCACCAACTTGGAAGGATTTGGTTTTGATGTGGCGGTCGTGCCACGCTTTCTGTCTGGCCTTCTGAACCTTCTGGTGGAATTCCGCCAGGAATCGGGCCTCATCCAGCTCCTGTAGCTCCTGGAGGCATTCCCGAAGTGACTCCTCTTCTGAGAACTAAAGAGACGTTGCGATCAAAAGACTGGGTACCGTGAACTCGGTGAGAATCACAGCTTCCCGGCCATACACCAACTGGAATGGTGTCTGGTTGGTTAAACGTTTCACCGTGGTCCGGTAGGCCCATAATGCCGCTGGGAGATGCTCGTCCCAATCGTCGCGCTGAGCATTGCAAATTTTAGTCAAGCCCTTTTCAAGAATCTTGTTGAAGGCTTCCACAATACCATTGTCCTGCGGGTGGTATGGGCTGCTTTTATGATGCTGAATCATAAATGTGTCCAGTAGTGACTTGACCGTGACATTAATGAAATGCGTACCCTGATCGCTGGTCAAGCTCCGTGGGCAGCCAAACCGGCTAATAATGTGTTAAAAAATGAACCGTGCAGCGGTCTCTGCCGAGCAGTCACGTACCGCTGCTGCCTCAGCCCATCGGGTGAGGTAATCCATGGCAGTAATGATGTACTGGGCCTTGGAGTGTCTGGCGACCGGGGCGATGGGACCTACGAAATCAACAGCCCACTTTTCAAACGGCCGCAACACATGCACTAGGTGTAGCGGAAGCTCGTCCTGGTGCGAAGGCCTTCCCGTCCGCTGGCAAACATCGCAACGCTTCACATAGGCCTTACAGTCAGCATGCACTGTCGGCCACCACAGCCCAGCTTGGAGCACCTTCCTTGCGGTGGGTTTCGCACCCACATGCCCTCCCGCAACACCACTGTGACATTCCCACATCACCGCTTCCCGTTCGTGATCAAGAACGCATCTACGCAACACCTCATTAAGGCCCAATTTGTATAGTTGCCCCGCGATCAATTGGTAGTCAGCTGCCCGGACAACCAGGTGGCGTTTCTGGAGCGGGGTGTAATCCTGGGGGCATTGTCCCATGGTCAGATAAGTGGCAATGTCAGCCAGGTATTCTGGTACTGCTTCGACTTGGAAGAGGTCGGCATCCGGCGGCTGATCGTCCAACGAGCCTTCATTCTCTCCCGTCTCCAACCTGGATAAATGATCGGGACCAACATTCAACCTGCCAGGCTTGACAATCACCTCAAACGTGAATTCCTGGAAAAGTAGAATCCAGCAACAGATCCGTCCTTCCAACACAGGCTTATTTACTAGATACTTCAATGCAGAATGGTCCAGGAAGAATGTGAATTTGCCGCCCAGAAGATAGTGGCGGAACTTCTGGAGGGAGTACACCATCGCCAACGCCTCCCACTCGGTCGTGGTGTAATTCTTCTCCACATTTGATAACCGACGGCTGGTGAAGTATATGGGGTGGTCAACTGTCGTCCCCCTGGGTTGCGCCAATACTGCCCCGAGTGCGATACTGGACGCGTCAATATGCACATGGAACTGCTTATCCCAGTCGGGATGAACAAGATGGGTGCCATCGCCAACTTCTCCTTCAATGTGTCAAGTGCCTTCCTGCACTCCGCCGTCCACTGAAACACTTCTGCCTTCCGCAACAGTTTCTCCAAAGGGGCCGTAATTTTTGCGTAGTTGCGAATAAACCGCCTGTAATATCCTATGTGCCCGAGCAGTGCCCACAGAGACGATGACCGCGACCTTGGCGAGATCAACACAGACCCCTTGCTTGCACACCACGTGGCCCAAGAGTGTGCCGAATGGAACTGCAAAAATACATTTCTTCAAGTTCAAGGAAATCTGCAGCTGACGACACCGGTCAAACATAATACGCAACAGGGAGGCGTGTTTCTTCAACAGGATGTAGACGGTCCAGTCGTCCATGTAGACCTCTAGGAACTTGTGAATGTACTCCCGGAAAGCAGCAATGACAATCCGGGAAAACACAGCCGGTGCGTTCTTCAGACCAAACGGCATAACGTGGTATGCGAATGATCCCCACTCAGTGGTGAATGTCGTCTTTGCTTTGTCTTCCTCCGCGATGCGCACCTGATGATAACCCGAAAACCCATCGGTGAAGGAATAAGCTTCGTTTCCCGCAACATGGTCTAGGACTTCATCGCTGAAAGGAGTGGGAAACGGGTCATGGATGCAGGCATTGTTCAGGCTCCGGTAATCTACACAGACACGGATCTCCACTTTGTCCTTCTTGTTCTGGATGACAATGGGACTCACCCACTCTGCTTCTTCTACTGGGAAGATGAGCCCTGCAGCCAACATCTTGTCGATCTCCATCTTGACCTTTTCTTTGATACGTGGGTTCAACCGGTAGGGTCGGTGCTTCACCGGCCTGGCCCCCGGTTTCAGCGCGATGCGCATTTCACCCAGGTCCCCCTTGATCCCTTTCAGGTCCGCAACTGAAGACGGGAACAAATCTTCGTATTCTCGGAGGAGGCTGAAAATTTATTTTGTTGTTTCCTCATCCCAGTAGTCTCCCACCGTTGCGAGCTTAGGTTTCTCGTCCGTTCCAATGTTTAGCTTCTTTGTCTTTTGCAGCTATAAATGGACTCCTTCAGTCGTCGGCTCTTCACTGATGCTCCGCTTGCCTCCCTTTTCGTCAAAATAGAGATGCCTGAGGTCTCCAGACTATCGTCATCCGGATCGCCATCAATCCGGTGGCAAACCAACTCGCGCCTGACCTCAGGTCATGACACAACCGGGCCCCCATCAGGCTCGGGATGGCGGAAAAACAAGACCTTGATTGCCTGTAGGGCCTGAGACTCCTGCGCCGTCTCCCCTTCGAACGAGAAGTACCGAACGAACTTGTCCGCAACTGCCTGCCAAGAGTGGGTTCCCCGTTTTCGCTCTTCCTCCAGGTACCAGGCCTGGGGAATGGTGCCTAGGGAGTGGATAAACCTATGGACCCACAGCTCCTCAAGGTACCGGGTGCTACGCCACTGTTCCTCACAGGTCCGCAAATGGTGTCACGGGTCGGAAGTTCCATGATACTTAAGCGTACTGCAAGGTCCTTCGTCCTCTTTAAAACGTGCCCACAGAGCATCCGCCACGCATTCCCATCGCAACAGAGTGTTGCGGTGATTTTTCCACCATCGGGCCGACGTGGATTGCAAAGCCACATCCAAAAGTGGCATCCGGCTTTCAGCTGGGGCCATGTCTTCCACCTTGGTAATAAAAGTATTGACTGCCCACATGTTCGACAAGGTGGGATATCCGCGGATCTCAGTTCCTACCCATCGGACTTGGGCAATGGAGGCATATCTCCGCGTGGTGGTCTCGTATCCCCCTTGCTGCCAGTCTTCCCAAGTGAGTTCGGATCCAAGATCCGAGCTCTGCACACTTCGCCAACTGACAGAGCCAGTTGCGGTCGGGTTAATATAATCGTACCGCTTTCCTGTGGTCATCTGATAAAGGTGGTCCATCATCTGAGCATCCTCCCGATTGTCCACTGTTTTCGTATATCGCGGGCCCTAATACGGGTCGAGAGGTTGGGTGACCCGTACCTCCCCATCCTCAAAGATCATCAGCTCCTTCTTAAGGTCGATGATGGCCTAATTATCAAAAGCCCAATCAATGCCGAGTAAGGCAGGATAGGGATCCTTGTCGCCCATGATATCAATAACCTCAAAATCGGTGTATGTCTTCACCCTCGCAACGTCGACCTCGACACCCTCGAGCCGGCCGATTGGCAAAATGAAATACTGGTTCGCCATCCTGAGTTGGATTGGTGAATAGGCTAGCCGTGGCCTTCCAAGAGCCTCCCATGTATTCCGTGGCAGAATGTTGACGTCGGATCCCAAGTCCAACATGGTGTCGCTGATTTGGAACCCTGCGACCTGCGTGTTAAGCCGGAATTATTTTCCTGTTCGTTGCTTGTTCCACTTGACGCTCTGCACGTATTGAGGGCCAGCGTCCACCGGATCTCTAAGTTCTGTGCGCCCCGTAGTGCTCCGTCCAAAGCATGCTTGAGCTACTGCCACAGTGCAGCGCTGTCAACAATCCTGAGGAATAGCCGGAGCCAATCCTCGACCACAATACCTGCGACGTTCTGCGCACCAGATTCCGGCAGCATGGGCTCCTCCAAACCTCCCTCATTCCGCAACTGGGCGAACGCCTCAATTGCCTCCTGGAAATACTTCTTCTAGACTTCGGGCCTGATCAACTTCTTCGGGGATGCCGGCTAAACCACTCGTGCTGGCTCCTTCCCGTGGGCATCCTCTCCAGTATTCTTTCCGCCCCTCGTCACGATTGCGACGTTCTGCAAGTCTGGGGCTACGGTCCCTCGCGGCTCTGAGTTTATCAGATTCGCTCCCCTCTGCCTCGCCCGTTCTTCCCACTTCTTGATGAGCTCCGGACAGTCTTCTGTAGCGTGGGCGTTGACCTGGCACTAGGAACACCAGCGTCGTCGCGGAAGGGGACATTCTCGAGCCACATGACCCTCCTGGTCATAGTTGTAACATTTACCGAACCGCGTCCGCCTGTGCGGCCTCCCCGCATTCTGCCGCCTCTTCCTCTTGGAGCCTCGTTCACCCTGTAGGAGGGACGGTCTAGTCGATCCGCAAGTGCGTCAAGCGCCCTGCACTGTTCAGTGTTATGAGTTGTGGAAACATAAAATTTGCAGTACACATTATTCGGGACCGTGGAGTACTTCTGTAATATCAGGCACATCCGAGGAGGATGCCCCAACGTCCGGAAAATCTCGCAGTACTCTGTGGTGGGGAAACCCGGTTGCGGTGGGAACCCCGCATAAGTCTGTTGCGGCTGGTATACTCCCTGCGGGTTTATTGCCGCGTCGCCACCAGGCGGTGGACGCCTTTGAATAGTTGCGACCGAGGATCCTGCCCCTGCGCCGCACAACCGAGGACACTCGGTTGCGACTTGGCCCTCGACCAGGCAATGAGTACACCAAAAATTCGGTCGCGATGGTCTCACTGGCTGAAGCTCCTTGAGCTTTTCAGTCAAGTTGGAAATCTGGTGTTGCAACCCTATCAAAGAAGGATCTTGCAGGGCTGCCCCCCCCCCCGATATTCCTGGGGGTAGCCCGCCATGGCTTCAATCTTCATGGCCTGCTCCAAAGCGTCCTGCAAATTGTCAATCGTCTGCTGGGTGAGAGGGGTTCGTGTCAAGGGAAGCAGAGCCTTGATGAACCAGTCCCTTTGGTGGTTTGGATCGATCGGGTAGCTAAGTTTCCCGATCGCGTCCTTGAATCGCCGCATCAACTCCCACGCGGTCTCACCTTCCTTCTGCTTAATTTCCCACAGCTCTGACAGGCCCTGCTGGTTTGTCTGGGGAAGCTTGAATTCGCGGACAAAATCCCGCTTCATGTCCGCAATTACGGGGTTAGGATGAGCCTCAGACCACTTGATAAACCATCACAGAGCCCTCTCTCTGAGTGTGGTTTGGAATTCTATTAACTTCCCTACATCTGGCGTCTGGTGAGCCCTCCAGATGGCTTCGCACAGATACCAGTGTTGCTCTACGTCGTCATTGCCTCGGCCAGAGAACTCTGGATACCGGGTGAAAGATCCAGCCATGTGTGCTTGTGGAGAATTAACCAGGATAAATCCTCCAGGTCCTGGTTGCATAACGGTCCCTCTAGGAAAAATACCGCTACTAGTAACGCTACTGCTACCGGACGTTACTGACGCTGATGAACTATTGTATGACTGACTCAATGCTTGTAACTTAATAAAAATATTACTGAAAGGTTGATACAGTACCAGGGGAAGGTCGGGATCCTGGCCATGCAGAAGGTGAGAAGTAGGGCTGCCTGGAGGGGTGGGTGTCGTCTGATCTTGAAACATCCGCTGCATCACGCCGTGCCATTCATCATTGTAACTCTCTTCGGGCCGCATCTTTCCATTATCTTCTCTAGTCACTATCTCTCTTTCTCGCATCGCTGGGCTCCCATGCACCCACTGCACTTCCACCGCTGTCCCGTCTTCTTCCCGGGTATCAAAACCCATAGTTCTTGTCCTCTGAGGCGCCTCCTTCTGATTTTTCCTCTCGATCTCTCTTCTCTTCAAATCTCGCATTACCCTTCTTCGCCACCTATTGGCGATCTGTGCCCGCCGATGCGCACGTCGCTCCCGCAACTTGCATGCGGCCTCAACATCCATTCCCCACTCCCCACTTTCACATTCTACACAGCATCGGTTCCCTCAACCCTTCCCCCAGCATGGGAGGTTTACGCTTCCATACTCATTTTGTGGAATTCAATCAACCCTTCGTCCACCATCAGAGCTTTGATCCACAGCGGAATCTCCTTCAGAAACTTCCCTCGTAGCCCTGAGTGGAAAACAGCCTCGACCTTCAAGAAGGATTGGTAGCACTCAACAGAAAACTCCACAGTGTATCCTTCCAATGTGGTCCTTACTCAGAAATCCACTGCGCGGGTCAGTTCAGTGTCCACACAATGCAGTGCCACCAGATCTTCGTGCGCCCACCTGCGGTTTATCTTCTGCGAGCCTTCTTAGGGCACCGTCACTCGTAACCTCCGCAACCAATTGTAAAGGTCCGTAGGGAACCTTCCCCAGAAAATTTCGTACGTATCACTGGCTGAGTCAGAGAAAAGAACAAGCTCCTTGATCGCCGCCTCCTTTTTCTTGGTCAGCTCTGCTTGCTGAGCAATGAACTGGTCAAGATGATCATCCCACCATCGCCGTATCGCTCCTTCAAAAATCCTCAATACCATGATCTAGATCCCCTCAGAACATGCAGGTCCCGGCAACGGAACCATTTGTTGGCGAGAAGTCAGGTCTCGCGGACAAGACCCAGGTTCAAGAGTTGTGGCCAACAAAGGGGTCCGGTGTAGTCTAGGAACACGCCGGCATTTTCACCCTGCTCCGAAGAGCAGTGCGTCTCACCCAAGGCATGCCGCAACCACATGCAGAAGGGGATGAGATCAATGGCAAGGAACAAACCCGCAACTCATGAAGGACAGTGCATCAATTACATATACAGAGTTATATACGCAAGATCACTTAATAAACATTCAGACATTTGCAAATAAAATTTTAAACCAGCATAAACACATTACAAGCACATAAACATCTTATTGAGACAACAACCTTCCATTGTATTAATCTCTTGGCCAAACACATGATTACATGGCATTCTCACTGATAGCTTACAAATCTGATACAGATGAATTTCAGAACAGAAAGGTAGAATGGAGAAGATGAGGAACCATAGGAAGGACATGCATGATTCTTCCACAATCGCTCTGTGCGTCTTTCCCTGTCTCGAGCCTCGCAACCTCTTCAGCATCCTCCTCTTTTCAGCCGGGTGACTGTTATTTATTCACCCGCTCTCGCGACTATCATTTCCTCTGTGTCTTTACTTCAGCTTCTCCCAGCTTCTCTCCTGTTATCTGCATGTTCCACTTTCTGTCTTCTGCTGTGTGTTTCCTTCATCTGTATTTGTCCCTGTTCTTTCTCCAGCTATCGCATGCTTCCGCGCCACCTTGATAGCTCCGCGACTCCTGGTAGTTGCGGGGTGGTCGCGTTTGCCATGTGTCTTCATGCCGCAACTCAAAAAGGTCAAAATTCAAAATGTCTTAGCCAAGATTTCAAAAACTAAACAAAAACAAGGGCCCCAACACATTTTAAAAAATGGAAGAAATTTTCCCAACACTTTCTTGACTATGTGAACATGGAAAACCTTCTTTAGCTTGGATTTTAATATGAATTTTTAGGAGTTGATCTATCTCATCTTTAGACATAGGAGAAAGCACTTTTTGTTCTCTTTTGATAACACAATAATTGTCTTCTTTCTCTCCTAAATATTCACAAGGATGCTGAATATCTTCTTTAACCTTTGGTTGATCAACTTGTTGTACTGTTTCAAGAATTGTCTCCTATGGGAAATATTTATGAAAATAAAGACAATATACAACATATTTTTCTTCCATGAGAGAAAATAATTGCTCTTTTTGGTGATGAAAAGGATTGTCATGCAAAGCCTCCAACTCATTATCATCATTATAATCCTCTAGGTTTTGAATGAAAACCTCAAATTGATCACAATAATAATTAAACAAAGACAAAGAAGGGTAGGAATCCTTGTATTCTTCATAAAATATTTACATTCATATTGACCATTTACATAAGTAAATTTCTCATTTCCTAAAGTAAAATTCAAACTGGAGTGAAACTTCAAAAATTTCTGAAGACTGTGTAAAATACATTTTTCTTGTGAAACGCATATCGTCCAGGCAGAAAAATTGACCTCTGTTCAAGGTTGATTTTGAGTGCCTTTTCGGTGTCCAAATCAGCTCCATGATAGGTCAGTGGAAAGCCCTTTGAGTCTATTTTCCAAAACTACCTCTATTTTTCAAAATGGTGCTCATTTTCCCTATCAAACACCTGTTATCCCAATACTGGTAAATGCGCAGCGACCAGGCAGATTTAGAGGCAGAAACATGAAATTTTGATGGTTTTTTGAGCTTTTTATGGACCAATTCTCCTCCAAAAACTCTGAATGTTTCCAAGGTTGATGTCCTCATAAAAAAAAAACTTGCTGGTAGTGGCCATTTTTCATTTGGAGCTCCCAAAAGAGAGTGTAGCGTCTAGGTCGCTACGCGTTTAGGACAATTTCTATGTGCAAAAATATTCAAAAACACAAAATTTTCATAGAATGGAAATCTTTGCCAAAACTTGTCAAAATTGTGAGGGTACTTGATCATTTAATGTTTGAATCATGAAGTGACACCTTTGCAAGTATGTCCAACTTCTCTTTCTTCTCTTTCTTGGTCAAATATTGAAGTTTTGCATGGGCTCATTTGAACTTGGCCCTTGCAATTTTGTTCCTCGTGGCATAATGTTTTGCCATATTTCTCTGAATGTCATTGTCCTTTTGAGCCCTGGCCAAGATCTGCTCCAAGTGTTGGTTTACCCCGTCAATCCATGCTTCCTTTTTTTCATTGATCTCTAGGGCAAGCTTTTCATTTAAGGTAATTTGGTCAGCTAGCTCAACTTCCCTTTGTCTCTCTAGGGCTAGAGCTCTTTTCAACCCTCTATTCCTTGGTATCTGTCTTGGAGGTTGATCCTCCTCCTCATCATGTTCACCAAACCTTTCCAATGTTTCTTCAGGCAAGTCTTTAGCATTTTCTACCTCTCTTTGTGCTTTGATACACTTTACCTCATTGATAACTTGCTTGGTCTTCAGCTGCTGATTTTCTTGCTCAAGGCCCAATAAATCACATATTTGGCTCTCTCAAGATTACTCTGAATTTCACTAATCTTTTCCTCTTTGCCTTTAATTACTGCATTGGTGATTTTGCTTTCATCTTCTTCACCTAAGTCAATCAACTAAAATTCTTGCTCTGTTTGATGATTTCCCTCCTCATAATCAATGTCTGGCTCTATTACATTTTCCTTACCTTTATTTACCTGTTGTGTTGATGAATAAGGCATGGCCCCTTTCAATCCAAGTGAATCAAGCACATGCTTATAGCCTCTCTGGTAATTTTTGGGCAATGGCTCAACCAAACTAGCCCATTTTTCCTCAATGTCCTCATCATTGCTTGATGACTCAGAATCATGACGTGATGATGACGAAGGGTTGTAAAAAGGTGAAGAAGAAGGTTCAATGTGAGGTGAGGGGAAGCTTTAGGGATATGAAGGAAATGGGAATGCAAAGGGAGCCTAGGTTAGTGAAAACCCTAGAACCTAGGGCTATTAGGGATGAGATTGTTTAGGGAATGGGGATAAGGATATGAGGGGATAGGGAAATGGGCGAATGATTTTAGGGATGTGAGGGAGAGACTATGAAATTTTAGGGATTAGTTTGTAGGGAGTGAATTATATTTTATTAAACAGTAGGGTTTCTTTCTTTAGAATTAGGTTCAAATTGATTTGAAGCAAAGATGATACATTAAAGAGAGGGTGACTTGGTCAATTACTGGTAAATGAAGCTTTGAAGAACCATTGTGAAATGATGTAGCATGAAATGGTGAACGGACATGCTGATAGAGGTGTTTTTGGCACTACCTAGGTGAACGCGCAGCGACCAACAAAATGTGTTGTGTCCCTCTTGAACGCGCAACACCCTTCCTGAACGCTTAGCGCCAATGCAGAACCTTTTTGCAGACCACATTCGGAGGCCTTCCCGACGTCCAAATTGGGACCAGGATAGCTCGTTGCAAATATTATCCTGTCTACTGTCGAATTATACCTTTTTTTTATTATTGGAGTTTATTTTCCTTTTCAAAAGTGTATTTTACCAAGACTGGTGAAAAAGTGCTGAATGAGGGTGCATAAATGGAGAGTGTTGTTGCAGGAATCTTTTGGAGGCCTTCTGCAACTATAAATTGAGCTCATAATATCTCATTGGAAATATATTTTTATCTAGTTATCATTGAATTATCAAACAAGTGATTTAGACACTCTAGATATGAGAAAACGTGATTTTACCAAGGTCACTCCAGAAGTGCATCAACTCTCCTATGGCACCTATGTTTTTTACATTTCTCTAAAACCAGGATACATATATAAAATCTAAAAGAGGTTTTTCTTCCTTGATCTAGGATGGACAAAAACCTCTCTCACTTTTGTCAAATTCATCTTTTTTTGGTCAGAAACATAGTTTGAAGAAAAACCGACCCTATTAGTGGCAAATGACTTGACTCTTGGAACGACTTCTCAAAAAATGATGGAGCCATGATATTTATGAGCTGAAATGACCTCATACATAATAATATTACCTACCTTATGCCTCCTCTTCTCAAATGTCTCGTTTCCATTGCAAACCATAGCTCAGTGGGAAATGAAATTAGGGTTTGGTGCTTGTGAACAATGATGACTTAGGCACCCTTGGGAAAAATGGTTAAAAAATGAAGTGAGGCCAATGATAATGATGAAGATGAGGTGAAATCAGAGTAAAATAAGGCAGGATGGGTGGGATGAAAATACCAGTGCTAACATCAGCTCCAGCTGGGTAAGATAGCTCTCAAGGAGGTGTCTAGAACTGCAGACCTTTGGGAATTCGTTGATCAATGCCTTATCCATTTGGAAATGGAGTCCAATATGTAAAATGAAACTAAAACTGAAAATAAAAACATACTGCAAAATTCAACCCACACTAACAGATCTTCAAAGCCTTAGGGCCTTCACCTCGGGCTTCAAACCTTGATGAATTCTGTCAACACTTGCTGAAAATAAAATAAGATTAAATTGAAATGATACCAACCTTCTCTAATCTATTGTACAATTGCTAATTAGGTGAAATGATCCTTCCAATGTAGCCAATCCAGGAGATGGCTACTTACCGAATTTCTGCTCTCACTTTCCTCGTGCAGGCATAATGATGTACATGTAGGAAACTCATGATAGAAACTAAAACCAAGGCTTATGCTAACAAAGAAAAAAACATTCATATTCTCCAATGATTGCAAAATACCATCGAAAGGATCTTGAAAATCCTGAAGCATTACCTTGTCTTGAGATCCAGCAGTAAAAATACAAGTACTCCCTTCATTATGATTTCAAAGAACACTTGGTTGTTGATCGATAGGAAGGCATAAGGAAGTATAACTTTCTGCTATTTGAGTGTTGGCTGAAAATTCCTTAAGCATGAGAAATTATGATTCAATCTCTCACATTTTCTCTCTCTCTGATTCATACTCCTCAAATTCATAGTCTAATTCAACCTTAAACAAGAAACATTCTTCAAGATAATCAAACATGATAGCCCTATCATCTTCATGAAAAACAAAAGTATCTGCTAGTTTATCTCCTTGCAGGGAATCATCTTCATAAATTGGTTTAATGACAACAATTTCCTGTATAGTTTCATTAAAATCCTCATCGAAATTATCTTCATATTTATTATACTTAGGTCAACCAAGTTCAGGAGAAACTTCATCAAATATGAACATTGAAAAAGGAGATTGTCTGTCTTCATGATGATCTATAAATCTAGTTTTAGGATTCTCCTCATTTAAACTTAGATTTTCATTTTCAAAAATGGAATAAGTTTTACCAACACTTTCTTGACTATGTGAACATGGAAAACCTGCTTTAGCTTGGATTGTAATATGAATTTTCAGCAGTTGATATTTCTCATCTTTAGACAAAGGAGAAAGTAATTTTTGTTTTCTTTTGATAACCGAATAATTGTCTTCTTTCTCTCCTAAAGATTCACAAAGATGTTGAATATCTTCTTTATCCTTTGGTTGATCAACTTGTTGTACTATTGCAAGAATTGTCTTCTGTGGGAAATCTTTATGAACATCAAGACAATATACATCATCTTTTTCTTCCATGAGAGAAAACGATTGCTATTTTTGGTGATGAAAAGGATTGTCATGAAAAGCCTCCAAGATCTCTTCATCCATGAACTCATTATCATCATAATAATCCTCTATTTTTTTAATGAAAACCTCAAATTGATCACAACAATTATCAACCAAAGATAAAGAAGGATAGGACTCTTTGTATTCTTCATAAAATATTGAATGGAAAAATCTAAGAGAACAAATATTAGCAGGTGGCAAACCTTCATACTGAGATCGTGAGTTTCCTTCAAGAGAAGCCATGAACATCTTTAAGAGACCATATTCAGGAAATTCAACCTTCAACTTGCATGTATGTATGTGAAATTTAACCAGATGTAAAGCAACATCATTCCTATCATCATCTTTAAACATAGGCAAATTCCTTTGCCAATCTACCTTAGGTATTTTATTTGGGAAACCTCAAATGTGATCTTGGATCATGGGAGCATACCTTCTTGCAACAGTTTTCATCTTGAAAATTCTTGAATCTAATGATATTCATGTAGTGGAGTCGCCATGAAGTGTTGATTTTCTGGATCTTTCAATCAATGGAGTCGCTAGGTGAATGGTTTAGCCTTCATATATGTCCAACTGTTGTTCACCATCAACAATTAGATGTAAATATTTGTCGTTATTTCCCAGGGAAGATTTGTCTTTCCACATCCTCGGAAATGACGGTAGTATGTTATCACTCCACCAAATTCCCAAGGCCGAGGAAGGAATCCCAACTAAGGTAACCACAAACCAAGCTTTTGACTTGATATCTAGCTCTATCAAGCTGGAGAGGGCTCTCTCCAAAAGGGTAACAACCAGGAGGGTTGGATAAATTAGGGTTTTAGGCTAGATAATGACTGCAAGGGGTTGTTTTGATCTGGTTTTGGTTGGGTAAATCAGTGGATAATGGAATTAGGTCAACGATAGGCTTGGTCAGGGCTATAGAGTTAGGGTTGCAGGGATGAATGGGGCAAGGTAGGTATAATGCCAATCACTTGAAGATAATGGTTATGGAATGGTTTAGAAAATATAAGGAGGTTGAGCGAAGCATAAGAGATGTATTTCTCTCAGAAATAAGATATGAAACAAAATATGATCAGTTACCCAAAACATAGAATGGCTACCATGTATTCTGAATTTCACACTTATAAAAGATCATAATCATAGACATGAAAAGGAAATGAACAATACATTCACACATATTTCACTAAAGAAGAAACAATGAAAGACATTTAATACCACAGGTATCCCATAAATGTAGCTGCAACTCCTCTTGTATTAATGGCCAAAACTGATTACAAAGTCTCCTTGATCAACTAAGAAAAATTAAACTAATTTCAACCCTTGACTCCTGTGAAGATCTAAGCTAAATAGACCTCAAAACCACCTCCACTCATCCATAGGGGTTGAATTCATGAGATGAGGGAGATATTACATAAAAATTTGAACTGATAGCTAGAGTGTAGGTTGAGAAAAGTGACTCGTTCCTATCTCTAATGAACTGATTCATTACACCTCAAATGGTTGAATTACCTAATGTATTTACCCTAGGTAAAAGTAAAAACATGATATTTAAATTAATCTTGACCATTTACATAAGTAAATTCCTCATTTCCTAAAGTAAAAGTCAAACTGGAGTGAAACTTCAAAAATTTCTGAAGACTATGTAAAATACATTTTTCTTGTGAAATGAGCAGCGTCTAGGCAGAAAAATTGACCTTTGTTCAAGGCTGAGTTTGAGTGCATTCTTGGTGTCCAAATCAGCTCCATGATAGCTCATTGGAAATCCCTTTGAGTCTAGTTTCCAAAAATACCTCTAGTTTTCAAAATGGTTCTCATTTTCCCTTTCCAAATCCTTTTCACCCAAGACTGGTAAACGCGCAGTGACCAGACAAATTTAGAGGCATAAACATGAAATTTTGATGGTTTTTTGAGCTTTTGATGGATCAATTCTCCTCCAAAAACTCTGAAACTTTTTAGGGTTGATGTCATCATCAATACAAACCTGTTGGTAGTGGCCATTTGTCATTTTGAGGTCCCAAAAAAGAGATTAGCGTCCAGGTCGCTACGTGTTTAGGAAAATTTCTATGTGCAAACTCAAAAACACAGAATTTTCATAGAATGCAAAACTTTGCCAAAAATTGTCAAAATTGTGAGGGTAATTTATCATTTAATGTTTGAATCATGAAGTGACACCTCTGAAAGTATGTCCAACTTCTCTTTCTTCTCTTGCTTGGTCAAAGCTTGAATTTTTGCATGGGCTCGTTTGAACTTGGCCCTTGCAATTTTGTTCCTCGTGGCATAATATTTTGCCATCTTTCTCTAAATTTCATCGTCCTTTTCAGCCTTGGCCAAGAGCTGATCCAAGTGTTGGTTAACCCTCTCAAGCCATGCTTATTTTTTTTCATTGATCTCTAGGGCAAGCTTTTCATTTAAGGTAAGTTGGTCTGTTAGCTCAACTTCCCTTTGTCTCTCTAGGGCTAGAGCTCTTTTTAGCCCTCTAGTCCTTGGTCTTTGTCTTGGAGGTTGATCCTCCTCATCATCAGGTTCACCAAACCTTTCCAATGTTTCTTTAAGCAAGGCTTTAGCCTTCTCTGCCTCTCTTTGTGCTTTGATACACTTTACCTCATTGATGACTTGCTTGGTCTTCAGCTATTGATTTTATTGCTCAAGGAAGTCAATCACATATTTGGACCTCTCAAGATTAGTATGAAGTTCACTATTATTTTCCTCTTTGCCTTTAATTACTACATTGGTTATATTGTTTTCATCTTCTTCACCTAATTTAATCAGTTGAAATTCTTGCTTTGTCTCATGATTGCCCTCCTCATCATCAATGCCTGGCTCTATCACCTTTTACTTACCTTTATTTACCTTTTGTGTTGATGAAGAAGGCATGGCCCCTTTCACTCCAAGTGAAGAAAACACATGCCTATAGCCTGTCTGGTAAGTTTTGGGAAATTGCTCAACCTCAGCCAAACTAGCCCATTTTGCCTCAATGTCCTCATCATTGCTTGATGACTCAGAATCATGATGTGATGATGATGAAGGATTGTAAAAAGGTGAAGAAGAAGGGTCAATGTGAGGTGAATTTGAATGAGGTGAAGGGAAGTGTTGGGTATATGAAGGAAATGGGAATGTTAAGGGAGCCTAGGTTAGTGAAAACCCTAGGACTTAGGTCTATTAGGGATGAGATTTTTTAGGGAATGGGGATAAGGAAATGAGGGGATATGGAAATGGGAGAATGCTTTTAGGGATGTGAGGGAGAGAGTATGAAAGTTTAGGGATCAGTTTTTAGGGAATGAATTAAATTTTATTAAACATTAGGGTTTCCTTCTTTAGAAGTAGGTTCAAATTGATTTGAAGCAAAGATGATACATCAAAGAGAGGCTGACTTGGTCACTTACTAGTAAATGAAGCTTTGAATAACCCTTGTGCAAAGATGTAGCATGAAATGGTGAAGTGATAGGCTGATAGAGGTGTTTTTGGCACTTCCTAGGTGAATGCACAACAACCAGTTGAACGCGTAGCATCCCTCCTGAACGTGCAACACCATTCCTAAATGCGCAGCACCTGTGAAATTCCTTTTTGAATACCACATTTGGAGGCCTTACCGGAATCCAAATTGGGACCAGGATAGCTCGTTGGAAATCTTATCATGTCTAATTTACAAATATACTTTTGGTTTTATTATTGGAGCTTATTTATCATGTCAAAAGTTGATTTTCCCAAGACTGGTCTAAAAGTGTTGAATGAGGGTGCATAAATGCAGAGTGTTGTTGCAGGCAACGTTTGGAGGCCTTACGCAACTCCCAATTGAGCTCATGATAGCTAATTGTAAATATATCTTTATCTGGTTATCATTTAAATTATATAACAAGTGATTTGGACACTCCAGCTATGAGAAAACTTGATTTTCCCAAGGTCACTTCAGAAGTGCAGCAACTCTCCTATGGCACGTGTGTTTTTGACATTTCTCTAAAACCATGACACCTGTGTAAAATATGAAGGAGTTTTTTCTTCCTTGACCTATGATGGAAAAAAAACTTTCTCATGTTTGTTAAATGCATCTTTTTTTGGTCAGAAACATAGTTTGAAGAAAAATCGACCCTATGAGTGGCAAATGACTTGACTCTTGGAATGAATTCTCAAAAATAATGGAGACATGATGTTTATGAGCTGAAATGACCTCATACTTAATGATATGACCTACCTTATGCCTCCTCTACTCAAATTTCTTGTTTCCATAGCAAACCCTAGCTCAGTGGGACAAGAAATTAGGGTTTGGTGCTTGTGAACAATGATGACTTGGACACCCTTGGGAAAAATGGTTTAAAAAAAAAGCGAGGTCAATGATAATGATGGAGATGAGGTGAAAGAAGAGGAAAATAAGGCGAGATGGGTGGGATGCAAATACCAGTGCTAACAGATTGGTCAACCCATCTTCCCATGTTAAAAGATGAAAAGAAAGATGATGATGGCCTTCATTTGGTTAAATTCCATATACATGTATGTAGACTAAGGGTTGAGTTTCCTGAGGATTTTCTAATGAAGATGTTTATGGATACCCTAGAATACAAAGCTAGAGTATGGTATGAAGGGTTGAAATCAGGAAGCTTGTGTTCTATTAAATATTTCCATAGAATATTCTTCGAACATTATGGGAAGTATCATCCTTCATCACTACTGTGTCAAGATTGTTGTAATCTTTGGAAAGGTTTCATTCAATATATCAAAATTATTTATGATGATGTAGAATGTATGGATGATGAAGAGATATTAGATGCACTTTATGAATTTTATTCACAAGCTAGTTGTCATGATGATCAAGAAATTACCCAACAAGCAGATGTATCTTCTTTAGTTGAAGATGAAATGGATCGGCAATTTGACAGGTTTTGGCTTGAGGGGTACTGACCCAAGTTCAGAGTTTATGGATAAACCAACAAACCCTCCAACTACTCACCCTTTCGGAAATGACTTCTTGCGTAGGCCAAAGTCTCACTCGAAGAAATATGGGGGGGTGTTGGAACCAAGTTTCTGCACCCTAAGGGAGAAAATAATGAAGTGGTCCTCAGCAAAACCAATGCAAACTTATATCGATGCACGCAATAATATATAGAATAATCAAAGAGAATGTGTAGTCTTTAATAGAATAAGACAAAGTTCACATATCTTTAGCGTAGATATAGTATAACATAAATAGATTTAACATAGCCATGCAAATACTTAAACATGTCCATCAATAAGCCTTCATAATCATAACAAATATTCTTGAGCAATAATAAATAAGTAAGACAGATAATGTGATATTAACATAACATAAGTAGTAAAAAACTCAGATGCATAACAAATTAAACTTTCCAAAAATTGTCCTTTCTATTAGCTTCAGATCTTTCAATACATAAAATTTTCCTTACAAAACCCTTCCGCGCACACAGCCAGTGGAGTCCGCACATAGCAAGGACTAGGTCTCCGCGCACATATCCATCAAGAGCCTTTCAACCCAACCAAAAAAACCCTTACAAATGTATAAACTTATCAAAACATCTCTAATTCATGACACACCAGAAGTTAATTGAACACCTAGCTTAGACACAATCTATCTATTTATATTCGCATAGCGCATAGATACTATGGTCTCAAACCATGCTTTGAGGCCCACAGTTTACCCTTAAGCCAATTTACATCAAAATTTGGGACATTGACCCACCCCAAAGCCCCTTGACTCCATTTGCGCAGCGCGCACATACAAAATTATACAAAATGACATCGAAAATTGTGCCTCAGGAGACCTTGCTCCAATAACGGTCAAGTCATATTACTTGAAATTTACGAGGATTTGTAGCCTTGTCAATCTATATGCAGTCAAAGGTATGAGCCAAATCATTCAAATTGTTTTTTAGCCCATTCCTTTTTTGAGATTTTATGTCAAAAAGAAACTCCTCAAGATTAGGTTGTTGAAAATACATGCATGGAATTTTTGAACAGTGAGCTGACATGTGATGAAAGTTCACTTTTAGGTAAACCAAAGCTACATGAAGAGTTGAATATACATGATTTACCTATTCTATTTATGGATCATCAAAATGACATGGATTTTATGCATGAAGTTGTTTGTATAGGCGTTGTTAGTCTTCGGAATCAACATGACAATCCTCAAACAAAGCTACCAAATATTATATCTGATTTGTTTGATAAGAAAAAGATTAGTTTTGATACACACAATATGGATGTCATGTTTGAAGATGTTCAAGGATGCATGGATGGTTTTGTTTATTTACACGAAAGGGAAGACAAACCTATTGTTGCCTTTTTATTTGATGATGTTCTTGGAATTGAAGGCATAAACCATAAATAACCTGTAGTTATGAATGAAGATTATCCTTTGGATCATCAAGACATCATAATTTTCAGTGTTTTCAAGGATCCTTTTGTTGATTTGTTGCTTTCATCAAAAGAGGTGATTTTTCATTATTATCAAGATCTTTTGGTAAGTCTATTCCAGTCATCAGTGAAGGTGGACTTTCTTTCATTTATAAGTTCAGGTTTTGGATTCAATTTTTATTCTGAGTTGCTAATAGATGGTCCACTTAAGAACATTCAAGAAGCCAACGTGTTGGAACAGATCTTTGACTGGTTATACTGGAGGTTTTATATTGCTTGAGTTACGCAGGTGGATTTTCAGCCGTTAGAGTAGGATTGGTATGTACATAAATAAGCTTCCTGGGCAAGCATCTCTTTTAGCATTTAGTTTGAAGATTGTAGTTGCAAGTTTCAGTTTGTACAATGTTTTTGCTTCAAGAGAATGTCAAGGATCGAATGCAGGCTAAATAATATGACAAGTGGTTGGGAACTTCCCAATGGATAAGGAAATTGGTCTGTTGGTTCTTTGCTGCACCACAGGGGTGCAACATCCCCATTGGAGCCACTGTTATCCAAGATAACCATTAGGTTTGTTTTGAGTCATGAGTCAATTAGGTTAAGTTAGTTAGGGTTCATAGGATTTTTAACTTTTTTATTTTCAAAAAACATTTCACATGTATAAAGGTCCTTTAATGATTTTTAAATGTCATTATGAGTCTTTATATGAGTCATTATCAAGGGAAAATCCAAAGTTTCATTGTCCACAAGATGATCTGGTCATCATTGTGAGTTTTAAAGTCTTACACACATCCAAATAGGTCAGGATTTTCTACGAAATTTCCTGACACTTCCGTAGCAAATATGTCTTCTCCAACACATCTCTCGTTACGAAAGTCGGTTTTTCTGCTGATGGTAGGGAAACGGTACAAAGTATCAAAAAGGGTATGGTCAAAGCATATTGGGTCATGATTTCTCCATGTTATCGTTATCCACCATTTGTAAAATACATGCATCATATAGTTGCTTAGTCATTATGTTCTCTTTACAATTTTTCTTTTCGATTTGCCATCACATAGCTATTCCCATCTCCTCCTTCCGAGATGCTATTTTTGTATAAGCATCGGTCTGGTTGTCTGGTGGTCTATATAGTTGTCTCAGGGTAAACTATATTAGTGTCAAAGGTCACTTTGTTGTCCCTAAAGTTTTTGCAGGTGTCAAGGAGTTGTTCACTGCATCTTGGAGCCATGGAAGCTCGAAGGAAACAATATAAAGGAGGGTCTGTGGTTAGGTATGAGCCAACATATATGAGGTTTCTAGAAGAAGACCCCATGTTCTCCCAAGATTTTTATAGTGTTGGATGCCTCCAGTTCTGTCAAAAATTGCAGGGGTATCATGGGCAAATCTCAAAGGATTTTTCCATCAATTTTATAAGTACAAAATCAAAAGTGGGCATGCTAAATTTTGTTGTGTCCCTTGACACTATTTCTCAAGCTAATGAGATCTCCAGATCAGGATAATCATGGTTTATTTATGCAAAAGAAATAGGTGGCTGCAGGTAGAGAGGATAAGGTTTTAGGGTCAAGTCAAAGAACTAGAAGCACAAATGGAGATGATACAAGCTGAACTTTTGAAGAGGGGCCTAAAACTCATTACTATTATTGATGATGCTACATAGTATGGTAAGACTACACATTTATGGCTATACTATGGTTTATACAGGTTTATGTAGGCTTTTATAAAAATTTTGGAGGCGAAAGAATGATGAAAGTATAAAATCTTAGACACTAGTCACTTCCATAGCAACTCCCAAGCTTGAAGGCAGAAATTTGCTACGGAAGTGTTGTAGCTTTCCATGGAGGTAAACACCAACTAAAATTTCAGAAACAAGAGAGATTAAGGCATGTATTCAACTCATAAACCTTAGAGAAGACCCTGTAATAGTCAAAAAGGTCAAATTATATGTAGAAGGGTGCTTTTGGCATTTTCTACTAAATTTTTGCTACCGAAATTCTAGAAATGACTATTTTAGTAGTCAACTTCAAGCTCAGGTGTTGACCAAATGGAAAGGAAATTTGGACGAAGGAGGTTTTTCTTGAGCACGGGCTCATCTACAAAATCTTCTCTTAGTTCTTGCACAATCATTAGGGTTTGTAAAATAAGCACATATCTTTGAAGCCTATTTTACAGAATTTTTGAAATTCGACTTTGGGAGACATCTTAGCAGGTCAATAGGTCAACATCCATGTAGCATGATGACACATCAGCATCCAACACCTTGGAAATTTGTTATATTTTATAAGGATCCTTAACAAAGGTGGTTAATTTTATTGAATGGTCATAGATTCCTTTTTGTATACAAACTTTGTCAAACAGAAAATATCCTTGTAAACTCTCTATGTGATGCCATCCTACTAGAAGGAGGACTCTTTAATAGGCATCAAGTCTAGCCCAGGTAGCAGATTATTGTGTAGATATCCCACTCTATATATTGGGGGTTTTTCACTTTGAAGGGATTTATGAATGTTAGGAGGGAGATGGACAATGTGAAGGAGATCACTCTTTGTAATTTTTTTTACAGTTAATACATATGTTATAACAACTCTGTTTTACTACCCGAGATTCGTTTTTTGGCTCTATATTTTCTTATTATTCTTTTTCTTCCATGTTTCTATCAGTATTCATGGCAATTTTATTACTTGGAATTCATGACAAATTCTCCAACTTCCTTCATTTTCTATGTATGACTGTAAATGTTTATTTGACATCGGTTTTAAAGCCAAATTGCCTCAACTTCCCTTAAATAGTGTTGTTTGTAATTGAAATTTTATTGACTAACTCCATGCCCAATGGTGGCATCCATCACATATTCTTTCACCTGCAAAATCACATAAGAGAAAACCAGAGTTAGGCATCTGAATTTTTGAGTTTATCATAGTCAATTATTTTAAGTATTTTGAGAGAGCCCTCTGAGACTAGAAGGGCTAACTTCCTATCAAAAGTGGTTTGAAATAGTTATGCTAGGTTGGAGGTTGACACAACCCAACTTTTTCCAGCCCAATGATAATAGGTGGTAAGTGTGGGGGAGTCATTTGTGATCCCAAGAGAAATTAAGAAATAAGATTTCAATGGGGGTTGGCTAGAGTGTTGAATAATTAGGCTAAGGCATAAACTATTTATTGGGGAAGGAAGTGTGACAGCCCCTTTAAGAAAAGTCCCCTCTTACAAACAATTGTAATATTGTTGTAATAAAATATAGAAGGTTGAGCTTGGGACATGAATTTTAGAGCTTGGGAGGAGGTTTCCTATGAAGGGGAGGATGTGGTTATTAAATTTCATTCATGGGTTTACTATGGCCTTAATGAGGTTGAACATATATTAATTTGGTAGAAAGAAAAAGGAAAATCCATACATGTTTTGGAAAAACCTATAATCAATAGGGGACAAGGAAATTAATGGGGAGAGTGGGCTATGCTGGTAGGACAACGTGCCCATGATATCTAATGACCAAAACATAGTGATTGAGAATGGAGACCAGCGAGGGGAGGAGGCATTCAGATAGTGAGAGAAAGATCGAGAGAAAAGTGTTGGTTGAGAGAATTGTCTCATTTTTTAAACTCTATATTACCATGAACACACTACCTAAGCCTCTGTTTTAACCCGGGAAGCCTATTTATTCCTGCACTCCTTCCAACTTGTACTCATTCCTGCACTCTTTTCATGTTTTTTCGTATTAAGGGTTATATATGAACTTAATCATTAAATTAACATGTTTTATATCTTATTTGCCTTT
This sequence comes from Pinus albicaulis, assembly GCA_034641835.2. Taxonomy (NCBI): domain Eukaryota; kingdom Viridiplantae; phylum Streptophyta; class Pinopsida; order Pinales; family Pinaceae; genus Pinus; species Pinus albicaulis. The sequence goes on from CM076576.1 coordinate 119,616,380, forward strand.
GCAACTAATATATTATATTTTCCTAAGGTAATCGATAAAGTAAAAGTATTAATCAATATGGGAGATGGTTGGTTCAGGAATAATTCTTGTACCGGTCGGCGTTCTTGCACTTCCGAGGCAACTGTGAGAGTTAGTTTGATTTACCACATATGGTCGAGACAGCTCAAAAAAATACGTGGATCTTGTGCTAGAAGATCAGTATCTTTGTTGGGCTCGGAGCGTAGAGGAATTGGCGGGATGTGGAGAACAGGACTTTGGTTTTCAATCCTTTTTTAGTCTTTTGTTAAACAACTAAAAGGCTTAAGATAAAATTTTGTTGTATTTTCCAGTTGCATCCATGGGCCAAAAATATGTATTTAATAGGATTTTCTAGTAGATGTTAGGTAGCGATGTTGTGAGAAATTTTGACATAGACTGCAACCTTTGGTGTCGCCATTTTCTAGGCTGGATATGGTATCCATGATGTATATTTTGCTACTTTGAAATTTAATGCAAAGGATTGCGCCAGTTATGCATTTTCCCGTCTTAATATTATTATGATGCTTTATTTGAGTACTTAAGGTTCCATATCTCATAGCAAGGTAACAAGCTGGTTGGTTAGGGCCAAACCAACCCAGCTCGTTTCCCTTTTTTGTGAGGTGTGTTAAAATCATTTCGTTTATGCAAGGTTTGAAACAGGTTATTTGTGGTTTATTTCATCTTAACAGGCTTTAAATTATTTATGAGTTGTGTGATTCAGATCCAAGGCTTGTGAGTTTGATTCAATTTATTTCACATTTTTTATTCCTTCCTTTGATGTGTTGCATTTCCTTTCTGCAAAGAAGAGTGCATTTAGCTGCTTGCACCAGTGCATTTCTATTTCTACAAGTAAAAGTTTCCTTGATTTATTTCTACAAGTTTCTTTCCATTCCCTGCAATTCATTATTTCCATTCTGCAAATGGTGTTTTGTTTCTAAGTAAAAGTATTCTCAGCATTCAAAATTGGTTTAAAGGTTAACTCACATCAATGAGATTTTAATACAACATTGTTGCATTCTATCGATCTGTGCTTACACTTATTTTCCTTGTGGAATAAGATTTAAAGTTAACATTAAATTTATTAAAGGGACCTTTGAGTTAAAGTGATTATTTATAATAATGTGCAGACCTGATTTACTTAACGAACAACCATCTCTGGAATAATCCTGTTGGTATTTGGATCAAACATTTTCTCTTTTTATATGCAAGAAGCTTCCTATTTTAAGCAAGAATTTCCTTTGATTTATAAAGCTCTTTTCACCTCTGAACATTTGGTTAAGTATAAGAGTCTTCTTGCTTATGAAAGCTCAATTTCTAATTATGTTTCACCTTGAAATTTGTTTCTTTAGTTAGCAATATTTTTCCTTTCTGCAAGTGATTAGGAAACTAGTACATGAACACTGGTTTTCTGGTACAAGAACCTCTGTTTTGGTACAAGAATCAATATCCTAGTACAGGAACAGAGAGATCTGGTACAGGAGCTCAAATCTCCTGCATAAGGATAAAATATTGAGTGCAGGTACAATATATACTTCCAGTACAGGAACTTAGTTTCAGTGCAGGAACAACGTTCCAGTACAGGAAAGTTGTTAAAGTGCAGGAACAATAGTTTAGTGCAGGAAGGAAAATCTTTGAGAAAAGCAGACATTCTGAAAAGTTTAATTTTTCCTCTGTCTTATGACCACACTAAATATAACCTCAAATGTTTATTTCTATTGATTAGGATCATTCATAACAATTTGATAGTTCCTTTTATTTGAATTTCTGCAAAGTTCTTTTTGTTTCTTTCCAACACCATAATTCTCTTGGTATTGATTGTTGTGTGATCTTTCCTTTTTATTATGAAAATTGTAATTAAAGAATTAGGAATAGATCTAAATAATATTCATATCATTTCCTGGCATTTCCTGTGCGACGCCTCTAAGCTAACGTAGCCTCGGGTTGACAAGTAAGTGTTGAAGGATTTCGCTAAACTGCAATTCCTGCACCCAACAGTTTGGCGCCGTTGTTGGGGAGGCGTTTCAAGATTGGTAAGAATTTTCTGATTTTTTTCACAGTAGGGGTAAGTATAATATTATTTTCTCTACAGTGTGCTTCTATTGCGTGAAGGATTATTTTTAGTGTTGAACTTTTATTTTCAGCATTTGTTAAAGATTTTTCCCGTACTTTCAAGTTTTGTCATTTTTTGGTTTTTATTATTTTAAGATGAATGCCTAAAAAGGGTAGGGGTTTGAAGCCCAATAAGGGAAGAGAAAAAACTGATAAATATGAAACACTTTCTCATATTGGGCCTTCTTTTGTAGGTATAAATTCCAAACAAACATAGACCCATCACGCAGGAACTGTCCACTTGGACTCTGGAAATAGTAGTTCGGGTGTGACACAACCATCAAATGGAGAGAAGGGAACTATTGCAGTCTAAGTTGATTCGAACCATAGTCAACCTTCTCATCCTGTGAGGAGTGGTTCAATTGTAGGTACAATAATGGAAGATCAGGAGGACCATGCTGAGGGAACTGGTGAGAATCGGGTAAATGAGGAGCAATCAACCTTTGGATTTCCAATCGTGGACCCTAATATAGTTTTTAAATGAATATTCCACCATCAACTCTTCCTCATTTCAATGGTAAGGTACACAGAGACTGAGATTATTTCTAATGTCCCAAGGGTTAACCCATGGGAAGTAGCTATATATGGACCATGGCTTTACCTCGAAACTTGCATGACCTCCCAGATAATTATTTGAAGTTGCTGCCAAAATATCATGGAGAGAAATAAAAAACTACAAAAGATCATGTCACTACCTTCTAGGATTTCACTAATAACCTTTTTTATAAAACATGATGATGTGTACATGAGGATGTTTGTTCAAAATTTATAAGGGGATGTTAGAAAATGGTTTAGGAATTTAGCGGCAAATTCCATTAACTCTTGGGAAACCTTGGAGACATCTTGTAGGAGAACTTGGGGAGAAAAAAGGGATCATCTACATTAACTTACTTAATTTGGGGCTCAAAAAAAGAAGAATGTACAGTCAGTTATAGAGTTCGACTAAGTTGTCATGAAGCTCTTCAAACTTGAAATTCGAGCTTGAAATACCTCTGATCCTAGGCAAGGTAATGAAATTTAAATTTGTAGATAATTTCAATTAACTTGAAGATTGCTTCTTCAGAGAAATATTTGCTCATAAATTGTTTTGATTTTTTTTTTCATACCTTGACATTGTCAACAAAAAAGTTGTACATTTTTTTTTTCTGAAAACTTTGTAGACAGTCAAGCCATGTAGGATTCTTGATTTTTTCCATTTCAAATAACGGTTAAATTGGCAAATCTATTGAGAAACTCTTCAAACTAGAAAATATAGCTTGAAATATCTCTAATCCTAAGCATTGTAATGGAATTTAAAATCTTAGATAATTTCAATAAAAATCTTAAAGATCAAGGAAGATTTTTCTATGATGTCGAGAGAAAGGAGATCCACTACATTACTCATCATAAAATATGATGTAGTTGAAATTGAAGGAAACATGACTGTTGCAGAGTAATTGAAACCTAGAACATAATCAAGAGATAAAGAGAAAAAGAAGCAGAAAGAGGATGTGTCCAATTACATGGACGTATTACAGATCCTATACTCTTGATACTAATCTAAGTACATAGTGTATAGTCATATGGTTGTATGTCCATCTACAACCATGAATTGTTGAATCCATGATATTTGCTTATGTAGTTCATATTTTTGGGACTTGTATCAGTTGGTATTTTAGAACAGGTGATTTTTCAAGTATAATGCTATGTAAATGCAAATTTTCGTTAACATGGATGATCTTATTCAGAGCATGAGTTGAAAAATTGGGGGAAGTGATAAACCAGGCAAGTGGTTTATTGAATTAGATGTCAAGTTCAATTAGAAACATAGTTACCTCAAAACGGGAACTATTACCTCAAAACGAGAACTCTAACAAAAAAAACATCAAAAAACCATGAAAAAACAACCCGGAAACGAAAATTTGTATTCGGGAATAACCTCTTTTTTTGGGGTTAATTTTCAAGATTTTTTAAAAATGGAAGTAAAAGTCTTTTTTTTTTTTTTGTGCAAAAAACAACCTGATCGAAAAGTGTTGATGTTGGAATAACGTCGCCAATTTTGTGCGTGTAAAAAACAACATGAAAATGAGAAGTGTTGATGTTGGAATAACATCGGAAATTTTGTGTATGCAAAAAACACCTTGAAGTGTAAAGTGTTGATGCTGGAATAATGCCATCAAATTTTGGTGTGCAAAAAACACCTTGAAAACGAAAAGTGTTGATGTTGGAATAACATTTTTTTTCTTTTCGGAGTAAATTGTCAACAATTTTTAATAATGACATTAAAGGTAAAATATCATGACTTTAAAAAACCTTAAAATTTCAACGATAAACATGACATTAAACATACAATATCAAAAGTCTTAAAATTCTAACGATTTTTAGGCATGGTATTAAAGTTCAAATATCATATCTCTGAAAAGCTTTAAAAAACCAACGATAACATTAAAGATAAAATATCACCTTTATGAAAATAAAATTCCAATGATTTTTAGTCATCATATTAAAGATAAAATATCACTTGTAAAAATTTAAAAAAAAAACAAAACAAAAAACAAAAAGATTAAAGAAAAAAAAACAAAAAATTCAAAAAAACACACAATCTAAAGAAAAAAATAAAAATTTAACCCAAAACAAAAAAACAAAAAAACAATTTTTTTAAGTTATAAAATATTATTAATAATAAAAAAAATAATTATAAAAAATTATAAATTAAAATAATTAAATAAAAATAAAAATTTAAAAATACAATTTTTTAAATAATTAAAATTAAAATTAAAAATTAGATTTTTATGTTTAAAACCAAAATTTAAATTTAAATCTATATATATATATATATTAAAAAAACAATTTTAAATTAAAAAAAAAAGCAAAACAAAACAAAACTCATTAAAAAAAAAAAAATTTAAATTTAAAAGTATATATATATATATATATATATATATATATATATATATATATATATATGATGATGATGATGATGGTTAACGTCCACTAGGACCAATCTTGGTCTATCGGACTCTTTGGTCTATCAGACCTAAAGAAAAGAGTTATTTAATTTGATTTAAGATTTTATTCCTATGCTCAAAAAGCTTGGAGAGAAGCCTCCCAAGCTCACTATAATTTTGACATCTTAAAAGGCTAGGAAGGTCAGTATTGCAACAAAGATTATGAAATTGAGCTCTAATGTGGTTGTATGCGGGGCACTCTAAGAGGAAGTGATTTTCATCCTCGATGTTCATATTCTCATAGAGATGGCAGATCCTTTCCATCCATGGTCTTTTAGGAACTGTCCAATGATCTGTTTCACTATGGAGCTCATGAGAGTTCGCTCTAATCTTGGCTATATTAATTTTCTTCTTTGAGCTAGTTAAAATAGAGAGATACTTTTGATCTTCTAGGGTGGGGTTGATGACCTCCTTATAATATCTTAATTTCTTTTAGCTGCTAGATCTTTCTCACACCACATTTTTTCTTTGAATTTAGAAGTAACAATTTTTTTAATGTTATTAATGTTTTGCAATGCAACATTCTCGTCGATCTCCCAATGGTTTAACCAGGCCCTGGTGTCTTTATACCAACCTCATTTAAGCCTTAGGTGTTTTTGGCTGGAATTTAAAGCTAGCTTAGGAAGTCTATGGTCTCCTATGCTATTGAGCTTGTGCTTGTACAACAGAAGCCTAGTCATAGCTAGGCTCTCGATAGGGGAAAGACCCACTTCTATAAGGAGAATAGGATAGGGTGTATTGCTTTTAATTTTAAGGTTATACATTATAAAACGCTTCTGGATTTGCTCAATATTTCTCCAGGATTCTCTAGAGATGTTGCAACCCCAAACCTCACATCCATATAAGATAACGGGAGTGACTAAAGTTTCAAAGAGGAACTTATTTCTATCCCACATTACGAGGTTTTCTGTTTTACAATTATTTTCAAGACCAAAATAAGCTTTCCACCCCCATTAATCCTTTTCTGAATGCTATAGTTCCAGTTGAGCTTGTGATGAATATCAACTCATAGGTACTTGTAAGAAGACACTTCCTCCAAGTTACTATTGTCATACATAAAATTAATGTAAGTGTCCTTCTTGGATTTGATAATCATAACTTTTGTTTTGTCAGCGTTAACTGACATACCCATGGTAGAGCAGAAATCCTTAAGAATTCTAAGTTGCTTATCAAGATCAGATGGGAACCTTGTGAGAAGAACAATATCGTCAGCATAGAGAAGAAGGATGATGACTATCCCAGCTAAAATTGTGCCAACACATCCTGCTTCCTCTAAACAACCTTCTAACTTGTCGATGTAAATGCCAAATAGGGTATGGGAGAGGAGGCAACCTTGTTTAACTCCGATATTACAATTAATATCTTTCGACCACCCCTCATTTCTTTTAACTTGGCAATTACATTCTCGTATAACCTTATAGCGGCCACTCTTAGCTCAAAAGGAACATTTAGCTCTTCTAATCTATTCCATAGGTTATTTCTAGGAACCGTATCGAAAGCCTTTCTAAAGTCCACAAAGCAATAGAAGAGATTGGATTTATCATTGCGGCATTATTCCACAATGATCCTAAGTGTAACGAGGTGGTCCGTTGTTGAGTGTTGCCTTCTAAAACCCCCTTGGCCTTTAGCCCGCTTACCTTTACTTTCAAGCCAAATGCTTAACTTATTTTCCAAAATAATACCATATAACTTGGCTAAGAGAGGGCTGATCATAATTTTTCAATAATTAGAGGGGTTATTTGTATCCCCACTTTTAAAAATAGGGATAATGAGGCTCTAAGTTCAAGGTTTAGGGAACCCTTGCTTGACCGCTTGGTTGAAAAGCTTATGGATGTGGGGGATGAGGACAGGACCTCCAATTTTTAAGATTTCTACCTGGTAACCTTCAATGTCTTTAGCTTTCCCATTTTCCAGGCGTTTAACCCCAAAATCAATGTCTTCTAATGAGAAAAATTCTTTTGTTGTGAGCAGCGTTTCAAAATACCTGGCATTTGGAGATTCATAAAGCTTTTTAAGATAGGAATTCCAGTCGTGTAAAGCAATTTTATTATTATCTTTAGTTTTCCTAGTTATAATCTGCCTCCATAATTTCTTAGGAGCCACCGTAGAGAGGTTTAAGAGATTCTCTTGTCTTTTACGAATATATTGCCTTTTTCTCCTTTTAGTTAGGGCTTTGTAGATTTTTATCTTGTTAATTTTGAGAGATTCATCAACAACTTCCTAAATTTCTCTCCTCGCACTTTTACAATCTTTGTCATACCATGGGTTGGTTTTGCTATTTCTTTTATTACTTGAGACTTCAATTGAGAACTTGTTAATAGAATATGAGAGGGTTGTAGTAAAATTATGATAGAGGTCATCTATGTTGTCTATACTAGATAAAGGAAGAAAATTAGTTTTTAATTCATTTAGAAAGAGATCGTTTTTATTTCTATCAAAGATTAAGTTCTTTTCACTATAAGGATTATCTTCTATGGGATCTCTATGCATGACAAAATTGAGAGTTATGAGTAAAGGCCTGATCAGAGTCAGGCTTGTGGTCATCTAAGATGTCAAAATTTATTATTTCGTTGTATAAAGGGAGATTGGAAATAAAATAGTCTACCACACTCCTGCCAAGCCCATGGATGCAGGTCATCTTGCTGGAATTGGGCCACTTCTTTAGACCGTTGCAAATTATGAGATCCTGAGCACTACAGAGCTTGACTAGCTCCGACCCAAACAAATTATCCTCGAGCTATTTAGAGCTCCTTTTGTACAGGCTAGCCAGAGTAAGGTCTTTGTCTAACCAAGGAGGATTGGGGTTGGAATGATTGCTTAGAAGAATAGCTTGGTTGCTTGAAGTTCGAGCATTAAAGTCACCCATTAAAAGGATATTACCTTCATTCCTTAGGCTAGAAATATCATTCTCTAAACCATTGTAAGGACTATTTTTATCTAGATTCTTTTTCTTATAGAAGTTAGAATTAATGGGGGAAAAATAACAGATTGTTATGTAGGTCCTTTTATCATTAATGTTAGTAATCTCAATCCAACTATATTGGTTGTAAGGGTCGTTTTTATAAATCCTAGCATGGGGGTAGATGTTCTTCTTAATGTAGCAAGCTATGCCCCCAATGCCTCTACTGGAGGATCGCTTGTTCCAGGTAGACCATAGTGTAAAGCCATCTATGTTAAGGACCTTAGATTCTTCGTGCTCCCAAGTTTCAACAAGCAATATAATATCAACATCATTTGAGATCCAACTTAGCTTGAGGCCTTTTTTCCATGGAAAGCCTCGACAGTTCCAAGAAAGAATTCGGAGCATGTTGAATTGTTATTTATTACTATCTTTTTGGTTTCTATATCGAATAACGGTTTTTCTATTTTTGATTATTGCCCATTTTCCTTCCTTCCTAGCTTATTTTACCTTTTGAACCTCCTTTCTTAATTCTGCTTGATCTTCTGGAATTAGATCTTCGTTTATAAATATTCCCGTTCCTTTTAGACATGAGGTTTTACTGAGTATGTCATACTTATGGTCAGTAGAGTTCACCTTTATTTGGATTAGCCTTCCTTTATTCTCAGTTAATTTCCCTAACCTTGTTGCTTCTATGAGACATGTGGTTTCAATTTGTAATCTATTGTGTAATTCTGTCTGGGCTATGGCTAAAGTATCCTCGTCTACCTCCTCTTTCAAACCGAAGATTATAAGGTTTAGGGCCCTTTTATTACGCTCATGGTCTAATTCGATCAATTTTTTCATTTCATCTTTAATTGGTTTGATATCTAATTTACCTGCCCCACTATTTAGGGTGAGATTGTTGTTAACTTTTTCTTCTAGTTCTTTAATCATGTCCTTCATTTTAAGACTCTCTATATTATCATCATCTCCTTGTTGGGATGTTTGGTTCGTATCTTGGTTTTTTTTTTTTCTATGACCTGCAACCTAGTTTCCATTACCTCTATTTTATTCTCCAATAGTTTTATTTTATTTTCTGTTTGTTTTTGGATCTTGTCTTCAAGAGATGTGAATTTGTTTTCCAGCATGGCTTCTAACTCATTTGTAATTTGACTTCTCTTTCTTCTCTACATTTCTCTAAAGACTCTATATACTCATAAAGGCTCTGTAGAGTAACTGTGCTAGGTCTACCTTTGGTAATCTTTGGCAGTTGTGGTGAATTATTCATACTTGAGAATATATGAGCAGATATGTATTAGAAAAAGATAAGGAAAGTGTGCACCTGAATATTAGCAAACCGGAAAGCAGACCTCAAGTGCCCAGGTCCGAAAATTTAAATATTAAAAAAAAATACAAAAGTTTCGGACCACCACCGCCCTAGAGCTCAGCCGGCGGGCGGTGGGAGTGCTAGAGCTGATAGGTCTCCCGCAGGCTGAGCCCCACGGTCCCCTGGGTGGCGATGATTTAGACATTTTTATTTTATTTTAATTTAATCTAATTTATTTTAATTTTTTTAATTTTTAATTTTGTTATTTTAAATTAATTAATTAATTTATTTTAAAAAAATAATATTTTAATTTATTTATTTTAATTGTTTTTAAATTTTATTTATATTTTTATTTTAAAAAATGTATTTTTTTTAATATTTTTAATTTAAAAAAAAAAAAACGAATTATGTTTTTTTTTTTAATGAATTTTTGTTATATATATATATATATATATTTCATTTAAATTTTCTTTTTAAATTTTTTTTAAATTTAAATTTTTATTATTTTAAATTTTTTTGTTATGTTTGTTTTTAAAGTTTTATTTCTAAATTTTAATTATTTTTTATTTTATTATTTTGATTATTTTATTTTATTTTTTTATTTCATCATTTTTTTTAATTATGTTATTGCTGTTTTTTTCTTTTAATAACTTGAAAAAAATTGTTTTACTTTTGTTTTTTTTTCCCTTTAAATTTTGTGTTTTTTTTTTATTTTTTCCTTTTTATTTATTTTTTGAATTTTTTTGTTTTTTAAATTTTTTGTTTAAATTTTTTATTTTTACAAGATATGTTTGTTTTTTTTACACTTTTATTGGTTTTTTTTTTTTTTATATTTGATTTGTTTTTGTCTTGTCTTTTTATTTTATTTTTATGTTTTATCGATGATGATGATGATGATGATGATGATGGTTAACGTCCACTCATACTAGTCTTTGGTCTATCGGACCTAAAGAAAATAGTTATTTAGTTTGATTTTAGATTTTATTCCTATGCCCAAAAAGCTTGGAGAGTAGCCTCCCGAGCTCACTATAATTTTGACATCTTAAAAGGTGTTGGAGAGGTAAATCCCCTCTGCGGACAGAGGCAATCCCTACTAGCCCAGATCGGGTCTAGCAACAATTAGACACACAGTGACGCAGGTCTCTAGTTACAAAAATGACAAAACATGGTGAGTTGCCTACCTCAGGTCCTATGCGATGGTCGTCGAAGAAAGGATGGCGCTTCCCGTCTTCTGCTTTGGCAGATCATGATCCTTCCACTTAACACGTCCGAACACCTGCAAACATGTGAAGAAACACAATGATACACAGCATGGAATCTATATCTTGTAACCATACATCAGTCAGAGAGGATGTAATTCATTGCATCAAAACAAAGACACACGAATGAAACCATAATCAAAGTCGTTTATCATTAATAATAACAAAGAAAGATACAACCCAAGGCTCTGACGTTGGATCTTCCTTCGGCGGGGTCGACAGTGGAGCACGTCTCAATGAAGCTCATCGGAAATGGGACAAAGCTCTCTCTCTTTAGCTTGGCTCTCAAAGGCTGTCTGGCTATAGTCTCCTTGCTACAGATTCAGCTCTTGCTTCTATGACCACTAAGGCTAGCTTGCAAAGGGAAAATGGCAAGCTTATATAGATGGTGGAAGGGGATTTGGGATCCCTACAATTGTGGGATTGGCCGTATCCTCAAGGAAGCTTCCATGATAGGTGGAAAACCACTTCCCCTACATCGAGATCTAGAGCCAAACCTCCCAACTCATTTTAGAGACTCGTTTAGGAGTTGGTTGGAATCAAACTTCTGCCATTTATTTTTAAAAAACAATCCTTATTAAGCTTGGCGTGGGAAATACACTGGGACAGAGCGCCATTTCGAGCACCCGCTTTGGTGGATTTTCCCCATTGGTGCAAGGGCTGAATTGGCTAGTCGCTCCAAGGCCAAAAGATCAGTTTTTAGGGTTTTTCAAAGGAAACTTTCTTCAGAGGAATGATTGTCCTTGTCAAGGGGGATGCCATGAAAGTGGTTTCAGGTTATGTCACTACTCACAGGTCACAAAAAAGGCCCTCCAATGTTCGGGATGGGGGATTGCAGGGACGGTGACAAATTACTGTGTAACAGATGCCCCCTAAAGCATGAGGCCCAAGAGAGGGAGGGGTGAAATTCTTTATGAGAACGTGCCCAACTAAAAACACTGCCATTGGAAAACCTACGTAGACAAGTACAACTGATATCTCAAATACATGATATGTGGTATGGGCGCAGCCATCCATAACAGAGTATACAATAATCAGGATCCAAGGTATGGACACAGCCATCCAGAAAGGATCAATAAGCAGACTCAGGTATGGTCACAGTCATCCAATCAACGAGTCATGTAACCAATCATGATAATCCACAAAATCCGCAGCCCAGATTCCATCAGGAAAAACCCAGGGTCTTGCGCTCCATCTCGACCCGAGAAAAGTACAAGTCCTAGCATGTGAATATGTGAGCTGAAGTCGAACATGCAAGAACATCGTCTGATTACCAGCCAATGATGAAAGTCGTTAACAGACGCGAGAGGAACCACCAATAATGACAATGGCCCTCAAGGTACTATAGGTACAATCCACGGAATGTGAATAGTGAGCTGGCGTTGAACACCCGTAGAATCATTCGATCAAAGGCCAATGATGAAAACATTGTGTCGAATGCAAAGAACCTACCATTGAGGCATGCAAGCTCCAAGGTACTGGAAGGAAGTCTCTAGATCAGCTTCCTGGATAATGAGCTGAAGTCGAAAGGAAGCGACCTTGATCAAAGGTGGGCCATAGTGTTTCCCACATCATCGACGCAAGACAGAGGATCATAATGTTTGTGAATCAGGATCAGTAGAGAATTAGAGGAGGGTTGAAACTGCAGAGGTCAACTCCTCTTGAACATATCGGCGGCACGACATTGGATTTGGCAGCATTTGACATCAAAAGATCTGAGTTCATGATGACAAGGCAAAGAACAGATAAGCGGTTAAAAAGGATAACCCAAACCCACAAAGGCAAGCAAGAAGCGAGGTGAGATGTCCCCAACCCGACACGAATGCGGACAAGTGCCATGTTCAAGAGCGACATACTACCGACATGACGATGATACTGGTTTCATTTTTCCCCACCATTTCTGGCGAGTACCCCAATTATTTTGAAAACAAGCTTGAAGGGGATAGCATATGCTTGTGATATAAGTTTTTCCTTCGGACATATCCAACCTAGTACATTTAACGAGCCCTGGGAAGGAGGAACTCGAGTATCGTCATTACGACAGAATCTGATGTCATCAGGTTTTAACAAGTCTGACAAAGGAAGAACTCGGCGTCTTTTCATGTTTAGAGATTTTGAAAAGACAGCGGAAAAGTAAACTCCAATAGTCCCTTTTCGTAGATAGTTCCTCAAATCCGAAAAGGTAGAAAACTGTGTCTGAGAAAACCTCTTAGTTGCGATAGGCTAGGGTATTCCTTTTTCGTAAATAATCTATCCCAGCCCAAAAAAGGGGTAAACGTATACTAGGTAGATGTCGTTTCACAGCCAATTTAACGAGATCAAAACGACAAGCGACTCAACAATCTTTTCATGTTTAGAGAGTCAGAAAAGAGCTGAAAGATGACTCTAGTAGTGACTTTTTCGTGTTTTTACTGAGTCCGAAAAAAGTATAAAATACAACTCGCATCGTCGTCCTAGTCGTGTGAAAACTTGTTGCTGCACAAGAAAGCAAGCGTAAAACCTATTTTTCAACAAAATATAATAAAATAATGGAAAAATAAGCTTCAAAACCTAATTTGATTTTGAAAATTTATAAATATGCCAAAAATAGTAAAAACATATTTACTTTTACTTTTTACCTCTTGTGGAGAGCAATAGTGAATTTTTCCTGTGCGAACTTATGGCGACGATTACGGACGATCCATTGCATCACTTCAGTTCTTGTCTTCCCAGGTTAGAGGCGCTCCCCTTAGCTTTGTTTTAATCCATTTTTTGTAGAATTCCACTGTGATTTTGGATCCCTGAGGGGAAATTTGAAATTTTAGTGCTCACCCAATTGGTATGGGTATCGGGCATGGACTCGCGCCAATTGGGTCCTTTTTGCAAAGGGGTCGCGCCAGTTGGCGCGACTATCAACAAAATAGTCGCGCCAATGGCGCAACCTAAATTTCCACTTAAATTTTACAAAATATGAACTAATCAATTGAATTTTTGAGTGTTCAAGGGATCTAATAACATGTTTATGACCATTTTGGTGCATATACACAGTCACAATGGTGATAGAATGGAAATAAAGGGAACACAGTGAAGAAGATGAAATGGCCATGGAGAATGAGGCATGTATGAACGCTCTCCGGGATTGCGGCTTGAAAAAATTCTTCATGTCACCGTGTCTCAGGGCACAACCTGAGTTATTGTAGTACTTGATCAGTATTTGGGACGAAAATGAAGAGAAGTTCAGGCTTCGGGACCAAGTATTGGAGCTCGAAGTATCCGACGTTTATTTCATAACTGGATTGTCTCGGAGAGGTCCAGTCCCGATTTTGACAGGTACTAGGCCATCTGGTGAAAAAATGGCAATGGTGATGGAAAGAGTGTGCCCAGGGGCTCGAACAGGATCAGGCAGTGGGAAGGTTGATATCCACAATGTCCCCGATCTAGCACTTAGAGTAGTGCTCCATACCATTACGCAGGCTGCAAGGTTGTAGGTGCCGCATGAGGCTACTAAAACACAACTCCTCTTAGCATCTGAATGCATGAACTCGACACTATTCAATTGGGCCACTGCCGTAACAATGAACATCAAATGACAGTTTACGAAGTGCAAGAAGTCCAAACTGAAACAGTTTGGGTACGGATCCTTCCTGGTATCGTTCATCCTTGAGGGGTTACCAATATTCTAGGGCCAGGGGGCGATAGTCGCTGAGCCACCATTGAGGGAGCCACGGATGGCTCGATGGGAAACACTCATGCCAAGATCAGGAGGGGGCTAGTAAATGTCATGGAGGCTCGAGTTATTTGTATGGGTTTGGCGATAACTGATCGTCATAGAGGACTGGCCTTATGCCGGTACTGACTTCACAGGAGACCCAGATCTTCTACTTCTGGAGGGAGAAGACTGGGACGAGGAGCTAGGTAAGACTCTTTTTGATTTTGTGTATTTTATGATTTTTTTGGATATACATGCATGTCTTAACAAATAATCCTATGTGTATGCAGATGTTTGCCCAGAGAGGCGTGCCGGGATGTCGCCCATCGCATGGAGGACCCCACTTGCCTATGACCCTCAAGGCAAGGATGGCGAGGGGAGTGAGCTAGTCCAGAAAGTAGAGGGAATTGCCCGTGGGATCCCAGATTATGCTCGTCTAGCAGATGTCCCATTGGCTTATCAGAGGCACACCGTGGGGGTGCCTAGTCGCCTTCATCGTTTACTAAAGCGATTGGTCCGGGCAGTGACATGCTACCATGAGCACCATGCTGATTAGTCATCTAGGCTTTTCATTTGCTTATTTTTGAGAGACATGTTGTCTCCAGCTATTATTAAAACAGACATGTATATTTTTTGAATTTTATGTGATGTACACAAACTGCAAACATTTTGACATATATATATATATATATATCTATTTCTAGATGGATCTTTTTACGTATGATGATGTTTTTCTACAAGTTGCGTAAATGTCTATCTAAAACCATGTCAGCTACTGCATATGTTAACGCATTCATGTGTCTGGCTATGTGTTGATATGTAATGTAATCAAAATTTATTTCCAGTAAACGAATACGTAGATACAGTCGTAAAATGGATGGGTTTCTAACTAAAATGGAAGGGATCTCACATTCAACTAGGAGAGTCGCCTCCAGACCATACACCAGCTGGAAAGCTGTGAATCCAATTGCGCTCTTTAGAGACGTTCGATAGGCCCAGAGAGCTAAGAACAATTGGAGATGCCAATTGGATTTGTGAATACCAATCGTTCGTTGAAGCATCGTGACCAGTACCTTGTTCACAGCCTCAACCTGTCCATTCGCTTGAGGGTAGTATGGCATTGAGCTATCATAACGTAAGCCCAACTTCGATGTCAGCTTTGCCATCATGTAATCCTGAAAATGAGTGCCATGATCAGTGAAGATGGCCTGAGGAACTCTGAAATGCGTAATTACATGGTTGAAAATGAATTGAGCGGTTGTCTTACCGTCGGCAGCTAATGTAGGCATCGCCTCAGCCCACTTAGTGAAGTAGTCCACGGCAACGATTATATAAGCATGCCCCTCGGCCGAGTGAGGGTTACATGTCATAAAATCTATGCCCCATTTGGCGAAAGGGCCTACAGTAATGACAGGATGCAAAGGTAAGGGTGGCACACGCATCTTGCGCTGAAAAACCTAGCACGCGTGACATTTTCGAACTGCAACAATACATTCCTTGAATATAGACAGCCAGAAGTAACTCGCACATAGAATCTTCTGGGCGGTAGCATATCTGGACATGTGACCGCCACAGGCGCCACTATGACAGTCATTCAGGACTTTCTCAACCTCTTCCAGGGTCAGGCATCGGCGAAGCACAGAATCAACTCCGACATGATACAAGGTATCTCCGACAATGCGATATGGTTGAGATTGATGTCGAACGCGACGTCGAGCATCCTTCGTCAACTCGGACCGGAAAGTGGATTTCTGAAGGTACACGATGATTTCACCATACCATGGATCATGAGTGCTGATAAGAAAGAGTGTTTCATCTGGGATGTGATCCTCAGATTGGGATGGAGCAAAGTCTGTCGGGAGAGAGCAAATAAGATCAGTAAAAACCAATGATTTCGTCGATTTGGTGGTTGTGAACTCCAAATCGAACTAATGAAGGATTACAATCCATTTGGAGTACTTTCCCCCCAGAAATTTTCGAGACAAGATGTATGTCATGGGGTTGCAGTCGGAAATCACGGTTACCGTGCGCAACAAGATGTAATGGCGGAACCGCTGGATAGCCTGAACCGTAGCGAGCGCCAACTTCTCGACGTGGGCATATCGCGTTTCAGTGTCGAGAAGATTCCAAGACAGATAGTAAACTACATGTTCATTTCCGTCTTTGTCATCCTGTACTAGAACCATAACTATCGTGCTAAAAGCGGCATCCAAATAAAGGGTGAAATTGCAATGATAATCGGGAGGACGTATTAATGGAGCGTTGACAAGCAACGTTTTAAGTTTATCGAAGGATTGCTGGGCAATCTCATCCCAATGGAAGTGAACGTCCTGTTTCAAAAGTCATGTGAACCCCTTGGCCACTTCCGCATAGTTCGGAACAAAGCGATGTAAGAAGTTGGCTTTCCCCTGAAGACTCTGCAGTTGATGCAATGAGGATGGGGATGGGAGGTTAAAGATGGCCTCAACCTTGAGGGGTCAAGGCGAATTCCATCTTTGGAGACGATGAATCCCAAAAGATGACCAGAATCTATGCAGAAGATGCACTTGTGAGGATTGAGCCTAATATTGTAACATCTGCAGCGGAGAAAAATCTGGCGAAGGTGTTCAGGATGGTCCTCACTCCGAGCTGAATGGGCCGGAAAATAGTCCAGATACGGCTGAACAATATGACGTATGTCATGAAAAGCATAGGACATAGCGCGCTAGAAGGTAGCTCTAGCATTTTTTAAGCTGAACGGGAGCTTCTTGTAAGCAAAAGTACCCCATGGATAGATAAAGGCGGTCTTATGTTGATCAGCGGGTAAAATATTAATCTGATTGTAACCCGAGAAGTCGTCCATGAGGGAATATATCTCACTCCATACACAATCATCGATGATCTGATCTATAAAAGGAGTGGGATAATTGTCCTTAGGAAAGGCCCGATTGATGTCTCGGTAGTCAACAAAGACCCGTATAGTGCCCTGCTTCTTATCTACAGGGACAATATTAGAAACCCATTCTGTGAGGGGAATAGGATATGTGAAGCCCATGTTAAGAATTTTTTCAACTTCTGCCTTTATAGCCGCGGCTTTTCGGGGATGCACTGGGCACAGACACTGACGCACGGGCTTCGCACCTGGATAGGTGGGAATCTCATGCACGACTATACTGGGATCAATCCTAGACATCTCTTCATAGGACCATGCGAAAACATCTCTGAATTCGTGAAAAAGGTTCGTATATACTTGAATCTCTTCGGGAGAACAAGTAACTCCCACATGAATGTTCTCGATTACCCCCGGTTTGATGGAGATGTCGATAGGCATGGTTTGCATAATTTTACTTAGATTTCCCTTTGAAAGGACCTCATGAGTCAATATCGGTGTTTGAAGAGGCAGAGTGGGAACCTAAGATGCGAAATGCTCTAGACAATTATACATTTCCCCCAGGAAGGGCGTGAACGAGGAACGATGATGGCCATCGCTCCATGGTAGATCTTTAAGAGACATCATTTCAACGATAGCTTCATCAGAGGGGAAGACTTCTCTTAAAGTATCGGGCGAATCTGCATCGCTGAGCCAAGGGGATTGAGAGTATACATCTAGAGCCATGCTCGAAGGAGCATGTTCAAGAGGAGGAGGATCTGATGCAGCGACAATATCGCAATAATTGATCTCAACTGGAGTTAAAGGCATCGATTCGCTGAAAGAGGTCACTTGTTCAGGCGAAGGGATGATCCAAGGGTCATCTGAACTAGAGATCATGTTAACTTGAACAGTGTGTGGTGGTGGCGGGAGAAAAATACCCATGAGGATGGGGTCCTTGAAAAGACTGGGTCCTACACTGTCGGGGGGATTGGGGATCTGACCCACGTAAGGTACGGTTTTCTTAGAGGATGAGGTGAAGAAAGGCAACTTATCGACAGTGATAATTTTTCCCTCATGAGGAAACTTCAAAAGCCAGAAGAGGGTGGACGGAACGCATAGCATGGCGTGAGTCCAACTGCGACCAAGAAGAAGATTGCAGTTGAGCTTGGTGTCAACCACTTTTACTTCTACGTTGACTGTCTTACCCTGTAACGTGATCGGTAAACTGTCGAGAACACCCAGGGGTTTTGATTCCCGACCATCAAATGCCTCAAGGGCATTGGGACATGAAGTAAGAGCTGGAGAGTCAATGGCCTTCCAGCAGGCAGATGACATAACATAGGTGGAAGCACCTTCATCCACAACGGCTCTGTGGATGTTGAGGCCGTTGATCCCAACTTGTATAATGAGAGAAATTTGATGTAGAAGTCGGGGGAAAAAATTTTCCTAGTCGAACGTGAGAAGACTAGAATCGGCGGGATCAATTCCACTGATTACGGACAACAGAGCTTTCCGTTTCGATGGCAACTTTGAAGCACTTCCAACGTAAACATTTCGGAAGACACCTATGCCAAATCCTCAACAATGCTGTCATGCTGAGTGGCACGAGCGTTTGGATTATAGGATTATTTTCACAGAACACCTTTAGAAGGTGGCCTCGCACAGCGCTGGGCTTCTCAATTTCTAAAGGACCAGAGACAGGTGGGGGAGGTGGGCCATCAACGACTTCCTTCCCAACTACCTGGCATGATCCAGCATAATCCTTCGAGCGCGTAGCAATCGAAACAGGTGCAGCACCATTCATCATAAAAACTTGGGACCCAAATGGTGTAGATGGTGAAGGCTGCTCAAACATCTGGGTCTACTGAGACGGGAATGGTTCTTTGAGAACTGCCGGAGTCCCTTTGGAGCCTTTCAGAAGTTGACTAAATTCAGATTGTCAGGGAAAATCTTTGGTATAATGATCTCCTTCACAGATAAGGCAGGGGTACTTTGGTTTGCGTTGGGAACCATCGTCAGCACAAGGTTTAGAAGACTCTGGTTTCAGGGCATCAGGTTTGGATTTTCCTTTGCCCTTCTTCTTCCCTTTGGAGGCCTTTTCCGTAGGATTGGCCTGAACGGCATTGACCTCCGCAGTCTTACCAGAATCTGAAGGGGCGGGAAGAGCAGAATTATTGGAAGAATTCGACTTCTGCTTCCCATTAGCGGACTTCCGATAATTTTGAGAAACGGAACCAATAACACCATCCACCGATGGGGTAGCTGGTGCTTTAGAGGTCCCTAGTCATGGGGCATCAGTCAAGATATCATATAGCATGCCGGACTGAGAGTACACCAAATCAAGCTAGGCATGAGCGATGGCTTGTTCTTCGGTCACACATGCCCCCATAGCAATATCTTGAGCGATCTTGTTAACAAAGGAGGTAGTGAGCCAATGAGTTAGTAGTTGATCAGGTATATCAAAATTGATCAGTCTATGATGACGTCGCCACTCATGAATATGATCAGATATGTGGGAGGCTTTATCCTGCTTGAGAGAAGTCAGGAGATGTGTCCCAGCTTCGTAACGAACCGGAGATGTGAGCCATAGCTAACGTATTGAAGTCTTGAAAGATATCACGGGGTAATTCTATATACCACTTAGTAGCAGCACCAGTAAGAGTGCGCTAGAAAAGACGCAGACGAATTGAATCGTCCACCCAAGAGTTCGAAGAACACCACAAATGGTGGGTCATGACATAAGCTTGGGGGTCCTCTCCAGATTTACCTTCAAATTTAGGACAGTCACCGGGCACCTTGGTTGGAACCAGAGGCCAATAAGGATTGTGAAGAATCGGATCATTGGTCAACTTAGATACGTCCGGCAATTCCAACGTGGCGAGGAAAGGTAACTAAGGGTTGAAAGGCATACCAAGCCCTCGATAAGGACTTGTACCTGTACTCCACCCTGGTTGAGCATAAATTTTCCCCCATTGGTTCTGTCTTGAAGGATTCTGACCATAGGGGCTATAAGCCATATAATTGGGCTGATACGGTTGCTGATAACCAGTGCAGGGGGGTTGATAACCAAGGTATTGACCCTGATTATATGTAGGCCCCGTTTGAGCAGTGTATAGATTTGACTGTTGAGTATAGGTATAGCCTGGTTGTTGAAGGTAATAACTAGAACCTTGGGGTGGATTATAAACTGGTCGAGATTGACCTTGAAGGTAATAACCGCCTTGGGGTCGAGCGGGCTATTGGTAAGTGGGGCCCTGCTGAGCCTGATGAGTTGGGCACATAGGCGGATTCAGTTGTGGCATGGAATAAATGGGCTATTGAGCAGGGTTGACTGGATGTGCAGGTTGGCCTGGTTGAACGGTTGGCATGGCTGAGCGGGCTTCCCTAGTTTAACAGGTTGACCCGAGTGAACAGGTTGTCTTGGTTTAGAAAGTTGGTCTGGCTGGTAGAGGACACCAAGTTGACCCAGCTGAGCCAGTTGGCCTGATGGTGGGATAGGGCTAGGTTGTGCCTAATAAATAGGTTGGCCTGTGGTAGGACCATAAGATGGTCCCGGCTGTGCAACATTCGGACTGATGGGAAACTGAGGTTGTTGAGGTTGCACCATAGGTTGGGAAGGGTGGATTTGCCCCCCAGGACCATACAACGGTTCAGGTTGATACCCTGGTTGGCCTGTGGGTCCTTGAGGTTACCCTGGTTGGACCACAGAGTGAGGCTGTAAAGGTTGACCTTGAGGGTTGTAGGATTGCCCTTGCGGACCATACAACAACCCCTGTTGGCTCGAAGGTTGGTCCTGAAAGGGTTATCCTTGCAGATCATATAGATAACCAGGTTGGGCAGACAGAAAACCTTGAACATACTGATAAGCCTCTGGAGTAGGAAAACGTAGAGGGTTTCCTTGCTCATCATACTGATATGAAAAAAACATAAGCAGGGGTACCATCCGGTCCATAATGGGAGAAATAAGGACGGTTGGGATCTTGGGAGGACTGACCAACCTCGGAGTTCGACGTCTGTAAAGACAACCGATACTCCTTAGGAGAAATATTCTCTGAAATAGCAGATGCTATGTAGACGTCTTCAGGAAGTGATGCAATCCTGATGGACTGAGTAGTAACAGTGGGTGTTGATGTGGCTATGAAGATGGTAGGCCTAACAGGTATTGATGTGACCTGAGGAGATGACGTGAGAGGTGTCGATGGTGACATCCCTAACGAAGGAATAACTGGCCTCGTAGACGGAGTGGATACTCCCATGGAGGCCACAACGGCCACAATCTGACTTAAAGACCTATATCCCGCTGGAAGTGAAGGACCAGGCGAAGACATGATAGCAAACTTGGGGTTGTTTTCTGGGAAAAGTTGGTAATCTTCATCAAATGTAGGAATTTCCTCACTAGGAGAAGGACTGGGTGAGTCCATATTTGACCCTGCCGCAAGATCTTCCAAAAGACGGCGAGGACTAGGAGGTATAATAGCAGCCAAAAAATGCGAACTTAATGTAAGAGGAGGGAAATATTCCCCTACTCCAAATCCAAACCAAGCATTGGATGAGGGCCAATTGAACTCAACTGGTCCTCCAAAGGGAAGCTCAGATAGAACAGGTCCCCCATCGGGAAACTCAGAGACAATAGGTTGTTGAGGTTCAACAGAAGACTGAGAGACCTCTGACGAATCTTCTATATAAGCACTACCAGTAGACAAAACTGAAGGTTCCGCCACTATGACAGTAGCGAAAAGAGGAAGAGATCAAAACATAAGCACATGGGCTAAAACCAAGGCAAACAATCAAACGACCAACAAACAATCTCTAAAAGGGCATGTGATCATAGGTGATTAATTTTACCACATTGAAACTTGAAAATTTCACCGTTTCATGTTTTAAGAGTCGAGAAACAAGTAAAAGGTGACTCTATCTCTTTCAATTTGGAAACAAGCATGAAATTACAAGTGCTTGATGATCCTTTCAAATTTAATGAGTCAAAAAAGATCAAATTGACTACTCTGGAACTCTAGGCAAGAGGGTGTACCAGATATCTGTGAACTGCAATATACACCTTGGTTCAAAAATGAAAAATAAATCAACCAAGGACTTGACGTACGTGCAGGCAATCTCCCCGAATGTTGTGTCCGGTGTATCACGGGTATAAGGCAGCAGACTTAGCTTCCTACGGATAAAGGATAGCAACCTAGTGGGGTCTCCCTTTATATACGCGATGGTACATGGAGCACAAGTCCGTACTAGTGTTGTCTAAAGCCAAGAGGCAAACGACAACTACTAGGTTTAACGACGCTAGAACACGTCACTAGCCTAGACCTCTCAATCTTTCGTTCATGTTTCAATGCTGCCTTAAGGTAAATTGAATAAATTTTAGAGTTGATCTTCAATTATGTTTCAATTTTACGCCCTACCGAATGTTATGTCTCAAAATCCTCAAAATGCACACTACATGCCACTACAAACCACTTTATTCGATGAATAGCTAACTACAAGAAGGTTGAGAGCTTTTCAAACAATAAAAAAATGATGACAAAACAACCACTAGTGTCCCTAATGCACGCTAATGAAACTAAAAGATTTTCCTTTAGATTTATATAACACTAATAACGCAGAAAAGTTTTCAATTTTCACTAACTAATCAAAAGCAAAAAGAATGGTTTTTGTATTTTCAATGTTTTAGAGAAAAATGCACCAAACGAAATGAAAACTAATAAGAGACCAATTTGAGAAATGATAACGAAAGAGTAAAAACAAGCAAGTTCACTCAACACACAATCAGACCTCAAACTGATGGAGAAATTCCTCAAATCAAAGAGGAATCCCAACAAAAAACTCACACGAACCGTGTGATCTAGGCTCGAAATGAGACAAAAAAGAAACTTGAATTAGAAACAGAGCAATCACTCAAATCACGCAATGATACAATAGAAAACAACCACGTGAATTGCAGGAAGCAAAACGAATTTGACCGAACAAACGAAAACCAAAAACTCCTAGGGGAGGCTCAGCACACAATAGCACCTAGATGCCCTAGGGCTAGACTATAAAACTGAAGGTAGAGGGAAAACAACTGGAGGATAGAGGTGAATCACAGTAAAAAAGGACTCCAAAGCACACAGACATTTGAAAAAGATGCACCAAAAACCAAAAATCAAACTCAGAGAGCTCATAACAAGCAAACCCTAGCACCACACAGGAATGGCGTGACTGTTTTGCTGCATCTAGCGCCAAAACAGGGTTGGTGCGGGTGCCTAACTAGCAACAAGCGCCAATTAGCGCAATTGTCAGGCCAAAAAACGCGCCAATCGAGTTTACTAAAGACAAAAATAAAAAAGAGCAAACAAGGAGCAGATCAGGTATGGTGGGAGCTCAACAAAGGTTCTACACCAGAAAGAGACAGACCAGAAGAGCAAATCAAGCAAGCAGAAGCCAAAAGCAACCGAAAGAGACAAGACAAACTCCAATCAAAGTCCTGAGTGGAGTCACCAGTTTGTTGGAGAGGTAAATCCCCTCTGCGGACAGAGGCGATCCCTACTAGCCTAGATCGAGACTAGCAACAATCAGACACGCAGTGACGTAGGTCTCTAGTTACAAAAATGACAAAACATGGTCAATTGCCTACCTTAGGTCCTATGCGATGGTCGTCGAAGAAAGGATGACGCTTCCCGTCCTCCACTTTGGCAGATCACGATCCTTCCACTTAACACATCTGAACACCTACACACATGCGAAGAAACACAACGATACACAACATAGAATCTATATCTTGTAACCATACATCAGTCAGAGAGGATGTAATTCATTGCATCAAAACAAAGACACATGAATGAAACCATAATCAAAGTCATTTATCATTAATAATAACAATGAAAGATACAACCCAAGGCTCTGACACTAGATCTTCCTTCAGCGGGGTCGACAGCGGAGCACGTCTCAATGAAGCTCGTCGAAAATGGGACAAAGCTCTCTCTCTTCAGCTTGGCTCTCAAAGGTTGTCTGGCGATAGTCTCCTTGCTACAGATTTAGCTCTTGCTTCTATGACCACTAAGGATAGCTTGCAAAGGGAAAATGTAAAGCTTATAGATATGGTGGAAGGGGAGTTTGGATCCCTACAATTGTGGGATTGGCCCTATCCTCAAGGAAGCTTCCATGATAGGTGGAAATCCACTCCCCCTACATGGAGATCCGGAGCCAAACCTCCCCACTCATTTTAGAGACTCGTTCAAGAGTTGGTTGGAATCAAAATTCTTCCATTTATTTTTAAAAAACAATCCTTATTAATCTTGGCACGGGCAATACACTAAGACAGAGCACCAGTTGGCGCGCCCGCTTTGGTGGATTTTCCCCATTGGCGCGAGGGCTGAACTGGTTAGTCGCGCCAAGGCCAAAAGATCACTTTTTAGGGTTTTTCAAAGGAAACTTTCTTCAGAGGAATGATTTTCCTTGTCAAGGGGGATGCCATGAAAGTGGTTTCAGGTTATGTCACTACTCACAGGTCACGGAAAAGGCCTTCCAATGTGCGGGACGGGGGATTGCAAGGATGGTGACAAATTACTGTGTAACAAAAGGCTAGGAAGTTCAGTATTGCAACAAAGATTACGAAATTGAGCTCTATTGTGGTTGTACTCAGGGCACTCTAAGAGGAAGTGATTTTCATCCTCAATGTTCATATTCTCACAAAGATGGCAGATCCTTTCCATCCATGGTGTTTTAGGAACTGTCCAACGACCTGTTTCACTATGGAGCTCATGAGAGTTCTCTCTAATCTTGGCTATATTAATTTTCTTCTTTAAGCTGGTTAAAATAGAGAGATACTTTTGATCTTCTAGGGTGGGGTTGATGACCTCCTTATAATATCTTAATTTTCTTTTAGCTGCTAGATCTTTCTCACACCACATTTTTTCTTTGAACTTAGAAGTAACAATTTTTTTAATGTTATTAATGTTTTGCAATGCAACATTCTCGTCAATCTCCCAATGGTTTAACCAGGCCCTGGTGTCTTTATACCAACCTCGTTTAAGCCTTAGGTAGTTTTGGTTGGAATTTAAAGCTAGCTTAGGAAGTCTATGGTCTTCTATGCTATTGATCTTGTGCTTGTACAAAAGAAGCCTAGTCATAGCTAGGCTCCCGATAGGGAAAGACCCACTTCTATAAGGAGAATAGGATAGGGTGTATTGCTTTTAATTTTAAGGTTATAAGTTATAAAACACTTCTGGATTTGCTCAATCTTTCTCCAAGATTCTCTAGAGATGCTGCAACCCCAAACCTCACATCCATATAAGATAACAGGAGTGACTAAAGTTTCAAAGAGGAACTTCTTTTTATCCCACATTACAAGGTTTTCCATTTTACAATTATTTTCAAGACCAAAATAAGCTTTCCAGCCCCCATTAATCCTTTTCTGAATGCTATAGTTCCAGTTGAGCTTGTTATGAATATCAATTCCTAGGTACCTGTAAAATTAGCGTAAGTGTCCTTCTTGGATTTGATAATCATAACTTTTGTTTTGTCAGTGTTAACAGACATACCCATGGTAGAGCAGAGTTCCTTAAGAATTCTAAGTTGCTTATAAAGATCAGATGGGCACCTTGCGAGAAGAACAATATTGTCAGCATAGAGAAGAAGGATGATGACTATCCCAGCTAAGATCGTGCCAGCACATCCTGCTTCCTCTAAACAACCTTCTAGCTTGTCAATGTAAATGCCAAATAGGGTAGGGGAGAGGGGGAAACCTTTTTTAACTCCGATATTACACTTAATATCTTTCGACCACCCCTCATTGCTCTTTAACTTGGAAATTACATTCTCCTATAACCTTATAGCAGCCGCTCTTAGCTCGAAAAGAACATTTACCTCTTCTAATCTATTCCATAGGTTGTTTCTAGGAACCGTATCGAAAGCCTTTCTAAAGTCCACAAAGCAACAAAAGAGATTGGATTTATCATTGCGATATTGCTCCACAATGATCCTAAGCGTAACGAGGTGGTTCATTGTTAAGTGTTGCCCTCTAAAACCCGCTTGGCCTTTAGCCTACTTACCTTCACTTTCAAGCCAAATGCTCAAATTCTTTTCCAAAATAATACCATATAACTTGGCTAAGAGAGGGTTGATCATAATTTTCTGATAATTAGAGGGGTTATTTATATCCCCACTTTTAAAAATAGGGATAATGAGGCTCTGAGTCCAAGGTTTAGGGAACCTTTGCTTGACCACTTGGTTGAAAATCTTGTGGATGTGGGGGATGAGGACAGCACCTCCAATTTTTAATATTTCCACCTGGTAACCTTCAATGTCTTTAGCTTTCCCATTTGCCAAGCATTTAACCCCAAAATAGATGTCTTCTAATGAGAAAACTTCTTTCGTTGTGAGCAGGGTTTCAAAATCCCTGGCATTTGGAGATTCATAAAGCCTTTTAAGATAGGAATTCCAGTCATGTAAAGCAATTTTATTATTATCTTTAGTTTTTCTAGTTAGAATCTGCCTCCAGAATTTCTTAGGAGCCACCTTAGAGAGGTGTAATAGATTCTCTTGTATTTTACGAATATATTTCCTTTTTTCCCTTTTAGTTAGGGCTTTGTAGACTTTTATCTTGTCAATTTTGAGAGATTCATCAACATCATCCTTAATTTCTCTCCTCGCACTTTTACAATCTTTGTCATACCATGGGCTGGCTTTTATATTTCTTTTATTACTTGAGACTTCAATTGAGAACTTGTTAATAGAATATGAGAGGGTTGTAGTAAAATTATGATAGAGGTCATCTATGTTCTCTATACTAGATAAAGGAAGAAAATTAGTTTTTAATTCATTTAGAAAGAGATCATTTTTATTTCTATCAAAGATTAAGTTATTTTGACTATAAGGATTATCTTCTATGGGATCTCTATGCATCAAAAAAATTGAGAGTTATGAGTAAAGGCCTACGATCAGAGTCAGGCTCGTCGTCGTCTAAGATGTCAAAATTTATTATTTCGTTGTATAAAGGGAGATCGGAAATAACATAGTCTACCACACTCCTGCCAAGCCCATGGATGCAGGTCATCTGGCTAGAATTAGGCCACTTCTTTAGACCGTTTCAAATTATGAGATCCTGAGCACTACAGAGCTTGACTAGCTCTGACCCAAACAAATTATCCCCGAGGTCTTCAGAGCTCCTTTTGTACCGGCTAGCCAAAGTAAGGTCTTCGTCTAACCAAAGAGGATTGGGGTTGGAATGATTTCTTAGAATAATAGCTTGGTTGTTTGAAGTTCGAGCATTAAATTCACCCACTAAAAGGATATTACCTTCATTCCTTAAGCTAGAAATATCATTCTCTAAACCATTGTAAGGACCATTTTTATCTAGATTATTTTTCTTATAGAAGTTAGAATTAATGGGGGGGGGGGAATAACAGATTGCTATGTAGGTCTTTTTATCATTAATTTCAGTAATCTCAATCCAACTATATTGGTTGTAAGGGTCGTTTTTATAAATCCTAGCATAGGGGGAGATGTTCTTCTTAATGTAGCAAGCTATGCCCCTAATGCCTCTACGAGAGGATCGCTTGTTCCAGGTAGACCATAGTGCAAAGCCATCTATGTTGGGACCTTAGATTCTTCGTACTCCCAAGTTTCAACAAGAAATATAATATCAACATCATTTGAGATCCAAATTAACTTGGGGCCTTTGTTCCATGGAAAGCCCCGACAGTTCCAAGGTGAAAATCACCACTCTAAACAAAAATTATTGATGTTGCATCAACACTTTTCAAAATTAGCATGAAAATCACTAACGTTTTAAAACAAATTTTCATACT
The DNA here is from genome assembly GCA_034641835.2 of Pinus albicaulis. NCBI lineage: Eukaryota > Viridiplantae > Streptophyta > Pinopsida > Pinales > Pinaceae > Pinus > Pinus albicaulis. The sequence goes on from CM076576.1 coordinate 119,644,296, forward strand.
TGATAAATAAAAAATCACCACTTTTTAAAATCAACATGAAAATCATGAAATTTAAAAAAATAAAAATCAAAGAAAATTTAAACTTCCAAAAATATGCTAAAAAAAAAACGAAGTTGATTCTATATCACCATTTTTCAAAATCGACATAAAATTCATGACATTTAAATAAAAAAAGTCTTAAGAAAATTTAAAGTGCCAAAACTATGCTCCACAAAAAAAGGGTGATTATGCATCACCACTTTTCAAAATCCAATGCTTTTTTTGCTACCTCAAAAAAACAGGTACCAATTCAGTTACCCATTTGATCGGTAACTATGTTTAGGTCTTAAGTTGGTAAATGTAGCATAATCTAATACTACAAACCAACAAACAAATTTGCCCTTACCCATTGTGCCCCCCAACTCAATGACACATACATCAACATACTTTCCACTTCCATTCAAAGAAAAACGTGGAAAAAATTCAATCCACTCCTTAATGACATATGTGATATGCGAAACTACCTAAGTCCCACAATAAATGAATTCAATGCATAAGGAAATTACATAAACCATATTATTTCCAATGCCATAATTTATCTTGTTGTGTATAAAATAAGCACACATAAGCCCATTTGTCTTTTAAGGGGCCAGTTCAAGGTGAATCAAACTGAAACACAACAATTATGCACTAAAAACGTAGACTATGTGAAAATTCCTAGATCTAACAATCTTAGGAATCCTACTGCAACAATTTCAGTTTAATTCTCCTATTATGTAAATTACATTTATAGAATTAATTCATAATGAACTATTGAAGTAACTACTAAAGCAGCCTACACTTAATTAAATATGATTATGAAACAAGGAAACTGGGCAAGAAATCAATCACGCATAGGACACCTTTATTTTGGACTAAGTCCCCGGAAAAACCCAATGCGGGAAAACCAATGCAGAAGATCTGAGGGGTTGTATTATTAAGCAGTAGAAATTTCTGAATACACCTCTGAATACCTCAAGGGTTATTAAGTTACAGAGAGTAATACTGGCAGAAAAAATTGTGAGAATACCTCACTCAATCACTGGAAAATCCAGCTGATCCGGACACTAGAAAAGTTTTCCCTGGAGGTATCTGTGCATTGATTGTGTAGGCACTGTGTCACCTCATGTTGGCACTACGTCACCCTGGCTATGGATTGATCTAACTCCCGACATCACAGATCTCAGCCTCCTAGTCTCACACCCCGACTTTCGACTTCTGGATCTATTTCGACAATGAAATCTCGAAAACCCTCTCAACCACTACACAACCTCTACGTAGCCTTGTGTGGCTCTATGTTGGATTTGCTAGATGTCTCTCTGCCTCTCTCTGTTGATGATTCTCTGGCTTAAAAAATATCTCTCTTCGGATGTTATATTTTCCCCTCATTGCATTGAATCACTTAGATTGGATCTTCGTTCGAGCACTGCTCCGTCAGAAGAATTTGATCTCAAGATTCACTCCATGTGTGCCTTTCCAAATGACCCTCAAGCCTTCCTTTATAGTCTTCTCATTGAAAAATCATCAATCGATATTAGATCGCTAATCAATGACAAATATTATAACATGACTTGATCTTCGCTTTCTAGATCATTTTCACTATGTTTTATCAATACCTTTTAATTATTTAATTTCATTAAGTTAGACTTAGGGTCTCTATTAAAATAACTAATTTTTATAATAAAACATAAACTGAGTGGAACTTTCACAAATAGTTTCTAGGTTCTTTTGAATACTAGTGTCTAAGCCTCTCCACCAAATTTGGGGCTTAGAGCACTTATGATGCTACCAAAAATAAACACTCCCTCTTAGCGAGGAAAGCACTCTAACAATATGCATGTTGCATACTTCTCTGACCTTGAAGCATCCTATACACTGTTGATGTCCATCAAACATTGCACTATTTCTGCCACTGTACTACTTCCCATGACACTGCCACTGCCACTACTGCATCCGTACTACATCTCCCTCTCAATAATTGCATCTACTATGCTGCTAACACTGCATCTCCACTGCAACTCAGTTGTTGAGAGAAGCAACTAAAAACCTCCCAAAGACTGAAAAAGTGTTCAGTGGATGCACCGCGGTGCTAACGACTATGACTGCTCGTAACTACTATGTTGTCCCTCTAATGAACTACGTTGTTGCTGCTATGCACTGCGTATCACTGCTCATCATTGTGTTTCACTCCTGTGCATTACACTGCTACTGCTACGTTGTTGTTTCTTTGCTCTGCGCTGCTCCAAAAATAGGCGTTTCTACCTACGAAAACTGTTGCTCCATCACTCCTTGGATCCTACTGAAAATTCCTCTATCTCGCTACTGCAAATATGGGCTCTTGTAGCAAGGTATTGATCCATGAGGTGGGCTCCTCAAGGATCCTGCCCAACAGAAGTTCAAGATGAACTATAGTTCAATATCACCCCAGTTCTCTCCTTGAGAAGCATGGGCACTCATAGCAAAATCATCCTACTCGATCCTTGCGGCTGCAACTTTCAGATCATGATTTTTATCCTTGTCCTTTTTCTTCAAAGGACATTGTGATGCAAAATGTCTCATCTCACCACATCTAAAGAATTTCACCTTCGAGACATATGTCTTTTGTCTTCGTCGCCCTTGCTGCCCTTTCGATGCGAAGGCTACATTCTCCTCCTCCTCAGGACTCTTAGATCCACTTCCACTGTTACCGTCAAGCTTGGACTTGACTAGAACTCTCCTCAGATATTCCTCCTTAAGCGCTAACCACATCTGCTCCCAACTAGGAAGTGTAGCCCTGCCCAAAATGCTTTGGAAAAAAACTTGCCACTCCTCCGTGATTGTGTTAAATGCTAGACTCACCATAGTTGCCGAAGATGGGGTGGATCCCATGGCTACCAACTGATCTAGAATATCCTGAAGTATCATAAGGAATGGAGCAATGCACTCCCCCTTCTGCAAGTACATCTTCCACTACTCATAATTTCCTTCGTACAACAAGGATAAGGCCTCCCACATCTCCCTGGCGATGTTCTTTCTAGCTACATGAGAGATTATGTGATCCTTGACACCATCAATGATAATCCTCTTAGCCTTTTCCATATCGGACCGGTAATTTTTAATTTGATCCGGATCTAAAGGTATAGCAACCACATTCGCCACAAACGTCTTGAGATTGTATTTATCCAAAAGGAGTGGGATACTTTCCTTCCAGATTACATAGTTGGAGGAACCCTCCAACTGGTCCTGATCTCTAAGACCATGAGCTGCCATCTCAACTGAACAACCGTCGAACTTCTCCCTCTTTCTCCCCCTCTGCGCAGCACTAGGCAGGCTTACGCACTCCTTCTGGAGCTCGTAGACCTGTTGCACTGATCTGCTGCTCACATCCTGGAAAAATGTTAAATTTCTCGCCTAGGAACTCACTAAGGAAAAATTCCCTACTATGTGCTCTTTTCTTTCTTCTGACGCTTTTCTACCTGACTACTACCTGCAGAAAAACTACGTCCCTCTGGCTCTACATGAAGGCTCTCCGTAGATCCATTTTCCTCGAAAAAATTTCGAACTGGAAGTCCTACCTCTCTGTCAACTCACTTAGAGAGAGACAACCTTGAAAAATCAGCTCTTCTGGCTAGAATTGCGCAATCCCATTGGGTATTCGATCTATTTCTACTACAAAAATTTGGAATTATCTTCATAGTCAGATCTTCTCTTCCTGCTTCACATCAAACACTCTGATACCATGTGAAAATTCCTAGATCTGGAAATCTTAGGAATCCTACTGCAACACTCTGAGTTTACTTCTCCTATTATGTAAATTACATTTGCAGAATTAATTCAGAATGCATTATTGAAGTAACTACTGAAGCAACCTACACTTAATTAAACAAGAAAACTAAGCAATAAAGAAATCACACATAGGACACCCTTATTTTGGACTAAGTCCCCGAAAAAACCTAATGCGGGAAAACTAGTGCAGCAGATCTAAGGGTTTTTATTATTAAGCAGTAGCAATTTCTGAATACATATCTAAATACCTCAAGGTTTATTCAGTTACAGAGACAAATACTGGCTGAAATAATTGTGAGAATACCTCACTCAATCACTAGAAAATATGGCTGATCCATAAATTGGAGAACTTGCCACTTGAGGTCTTTGCGCAGTGACTATGTATGCACTGCGTCACCTCCTCTTGGCACTGCATCACCCCATTTGTGGATCGATCTGACTCCTAGAATCACAGATCTCATCCTCTCGGTCTTACACCTCGGCTTCCAACTTCTAGATCAGTTCCGACAATGAAATCTCGGAAACCCTCTCAGCTAGTGTGCACCCTCTGCGTAGCCCTGCTTGGTTATGTGTTGGCTCTACATCAGCCTGACTGGGTCTACGTTGGCTCCGCTAGACGTCTCTCTGCCTCTATTTACTGAAGATTCTCCGGTTGAGAAAATCTTTCTCTTCGGATACTATCTCTGCCTCTCACTTCACTGAATCACTTAGATCTGATCTTCGTCCGAGCACTACTCTGTCAGAAGAATTTGATCTCAAGATTCACTCCATGTGAGTCTTTCCAAATGACCCTCAAGCCTTCCTTTATAGTCTTTGTTTGTGTTCAACCTAGTGTTTCTAAATTGAGTTCATTAATTATCAACCAGGGTTGGTAAACTGCTGAAGTGTGGTGCACTATATGTGCCTAGGTATTTGTTTCTCACTACGTTGTGTTTAGTGTTTTATGATGTTTTTGGTTTTAAGGTTTTATGTTAAAAAGAAAAAGAGTTAAATGTTGGAAAAGAGAAGTGGATGGTTATCCTAAAACAGAACAAAGCCTAAACTATGGATGACAAACAACAAATGCAAATCTTGATAATGACTTCATTGCAAGAAAATAAATCACAACATGAGCTTGAACTTATCCAATTAATTCATTAAAGGTGTGTTGGAAGAGCTTGAGAAATGGACAAGTTAAGTGTAAATGAAGTTCTCCTAAATAAACAATCAACTCAAAATATTACAAAATGATTATTTGTAACATAGTAAGGTTTTTATTCTAGATTAACCTATGATGCTGAAGTTACCCTATTCTGCAACTTGACTTATCACTTCTAGGCCTTATTCATAAGTTTTGAGATTTTCTAAAATAATGCTTGGGAAAAAGGCTATAGGTGAATTTGTAAAAGATTTGCAGAATGATCAAAGCCTTAAACTGATATTACTGACCCCTGTTCATGTGATGATGTATCAATATAAATTCAGAACAAAAGTAATTTGTAAATAATGAAGGCCGAGAGACTAATTCTGACAACTAGCACTACTTGAAACACAATGGATAACACTAGGCTAGAAAGCGGTCTATCAATTTTGAAATGCAGTGACTACACTTAAACTAGAACGCCATTAATCTTTTCTTGAAACAAAATGAACTGAGACTGAACTAGAGTGCTTCTAATCTACTTGAAGTACAGTGAACAGAGTTAAACTAAAATGCCATTATCAAACTGGAAATGTAGTGACAGAGCTGAACTAAATGCAATCAACCTCCAGAGTGCTATAACTAAATTAACATGCAACTAGTCTATGGAATTCTACAGCCCATCTCGTTCAATAGGAATGATATTTTGGAAGAGTTTGTAAAACAATTTTGGTTGTATTATTCAATGCAATTGAACATAAACATAAGATTGAAAGCAAATACAACTAGAATCTAAGACACCACAGCTGTTTCTTATTCATTGCTAATGATGTTTTGGAAGAGTTTGTAAGAGTAAGACCGGCTGTGACACTTAGTGTAAACAAGCATAAATCATAAAATTCGAAAGGAAATGCAACTAAAACCTACAATACCACAGCTATGCCTCATTCATCGTGATGATATTTTGGAAGATTTTATAAGAGTAAGTCTAGCTGTGATAATTAATGTAAACAAGTATGAACATAAACTTCAGAAACTTGCCTAAGCTAGAAATGAAAACGAGACTAAAATACTTATCTAAATTGTATAAACAAGGCTGCTCAGGTAGCAGGGGCCCTCTACCACTGGAGTAGCATGAAATCTACTTCAAGATTGACTCAATGATTTCAAGGAAGTGATGCTTCTTTCATTAAAGAGAAATTACTTCAAAAACAGAGTGTTTTCAGACTTCTGAAATCTAGCAATCAACCACAAAATCTAACCTTGTCCCTCGATTTCCCGAGCCATATTTGTAACAAAATTACATAACTGTCTTGAGATAACCTAGGGATAATTGTCTTTCCAAATAAAAACCAAACTAGGACTCTGATGGTGGTCACGTAATATAATTAAGGACATCTGGACTGTCCTTGTCCTATTAGGAGTATCTCTCCTAGTTTGAGTTCCCACGTACATAACCGCCTACAGAATTCCATTCAAAATTCGTGGAGAGCAAAAAATGACGAGGGAATGATGTGGAATACGACCATATTTGTTTTCCTCTGAGATGACACCTGGAACCTGCGTAGACATGAAGACAGCTGCAGAATTGGCAACTAGCTACATAATGTCTGCATTCTGTAGCTAGATCTAGTTCAAAAAGTACTAAAATGACAAAATCATAAAAACATAGCAAGTTAGTCATGATATTCATTCTTAAAGAAATTTTAATGAATTCTATTGATCATTTGAGCCTGTAATTAATAATGGACAAGGGAAATGAAGTGGAATGTGGTGGAAGAAAGAACATCTTTGGAGCTCAACAGTCTTCTTGTTGAGAAATCGACGACCGAGATTATATCTCTAATCAATGACTAAGATTATAACATGACTTGATCTTCACTTTCTAGATCATTCTCACTCTGTTTTATTAATACATTTTAATTATTTAATTTCCCTAAGTTAGACTTAGGGTCTCCATTAAAATAATTAATTTTTATAATAAAACATGAACCAAGTGGAATTTTCACAAACAGTTTCTGGGTTCTTTGTAATACCAGTGTCTAAGCCTCTCCACCAAATTTGGGGCGTAGAGCACTTCCGATGCTACCAAAAATCAATAGAAGAGTGATAGGACAGTAACAGCCTTGGAAGTTGGAAGTCAGGCTTGTATCTAGTATATTAAAGCAACATGATTTACATATGAAAAATATAAGATAAATATGTCAATGTCAAATAAATCTCAATAAAATATGTAACTCCTCATATATGCACAATGTTTCCCAAGAAGTCTCCCATCCATTATAGATAGCATACGACCGGTCATGGAACCATGCATCGGGCTCATTCACACACCATAAACCTAGCCGAGCAAATGAGGCACTGGACTGAACGGTGTGGGGATTAAATGCCTTAGTATAGAGGATGAAGTAAACACATAGGCTATATGGAAGTCCTGTTTACAGATGACATGTTACTTTCTTTAAAATATATATATATATATATATATATATATATATATATATATATATATATATATATATATATATATATATATATATATATATATATATAATAAATTTGTAATAAAGTTGAAAAGCAAATCATATCCAATCACACCAAAAAAATAGAATCAGAAGCAACAACTTTGAAAACTAGTTAAAAATTTTGTTACACGGACATGTTGGATGCACGTAGCCCACTTGTCTCAACTATACAAAAGTGAGTCATGTGTGTTAATTCCAGGTTCGCATAAGTAGGTTCATTTTGTCTCATGTGCACATGGGAGATGTATGCAACAAGTTCAAATAAGTAGGTTCATGTCGTCTCAAGTGCACATGGTAGATGTATGAAGCATCTGTCTGTTTTCCTCCCACCCATTATTCTTTGTTGAGACTGGAAGAGGAAAAGTGTTGAGTCTTCTATATGGTCTTTCTCATACCTAGTTTCAACCCCTTCCAGACTTGTGCTTGCCCCATATTTCCTGTCTTTACTGCTTGCAACGGATAACAGAAAATGTAAGGTTGAACGGGTTAATCAATTGAAACAACTGGGTTTTCCCCATATGTTAATCGACTGAAACAAGTGGGTTATCTCCATCTGTTAATCAACTGAAACAACTAGGTTTTCCCCATCTTTCCTTATTGCTACAGATAACAGAAGGGGCATACTCTAGGGGATGGATACGTTGATAGTGTTAGTGATGTTGTTGATGGAGGTTGAATAACCATCAATAAAAAAACAAGAATACCTTTTACCAATACCCGTTGATTTCTTTCTTGAGTATGGCAGATTTATGCATATCTTCAGAGCTTATCAGGATATTATGTTTTTCTCTTTCTTATTATTATTGGAATATGACTACCTTAAGATCACAATTTCTCAACCATGTTTCACTTGCCTTTTTGTGATGTATACATTAGATATGGAACCAAAAGGAATGTTTTCTTATATGTTGTGGGTGAGACTGGATCTAGAAAAAATGTGGGCTTTGTACCTTACTCACTCTGCCTTCGCTTGTTATTATGAGTTGTGCTCCAATTTTCCTTTTCTTATTGGTCTAAGCCATGCTCCTATTTCCATATCTTATATGTCATTGATGGTTATGGATAAGCTTTCACCGATGAAAGTCCTTACTAAGGTGCTCTGATTGGTACCTATGCCCTTGTCTGTGGTTATGGATAAGCTTTCACGGATGAAAGTCCTTACTAAGGTGCTCTAATTGGTACTTATGCCCTTGTCCATGCCATAGCCTTTTGTGACTTTTCCTTTGGTGTGTGTACTAACCTTCTACACTTCCCTATGCATCTTCCCTATCAAGAACCTATGTGTTGTTGGTGAAGTTAGATTTCAGATACAACATGCATGGTGTAGCCCTATTATTGTATTATGAATTCATCAGTAAGGTGGGGCGGTGCATTGCTCGATTAGGTCGTTGGTGTTGCCGATAGTTGGTGCTTAAGTAACTACCTCTGCTTTCACAACAAGGCTTATGTAGTACTAGGGGCAAGAGGAGCAGAGGGACCACGAAACTAGTTGAAAGGATAAGTTGCCTAGCACCATGGTAGAGACACAAGGAGGGGCTACTGAGCGGGTCGTTTTCCTGATTACAACGTCGCAGATGAAGGCTCAATGTGACAAGGTAAAGACATGTGTCACTCATGAAGGCTCAAGGCTAAATAGGCCCTTACACCTCAGGTATTGAAGCCAAGTACCCAAGCAGAGTAGTGATGGAATGAGTCCCCCTGGAGATAAAAAAAACTCTCTAAAAGTTATCTCTGAAAGTTGTATCTTATAACAGAGCAGGGTCCCTATATGGAAGGTAGGAAGCTACACCATTCACAGGTTTGGTGTGGCTTGCGACAGCTGTGCAGTGTGCTTACCACTTACACTTGTATTTGATAAGAAAAATATACAAAATAAACTTTCGCAAACATTTAATGCAAACATTTAATGCCAATAAATTAATGTTGGCATTAGTTTCCTTTCAAAAGTACTACTAAAATATAACCAATAAATGCATGAACAATATAATTTATCTGTGTGAAAAAGAATTCAAATAAAATCATCAAAAATCTTATTGGTCTTCAAAATCGTTGCATCTATTTCATTGATTAAATAACCATATTTCATTAAAATACTAAATTTTCATAGTATTAACGTAAAATACTAAATTAGATTATTATAATTTCATGTCGAGACGACAAAGACTAATAATAACTACATCAAAACATAGATATTCCATTCTAACATTGTTTCATTAATTGCATTGGAAAAGTGCTTGAAATAAATAAGCTTTGAAGTCACAAAATGAATTTAAAATAAATAAATAAATTAGAAAATAATATTTGTTTGTTGGAGGGAGAATATTTGTTGCGGTTTTGATTTTCAGGAAAGGTTTGTACACGACCAACAAAGTCAAAAGTCTTTGTGAAAGACTACATGATAAATGTAAATCCGGCCGGCTCGTCAGGAATGTTTATCTTTATGTTTTCTTCTCTCTTATTTATTGCATTATCTCACTCAGAATTAACTTGGGTGGGCTCAAAATCGGGAGGGTTCCGTTACGTATTCTAATTATGAGATTTTTTTGGGTTTAAAATTTAATAATATTTTTTTGTTTTAATGGTGTAATTTGTTGAAATAGAATGTTTCAATAAAAAATTTAAAATGTTTATAGATTGTTTTTAATCTAGTGGACGTTAAAATTTCAATTCATTTCATATATTTAAAAAAATATTTTAAATTATTAAAAATTTTCAAAAATTATATTGTTTAAAAATTTATTTTAAATAACTAAAGTTTAGAAATAAAAACTTATTTTAAAGGATTAAAATTTACAATTTTATTATTTGTATTATTGTAAATGAATGTTTTTCGAATTAATCACATCATTAGGATTTGGTCAACCTTTCAAATCAACTAATGGATCTTAATGAATAATTAGTGGAGATGCATCATTGCTCGAAAATAGCCATTGAGAACAAGCGATTGAAAAATTATTAAATATTTTTAATTATTAAGAAATATTATTAATTAATAATATTAAATAATTATTTAATAAATAAAATTGTCCATCTCCTTAGAAGAAATATTGTCTACTCTTCATTCAAACCTCTTGGTACTATTAGAAATTCTTTTGGATATGTAAAGGACCCTATCGATTCTAAGGACATGAAAGGAGTTTACATGGTTCCTTGTCCCTGTGGTACTCCCTATATTGAAGAAATAGGTCAATCCATTAGACAAAGAATCGAGGAAAAACATGCTGCAGACATTAGACACAATCGGTCCCGCACCTCAGCTCTTGCAGAACATACGGAAAAATCTTGTCACCATATATACATTGAGGACTCCAAACTCTGCTAAAGTTGATCACTTCCACTATAGAAAGTTGAGGGAAGCAATTTAAATTGAAAGGCATGCTAAGAATCTCAACAGTCTGTCTAGGTAAATTCTTTTTGTGTTGAGACTCTTGATGTGTCTTCTCTGCTGAGAATCTCAACCGGCTCTCTAAGTAAATTCTTTTTGTGTGGATGTCTTTGATTTTATTTTCCCTTTCCTTTTTATTATTCTTGTTATCTTTAATGTTTCTATATTTATTATATATTATCTTTTGGATTTAAAAAAAAAAAAAAAAAATCAACCCCTTTTTTATAAAAAAATTATCCTAACTCTTTAAATCAATATTATCCTATTATATATATATATATATATATATATATATATATATATATATTATTAATTAATAATATTTCTTAACGATTAAATTTTTTTAATAATATTTCCTAATAACTAATTTACTATGTGATTAACCCGAAAGACATCTACATTATGGATCACAAAAGTTTTAAGATCTAACACTAAAATTATATTATTGTTAAATTAGATTGATAAAAAATCTAATAGTTAAACTAGTGAAATATGGTTGTGGTGGAAAAACCTTGTCCATTTTAGTTATGATCGAAAAATCTTGTAACCCATTTCTATGTTTAGGTGGCAATATTTTAGATAAATATGTTTTTTTTTTCTTTTTCTAAGTAAGTCTAAATTCTATTACTGAAACATATAGTACATACAGCGTAGGGCCTTCAGAGGCATCATGAGTTCAGCAAAATAGCAAAAAAGGGCTGCCCGCAAGGGGAAACCAACCTGAAAAAAGTGAGAGAGCTGCCTCGAATGAGGAAACCAGCTTTAACATAACCATATAGTTGTGACTGAAGTTTGACAGACCAAATGACTAAAACTTCTGAAAACCACAAAATGGCATAAAATCTGAACAAAATTACTTGAGTGAGGCTACCTGAATTAGAGGCCATAGTCATCAGAGGGGGGCTCTTCTTCAATTCTGCACCAGTAGCAGTCATCGTCATCCGGATTGGGACAATTTCTTGCTGCCATTTCTTTTGGAGCTGCCTCTTCTCCCGCCTCGCCACAATCCTCCAGCTTGTCTTTGTCCTGTTGGGGACAAGAGCTGCCAGCGCCCGCCTTTGGAGAAATTTCTTTATCGCCAATTTGAGTGACCTGAGCAATTTCGGAAGGGCCCTGCTGGTTGGAAGGGTGCGTAGGAGGGGGAGGATCAGAGCCAGCTTGCGGGATTTCCTTAAAGGTGACAGAGACAGTCGCTACAACAAGAGGCCGAATGGTTTGACATTGGAAGTGAAAAAGAGCCGTGGAGGGGTTGGCTAGATAAGCGGAGTCAGCAATGCGGGGACAGGGGGAAGACAGAGGGACCGAAGCACCACGTGAGTGGGAGGGAAGACTGCTACCATGCCCACGCCCACGCCCGCGCCCGCTACGCGTGTCGGGATATCTGCCATGCAAGCTATCAGAAGCGGAGGTTGAAGAATTGGTGGAGGGAGAGCGTCGACAGTTGGAGGGCCGGACTCGGGTGCTGCCTCTGCGACACCTAAGTCTGTGCCTGAGTCTAGGCATTGTCCCACCAGAACTGTGCGAGCAGGGAGAATTGCGTTGAGAAGTGGCAGAAAAATGTAGGGAAGCGGGCAAACTGGGCTGAGACAAGAGGCCAAAATGCGAAGGGCAGAAAGGACTATGGGAATGGTGATATCTAGGAAGGAACTCTAGACAACAACTCAGAAGACAGTGTTTGCCCAACGCAATGCGAGAGCTGGGGAGCTCCGCTTCAAGAGGGCAGCCAAAGTTAACCAGAGGAGGGAAATTCTTCATGGAAACTGTCGAACTGAACTTCCACAGAGCCGAGAGCTCATGCACAGGGGTGATGAGCGAGAGACTGAAGTCTAAGAGCGGCATTATGAAAAACTCACGGCCTCGTCTTCCCCACCGATGTAAATGCCTCTGAGGTTGGCGGCCTAAGGAATTAAGTCGATCGAGGCACCATAAATTTTTGTTGCAGGCGGCCATGTGGCCTTGCCACGCGCCGTCCTGCTTATTGAATGCCATCACCTCACTGGAAAGCACCCGCATCCAGGGATTTTAGATAAATATGTTGGAATTAATGGAGAATGTATTATTGGACAGAGTCTATTTCATTAGTTGTGCATCTATCCTAGTTTATGAATTAGTTCCTACTTTCTAGGAGTTATTTTAACTCTCTTATGTATATGTAAACCTATATATTTTTAATGAATACTGATCAATGTGATCAATATACAGTGTTCTCTTTGAAGCATTTAGATAAAAACTCACTTGTAACCTGCTAAATTTATGAATACATTATATTTTTTCCAATTTTTATCAAATATAAGTACCAGGTAGGTTTCCCAAGATAACAGGCCAATGATTTCAAAAACGCCCTAAACAATTCATAAAAAAATGCAGAAATTGAATATGTTGATGGATTTGACAAATTCAACTACATGATAGATATGAAAAATTTGTCAGCATTATATTTTAAATTCAGTGAAGTTTCTTATTGGAAATTGCCGGAATCGGTTGGAAATCTGATTGTTAACAAGAAACACTGTTTATTTCCAATGAGAATGCATGGTCTTCAGGCCTAATTTCTGCTCTTTCAGAAAGGTCAAAAGGGAAAAATAATTTGTAGAACAAGCATCGCAAAAGGGTTTTAAAGATGCCAGTTATATATATATATATATATATATATATACACCGGAGGCGTTTTCTTTGCTGGAGTGGGCTGAGAAAACACTACTCACTCCAGCCAATAGGAGAACTTTCGTATCGCCCTTCAGACTAATAAAATTTTGCCACTTGTTTCTCCTCTATTAGCTTGTTAGCATAATTTCGGCGACCATTTTCCTACCACCTGTATTTGTACTGCCTCTGCAGTGATTTCACCTGTGCCTCTGCAGTTATTTTTCCATAAGCGATTCCCCCGGCAGTTCCCACAGTGATGCTGAAGCGGGTTTTCCAGTCCAACACCTTCTGCTGCTTATCATTGTTTCGCTTTTTGTGGAACAAGAAGGCGCTGAGGCAGCTGTTGGACAAATATGGGTACACCAACAGTCTGTCGGAGCCATCTGTGCAAAATCCCCACAGACGAACCAAATTTACAAGTTGTGTGGTATTGATTGTGCTTACCTCCATGTGAAATTGCTTTTCTCCTTGGCTCACACCCTCCAATTTCTTTACAGCCACCAAAGAACCATCTGGTAGAGTTCCTTTGAAGACAGAGCCAAACCCCCACCTCCCAGACGCTCAAAAAAATTCTTTGTTGCGACCTGTAGCTCTCTATAAGTGAATACAGTCAACTTTCCCGACGCGTATTCTGTTATAGATAATCCCGTGCGTCTGCAACAACAAAAAAATAGAAACACGAGGGCTATAATAAAAACCAACCTACCCGCAATGCCACCCACTACACTTGCCAGAAAAAACACAGTAGATGTGACTCATATCTTCCGCGATGCTGTATAATTGAAAGCCACCCATTTTTCTACTCCTCTGAACGGGCTCTCCTGCAACAAATTTTATCGAATTGGAGCCCCTTTTCGCAGATTTCAACGGAGTTGCAAATTGGTCACGCAGGTTCGAAGCCATGCAATTTCTCTGCAATTCTTGGCAGATTCCGGCACAGGGCTGAATTTTCTCAATTCCGTCGCCCCAGCAAAATTCAGATTCAATTATCCACCATTGTCCTGGTAAGTTTCTGTATGCAGATGAAATTCACACCTCAAACAAGGTTTAAAGTCTTTTGTTTTCTATGAGATATATACAATTAAATAAGAAAGCGCAGAGTAGATTTTTGAGCATAATTCAACTGTTGTATTTCTTGAATTTGCATGCAAGACGAAGATTTATTTAAGAATATGAGATTTTAACTTCAAGAAGCATTTTGCTTACGTAAGTTGAGCTCTCTTATGTCTAAAATTTGTCTGTTTAGCTCTGACTGTCGTAATAATAATTTTCAGAGTTTTAAATCTCATTATAAACAAGGGTAACTGAACGGAAAAACCTAGAGCGAGTTTTGGAGAAGAAAGAAGCTCGATGGGAGGTCATCCAAATATTTCCAATTAAAATGGTAGGCATAATATGTCTTTCATTAAAACAATTGCCCTTTTCACCAGCTTGTGTACTGTTTCTTTAAGATTTCGAGTGGTGCCTGGGAATGCAATGAAATTGAATTCACGAATTTGTGTTTATTTGCCTTAATCTCTGAGGTGAATTTAGCCTTATTATTGACTACCATAGATTCGTCTTAATTCTGGGTCTATCAATCTTGGAGATGTGGTGTTGTGATGATTTACTAAGGAGTACCCGTGAGCATTGTTGGAATTTCTGAGAATTCCATAACAGAATAGAGAGAATAATGCTCTCCTCTTAACACAGAGAAATTAATAAAAATTTTCTTCAGGAGGACAGAGTATCAACCTTGAAAAAAACTTCTATTCATTAACAAAAAAAACTGTTACAAAAGTCTTCCTCTAACAGAGGGATTACAAAACAAGACTGCTTCAGACGTAGTTCAAAAACTTCACTCTGTCTCACACTGTTTCAAATAACATTGTTGTGTGTAATTTCTTTTCGCACTGTTGTGCATACAAAAAACAATATAACACTACAATAGCCTCTCGGGCTTTTTGCACTTTTATATGACACAACTTATAAACCAAAACTATATAAAAAGAAATTAAAACGAAAACTAAATCTATTTAAAACAACTGTCGGGCCCACTTTACATTTCACGCATGTTTATATAACATATGTTAAAAACATATGTTTATATAATAAAACATATATAACATAAAACCCATTCATCGCGTGATAAAACAAACCTTTCGCCCGCTGGACTTCAAACTGCAATTAACCAAACTGCAATGGGCGATTTCGCGTTACAAAAGGGATTTCATGACGTCACCTTTTGTGCGCGCGATGAAATATAAAATCCAGTGCATAAATCCACATCGCGTCCACCAGAAGGTTTTGGATACGACGGATTTGCACGCGTGATGAACAAATTAAATCTGGGTTATAATATGCATCGGGTCCGGAACTTGAGAATACAAACATGCCATCTTGAATCTTCTGATTCTGATTAAGAACGGACGCGCAATCAAATATAAAAAGGAGCTCATAAACTATATCGGGTCTGGTTCTTTACAATACAGACGGGCTAACAACTCTTCCGATTGAGATTGTGCCATCGCATCGGCACATTCCATCTGAGCAAAACAAAAGAAGCGGAGGTAACTCTTGCAACTTCCGATTGCGATGATCGCATCAGAACCTCCAACATCAACAAGACACTTGATCCAAAAACAACTTTGTCGATTGCGATAAAAAGGAATGTGGGGACCACCGGTCTTCACTTAAAAATGCCCGCGTGAACAAAAAAAACAAAACACTCTGTTTTCAATGAAAAGCTCAGTTTCATGAAAATGGAAAGCTCTGTTTTCAAATAAAAAGGACTGCACCGAAACAGAACGAAAACCTTTGTTCTGAAATACAGACATGTGTACTCTGTTTTCTATGCAACGAACTTGACTGTTCACTGCATTTGGCAAGCGGCTGGTGGTAGTATTTCTTCAATAAAATACAGAAGGTGGCCCAATACTGCACAGCGGTTGAAAGTAACATTTCAACACTCCCCCTTAATTTCAACTGCTGGGTTATCAATCATACCTAGACATTTTCTTAAGAAATCAAAACTCTTCTGCCCCAATGGCTTGGTTAGAATGTCTGCAAACTTCTCCTGAGTTCTGCAGTGTTCTAAAACAATCTCTCCATTGTTCACTAGCTCCCTGATGTAGTGAAACTTTGTGTCAATGTGTTTTGTTCTCTTGTGAAACACAGAATTCTTGGATAATGTAATAGCTGAGCTATTGTCACAATATATCACTGTGCCTTTTACCTGCTCTTGGCATAAACTCCTTAGCATCCTTCTCATACAAATTGCTTGACACGCTGCTGCTGTAGCTGCCACATATTCTGCCTCTGCTGTAGACAACGCTACAATAGGCTGTTTCTTAGAAGCCCATGAAATGGCTCCTAAACCCATATGAAAAACATAACCGGAAGTGCTTTTCCGGTCATCTACACTTCCATCCCAATCACTGTCAGTGTACCCAATTAAATTTGAATTTTCTGAAGTAGTATATAAAATGTCATACCTTTTGGTTCCTTTAACATACCTCAGAATCCTCTTTGTTGTCTGCCAATGTGCTTCTTTTGGCCTCTCCATGAATCTGGAAATCAAACTAACAGCATGCATTATATCAGGCCTAGTTGTAGTCAAATGCATGAGGCTGCCAACTATGCTCTTGGATAAAATAGGATCAAAATCCTTGTTGATGTCCTCTCTGTTGAGTTTTAATCCCATCACTGTGGGAGTGATTACTGCTTTGCTCTCCTGCATATTAAATCTTTCCAACACTTCATTAACATATTTTTCTTGTGAGATAAAAATCCCATTTTCACTTTGTTCTACCTCTATTCCTAACAAGTATCTCAACAAACCCATGTTAGTCATTTCAAATTCTTCTTTCATGACTGTTTTAAAATTTTCAATAAGGTAATCATCATTACCTGTGAAAATAACATCATCAACATATAACACAACAATTAACAGTTTACCATCTTTTTCTTTGATGTAGAGGGTGGGTTCTCCCTCACACTTTTCAAATCCATTTTCCTATAGATAGGAATCTATCCTACTGTACTATGCTCTTGGAGCTTGCTTCAGCCCATAAAGAGCTTTCTTAAATTTGCACACTTTGTGCTCTTGGCCTTTCTTTTCGTAGCCTAGAGGTTATTCAATGTAAACCTCTTCCATTAAGACTCCATTTAGGAATGTTGACTTCACGTCCATTTGGTAAACTTTCCACTTGTTTTGTGCTGCTATGGACAACACTGCTCTCACGGTTTCCATTCTAGCAACCGGTGCAAAAGTTTCCTCATAGTCTCTCCCATGCTGCTGCTTATACCCTTTGACAACAAGTCTGGCCTTGTGTCTTTCTATTTTTCCTTCAGCATTACTCTTGGTCTTGTAGACCCATTTAACTCCAATAACTTCTTTTCCTTTTGGTAGTTCAACTAAATCCCATGTCTTGTTTCTTTCTATGGCATTAATCTCCTCATCCATAGCTTCTATCCATTTTCTATCCTTAATAGCTTCTTCGAAATGAATAGGGTCATCAACATGACAATATAAAGAAAACAAAGAGTTCATACCTTCATTTGCTGCCTCTTGTTCATAAATGTCATTTAAATTTCTGAACTTCTTTCCTCTTTTATTTGGTGTACAAGTGCTTGAAGAAGCCCTTGAATTTCCTCCTTGTGGTGTGCTTGGAGAAGCACTTTCATTTCTCCTCAAGGGTGTCTCTTGCTGCCCTTGTGTTGGTGCTACTGTTGGGGGATGTATTTCAGCCAAATCATCATCATTTTCATCATGAGATAAACAGTGTTTAACATTCACTGTTTTCTCTATGCTTCCATCGCAAGCTTCCTCCTCAATAAACTAAACATCTCTACTCACATTAAACTTCTTGGTGGATGGGTTGTATAACCTGTAAGCTTTGGATTCCTCACTGTATCCAATGAAAATACGTGTCTCCCCCTTGCTGTCCAACTTCTTCCTTAGTTGATCTGGAATGTGTGCATAAGCCACACAACCAAAAACTTTCATGTGTATGACACCTTGCTTTGTGCCACTCCATGCCTCTTCCGGAACTTTGTTCATAACTTCTTTTGTTGGGCACCTATTCAAAATGTACGCTACACAATGTACAGCTTCAGCCCAATAATCATTAGGAAAATGCTTTGTCTTTAACATACTCCTTACCATGTCCATTATTGTTCTATTCTTCCTTTCGGCAACTCCATTTTGCTGTGGAGTATATCTACTTGTAAATTGCTTATGAATCCCATTTTCTCTACAACAACGTAGAAAATATTTAGAGATATACTTACCTCCTCTATCAGTCCTTAGGACTTTGATGCGTAGCCCACTTTGGTTCTCCATAAGTTCTTTGAAATTTCAAAATCTTTCAAACACTTCACTTTTGTTTTTCAAAAAGTAAACCCAAGTTTTTCTAGTAAAATCATCAATAAATGTTAGCATATAGTGGCTACTAGCAAGTGATGGAGTTTGCATCGGTCCACATAAATCTGAGTGGACAATTTCCAAGGGTGCCTTTGCCCTTATACTTTTCCCGGATGGAAAAATTTCTCTGTGTTGTTTCCCCAAGATACAACCTTCACAAAGGTTGTCCGATTTCTCAATCAATGGCTATCCTCTTACCATTCCTTTTCTATTCAACAAGTTAAGACCTCCAAAGTTGAGATGTCCAAATCTCAAGTGCCACAACCAATTTTCATCTTTTGGTTCGCTTTGGAAAGCCTCTTGTGTCACTGTTGTTATTTCTTCTCCATTCTTCAAATCTACTCTCATTTTGAGAGGGAACATCCAGTTCCTTATCATCTTCACTTCAGCAATACATTGTTTGCTGGGTGGTTTATCCATGATGGTACATACATCATCCTCAAAGAAAACACTGTACCCCTTTTAAAAAAGTTGTCCAATACTCAAGAGGTTACATTTCATTCCAGGAACATAATAAACATCTGCTGTGGATTTCTTTTCTCCTTTCCTTGTTAATACATTTACATCTCCTTTTCCCATAACAAAAACTTTACTATCAGTCCCTAATGTGACTTGTGATTTCACATTCTCATCTAACATAGAAAACAAGTCTATGTTTCCTGTCATATGGTTACTGCAACTGGAGTCTAGAAACCATAAATCTTCACTCTTTTCCTCAGCCATATTACAAGCTAAAAACAATTTATCTTGGCTGATATTTTCTCTAGTGAAATTTGCACTAGTTCTATTACTCATATCATGCTGCTTCTTCCTACATTCATTTGCATAATGCCCATATTTTTTACAATAGTGACATTGGACATTGGATTTATCATACCTTTGTCCTTGAGCATGTTGCTGACCACTTTTCTAGCTGCTGCCTTGGCCTTGGTTCTGATTTGGATTGCTGCCCTTTCCTTGAGCATTTTCTGGACTGTTTCTTCCACCTCTATTTTGGCTTCTGCCTCTTCCTCTCTTGTTTCCTTTGCCTTTCCCTCTTCCTCTTCCTAAGGACATCTGGGTCTTAAAGGCATGCTCTAGAGATGAGTTTTCATTTCTACCCAATCTATGCTCATGTGTCATAAGTGATGCATGTAGCTCATCAACTGAAAATTTTGTGAGATCCTTAGTCTCTTCTATGGTGGTAACAATCACATCAAACCTTGAGGGTAGACTCCTCAATAGTTTCTCCACATTCCTCCTTTCTTCAAGAGTCTCTCCATGAGACCTTATCTGTGTGACCATTCCAATCACATGTGTGAAGAATGAGTCAATGTTATCTGACTCCTTCATGCAGAGAGTCTCAAAATCTGTCCTCAGTAATTGTAGTTTTGTTGTCTTCACTTTCTCCATGCCTTGATAGGTTGTCTTGGGAGTCTTCCATACTTCTTTGGATCTCTTAGCTGCTGCTATCCTTGGAAACACACTTTCGTGCACTGCTTGATACAAAAAGTAGAGGGCTCTGGAATCCTTCTTCTTATTGCTCTTCAACAGTTCTTTCTCTGCTTGAGTTAAATAATCAAACTCATTTTCATCTGCTAACTCTTAAAAGCCATCCTCAACAAGTTCCCATAAGTATTGGGAAGCAAATAGGGCTCTCATAGTTATTGCCCAGTAGTCATAGTTTTTCCCATTAAATTGTGGGAGCTGAGTATTACCAATACCCATGCTAGTGCTAACTCCAGCCATTCTTGCACTCTTAACTATGCTTCAAAACACTTGATTGTGTATTTAAATAAACTGACTATCTTCAACAGTAACACAATAAACTAACTTGAGAAATACCTAGGATTCTTCTTGACTGAGTCTTCACTCTGCTGGAGAAGCTGCTGCAACAAAGAAATCCTTCCTTCAGCTTCTTTGACACCTTGAAAGAGCCTGGACTAGCTCTGATACCATGTTGGAATTTCTGAGAATTCCATAACAGAATAGAGAGAATAATGCTCTCCTCTTAACACAGAGGAATTAATAAAATTTTTGCTTCAGGAGGACAGAGTATCAACCTTGAAAAAAAATTCGATTCATTAACAAAACAAACTGTTACAAAATTATTCCTCTAACAGAGGGATTACAAAACAAGACTGCTTCAGACACAGTTCAAAAACTTCACTCTGTCTCACACAGTTTCAAAATAACACTGCTATGTGTAATTTCTTTTCGCACTGTTGTGCATACAAAAAACAATATAACACTACAATAGCCTCTCGCGCTTTTTGCACTTTTATATGACACAGCATATAAACCAAAACTATATAAAAAGAAATTAAAACTAAAACTAAATCTACTTAAAACAACTGTCGGGCCCACTTTACATTTCGCGCATGTTTATATAACATATGTTAAAAACATATGTTTATATAATAAAACATATATAACATAAAACCCATTCATCGCACGATAAAACAAAACTTTTGCCCGCCGGACTTCAAACCGCAATTAACCAAACTGTTACACCATTTTTTGGTCATCTAACCTTTTATCATTAGATGGACCCAAGTACACCATGTAAGACCAGTTTTACCATAAGTAAAACTGCTTTCACTATGTTAAAATAGGAAACCCCAAAAGGAAATATTAAACAAACCTATATTTGTTTGATTTTCCTCATGGAATAATTAATTAAACCATAATTTAATTATTATTCCCGGTCATGTTTAACCCAAAAACAAAGAAATTAATTAGATAAACCTTTATTTATCTTATTATTTTCTAGGAATAATTATTTAAATCTTATTTAGATAATATTCCTTGTTAAATATGACGAAATCACCCACAAATAATTAAATAAATCATTATTTATTTGATTATCCTTCAACCACTTCCTTAAAAAGATAAATAAATCATTTATTTATTTATTATTAACAAATAAAGGGATTTGACCCAAGTCAAATACTTTTTCCCTCCAACAAATATAATAAATATTCCATAAAAGGTGGATCTAGATTTGGTTAACATTATTTTAATCATGCACCAAGATCTAGAATGACCCAATATTTTGTTATAAATAGGAAGGTTTTCCCCATCATTCTTCACCTTTTGTTGCCTATTAGATCACTCTGGATCTATACACTTGGTCTCATTTTTTCATCATTTGCTCCCATTGAGCTTCATTTTGCATTGGGTTTTCTACACCTACAAGAGAGAGAAAGCTTAGATCTGAAGTGCTGAGGACTACAGAGAACCCATCCCATTGAGGAGAGATGGATACACCTTCTTGTTTTCCTCCCAGGTGCCCTGTAATATAAAATTCTTTCAAAAAATTGTGTTCTTGTCTTGTCTGTTGGATGCATGGAGCAAACCCTTTATTTTACTGCTTAATGTCTTTCCATTTATAGTCATTTGTTACGGCATTTTACTTCTGTCATGAGATCTGAAGATATTGGCAGCCTTATTTGATGTTAGGGCTATTAGTTATGCGTAGCTAAAGTGGTATTTTTTCGTACACTTCGACAGAAGATTCATACTAACAATTGGCGACTCCAAACGGGTTTTCAATTACGACCGCTGTCATTTTTCATATTCCTGCATATCCAACTACTTCAGACCCTAGGGTTTCTTTTCAGATTTTTTTTTTTCCTATTTTCATGTTTTTTTCTACTCATAAGCCCTCGAAACATACACCAAATTAACTTAGTGTGTTTTACGGCTCCATTGCGCGGTGGCCAGAGCATCGGCCCGCAGTGAGACGCCATTTTTCGAAATGCGCATGGGAGTCCGGAAGTCGCACTTTTGGCCCAAAAGTGCGACCTCGCTCTCAATTAACGACCCCAGCTATGGCCGGACAACTTGATCAAAAACGCGACACGAGGACTTCTGTTGTTTCCTGTTTTGCAGGTTTTCTGAAGCTTCTGTCAGGGTTTTCCAGCCTCTGTCTCAGCCTGTTTTTTTCCTCATAAATCCCTCAAACATTAAAATTTCTAACTTCCGTGTGTTTCTGGCCCTATTGCGCAGGTGACCGACATCAGCCGCAGCTGAGACGACTTTTTTTTCTGAAATCTGCCGCCGAGAGTCCCGGAAGTGCAGGTCGCACTTTTTGGCCCAAAAAGTGCGACGTCAAGCCTCAGGACGCAGAAAACAACCCCAAAACTGTGACCGGAGCGAAAAACTGGTCAAAAACCGCGACCTGGACTTTTTTCTGCTGTTTTTCTGAACTTTTTCTGGGTTTTTCTGAAGCTTCTGTCAGGGTTTTCCAGCCTCTGTCTCAGCCCGTTTCGACTTGTTTCTGATCTACTTTTGCTCATCTAAGTGGGACCCTAGCCCCCTAGGGCTTCAGTACCCTCCACTTTTGGTGGAAGAGGCCGAGATGGGGTTTCCACCGTCCGTTTTTCGGGGAGCTTCACTTTTCCGCATCCGTTACCTTCGCATCCATTGTAATCGTCTTCTCCTCTCAAATCACCTCCTGAAGATTTGTTTGGATCTACTTTTAGGGCCTCCTCCTTGCCCCCCCCCCCCCCCCTCCGCTTTTTGCCCATTACCTCCTTTTCCATCCACCTGCCTCTGCCCATGGTCAGCATCTGCACCTCTTTTCAGCAGCTTTATCCTTTAGATCCCTGTCCCTTTCGACCGTAGATCTATTGGCCTCTTCTTGCATGTGTTTTGACTAGATTTTTGCCCTCTTTTAGAGTAGTTTTGAGAGACCCGCCTTTTGTGGGTTCAATTGCTGCCTAGTTAGCTGTTAAATGTTATGTTATTTCAGCATTATATACTGTTCTCTGCAGATTTCTTTTCAGTTATGCAGCCCACTTTTTCTTGTTCTCAAAACGAAAAGGGTTTTAAAAATTAAAATTAATGCACGCCACACACTAACCCTAAGTGAAGAAACGCTTGGCAAAGACTTTAAAATCAATTGTCACCGCACCTCTCTGCCCTTGACCTCACTTGATTTTTTCCCTCCCTACCCTTGTTGGTTTTTCTTCTTCCTGTCATCATTGCGCCCCCAAGGCGCTTCTCCCGGAGACTTCTTGGCCTTCACCCTCAGTTTCCGGTTGATTGACCTACTCCGCCCCGCCGTCGTCGAGCCAGTCCTCCTCCGACTCCTCTTCTGATTCTTTGCCTCCTTTTCATAGGTTCTCCCCCCGTCACCTTCACCATGTCTGGTCCAGGGCCTAACGCTAGTGGTGCTCACGGCCCTAATGCCGGAACTACTACTAGCGGAAACCACCAGGGAACTACCTCGACTACACCTTCTTGGCAGGGCCTCGGCCTCCCGATTTGGACCCGGTTGATAAACGACCCTATACATCATGACGCTAGTTGGCACGCTGTCTTGGAGGCAAAGCTCCCTTGGGCATCCCAAAGTTTGAAGGTGTCGTGCGGGAAAGATCCTTCAAATCATGTTCGATCTTTCCACATGTGGTGTTCATCTACCTCCATTACCGATGACTCTGTTCGTCTTAGATTGTTTCAACGCAAGCGCTTACGGACGAAGCTTCTAAGTGGTATGTTGATCGGCCCACTTCCTCCATACCTACCTTTGCAACTCTTGCCGGGCTTTTTATCTTACTTCCGGCTTCCCCTTCGTTCTTAATAACGTATCGAACTCTTGACTTCCTTCAAGCAAACCTCTTCGACCCGCCTTTCTACCCATGTCCAGGAATGGCGAAGAAGCCAGGCCTATGTCAATCTCCTCCCTTCGGCCAGGCTACATGGGCTGGTTCCTTAGATCTCTCTTGTCCCCCTATCGGGAAAGATGTCGCATCGCATTTTCCCTGGGGCAGAGGTACCCTCCCGAATGGCGTTAAATGTGACCCCGATCTACGCTCATACGGAGTTATGGTCCTGCGCATCTACACGATCTCCCCCAATTCGAGGTGATGCCCATACACGCACCCTCATAGCGACGATCGTTGGGTCCCCATCTCTCTGTCCATCGCTCAACCTCTCATGAGCTATGGTTTTCTGGGGAGGGGGCACCACTCCACCGCACTTCTCCCCCTCCCGGTAGCACGCATCCGGGGTCCGGCATGCCCTCATCCTTTTGCCCAACCTCACCCAACACCTCAATGTTTCCCAACCCTAACCCTTACCCTCATCGGCGGCCACAGTGCGCCGGCTCCTCCGACGCCCACATATGCGCTTTCGCCTCCTTGCCTTCTCCTTCCCACACGCGGCCGTCACCACCCCCTCGAAAATGGGGTGGTTGCACAGCGGGGATTCATGGCTATCCAACCACCTAATGGACGGTGGCCACTCCTTCCTTCTGGTTCCTCAATTACGAGATCCTCATGATGAACTACGATCCTCTCGCCGTCGACCTTAACCTTCAAACTCGGTGCAACCCGGTGCCCAAGCCTCACCTTAGGTACGCCTCGACCTCCTTCTTCGGGTTCTCTGAGCCTCTTTCGACATCCGGTGGCCCCTTACATATCCCTCAACCTAAAGTTGAGGTTCATGCCAGATTCCTAAGGGACCATTACGCGGAAATGCGCTTCCGGTCGGCGCTCATTAGAGTAGCATAGTAGATGATTTGGCACAATCTCTGCATTTCCATGGAACTCCTCCGGTCGTGCCCTTCCCAAAGACGGCTCTACTATACGCGTGCGTAGATCCTGGCGATGACCAAATGATTGTTTTCGACGCCACTCAATCGGACCATCCTCCCCTTCCTCCTTAGTCGCCTTCGAATCTCGGTCAAAATACGAACGCCGTAGTTTCCCGGTGTACTGGTGTGACGAGGAGGCATCACCGTGATGTCGCTTCGGTTTAGGCTTAACTTGGAAATCCCCGAAATTTGGCCTTCCACGATCACCCTTCGGCGAGCATGGGACGGCCACGCCTCCCGGCCATTGGCCTCTTCCGTAATTGTCCTATTACCCTTGCCGGTAAGATTGTTTGCGTTGACGTCGAAGTCATCGACGCCCGTAGGCTTACAACATTCTATTGGGCGGCTTCACCTATGCTATGTGCTGTCCCATCTGCGGTTTTCGCAAGATGTCTTTCCCTCATAATGGAAAGATAGTCACCATTGACATCGATTTGGCGGCCTGTCAGGCAAAATCTCGAGACCTCACCACGAGACGACCATCTCTTCTGTGGCCAACAAGCAAGCCGTCGATTCCTTGACCGGTGTCTCCCCGACGTTTACAAGATTCCTCCACCTTGGAACTTTTTCCTAATCTTCCCCCTCCTCCTATCTCGGCCCGGCTCCGCGAATGTTTGCATGATGCAATCGTCTCGGGCTGCTCTCTCGAAGCAACACCTTCGGCTAGTCGGCAACCTTGCCCTCGCGGCACTCCTGGCCCTTCCTGTAGTTGGTAGTCATGAGCCTCTTTATCCCCGGCACGTTCCTCGGACGCCTTAGCCATTTAGGAGCCGTCCCAGCTAAGCCATTACCCCTCTTGTCGGATACAGTTCCGCCTCCCCCACGAGGTGTACACGGTACAGTGTGGCCACCCTCTCTCTTTCTTGACTGTCGGGATTCCGTTTGGTACCTTGATCCTCGACCCCACCTTGCACGGTCAGCCCACACCTTATATCGCTTTGACCCCGGTTCAGCAGTCCCCATGACTTCTCATTGCATCGGTGCCTCGGAGTCGCCTCGACGGAGACCTCCGCGTGGCGGCCGCCCGGGTAGGAGGGAAAAGCTCGCGAGGGGGGCATCGAAGGACAAGGGCCCCCGCCGTGGCCTCTGCTCCTCCTCGGCCTCCAAAGCATACCATCCGGTGTGCTTTGTGTGATGCGGTCACGCCTCCCTTTTGTCACGAATCACTTCATCTCAAGCCCATGGTTAATGTCACGTTCCACGAGTACGCGGTCCCGAAGCCTCTGTTCCTTCCACGACGCGGCCAAAGAACCCCAAGACTATTCACACCAACCACCTTGTGCTTTGTGTGATGTCCGCGCCATTACACCTGCACATCTTTGTCCCGCCTCGAGGAATTCCCGCACCTCTATCGCTGCGGTCCACCAATTCGAGGCCAAGCGCAATGAGTCCACCTCTCTCCTATTTGCGCATTCTACTTCGGCGGAACTACCGGATATGACCGCTCCCATTGACATTCCCCCCTCCCCGATGTCGAGATGATGGAGCCTTCGTCAACATTTTTTACCTATCATCATCCATGAGACCCTCGGGGAACATTCCATCTGAATCCTCCCTTGTTGTTTCGCTTGACCTTCCTTCGGCGATCATCTTGGGCTCAACATCGGTAGATCCTTTATCTACTTACTCTTCGGTCACCCCTTGTGGCCGATGCGCATGTGAACCTCTCTTCTCATGATGATGATTCGGGTCACTTCACCACGTCGGGTGGTCCTTCTTCCATCGGTCACCCCATCTTCTATCAAGATGACGACATTATGGAAGAAATTCCCACCCACGACTTTATATATTCCCCCCTTACATCGAACCCATGCGTTCACACCATCCCACCTTGGCCATTACATCGAAACCCAATCGGCGTGGGTGAGGGCACCCACACATTTGAGAGACCAAGAGAAGCAATTCTCATAACTCTCCTAGTGTATGCGGTTGTGTTGACTTTGGTAACATTATTCTTCCACATTTGAAGAACCTCTAGAGTCCCATATCACTTGAGATCACTCTAGGGATGATACACTTATCGTTCCTCATCTCCCTTGACAACCCGATCTCTTAGACATTATTGTTGACCAACCTATAGCTTTTCTACGAGGCATCAGTTCATTATCTCCAAATCCTCTTTTTTGGGATAGTGACACCCGAGTATGCCAACTCGGACATAAGAATCCATTGATCCCTATATGCGGTACCAAAGAGATTAGTGATCACTCCATTTCCTTTCTCAAAGTTTGCCTGCTCACTAAGACCAAATGGCACACCACATCATTAAAATGTGTTTAGATTCCCCTTTTTTCTAAATACATTTGGCATATTCCCTGTGCTCGGGGCACCTATGCCCCTCAGCCATAACCCTCCTCACCTCGTTTTTGGAGAGGAGGTTGTCTTATACGATCGAGTGTAAAATCCCTTCCCTTCATCGGGGCGGAACACCTCGCACCCAACCTCTAGAACAACGACTTATCATGCTTGAGCGTGCCTCTGAATACCGCCGTGTTGCATTGAAAACCATGGAAGCGGCCAAGAAACACACCAAAAGCTCAATATGACCAAGGTGCCCTTGTTCTAGTATATGACCAAGCCCATGATGTCCTTGGTCACAGGAAGTTCGACTCATTATGGCTAGGCCCTTACGTCATCAGTAAGGAGCTTGGTAAGGGGGCATACCTTTAGAGAGGGACTTCAAAGGCAATCCTCGCAATGCACTCTGTCTTCAGAAATATTACCCTTAGCATTCCCTTCGAGATGCGTGTTTTGCATTAGATGCTTGACATCTTTGCTGCCTTTCATCCTTCGCCGAGCTATTTTTTTCCAAGAAGGATCACTTCACCTCTCCTTCAAATCGAACTTCCTCCACCTTGCAACTCTTGTACTTGGGGCACCATTTTCCTCCTTACTTGTCCTTGTTCGTGTCGATTTCGTCATGAGTTACCATCTTGTACTCATGTTTTCATGGTCCCCATTGGGGGCCTTTGCGTAATGACGACACTATCGAGTCGCCTTGTTTAGAGCATCCAAGTTGAGTCATCATCGCATTCATGGAGTCTATCCTGCGTCCCTTTGTACCCCACTATAGCCCTCCATCCTTCATTGCTTGGTTCCTCTCTTGTGTCGCATATTATGACCTTCGATCCCATTGTCCCTTATCCCTTATGATCTTGTGTCGATGTTTGCCATGTCATCCATGCTCTTTATGCTCTAACAAGAAGTTGTCCATTAGCTACTCGGTCCTTCCCATTCCCACTATCGTCATTAGTGTTTGATGTCCGCCATTTCTATTGTTTTCTCTCGTGCCTTGGTTAGGGAGGATCTCTCATTGCCTCACCTATGGCGGACCTCCTTGTCGACATCGGCTCATTCATTCAGAAGCCGAGGTCTGGGGGCGGTGTACCTTGGTTCCGGCTTCCACTATTGTTCGGTGCCTCGGATCGAGCGAGGATCTCTTCTTCCCCTTTGACTTGATTGTTTCTCCGGCTCCTTTCGGCGACGCAGTCGAGATCGTATACTCGATGGTTCGGTGATCCGACGGCTCTTGATGATTCTAGGGTGTGTGTGAGATGTCTCGGCCCTCATGAGGGGGTGGCCACACGGGGTAGCCCCACATGCCGGATGACCCCACCTCCTCCCCTTTGACCTTCGATGCGGCTCCGGATATTTGATGATGTTGGCGGCCCCTTGCCGGGCGCCTCTTTCGATTTGCATATCAGTCGGTTTGTGAGCCCTTCCCCATTCACGAATTTGGGTTGTATTTGTATCTCATGTACTCGAGATATTGTACCGATCTGTTGTTATCCCGGGCACGGCATGTGTGGGGTTCCTCATTGTATTTTTATCGACGCTCACGATTATGCCAAGCATGTATCTTATGGTTCGGTCCCTTGTTCTTGGACACACTATTCTTTTGTACTTTGTCTCGGCGGGCATAGGTATGCCTCCCCCGCCACACCTTCGGCACGGTACCCTCTCATAAACAGAGACTTGTTGCACATAGTCTCGTCTCCTCGAGGTCTAGTCCTTCGGCACACTATCTGCCTCACCTTTCTCTCTCTGACTTCCTTGTTGTCTAGTGATTGTCTTCTTACAACGTACTTCGGTCGTACGATTTTATACGACACTGCGCACGGTTGGGGGCAATACATTTACACCATTTTTTGGTCATCTAACCTTTCATCATTAGATGGACCCAAGTACACCATGTAAGACCCGGTTTTACCATAAGTAAAACCACTTTCACTATGTTAAAATAGGAAACCCCAAAAGGAAATATTAAACAAACCTATCTTGTTTGATTTTCCTCATGGAATAATTAATTAAACCATAATTTAATTATTATTCCCAGTCATGTTTAACTTAAAACAAAGAGAAATTAATGAGATAAACCCTTACTTATCTTATTATTTTCTAGGAATAATTATTTAAATCTTATTTAGATAATATTCCTTGTTAAATATGACCAAATCACCCACCATTAATCAAATAAATCATTATTTATTTGATTATCTCCCAACCACTTCCTTAAAAAGATAAATAAATCATTTATTTATTTATTTTTTCACTAATCAGGGATTTGACCCAAGTCAAACACCCTTTCTCAACAAATATAATAAAATATTCCATAAAGGTGAATCTAGATTTGGTTAACATTATTTTAATCATGCACCAAGATCAGGTGTTAATATTTTGTTATAAATAGGAGGGTTTCCCCATCATTCTTCACCTTTTGTTGCCTACTAGATCACTTTGGATCTGCCTTGGTCTCATTTTTCCATCACTTGCTCCCCATTGAGCTTCATTTTTGCATTGGGTTTTCTACATAAAAGAGAAAGCTTAGATGCGAAGTCTTGAGGACTACAAGAGCCCATCCCATTGAGGAGAGATGGATACACCTTCTTGTTTTTCCTCCCGGGTACTTACTGTAATATAAAAATTCATTCAAAAAATCGTGTTCTTGTCTTGCTTGTTGGATGCATGGAGCAAACTCTTTAACTGCTAGCAATATCTTTCCATTTATAGATACATTTGTTGCGGCATTTTAACTACTAATCGCGGATACGAGATGTTTAGCGACCTCTATTGTTGTTAGGGCTATTAGTTATGCGTAGCTAAAGTGGTTCTTTTTCGTACACTTCGACGAAGAATTCATACTAACACAAACTACAATGGGAAATTTCGCATTACAAAAGGGATGTCGTGACTGTTAGCCACCAATAATATTTTGTTATACCAAAAGGTGGCTAAGATCTTTTTTGAGCCTCCAAGGAACAAATTTTATCACTAAAAAATTGTTGGCTCTTGAAGTCTCTTTAAGGCCTCATGCCTTTGTCCCAAATCCTCATTACTGTTCCTATTAATTTCTTGATTTCTGTGAAAGCTAGCAGAAAACCATCATTTTTCCCCTTTCTCCCACTCATAGCTAACCTTCTTTCATTTTTCTCCCCTTTTTTCTCATATTATTCCTCTACTTTTTCATAATTTTCTCCCTCCATTCGTGAAAATCCTCTTGACATGGTTTAAAACTTCTTCTTGGTACATTGCCAAAAACCCCCCAAATCCATTTAAAACCTTAAGAAGTTTTTCATAAAAAACAAAGTTTTATTGCTATGGACCCCTGGCCTTGGGCTAAGATCCTAAACTCCCTTCCCCCACGCTTGCCCATGTGTCACAGCCAAATGCCATGGCTTTTGGCATTAATCGCATCGCAAATAACCAAGCGTGCATGTCTTTGAACCATTACAAAACTCCGATTGCGATTAGCCTTTCATATAAAACCCCCGATCATATTATTTTCTCATATAACCATAGAGCCTGCCTTGGCACTTAAAGCTTGTAATATTCCATTCCCAAGTACAGATTTCCTTTATAAACCCAAAAATCCACTTCCCGAAGTTTTAAATTAAAAACTTAAAATCACGTGATAAATATAAATGGGTTGATTGAAAAGAGCCGATCGTGCAATCGCAATCGGAAACAACACAATGGGTTGATCAGAAAGACCAGGCTCAATGGCCCGATTGCGATTGGCCCTTGTCTTTATACTCCCGGGCATATTACATTCTGTGAAAACCACTGACCCCGCAATCGGGCGCCTTTTCCCTCTACTTATATATTTTTTCTGCCCGACCCATTTTTACTTGTTTTTATTAAAAACTTTGGTTTTCATATGAATGAAAGGTTTTCCCCCTGTTCCATCTCCACCGTCGATCACCGCCGATCAAAAGGCCATCGCTCAATCGCATCGGCATTTTCCAATCACGCCCTTTGTTTCTCCCCTCCGATTGCGATCCCTCCGATTCATTCCCCGCCGTTGATCTGGTCCTTAGATCGATGGCCTGCGCTCAATCGCATCGGCGTTTTCCAATCGCGCCCTTTGTTTCTCCCCTCTGATTGCGATCTCTCCGATTCATTCCCCGCCATTGATCTGGTCCTCAGATCGACGGCCTAAGCTCAATCGCATCGCAAACTTTTAAATCGCATGAGTTTTTATTTCACTCCCGATTGACGATCCCCGATTGGTTGTCCGCCGTTGATCTCCTCTCCGCCTTCGAAGATCCAACGGTCCTTATTCCCTCCGATCACAAGTCTTTCCGCCGTTTCAAAATCCGCCGATTCGTTTCCCACCGTTGATCTGATCCTTAGATCAATGGTCATCGCTCAATCGCTTTGACCCTCCCGATCGCGCAATCACATCAGAGTTTTTCAATCGCATCCATTTTTTTTTACCCCCCGATTGCAAACCCCGATTGCGACCTTCCGATTTAATCTGGACCGTCCACGTGTCCGGATCGGACGGTCCAAAACCACCCCGCCTTATTTCTTCTCCCCGCTCTCCTTTTCCTGTTTTGCGCTGATCTCCACCGTTAGATATTTTTATCCGACGGCTACGCTCCTCCCCCGCCATCTGAAGCATTTTTAAACCTATTTTTCGCAGGATTTCTTAATTGTTTTGTGTTTGATGCAGGTGTTCTAAATGGTTTTCCATTGTATCACGAAGAAATTCCAAGGGCTGGGAATGACGATTCTCATGCCCTCGTTTCATTAAAGAGAAGCCATCCACGGGGCTCCATTCCATGTTTCGTCAGTACTCTATGAGTATTGATGGCGTAAAGCCCAGTGCGGGTCTGCACATCGACAAGACACTATTTTAATTCGAACACAGTTAAAGAGTATAAGTTTGAAGACAAAACACAGCAGAGGAAGATCGAAGACAGTTTACGGGGATTACGGCTAAGACAGTTATCAAAAGCCTAATCCCCAATCTAAAACACAGTTTAAAAGAAAACCTAAAGTGTTTTATCAGACAGAAAGCCTCCACCGCTACATCTGAGGCAAATTGATTCCTCAGCTACCACCAAGCCACCTGTTGCCTCAAACCTTTCAAACAGAGGCCATAGTTATTGAAGAAGATTAGATTTTGCCTCAGAGCAGCCAGGGAGTTACTTCTACGAGGTAATCAATGCAGAAATATCTGCAGAAGTTACTTCCCACATTACACAGAGCCCCAAAGTCAAAATAAAACTCCCACCGAGCTTTGATATTTATTGTAAAAAGTTAATACAGTGATCCACCTGTAAATTTCTCTCTCGAGCCCCTCAAAGGGCCGAGAAGTCTTGAACCTGTATTAATTATCCTGAGAGATATTTTCTCAGATCGCCTCCTCGTTCTTCTATAAATGACTCAGAAGAAGATGAGAAATGGTTGGTTGCAGAACTTTGAAATACACTTGAGCTCGAGACTTCTATTTGTAAATAGTGTTCACTGGCCCTTGAAGCTCTGTTTGTGCTAGAGTAGTTAGGTTGAATAGTGAAGATGATTGCTGAACTGAAACATTGGACTTGAAGATTGTAACTGGTTGACATCAATATAAAAGCTGTTTCTTGGGATCCTGGTCTTTATCACTGGTGAAGTGCTTCTTTCTTTGTTAATCGTTTTCCTTCTATGTATGCCATATTGTTCATTTTCCCTCTGTAAAGAACAGTTTAAACAGGTTTAGGATTTTCTGTATAGTAGTAACCTTTTATGGCTGAGAAATCTTTATCTTAATGTTTTCTTCAGATTTGTTTATTTAAGAATGATTCAATACAATTTAAACAGTTAGGAATGTTGGCGTTCCCTCGTCCTTCTGTTTGCTCAAACATTGTTCTCAAATGTTATTTCCATTATTTGCTATTAAAGTTAGACTAGAGAAGATATGGTTTTCCCTGATTCCTAGATTCTTTTCTCCAAAGGCAGATTCTGAAAGTTTCCCTTGGTGTTGACTGAAAGCAGACTAGGTTTAAAAGTACTTTATCTGATCTTAAGTTACACTCTGTTTTTCTTATGTGTTTTCATACTTTCTGAAGGTAATTATGTGGATTACCGGATTGTTTGTCAATTAAGCTGCTTTAATAAGAACTTGCCCAAGAAGTCTATGGTTAGCCCTGTCCTTGGTTGGTTTTAAAACAGTTACTTAAGAGGTTTTTCTTGTTTGGACTGACTATAAATCCTCTGAGAAATTATTATCAGTTTCCACCCCTCCAACATTTTAATGTTTCCATTTCATCATTTTAATCTCAATAATCTTGTGGTATAGATGACTTGCCCCTTGGATCACACTTGATGTTTTTGTTCAATTAAAGCCCAGATATGACTCCATAGCCCAATGGACTAAAAACCAGCGTTATATCTATCTATCTGCCAAAACTGTTCTATTTGCTTGCAACTTCTCACTTTTGAAACTTTTGCACTTAGGACTTTCCCCTCAAGTAACATTTCATGCTCAACCATCCAAAACAAAACAAAACAAAACCTTTGGCCTTCATAACTAGCCTAATATCATTACCTTAAGATTTTCAAAGACAATATCCATCTTTGTACATATTGGAGAGATCCCTCTCCGGATTCAGGAGGGCTAGATCCTAGAATCCCAAAGTTGGTTGAAATGATGTTAACTCTGTGATTGGACTCTCCCAATCTTGCTAATAAATTACAAAGACCTAACATTTCTGGCGACCTAAGCCTCTTGGGCTAAGTCCTAAACCACTTCCCCCCACATGCCCATGTGTCAAAACCAAACGCCAAAGCTTTTCGGCGCTAATCGCATCGCAAATATCCAAGGGTGCATGTCTTTGAACCATTACAAAACTCCGATTGCGATTAGCCTTTCATATAAAACCCCCGATCATATTATTTTCTCATATAACCATATAGCCTGCCTTGGTGCTTAAAGCTTGTAATATTCCATTCCCAAGTACAGATTTCCTTTATAAACCCAAAAACCCACTTCCCGAAGTTTTAAATTAAAAACTTAAAATCACGTGATAAATATAAATGGGTTGATTGAAAAGAGTCGATCGCACAATCGCAATCGGAAACAACACAATGGGTTGATCGGAAAGACCAGGCTCAATGGCCCGATTGCGATTGGCCGTTGTCTTTATACTCCCGGGCATATTACATTCTGTGAAAACCACTGGCCCCGCAATCGGGCGCCTTTTCCCTTTACTTATATATTTTTTCCGCCCGA
The DNA here is from genome assembly GCA_034641835.2 of Pinus albicaulis. NCBI lineage: Eukaryota > Viridiplantae > Streptophyta > Pinopsida > Pinales > Pinaceae > Pinus > Pinus albicaulis. The sequence continues at coordinate 119,679,238 of CM076576.1, forward strand.
ACCATTTTTACTTGTTTTTATTAAAAACTTTGGTTTTCATATGAATGAAAGGTTTTCCCCCTGTTCCATCTCCACCGTCGATCACCGTCAATCGAAAGGCCATCGCTCAATCGCATCGGCGTTTTCCAATCGCGCCCTTTGTTTCTTCCCTCCGATTGCGATCCCTCCGATTCATTCCCCGCCGTTGATATGGTCCTCAGATCAACGGCCTGCGCTCAATCGCATCGGCGTTTTCCAATCGCGCCCTTTGTTTCTCCCCTCCGATTGCGATCCCTCCGATTCATTCCCCGCCATTGATCTGGTCCTCAGATCGACGGCCTACGCTCAATCGCATCGCAAACTTTTAAATCGCATGAGTTTTTATTTCACTCCCGATTGACGATCCCCGATTGGTTGTCCGTCGTTGATCTCCTCTCCACCTTCGAAGATCCAACGAACCTTATTCCCTCCGATCACAAGTCTTGCCGCCATTTCAAAACCCGCCGATTCGTTTCCCACCATTGATCTGATCCTTAGATCAACGGTCATCGCTCAATCGCTTTGACCCTCCCGATCGCGCAATCGCATCGGAGTTTTTCAATCGCGTCCATTTTTGTTTACCCCCCGATTGAAAACCCCGATTGCGAGCTTCCGATTTAATCTGGACCGTCCACGTGTCCAGATCGGACGGTCCAAAACCACCCCGCCTTATTTCTTCTCCCCGCTCTCCTTTTCCTATTTTGCGCTGATCTCCACCGTTAGATATTTTTATCCGACGGCTACGCTCCTCCCCCGCCATCTGAAGCAGTTTTAAACCTATTTTTTGCAGGATTTCTTAATTGTTTTGTGTTTGATGCAGGTGTTCTAAATGGTTTTCCATTGTATCACGAAGAAATGCCAAGGGCTGGGAATGACGATTCTCATGCCCTCGTTTCATTAAAGAGAAGCCATCCACGGGGCTCCATTCCATGTTTCGTCAGTACTCTATGAGTATTGATGCCGTAAAGCCCCGTGCGGGTCTGCACATCGACAAGACACTGTTTTAATTCGAACACAGTTAAAGAGTATAAGTTTGAAGACAAAGCACAACAGATGAAGATCGAAGACAGTTTACGGGGATTACGGCTAAGACAGTTATCAAAAGCCTAATCCCCAATCTAAAACACAGTTTAAAAGAAAACCTAAAGTGTTTTATCAGACAGAAAGCCTCCACCGCCCCATCTGAGGCAAATTGATTCCTCAGCTACCACCGAGCCACCTGTTGCCTCAAAGCATTAAAACAGAGGCCAAAGTTATCGAAGAAAATCTGATATTCGCCTCTAGCGCAGCCAAGGAGTTACTCCACACAGCGTACAGAGCCTCAAAGTCAAATAAAGTTCCCACTGAGCTTTGATATTTATTGTAAAAAAGTTAATACAGTGATCCACCTGTAAATTTCTCCCTCGAGCCCCTCAAAAGGCTGAGAAGTCTTGAACCTGTATTAATTATCCTGAGAGATATTTTCTCAGATCACCTCCTCATTCTTCTATAAATACCTCAGAAGAAGATGAGAAATTGTTGGTTGCAGAACTTTGAAATACACTTGAGCTCGAGACTTTTATTTGTACATAGTGTTCACTGGCCCTTGAAGCTCTGTTTGTGCTAGAGTAGTTAGGTTGAATAGTGAAGATGATTGCTGAACTGAAACATTGGACTTGAAGATTGTAACTGGTTTGACATCAATATAAAAGCTGTTTCTTGGGATCCTGGTCTTTATCACTGGTGAAGTGCTTCTTTTTTTGTTAATCGTTTTCCTTCTATGTATGCCATATTGTTCATTTTCCCTCTGTAAAGAACAGTTTAAACAGGGTTAGGATTTTCTGTATAGCAGTAACCTTCTCTGGCTGAGAAATATTTATCTTAATGTTTTCTTCAGATTTGTTTATTTAAGAATGATTCAATACAGTTTAAACAGTTAGGAATGTTGGCGTTCCCTCGTCCTTCTGTTTGCTCAAACATTGTTCTCGAATGTTATTTCCATTATTCGCTATTAAAGTTAGACTAGAGAAGATATGGTTTGCCCTGATTCCTAGATTCTTTTCTCCAAAGGAAGATTCTGAAAGTTTCCCTTGGTGTTGACTGAAAGCAGACTAGGTTTAAAAGTACTTTATCTGATCTTAAGTTAGACTCTGTTTTTCTTATGTGTTTTCATACTTTCTGAAGGTAATTATGTGGATTACTGGATTGTTTGTCAATTAAGCTACTTTAATAAGAACTTACCCAAGAAGTCTATGGTTAGCCCTGTCCTTGGTTGGTTTTAAAATAGTTACTTAAGAGGCTTTTCTTGTTTGGACTGACTATAAATCCTCTGAGAAATTATTATCAGTTTCCATCCCTCCAACATTTTAATGTTTCCATTTCATCATTTTAATCTCAATAATCTTGTGGTATAGATAACTTGCCCCTTGGATCACACTTGATGTTGTTGTTCAATTAAAGCCCAGATATGACTCCATAGCTCAATGGACTAAAAACCAGCGTTATATCTATCTATCTGCCAAAACTGTTCTATTTGCTTGCAACTTCTCACTTTTGAAACTTTTTGCACTTAGGACTTTCTCCTCAAGTAACATTTCATGCTCAACCATCCAAAACAAAACAAAACCTTGGTCTTCATAACTAGCCTAATATCATTACCTTAAGCTTTTCAAAGACAATATCCATCTTTGTACATATTGGAGAGATCCCTCTCCGGATTCAGGAGGGCTAGATCCTAGAATCCCAAAGTTGGTTGAAATGATGTTAACTCTGTGATTGGACTCTCCCAATATTGCTAATAAATTATAGAGACCTAACATTTCTGGCGACTCCACTAGGGATTGAGTGCATTTCACCTCAAACATTCTTAGGCACTCATAGACCCAAGATCTCTGGTTAGATTGGCATTCACATTGCTGATGGTGGACAACATCCTACTTCAAATGTTCACATTCATCCACCTGGCGACTCCACACTCCATAATCCTCGAAGACTCCACTGGAGGAAGAACCTGAAAGATGGCCAGACCTCATACAAGGGTAGAACATCCTGGTTGGATTTGGTTTAAAGGATTCATTGTTTTTGTCTATCACTATGTTTTGTCCTGTTTTAAGCCTAATCAAGTGTACAAAGATGAAACCCACACTGAATGTGGGAAAAACCTCAAGCCTCAGTCTGCAGACTGTGAGCAGACCTGTACTTCTGTGAAGAAACTGGTGGAACAAGAAGCTCATGTTGTATCTCCCACTCTTCAAGAAGCTTCAAGCAGTCATGAGCCCATTGTTACATCACCTGCACCTACAAAGGTCATAGAAAGATATAAGCCTCTGGTTTTACCTCTTTTCTTCCAACCCCTGCCTGCAGAATTAATAAACCAACTGCCTCATTTTGATGGAGAGAATAAAGGGGCTACTGCTGAAGATCATGTACAAAATCTTGAGGATTTACTTGAGTTGTATGAAATAGAAGAAGATGATGTGTGCATTAGAATGTTTGCCTTGTCATTACAAGGAAGTGTTAAGAGATGGCTCAAAGGCCTTCCAGAAGCAAGCATTTTCAGCTTTCATCATTTTTCTCAAGTTTTCCTAGATAGATGGGCGGCCCCAAAGAATGCTCTTCTCATCCTAAAAGAATATCAGAATTTGAGAAGGCAGCCAGGGGAGACAGTGCAGAATTTTTCAGCCAGGTTCAATAAGGTATATGATGCAATGCCTTCTGATATAAAACCACCTTTGGGATGGGCTCTGTTGCACTATCCAAGTTCTTTTGACCCAGAGGTGGAATTCTATATAAGGGAAAGAGAACCTTCGAGCCTGGAGGAAATGCAGGATATAGCCATCACTGTCGAATACAACATAAAGTGCAGGGAGGAAAGACTAAAAGCAGAAATGAAGGACCGGACGGAGCAAATAGCGCAGATCTCTTTAGAAAACAAGCTGGAAAGACTGATAGAGACTGCCAAATCCTTGCTGAGTGTAAAAGAGGAAGAATATGAGGCCGAAACCAAAAATGATGATTGGGAAAGACCTGCTACTTGTCCTCGAGAAAGACAAATCAGATGTCTGCAAGATAGAAGTCGCATGCCAAGCATGCATGATGGACCAGAGTTTGAAACAGAAAATAAACTTGCAGATTATGTTGAAGAAAGACTCGCTGAGAGTCCTGAAGACTGGATTGGCGATGATGCTTGTAATTATGATTTCTCCGATGATGATCTGATTGATGATAATTTTTTCCAAAGGGAAACTGAGCTCGCAGGGCCATCATCAGTAGATTCATGGGAATAAGATCGCGACCATCAGCTTCAGGAAAATGATGAGCTAATGCAGGCCATCTATGATACTGATGGAGAAAGCGTTGAAAGCATGATAGCATGTGAAGATTTTTTGAATCTTCTATCTGCTTCATATTCGAACATCAGTTTTACTTGCTAAGAGGACAGAAGCCAGCAGCTTTTTAGCGCAGAGGACGAGGAGCAAAGAGATGAAGAAAATCTTGAACGGAATGAATGCCCAGAGCCTTCTCCCGAAGGGATTAAGGTAATCAAAGAAGCCCCCGCTCAAGAATATGTTGATTTTTTCACAGAGTTTAGCTCGTTGCAGCAGAACCGACCTGTGGTACTAGAGGACAGCACTATTGAATATAATGAGCCCTCTAGCTCAGGCTGCATTGAAGATGAGCGAGATCTCCTTCCCCGTAGGCGTCTCGGCCTTGATCCAGAGGAAGAGGAGGTATTCTTGGTTGATGCCCATATGCCAAATACTCCCAACCAGGAAGAAGGGGAGTGTGATTACAAAAGCCTCACTACAGATGCAGTGATTGAAGCTACCTAGGATGCAGGCAGCCTATCAGTCATGGTAGGCTTTGAAGAAAAAATTTTACATCATGAGTTTGTTGACCCTGTGGTAGACTACATGGAGGCCCTGATTGGCTCAGCTCCACAAGCATCAATCTTTTGCAAGAGCCAAACACAACAAAATTGGTCACCACTGCTGGTGGCCTCGGTTTTGAAGAACCACATGCAGAGCACCCTGTGGTTATCTCTGACAGGCAGCCAGTGCTCATATCCTTTTTCACTACTACTTGATTGGCTACATTGGCATTATTGTATCACCTAGAACATCAGATATTTCCATTTAGAGTAGGGTAGATAGGAATGTCAATAAAGCTCAGTTCCGAGCATGTAGTTAGTTGTTGTTTTATGCTTTGGAGAAAAATCAAGAATTCAAAAATATAAAAACAAAGAAAGAATGAAAAGAGGGCAAATTGACAAAACAATAAAGGTATAGCCCCATACCTAAAAGAGAAACAAATCTGAAAGTGTGCAAGCTTAAATGCCACTCCTACAAAACACACTTCTAGTTAGTCAAACAGCCTAATCTTGACTAATTAGCTTTTAAATTTTTCTGCTGATAAGATAGTGAATTCGATTTGCCAAATTGTTCAATCTTGGCTTATCAATAGATAGATTAGGATAGAAATTGAAGGTTCAAACAAACTCAAAATATGAACCTAAAGTTCCCAAGAGAAAGATGACTCAAAGCTGTTTTATTTTCTGAGTCAAGAAGATGTAAAAATCTGATTCTAATTAACTCAAAATATGAACCAGAGAAAAAGAAAGAACAACTCAAACAAAGGCAAAAACAGGGCTGTGAAGAAGAGAGAAGGCCGTGATGAGAAACTTTCAGATCCTAAGCCTTCCATTTTGATTTTAAATTTCTGCAAATAAAATGTGCAGCTTGTTCTTATGCCATAGATCATAGCAAGTCGAACAGCTCAATCTTGACTTGACTATTTTTAAATTTCTGTTGTAGAATTTAGAGAATGAAAGTCTGTTGGACAGTTTAATCCCAACAGACAGTAGATTAGGTAGAGAAATATCTGAGCTCAATTGTTTAATCTGAGTTCAGGGAGAAATAAGGAGTAGAAATAGATTATATTTCCTGCTTTCAAAAGAATAAAATATTGTGTAAAGATTTTGCCAATCCAAGTGCACTCTCATGAAGAAAAAATGTTAGATCAGTAGGATTGGGGTAGGTAGAAGTTGTATTGATGAAATTCATTTTTCTTTCATAACTGATATTATTTGTCAAAGAAAAACAAGAGCAAGCAATGGGTCAGGCACAAGTCAACGTCCCAGAAATCAAGTCTGAATTCTTGATGCCTTCAAGAAGGCACCATCCCCAAGTGGAGCCACTGTTAGCCACCTATAATATTTTGTTATACCAAAAGGTGGCTAAGATCTTTTTTGAGCCTCCAAGGAACAAATTTTATCACTAAAAATTGTTAGCTCTTGAAGTCTCTTTAAGGCCTCATGCCTCTATCCCAAATACTCATTTGCTGTCCCATTTTATACTCAGAAAATTCTGTTGATTTCATATAACAAACTGCTGAAGAAACCATCATTTTCTTCCCCTTTTTTCTCCATATTATTCCTCTACTTTTCATAAGTTTCTCCCTCCATCCGTGAAAATATTCCTGACATGGTTTAAAACTTCTTTTTGAGCTGTGCCGAAACCCTCAAATCCATTTAAAACCTTGAAATTTTTCATAAAAAACAAATTTTTATTGCTATGGACCTAAGCCCCTTGGGCTAAGTCCTAAACCACTTCCCCCCACATGCCCATGTGTCAAAACCAAACGCCAAAGCTTTTCGGCGCTAATCGCATCGCAAATATCCAACGGTGCATGTCTTTGAACCATTACAAAACTCCGATTGCGATTAGCCTTTCATATAAAACCCCCGATCATATTATTTTCTCATATAACCATAGAGCCTTCCTTGGCGCTTAAAGCTTGTAATATTCCATTCCCAAGTACAGATTTCCTTTATAAACCCAAAAACCCACTTCCCGAAGTTTTAAATTAAAAACTTAAAATCACGTGATAAATATAAATGGGTTGATTGAAAAGAGCCGATCGCGCAATCGCAATCGGAAACAACACAATGGGTTGATCGGAAAGACCAGGCTCAATGGCCCGATTGCGATTGGCCCTTGTCTTTATACTCCCGGGCATATTACATTCTGTGAAAACCACTGGCCCCGCAATCGGGCGCCTTTTCCCTTTCCTTATATATTTTTTCCGCCCGACCCATTTTTACTTGTTTTTATTAAAAACTTTGGTTTTCAGATGAATGAAAGGTTTTCCCCCTGTTCCATCTCCACCGTCGATCACCGCCGATTGAAAGGCCATCGCTCAATCGCATCGACGTTTTCCAATCGCGCCCTTTGTTTCTCCCCTCCGATTGCGATCCCTCTGATTCATTCCCCATCGTTGATCTGGTCCTCAAATCGACGGCCTGCGCTCAATCGCATCGGCGTTTTCCAATCACGCCCTTTGTTTCTCCCCTCAGATTGACGGCCTACGCTCAATCGCATCGCAAACTTTTAAATCGCATGAGTTTTTATTTCACTCCCGATTGACGATCCCCGATTGGTTGTCCACCGTTGATCTCCTCTCTGCCTTCGAAGATCCAACGGTCCTTATTCCCTCCGATCACAAGTCTTGCCGCCGTTTCAAAACCCGCCAATTCGTTTCCCACCGTTGATCTCCTCTCCGCCTTCGAAGATCCAACGGTCCTTATTCCCTCCGATCACAAGTCTTGTCGCCGTTTCAAAACCCGCCAATTCGTTTCCCACCGTTGATCTGATCCTTAGATCAACGGTCATTGCTCAATCGCTTTGACCCTCTCGATCGCGCAATCGCATCAGAGTTTTTCAATGGCGTCCATTTTTGTTTACCCCCCGATTTCAAACCCCGATTGCGACCTTCCGATTTAATCTGGACCGTCCACGTGTCCGGATCGGACGGTCCAAAACCACCCCGCCTTATTTCTTCTCCCCGCTCTCCTTTTCCTGTTTTGCGCTGATCTCCACCGTTAGATATTTTTATCCAACGGCTACGCTCCTCCCCCGCCATCTGAAGCAGTTTAAACCTATTTCCGCAGGATTTCTTAATTGTTTTGTGTTTGGATGCAGTCTTCTAAATGGTTTCTTCATCAGATTACCAAGAAATGCCAAGGGTCGTGAATGACGATTCTCATGCCCTCGTTTTCATTAAAGAGAAGCCATCCACGGCTCCATTCCATGTTCGCCGGTGACGATGAGTTGATGCCGTAAAGCCTGCCATGTCCGTGCCATCGACAAGACACTGTTTTAATTCAAACACAGTTAAAGAGTATAAGTTTGAAGACAAAGCACAGCAGATGAAGATCGAAGACAGTTTACGGGGATTACGGCTAAGACAGTTATCAAAAGCCTAATCCCCAATCTAAAACACAATTTAAAAGAAAACCTAAAGTGTTTTATCGTACGTAAAGCCCACCGTTGTTCAAGGCAACTGATTCCTCGCCACTACCTGTTCACCTCGTTGCCCTCAAACCTTTCTGCAAATGGGTGAGGCCGAGGTTATTGAAGAAGATCGTATTTTACCCTGTGAGCACCAGGAGTTACTTCTACGATAATCAATGCAAGAAGATCAGCAGGTTACTCCCCACACATACGTAGCCCCAGTCAAAATAAAGCTCCCACCGAGCTTTGATATTTATTAAAAATTTAACACAACATCCACCTGTAAATTTCTCTCTCGAGCCCCTCGAAAGGCCAAGAAGTCTTGAACCTGTATTAATTATCCTGAGAGATATTTTCTCAGATCACCTCCTCATTCTTCTATAAATACCTCAGGAGAAGATGAGAAATTGTTGGTTGCAGAACTTTGAAATACACTTGAGCTTGAGACTTCTATTTGTACATAGTTTTCACCGGCCCTTGAAGCTCTGTTTGTGCTAGAGTAGTTAGGTTGAATAGTGAAGATGATTGCTGAATTGAAACATTGGACTTGAAGATTGTAACTGGTTTGACATCAATATAAAAGCTGTTTCTTGGGATCCTGGTCTTTATCACTGGTGAAGTGCTTCTTTCTTTGTTAATCGTTTTCCTTCTATGTATGCCATATTGTTAATTTTCCCTCTGTAAAGAACAGTTTAAACAGGGTTAGGATTTTCTGTATAGCAGTAACCTTCTCTGGCTGAGAAATCTTTATCTTAATGTTTTCTTCAGATTTTTTTATTTAAGAATGATTCAATACAGTTTAAATAGTTAGGAATGTTGGCGTTCCCTCGTCCTTCTGTTTGCTCAAACATTGTTCTCGAATGTTATTTCCATTATTTGCTATTAAAGTTAGACTAGAGAAGATATGGTTTGCCCTGATTCCTAGATTCTTTTCTCCAAAGGCATATTCTGAAAGTTTCCCTTGGTGTTGACTGAAAGCAGACTAGGTTTAAAAGTACTTTATCTGATCTTAAGTTACACTCTGTTTTTCTTATGTGTTTTCATACTTTCTGAAGGTAATTATGTGGATTACTGGATTGTTTTTCAATTAAGCTGCTTTAATACGAACTTGCCCAAGAAGTCTATGGTTAGCCCTGTCCTTGGTTGGTTTTAAAACAGTTACTTAAGAGGCTTTTCTTGTTTGGACTGACTATAAATCCTCTGAGAAATTATTATCAGTTTCCACCCTCCAACATTTTAATGTTTCCATTTCATCATTCTAATCTCAATAATCTTGTGATATAGATGACTTGCCCCTTGGATCACACTTGATGTTGTTGTTCAATTAAAGCCCAGATATGACTCCATAGCCCAATGGACTAAAAACCAGCGTTATATCTATCTATCTGCCAAAACTGTTCTATTTGCCTGCAACTTCTCACTTTTGAAACTTTTTGCACTTAGAACTTTCCCCTCAAGTAACATTTCATGCTCAACCATCCAAAACAAAACAAAACCCTTGGCCTTCATAACTAGCCTAATATCATTACCTTAAGCTTTTCAAAGATAATATCCATCTTTGTACATATTGGAGAGATCCCTCTCCGGATTCAGGAGGGCTAGATCCTAGAATCCCAAAGTTGGTTGAAATGATGTTAACTCTGTGATTTGACTCTCCCAATCTTGCTAATAAATTACAGAGACCTAACATTTTTGGCGACCTAAGCCCCTTGGGCTAAGTCCTAAACCACTTCCCCCCACATGCCCATGTGTCAAAACCAAACGCCAAAGCTTTTCGGCACTAATCGCATCGCAAATATCCAAGGGTGCATGTCTTTGAACCATTACAAAACTCCGATTGCGATTAGCCTTTCATATAAAACCCCCGATCATATTATTTTCTCATATAACCATAGAGCCTGCCTTGGCGCTTAAAGCTTGTAATATTACATTCCCAAGTACAGATTTCCTTTATAAACCCAAAAACCCACTTCCCGAAGTTTTAAATTAAAAACTTAAAATCACGTGATAAATATAAATGGGTTGATTGAAAAGAGTCGATCGCTCAATCGCAATCGGAAACAACACAATGGGTTGATCAGAAAGACCAGGCTCAATGGCTCGATTGCGATTAGCCCTTGTCTTTATACTCCCGGGCATATTACATTCTGTGAAAACCACCGGCCCCGCAATCGGGCGCCTTTTCCCTTTACTTATATATTTTTTCCGCCCGACCCATTTTTACTTGTTTTTATTAAAAACTTTGGTTTTCATATGAATGAAAGGTTTTCCCCCTGTTCCATCTCCACCGTCGATCACCGCCGATTGAAAGGCCATCGCTCAATCGCATCGGCGTTTTCCAATCGCGCCCTTTGTTTCTCCCCTCCGATTCATTCCCCGCCGTTGATCTGGTCCTCAGATCGACGGCCTGCGCTCAATCGCATCGGCGTTTTCCAATCACGCCCTTCTCCCCTCCGATTGCGATCCCTCCGATTCATTCCCCGCCTTTGATCTGGTCCTCAGATCGACGGCCTACGCTCAATCGCATCGCAAACTTTTAAATCGCATGAGTTTTTATTTCACTCCCGATTGACGATCCCCGATTGGTTGTCCGCCGTTGATCTCCTCTCTGCCTTCGAAGATCCAACGGTCCTTATTCCCTCCGATCACAAGTCTTGCCGCCGTTTGAAAACCGGCCGATTCATTTCCCACCGTTGGTCTGATCCTTAGATCAACGGTCATCGCTCAATCGCTTTGACCCTCCCGATCGCACAATCGCATCGGAGTTTTTCAATCGCGTTCATTTTTGTTTACCCCCCGATTGCAAACCCCGTTTGCGACCTTCCGATTTAATCTGGACCGTCCACGTGTCCGGATCGGACGGTCCAAAACCACCCCACCTTATTTCTTCTCCCCGCACTCCTTTTCCTGTTTTGCGCTGATCTCCACTGTTAGATATTTTTATCCGACGGCTACGCTCCTCCCCCGCCATCTGAAGCAGTTTTAAACCTATTTTTCGCAAGATTTCTTAATTGTTTTGTGTTTGATGTAGGTGTTCTAAATGGTTTTCCATTGTATCACGAAGAAATGCCAAGGGCTGGGAATGACGATTCTCATGCCCTCGTTTCATTAAAGAAAAGCCATCCGCGGGGCTCCATTCCATGTTTCGTCAGTACTCTATGAGTATTGATGCCGTAAAGCCCAGTGCGGGTCTGCACGTCGACAAGACACTGTTTTAATTCAAACACAGTTAAAGAGTATAAGTTTGAAGACAGAAGCACAGCAGATGAAGATTGAAGACAGTTTTTATGGGGATTACAGCTAAGACAGTTATCAAAAGCCTAATCCCCAATCTAAAACACAGTTTAAAGGAAAACCTAAAGTGTTTTATCAGACGGAAAGCCTCCACCGCCACATCTGAGGCAAATTGATTCCTCAGCTACCACCGAGCCACCTGTTGCCTCAAACCTTTTAAACTGAGGCTGAAGTTATTGAAGAAGATCAGATTTCGCCTCAGAGCAGCCAAGGAGTTACTTCTACAGGGTAATCAATGCAGAAATATCTGCAGAGTTACTCCCCACATTACACAGAGCCTCAAAGTCAAAATAAAGCTCCCACCAAGCTTTGATATTTATTGTAAAAAGTTAATACAGTGATCCACCTGTAAATTTCTCTCTCGAGCCCCTCGAAAGGCCGAGAAGTCTTGAACCTGTATTAATTATCCTGAGAGATATTTTCTCAGATCACCTCCTCATTCTTCTATAAATACCTCAGGAGAAGATGAGAAATTGTTGGTTGCAGAACTTTGAAATACACTTGAGCCCGAGACTTCTATTTGTACATAGTGTTCACTGGCCCTTGAAGCTCTGTTTGTGCTAGAGTAGTTAGGTTGAATAGTGAAGATGATTGCTGAACTGAAACATTGGACTTGAAGATTGTAACTGGTTTGACATCAATATAAAAGATGTTTCTTGGGATCCTGGTCTTTATCACTGGTGAAGTGCTTCTTTCTTTGTTAATCGTTTCCCTTCTATGTATGCCATATTGTTCATTTTCCCTCTGTAAAGAACAGTTTAAACAGGGTTAGGATTTTTTGTATAGCAGTAACCTTCTCTGGCTGAGAAATCTTTATCTTAATGTTTTCTTCAGATTTGTTTATTTAAGAATGATTCAATACAGTTTAAACAGTTAGGAATGTTGGTGTTCCCTCGTCCTTCTGTTTGCTCAAACATTGTTCTCGAATGTTATTTCCATTATTTGCTATTAAAGTTAGACTAGAGAAGATATGGTTTGCCTTGATTCCTAGATTATTTTCTCCAAAGGCAGATTCTGAAAGTTTCACTTGGTGTTGACTGAAAGCAGACTAGGTTTAAAAGCACTTTATCTGATCTTAAGTTACACTCTGTTTTTCTTATGTGTTTTCATACTTTCTGAAGGTAATTATGTGGATTACTAGATTGTTTGTCAATTAAGCTGCTTTAATAAGAACTTGCCCAAGAATTCTATGGTTAGCCCTGTCCTTGGTTGGTTTTAAAACAGTTACTTAAGAGGCTTTTCTTGTTTGGACTGACTATAAATCCTCTGAGAAATTATTATCATTTTCCACCCCTCCAACATTTTAATGTTTCCATTTCATCATTTTAATCTCAATAATCTTGTGGTATAGATGACTTGCCCCTTGGATCACACTTGATGTTGTTGTTCAATTAAAGCCCAGATATGACTCCATAGCCCAATGGACTAAAAACCAGCGTTATATCTATCTATCTGCCAAAATTGTTCTATTTGCTTGCAACTTCTCACTTTTGAAACTTTTTACACTTAGGACTTTCCCCTCAAGTAACATTTCATGCTCAACCATCCAAAACAAAACAAAACCCTTGGCCTTCATAACTAGCCTAATATCATTACCTTAAGCTTTTCAAAGAAAATATCCATCTTTGTACATATTGGAGAGATCCCTCTCCGGATTCAGGAGGGCTAGATCCTAGAATCCCAAATTTGGTTGAAATGATGTTAACTCTGTGATTGGACTCTCCCAATCTTGCTAATAAATTACAGAGACCTAACATTTCTGGCGACTCCACTGGGGATTGAGTGCATTTCACCTCAAACATTCTTAGGTACTCATAGACCCAAGATCTCTGGTTAGATTGGCATTCACATTTCTGATGGTGGACAACATCCTACTTCAAATGTTCACATTCATCCACCTGGCGACTCCACACTCCATAATCCTCGAAGACTCCACTGGAGGAAGATCCTGAAAGATGGCCAGACCTCATAGAAGGGTAGAACATACTGGCTGGATTTGGTTTAAAGGATTCATTTTTTTTTCTATCACTATGTTCTGTCCTGTTTTAAGCCTAATCAAGTGTACAAAGATGAAAGCCACACTGAATTTGGGAAAAACCTCAAGCCTCGGTCTGCAGACCGTGAGCAGACCTGTACTTCTGTGAAGAAACTGGTGGAACAAGAAGCTCATGTTGTATCTCCCACTCTTCAAGAAGCTTCAAGCAGTCATGAGCCCATTGTTACATCACCCGCACCTACAAAGGTCATAGAAAGATATAAGCCTCTGGTTTTACCTCTTTTCTTCCAACCCCTGCCTGCAGAATTCATAAAACCAACCGCTCTATTTTGATTCCGTTCGAGGAGAGAATAAAGGCCATCACGAACATGTACAAAAAACCCCCCCCCCCCCTTCCATGTTACTTGTGCTTACATCTTTTCAAGTTTATGTGTTCAAAGAATGCTCTTCTCATCCTAAAAGAATATCGTAATTTAAGAAGGCAAAATGTGAGACACACAATGCCAGCCAGGTTCAAGGCATGATGCAATGCCTTCTCGATAGCAAACCACTTGGCTATTTCCGTTGCACTATCCAAGTTCTTTTGACCCCGAGGTGGAATTCCATATAAGAGAAAGAGAACCTTCGAGCCTGGAGGAAAATGCGCATAGGAACACCACCGCGAATACAAAGGAAAGGTGAAGATCAGTGCGTAAATGAAGGACCGAACGATAAATAGCGCAGATCTCTTTAGAAAACAAGCTGGAAAGACTGATAGAGACTGCCAAATCCTTGCTGAGTGTAAAAGAGGAAGAATATGAGGCCGAAACTAGAAATGATGATTGGGAAAGACCTGCTCCTTGTCCTCGAGAAAGACAAATCAGATCTCTGCAAGACAGAAGTCGCATGCCAAGCATGCATGATGGACCAGAGTTTGAAACAGAAAATAAACTTGCAGATTATGTTGAAGAAAGACTCGTTGAGATTCCGGAAGCCTGGATTGGCGACGATGCTTGTAATTATGATTTCTCCGATGATGATCTGACTGATGATAATTTTTTCCAAAGGGAAACTGAGCTGGCAGGGCCATCATCAGTAGATTCATGGGAAGAAGATCGCGACCATCAGCTTCAGGAAAATGATGAGCTAATGCAGGCCATCTATGATACTGATGGAGAAAGCGTTGAAAGCATGATAGCATGTGAAGATTCTTTGAATCTTCTATCTGCTTCATATTCGAACATCAGTTTTACTTGCCAAGAGGACAGAAGCCAGCAACTTTTCAGCGCAGAGGACGAGGAGGAAAGAGATGAAGAAAATCTTGAACGGAATGAATGCCCAGAGCCTTCTCCCGAAGGGATTAAGGTAATCAAAGAAGCCCCCGCTCAAGAATATGTTGATTTTTTCACAGATTTTAGCCTGTTGCAGCAGAACCGACCTGTGGTACTAGAGGACAACACTATTGAATATAATGAGCCCTCTAGCTCAGGCTGCATTGAAGATGAGCGAGATCTCCTTCCCCGCAGGCGTCTCGGCCTTGATCCAGAGGAAGAGGAGGTATTCCTGGTTGATGCCCATATGCCAAATACTCCCAACTAGGAAGAAGGGGAGTGTGATTACAAAAGCCTCACTACAGATGCAGTGATTGAAGCTGCCCAGGATGCAGGCAGCCTATCAGTCATGGTAGGCTTTGAAGAAAAAAGTTTACATCATGAGTTTGTTGACCCTGTGGCAGACTACATGGAGGCCCTGATTGGCTCAGCTCCACAAGCATCAATCTTTTGCAAGAGCCAAACACAACAAAATTGGTCACCACTGCTGGTGGCCTCGGTTTTGAAGAACCACATGCAGAGCACCCTGTGGTTATCTCTGACAGGCAGCCAGTGCTCATATCCTTTTTCACTACTGCTTGATTGGCTACATTGGCATTATTGTATCACCTAGAACATCAGATATTTCCAGTTAGAGTAGGGTATATAGGAATGTCAATAAAGCTCAGTTCTGAGCATGTAGTTAGTTGTTGTTTTCTGCTTTGGAGAAAAATCAAGAATTCAAAAATACAAAAACAAAGAAAGAATGAAAAGAGGGAAAATTGACAAAACAATAAAGGTATAGCCCCATACCTAAAAGAGAAACAAATCTGAAAGTGTGCAAGCTTAAATGCCACTCCTGCAAAACACACTTCTAGTTAGTCAAACAGCCTAATCTTGACTAATTAGCTTTTAAATTTTTCTGCTGATAGGATAGTGAATTCGATTTGCCAAATTGTTCAATCTTGGCATATCAGTAGATAGATTAGGATAGAAATTGAAGGTTCAAACAAACTCAAAATCTGAACCTAAAGTTCCCAAGAGAAAGATGACTCAAAGCTGTTTTATTTTTTGAGTCAAGAAGATGTAAAAATCTGGTTCTAATTAACTCAAATCAAATCCGCAGAAAAGAAAGAACACTTAAACAAAAGCAAAAATGTATTCGTAATAATAGAAGCATGGAGAGAAAATTTCAGATCCTAAGCCTTCCATTTTGATTTTAAATTTCTACAAATAAAATGTGCAGCTTGTTCTTATGCCATAGATCATAGCAAGTCAAACAGCTCAATCTTGACTTGACTATTTTTAAATTTCTGTTGTAGAATTTAGAGAATGAAAGTCTGTTGGACAGTTTAATCCCAACAGTCAGTAGATTAGGTAGAGAAATATCTGAGCTCAACTGTTTAATCTGAGTTCAAGAAGAAATAAGGAGTAGAAATAGATTAGATTTCCTGCTTTCAAAAGAATAAAATATTGTGTAAAGAGTTTGCCAATCCAAGTGCACTCTCATGAAGAAAAAATGTTAGATCAGTAGGATTGGGGTAGGTAGAAGTTGTATTGATGAAATTCATTTTTCTTTCATAACTGATATTATTTGTCAAAGAAAAACAAGAGCAATCAATGGGTCAGGCACAAGTCAGCGTCCCAGAAATCAAGTCTGAATTCTTGATGCCTTCAAGAAGGCACCATCCCCAAGTGGAGCCATTGTTAGCCACCTATAATATTTTGTTATACCAAAAGGTGGCTAAGATCTTTTTTGAGCCTCCAAGGAACAAATTTTATCACTAAAAATTTGTTGGCTCTTGAAGTCTCTTTAAGGCCTCATGCCTCTGTCCCAAATCCTCATTACTGTTCCTATTAATTCTGCTGATTTCCTCTAAGAAACTGCTGAAGAAACCATCATTTTTCCCCTTTCTCCCACTCATAGCTAACCTTCATTTTCTCCCCCTTTTTTCTCCATATTATTCCTCTACTTTTCATAAGTTTCTCCCTCCATTCGTGAAAATCCTCCTGACATGGTTTAAAACTTCTTCTTGAGTTGTGCCGAAACCCCCAAATCCATTTAAAACCTTGAAATTTTTCATAAAAAACAAAGTTTTATTGCTATGGACCTAAGTCCCTTGGGCTAAGTCCTAAACCACTTCCCCCCACATGCCCATGTGTCAAAACCAAACGCCAAAGCTTTTCGGCGCTAATCGCATCGCAAATATCCAAGGGTGCATGTCTTTGAACCATTACAAAACTCCGATTGCGATTAGCCTTTCATATAAAATCCCCGATCATATTATTTTCTCATATAACCATAGAGCCTGCCTTGGCGCTTAAAGCTTGTAATATTCCATTCCCAAGTACAGATTTCCTTTATTAACCTAAAAACCCACTTCCCGAAGTTTTAAATTAAAAACTTAAAATCACGTGATAAATATAAATGGGTTGATTGGAAAGAGTCGATCGCGCAATTGCAATCGGAAACAACACAATGGGTTGATCGGAAAGACCAGGCTCAATGGCTCGATTGTGATTGGCCCTTGTCTTTATACTCTCGGGCATATTACATTCTGTGAAAACCACTGGCCCCGCAATCGGGTCCCTTTTCCCTTTACTTATATATTTTTTCCGCCCGACCCATTTTTACTTGTTTTTATCAAAAACTTTGGTTTTCATATGAATGAAAGGTTTTCCCCCTGTTCCATCTCCACCGTCGATCACCGCCGATCGAAAGGCCATCGCTCCATCGCATCAGCGTTTTCCAATCGCGCCCTTTGTTTCTCCCCTCTGATTGCGATCCCTCTGATTCATTCCCCGCCGTTGATCTGGTCCTCAGATCGACGGCCTGCGCTCAATCGCATCGGCGTTTTCCAATCGCGCCCTTTGTTTCTCCCCTCCGATTGCGATCCCTCCGATTCATTCCCCGCCGTTGATCTGGTCCTCAGATCGACGGCCTACGCTCAATCGCATCGCAAACTTTTAAATCGCATGAGTTTTTATTTCACTCCCGACTGACGATCCCCGATTGGTTGTCCGCCGTTGATCTCCTTTCCGCCTTCGAAGATCCAACGGTCCTTATTCCCTCCGATCACAAGTCTTGCCGCCGTTTCAAAACCCGCCGATTCGTTTCCCACCGTTGATCTGATCCTTAGATCAACGGTCATCGCTCAATCACTTTGACCCTCCCGATCGCGCAATCGCATCTAGTTTTTAACGGCCCACGTTGTTTACCTCCTGATTGTAAACCCCGATTGAGATCCTCTGATTAGATCTGGACCGTCCACGTGTCCAGATCGGACGATCCAAAACCACCCTGCCTTATTTTTTCTCCCCGCTCTCATTTTTCTGTTTTACGCCGATCTCCACCGTCAGATGTTTTTATCCGATGGCTACGCTTTTTTCCCCGCCATCTGAAGCAGTTTAAACCAAAATCCGCAGGATTTCTTAAATGTTTTATGTTTGATGCAGGTGTTTTAAAAGGTTTTCCATTGTATCACGAAGAAATGCCGAGGGCTGGGAATGACGATTCTCATGCCCTCGTTTCATTAAAGAGAAGCCATCCACGGGGGATCCATTCCATGTTTCGTCAGTTCTCTATGGGTATTGATGCCGTAAGGCCCCGTGCAGCTCTGCACATTGACAAGACACTGCGTTTTAACGCGATTTAAAAAAAGTATAAGTTTTAAAGAACAGAGCGCGGAAGGACAGAAGATTGAAGACAGCTTACGAGGATTACTACGAAGACAATTATCAAAAGCCTAATCCTCCCTATTAAGACATAGTTAAGAGGAAATCAAAGTGTTTTGTCATACAGAAGGCCTCCACCGCCACATCCGAGGCAAATTGATTCCTCCCAGCTACCATAGTGCCACCTGTGCCTCAAAGCATTCAAACAGAGGCCAAAGTTATTGAAGAAGACTTATCACCTCGTAGGCGCCAGAGTTACTTCATTGCAATTCAAGCCAGCAAAATATCTCACATTTCTCATGATTACACAGTATTCAAAGTCAAAAATTAAAGCCCGACCAGACGGATACTTATCGTAAAAAGTTAATATAATGATCCACCTATAAATTCTCTCTCCCGCTTTCAAAGGGTCGAGAAGTTCCAAGTCCCGTATTAATTATCCTAAGAGTCCTAAGAGATATTTTCGAACAATCCCCATTTCCTATTCTACACTAGTGATGAGAAATTGTTGTCGTTAACTTTGAAATACACTTGAGCTCAAGACTTCTATTTGTACATAGTGTTCACTGGCGCTTGAAGCTCTGTTTGTGCTAGAGTAGTTAGGTTGAATAGTGAAGATGATTGCTGAACTGAAACATTGGACTTGAAGATTGTAACTGGTTTGACATCAATATAAAAGCTGTTTCTTGGGATCCTGGTCTTTATCACCGGTGAAGTGCTTCTTTCTTTGTTAATCGTTTTCCTTCTATGTATGCCATATTGTTCATTTTCCCTCTGTAAAGAACAGTTTAAACAGGGTTAGGATTTTCTGTATAGCAGTAACCTTCTCTGGCTGAGAAATCTTTATCTTAATGTTTTCTTCAGATTTGTTTATTTAAGAATGATTCAATACAGTTTAAACAGTTAGGAATGTTGGTGTTCCCTCATCCTTCTGTTTGCTCAAACATTGTTCTCGAATGTTATTTCCATTATTTGCTATTAAAGTTAGACTAGAGAAGATATGGTTTGCCCTGATTCCTAGATTCTTTTCTCCAAAGGCAGATTCTGAAAGTTTCCCTTGGTGTTGACTGAAAGCAGACTAGGTTTAAAAGTACTTTATCTTATCTTAAGTTACACTCTATTTTTCTTATGTGTTTTCATACTTTCTGAAGGTAATTATGTGGATTACTGGATTGTTTGTCAATTAAGTTGCTTTAATAAGAACTTGCCCAAGAAGTCTATGGTTAGCCCTGTCCTTGGTTGGTTTTAAAAAAGTTACTTAAGAGGCTTTTCTTGTTTGGACTGACTATAAATCCTCTGAGAAATTATTATCAGTTTCCACCCCTCCAACATTTTAATGTTTCCATTTCATCATTTTAATCTCAATAATCTTGTGGTATAGATGACTTGCCACTTGGATCACACTTGATGTTGTTGTTCAATTAAAGCCCAGATATGACTCCATAGCCCAATGGACTAAAAACCATCGTTATATCTATCTATCTTCCAAAACTGTTCTATTTTCTTGCAACTTCTCACTTTTGAAACTTTTTGCACTTAGGACTTTCTCCTCAAGTAACATTTCATAGGGCTAGATCCTAGAATCCCAAAGTTGGTTGAAATGATGTTAACTCTCTGATTGGACTCTCCCAATCTTGCTAATAAATTACAGAGACCTAACAGTGATGTCACCTTTTGTGCGCGCGATGAAATATATAATCCAGCACATAAAGCCACATCGCGTCCTCCAGAAGGTTTTGGATACGATGGATTTGGACGCGCGATGAACAAATTAAATCCGGCCTATAATATGCATCGGGTCCAGAACTTGAGAATACAAACGGGCCATCTTGAATCTTCCGATTCCGATTGAGAAAGGATACACGATCAAATATAAAAACGAGCTCGAAACTATATCGGGTCCGGTTCTTTACAATATAGACGGGCTAACACAACTCTTCCGATTGCGATTATGCCATCGCATCGACATATTCCATCGGAACAAAACAAAAGAAGCGGAAGTAACTCTTGCAACTTCCGATTGCGATGATTGCATCGGAACCTCCAACATCAACAAGACACTTGATCCAAAAACAACTTTGTTGATTGCGATAAAAAGGAATGTGGGGACCACCGGTCTTCACTTAAAAACGTCTGCGTGAACAAAAAAACAAAACACTCTATTTTCAATTAAAAGCTTTGTTTCATGAAATTGGAAAGCTCTGTTTTCAAATAAAAAGGACTACGTTGAAACAGAACGAAAAACCCTGTTTTGAAATACAGAGCTGTGTACTCTGTTTTTTATTCAACGAACTTGACTGTTCACTGCATTTGGCAAGCGGCTGGTGGCAATATTTCTTTAATCAAATATAGAAGGCGGCCCAATATTGCACA
Organism: Pinus albicaulis; assembly: GCA_034641835.2. NCBI lineage: Eukaryota > Viridiplantae > Streptophyta > Pinopsida > Pinales > Pinaceae > Pinus > Pinus albicaulis. Next base: position 119,700,153 of record CM076576.1, read on the forward strand.
GCGGTTGAAAGTAACATTTCAACAAGCATGTGATTAGGTGCTGACTCTCGATGAGCTTACGACAACCTCGATGGAAATGGCTAATAACAAGTCCCCTTGGATTGGATGTGTTATACAAGGAAATCTGCGATTTCTCAGGATGGATCTTCTCTAGGTCTACAAAGAATCACTCAAGAAACAATCATTTAGAGAAAATCATCAACTAAGGTCTTATCAGGTTCATCCCGAAGTCCGGTGACCCCAAAATCATAACAATTAGACACCACCAACATGACTCCATGTTTCGTATATGATCCTGTTTGAGGCCGTATTGGAGAGATCCAACAATTCACCAAACCATATCAGACAAGCCGGTAAAGTGTTGTTAGAAATATAGGCATCCATGGAAGAGATTCTGCATGCCATATCCTCATGATAATCCTACTCCTCTCGATTATCATTACTCTTCCGGGACAGATTTTCAACCCACAGCCGGTACTATGGTTGTGCAACATAGAATTTATCTATACAAAAGGCAGTACGTTTGAGATCAATGTGAATGCAGTTTCCAATAGGCTTGTTCAAGAAACTTCCCAAACAGGATATAATACTTCTGAATATGGCCGAAGTCCTGACCAGATATATGGCCTTCTCCAATGTCGGGGAGACACAATAGTCGACCAATGCTACAGTTTCTCACAAGAAGCAAACACTAACCTCACCCTGACAAAATACTTTGGAAATTCCATTGGTGGTTGAATTTGGTTAGATGCCTGCTCTACTTACCTTATGAAAATTATAGTTTCTTCGGACAATTGGACACAAATGGAGGTTATGCGTATAATGAAAATAATGTTTCTAACCTAGATGTTTTTAATAGGGCTCTTGATAGCTTATTCACCAACTTGACAGCTGAAGCAACATCTGCATCTAAATTATATGCTTCGAACAATCACAAATTCCTTGTTTCGAAATATTTACGCTCTGGTACAGTGCACGAGAGATGTATCTAGCGAAGTCTACACAACCTGTCTGTCAAAGGCAATCAATAATATTTTCACAACTTATGTTAGAAGACAAGGAGTTGAGGCTTTGATGGGATGTTGTATAATTCTTTATGAAATTTCTCCTTTCTTTAATTCAACAGTGTCTCCATCATCCCCTACAGAAGCGCCAGTGGCAATTAATACGCCACCGGCTGATACACAACGGAATCAGACCACACCATCGAGTAATAGTTCGTCAAACAACAAATCTTCAAACAAAATACCCTTAGTTATAGTCTGTTAGACAAGCCAGTGAAAGAACAATTGCTGAGACAAATCATCCGGCACTGCTTTTGAATTCTGGACTTGATTCGATTTTTTTGGCCTACAAATCAGACATTTGTTTTTCAGGGAGAGCCCACATCTGAGCTTAGATTGATCCTTGTTAAAAATTATTAAAATGAAATTCATTAGGAAGGTAGAAAATAACTTCAACCAAACATCCGACCATAGTAATGTATGTTTTTCTATTCCATGTTTTTATTAAAAGAAATGAATTTAGTATCAACTTGCCCCATCTTTGGTGGCTTCGACGTTCTCTTTGATGTTGCTGATAATCTTTAAAGCCTCCGCTCTCAGTGATAAGTCTGGGGGGCTGTTTGCTCACCTGAAGTTGCTTTCAACAACACCGACCCATCGCATCCCTGGAACCAATAAGTTGTATGAATTCCATCGCATCCATGTATTAGTGTTGGTACTTGGGATTAAATTAAATACAAATTTCCTATAATTAATAAGTTGTATTAATTCCTAACCATTAGTAGTTGGGGTTAAATTAAATACATAGTTTTCTTAGGCTAAATGCACCAAATTTCCTGTACTTAATCAGTTAAGTTGTATTAATTTCTAACCGTTACCGTTAACCGTTAGTAGTTTGGGTTAAATTAAATACATAGGCTAAATGCGCCAAATAACCCGTTAGTAGTTTTGGTTAAATTAAATATATAGGCTAAATGTGCCAAATAAGTTGTATTATGGTTAAATTAAATACATAGTTTGCTTAGGCTAAATGCGCCAAATTTCCTGTACTTAATAAGTTAAGTTGTATTAATTTCTAACCGTTACCGTTAACCGTTAGTAGTTTGGGTTAAATTAAAAACATAGGCTAAATGCGCCAAATAAATTGTATTAATTTCTAACCGTTAACCGTTAGTAGTTGGGGTTAAATTAAATATATAGTTTGCCCAGGCTAAGTAGTTGGGGTTAAATTAAATACATAGGCTAAATGCGCCAAATTTCCTGTACTTAATAAGTTGTATTAATTTCTAACCGTTAACCGTGTTGAGGAAAAATTAAATACATAGTTTGCTCAGGCTAAATGCGTCGAGACAGGAAATGCGGGGTTAAATTAAATACGGGCCTAGACAGGGAATGTCCAAATTTCCTGTAATTAATAAGTTGTATTAATTTCTAACCGTTAACAGTGTTGGGGTTAAATTAAATATATATTTTTCCTAGGCTAAGTAGTTGGGGAAAAATTAAATACATAGTTTGCTAGGCTAAATGCGCCGAGACAGGAAATGCGGGGTTAAACTAAATACGGGCCTAGATAGGAAATGCCCACCGTAGAATTAAAAATGGCCTGGAATCTATTTATATATTTAAAATGAATTTTTATCGTTTTAAAGAATTGGAATTCAACATTAAATTAAAAGTTATTTTTTTAGGATTTTAGAGAAAAAATTATATATATATATTCTTAGGATTTTAGAAAAAAAATTCTATTTATATATTTAAAATGAATTTAAAGATTCATTTTAAATAATTGGAATTCATGAAGTTAAAAATTATCTTTTTGGGATTACACTCGACCCATCTTTACTTTTCCTCCCTTTAGCTACTCAAACCCTCTTTGGTTAGTCCCCTTTTCTATTCTTAAAAAAACTTTGAAATTCAAGATTGAGTTAAAAATTATCTTTTGGGATTGGACAAATTTTTTTAATAATTAAACTATTTTCCTTTTCTATTCTTAAAAAAAAATCTTTGAAATTCAAGATTTTGAGTTAAAAATGATCTTGTGGAATTGGAAAAAAAGTTCTAATAATTGAACTACATATAAAAACATGTTTGAATGGCTTGTATAGTTAATAGTATTATTTTTAGTTAGAAGTTATTGGTTCAAATATGTATACTTTTATAGATTTCAATAATCATAAATTGATTTTTATAAATTTCAATAATTATAAATTGAAGTGGTCTTTGTCTTGGTTTGACTATAAAATTAAAGTCTATTCTCTCTTATATATTATTACTTAAAAATTATTTATATGAAATTTATTATAATTGTCAAATTAATACTGATTTTTATTGATTCTATGGCTATTATTTAAGGAAAACTAGGCCATCCAAGAGCTTTCAATGTTGGGATATGCATCTAAGTTTTAGGCCATTAACTTAAGAAAGCTAGTTTTTAGTCAATAAATATAATAATAAAGACATTGTATAAACATACTTAGTTTTGTTTTTTTACCAAATCTTAATTTTTATTATTTAAAATTGATTTTAGATTTTATATATGAATTCAACAACATGAAAAAACCTTAATGTAAGATAATTCAAACTTATAATTTTAAGAAATCCCTAATAAATTTGTAAACAAATAAAAAATCCCTACAAAATTTTTAACAAATAATACCTGAAAATATTCTATTTATAAGCTCATCTCATTTTTTTTTTCATAAACATATCCCAAATTTTTATAAAATTTTCCTACCATCTTCTTTAAATTTCAAAAAAATCTCATAGATTTTATAAGTGGTATATTTTTCAAAAAATTTTAAGATTTCATCTCAATTTCTTTTTTCCTTCTTAAAATGTAATATGTAACAAGATTTAACTTGATAAAAAGGGGAAAATGCAACTGGTCGAAAATCAATATCCAAGAAACTGGTAAACATTGGGCATGTATACTATTGGAAACTTATACCTGGAAAAAGCAGTCGTGGAAGTGGAGCCTTAACAATCCTGCAGCCTGTGTGATGTCTGCACTCAAATAGGCTCCCACACTATGGCCTCAAAGGACGGGCAACTCGAGCTGTGGAATCAACCCTATTAAATGAAATCTAACGGGATAATTAATCAAACTCTGAAACAGAGAACAATGAATTGTTTAATCCAACACGATTTTTAATCAAACTCCAAATCAGGCAACAAGGAATTGTTCAATACCAATAGCAAAACTTTTCAAAAAATTCTCGAGCATCATCATTTTAATAAAATCAAACTTATCAAGCGGCGGCAGAATTTTACATGCTTTTGCCCGTCAACGGTATACTGTTTGTTGCGTGTTGATATTAAACACACATGTTTAACAGGGAATGAGGTGGATACCAAGCTTAAACGCGTAAGCTAGTGAGTAGAATTTTATGAAAATTTGACGTAATCTTTGGAGCTGCTTCGTTCACAATCTCATTTGGAGTAATATTCCTTGAAACTGAATAGGTCAATTCTTCCAATTACATAATCTTTAATCTTGATGTATTAATGGCTTTTTGGAGTGATGAATCTATCTTTATAGGTTGAGTAATGTGTGAGGCTTTCTAGGAAAATGATAGTGAGTGGTTTTGAGTTTTAATGGTAATAAAGACAAATTTAAGTGGAGTTTTCTTAGTTTTTAAATAGGTTATATTTTACATGGATAATATAGATTCTCAATAAATCTTGAGCTCCAAAATTTATTGTTAACTTGATCTAGTCAAGTTCGGTGAACTACCCTAACAATGCCTCCTTAAACTTGACGTAGGGAGATTAACCTAGTCCCAAACACTTTGTCGGAGTCTATATGAAAAGTTTACCATCTACCAGAGTACATGAGTAACTGCAATTGCATCCTTGAGTTATCTAAGACATCTTTTCACAGACATGGTTCATCGATCATCTCAAATTGTCACATTCCCCCCCTTCAAGCTAGAATACCACTACATTTGCCACCATGATACTTATCCAAGTTGTCCATGTCACAACTTGATAACTCCATGTGCAACATCTTTTCACATACATGGTTCATCAACCATCTCAAATTATCACATTCCCCCCTTCAAGTTAGAATACCACTACATTTGCTACCTTGATACCTATCCAAGTTGTCCATGCCATAACTTGATAACTCTATGTGCAACTGCACTGCATGGATGCCTGCTCAAATTCTTAAAGTATTACAACAATTTATCTCAACCTTGTGTACATTACACCTACCACCCTTGTACCTATCCAAGTGGTTGATTCCATAATTTGTGCTTCTCCATAACATGTATGGTTGAACAACAAGTCTTACAATTTCCTAGAGGAATACACCTTCCTATAGCAAGGTTCCATAACTTGGACTAAAAATTGCTTAGAGTGTTTACACACACTTCCTAGGGGAATAGAACTGCCTATAACAAGATTCCATAACTTAAACTAAAATCCCTTAAGATCTTTATACACCACTAGTATTATTAGACCGCTACCCCTGTGATAACATGTTGGCTCCTTCACTAAACTTCAACCTTATTGACTCCATATTCATTCTTTCTCTTGTTCATTCAATACCTCTCTTTCTATATCTTACCTAATCCATACCTTAACCTAACCTTTCAACACCACTTGCACTCACCTCACACAATTCTCAATTTTCAACACCACTTGCGCACACCTCACACAATTCTCAATTCTCAAATCAAATTTGGCGGTAATTCAACAACCTCACCATTGGTTGTAATTTAACAATCTCTCCATTTTCCAAACATCAGTGCCTCCATCCTACCACTATTCCTTTCTTCTTTGGTTCCAAATTGATGCCAAAAGGGCTGCCACGTTTGACATGTATCCTTGTCGATATTCCACGTAAAATCAAAAGTTTATAACTCTGGTTTTTCCTCGAGTATTTTGGCTGCGAGATCAACCCATCTCTGGCGCTCTCGGGTCACCTACGTCCACTACTTCAGGGCATACTTGTTTGTACGCTGCAAGACCCAACCAAAAGCAAAGCCTACATGCGCTATCCGTGGAGTCTCGCTTCAACGCCTACAAAGACCGATTCTACTGCATGCAACCAAGATTTGGAAAGGGTGACGACATAAATGTATTGATGTTGGAATTCCATAACATTAGGGTTTCAAATACCTTATCATGGTTATTGGAAAATTAATCTCAACCATCCCATTTAATTTTCTGACAACAATCATATCTTAGTAAATGTTTTGTAGATTGGGGATCGAGTTTGCATGCAAGGCCATTGCATAAATGAAGTTATGAACATGAGAACAATTACCCATTGATTAAAATTCAAATATAAGTGTTATGCATGGTTAGTTGTTACTGTGTTGGTGAATGTAAAGCTTAGTAATAACAATTTTTTTACTGGTGGAGTAAGAATCTCCATATGAATTACTTTTAGTGTTTTTGAAATCATAATATAATGTTTGGTTAGTAACCATATGCTTTTGGAAAATTTCAAGTATTGTTTTTACCGCAACTAATCTGTTTTACTCTATTTCACCATTAACGAATTTGTTAGAAGTTTATTTGCTCCACTATAGTTGTGATTTTAATCTCGACCACTCTGTATTAAAAAGAACACTCATAAGATTTAATTTCTGCAACTATGTTGTCTAGTTTAAGACCTTTCCGCAACTCTGTGTGAACTCTGTGTGTTGCCGAAAAGAATTTCTCTTAAAATTTTTAACATGGTATTAGAGCAGGTTTAAAGCTTTATTACCGCAAGTGTTTTTACTGAAGAGTTAAAATGTGTTCTGAAATTTTTTTGTGGAGCGTATTTACTAGTATTGAGAAGGTTTTTTTACACAGTGAAAATATCAGCAACAAGCACACACTTGAATAATCCACAAATACCTCAGTCTAATGGAAAAAATCATGATTATTGGGTTATTACAATGAAGGCTCTGTTTTCTTCTCAAGACATTTGGGAATTGGTGGACAATGATTTCCAAGAACCCGTAGATGAACTAGCATACAATGCTTTGACACAACCAAAAAAGGATGTGTTGAAAGATAACATGAAGAAGGACTGAAAAGCCCTCTTTCATATTTTTCAAGTAGTGTGAAAGTATTTTCCCAAGGGCTGCAATAGCAATGAAGTCCAAGCAAGCATGGGATACCCTCTAGATAGCCTACCAAGGCATGGCAAAGGTGAAGACAACAAAACTACAAATGCAGAGAAGAGATTTTGAGACAATTTGTATGAAAGAGTCTGAGAATGTAGACTCATTTTTTACACATGTAATTGGGTTGGTTACCCAAATCAGGTGAAGACAACATACCAAAGGCATGGCAAAGGTGAAGACAACAAAACTACAAATGTTGAGAACAGATTTTGAGACAATTTGTATGAAAGAGTCTGAGAATGCAGACAAACAGCCTACCAAGGCATGACAAAGGTGAAGAAAGCAAAATTACAAATGCTGAGAAGAGATTTTGAGACAATTTGTATGAAAAAGTCTGAGAATGTAGACTCATTTTTTACACATGTAATTGGGTTGGTTACCCAAATCAGGTCTCATGGTGAGACACTTGAGGAAAGGAAAATCGTTGAGAAAGTTTTAAGAAGTTTGCCAGCAAGATTTGAGATTTGATGCCATAGTTGTGGCCATAGAAGAGACAAAGGATCTCTCACTATTTTCAGTGGATGAGCTTCATGCATCACTAATTTCTCATGAACATAGACTGAACAGAGAAACGAAATCCTCATTGGATCATGCCTTCAAGACACAAGTTTCATTTGGTCAAGGTAGAGGTCGAGGAAGAACAAATTATAGAGGAAGAGGTATAAGCCCACACAGAGGTGTAAGAAGCAACCCTTCAAGTTCAAGTGGAAGGGGTGGCAATCAAAATCCAAGTCAAGGCTCAAGCCAAAAGCAAGCATAAGGTCATAGGTATGATAAATCTCAAGTTCAATGTCATTATTGTAAGAAACATGGTCATAATTTATGCAAATGAATGTAGAAAGAAGCAATATGACATAAGTAACAAACCAAGTGCAAACTTCATAAAGGAAAACAAAAACCATGATAGCATGTTTTTAGCTTGTAATGTAGCACAAGAAAAACAAGGGGATGTATGTTTCTTAGATTCAGGGTGTAGCAACCACATGATTAGGAACATAGAAATGTTTTCAAATCTAGATGAAAGTGTAAAATCCAAAGTGACATTAGGGACTGATAGCAAAGTATGTGTCATGGGAAAAGGAAGAGTAGACATTATAACAAAGAAGGGGGAGAAGAAGTATAATTCATATGTTTATTTTGTCCCTGGTTTGAAGCATAAACTCATAACCATTGGAAAACTCATGCAAAATGACTACAATGTATTTTTCAAAAATGATGAGTGCAAAATCTTGGATAAGTCTCCAAGAAGAAAGTTGATTGCAAAAGTTCATATGATAAACAATAGAATGTTTCCTCTCAAGCTAAAATCAGATTTGAAGAAATAAGGTGCTCAAGCACAACTATAAATGAATTCACAAGAGAATGAAAGAAAATTTGTAGTTGTCACACAAGAAAACTTTCAAGCATAAATTAAAGATGAAAATTGGTTATGGAATTTGAGATTTGGCCATCTCAATTTTGGATGTTTGAATTTGTTGCATAGGAAATGCATGGTGAAGGGATTGCCACTCATAGAAAAACTCGACAACGTATGTGAAGGATGCATCTTGGCCAAACAACATAGAGAATCACTTCCAGCAGGAAAGTTTATACGGGCAAAGGCTCCTTTGGAGATTATCCATTCAAATTTATGTGGACCAATGCAGACACCATCAATTGGTGGAAGCCATTACATTTTGACCTTCATATATCACTACACAAGGAATGTTGAGATTCAACAAGAAAAAATTCAGCACCCACGACTAGTGCATTAAGCACCTACACTAGGGTCGGGCCCACAGTGTTATTTTTGGGTGCATGTCTATTTTAGTTATCCCTTAATTAATATGGACAATAAACTATAATATATTCTCAATGATGACTTGAAATAGTTAACTGAGAGTGATAAACTCATTTAGCTAGTGGATTTCGAATTAGAGGTAGTTGGTGAGGCATGCAGAGTAATTCTAGTTGTAACAGAGTTCGAAGTCCAGTGGTGCATTAGTTAATGCAGGTTGTAATCCATTTAACTCACTTGTGCTAGTTGTAATAGTTAGATACACGAGTGAGAGATCAAGTGAATTAAATATTAATGAATTCACAATTAGTGATCTCACATGCAACTAGGAATTTACTATTATTAGCTGCATGCATGTCAAATCCAATGGAGACCCAGTTGAGCTCTAGGTGAAAGAGAAGTTCACTATCAGTTGTAGGATTATTGGGTTGAACATATGCAACCAAACACCCATTGGAGTGCCCATGATACTTATGCAGTCAAGGAAGGAAATAATTCCTATCTTTTAGGGATTGCATCCATTAGGGATTTCACAAGCAAGGCAGGTTTTCTAGAGGCTAAGAATTAGCTATGTGTTGGTCAGTTTTGTTCATGACAGTGTGAGAATGAGAAAATTAGATAAGTACTGAAGGGCTCTTGTGAGAAGAGTTTTGTATGTAATTGTTTCATGGTTGATGTTGAATATAAAATAGAATATAGTGGGATTTTAGCTGTAAGCTTTCCTCGGGAAATTATCTGTGTTGTGTGTGATTTGATTTTTCTTCATGCTCATGTGATTGGTGATTGTGTTTTTAATTCCACAAAAGATTTGTAGAAGATATTCAATATTTAACTTTAGTACATTGTTAGATTGAGTGAATCCAAGATATACATGCATGTTGTATAATTTATACATGGTATCAGAGCACAGGAAATTATAGAAGTGAAGCAAGAAATGAGTTTGTGACTAGATAGAATTCGAATTTGCAAAAATAATTTCTTGGTGCTACAATGATTCAAGATCGAAATGGCTTTCAATGGCTTGAGGTTGGAGTATGCACTCGAGGGCAGCTCAAACTATATTTCTTGGAAGGACAGGATGGAGGAAGTACTTGAAGACAATGGCTTGAAGGAATTCATTGACAATGATGTTCCTAAACCCGATGTGGCAGATGCTACAAATCTTGATGCATGGAAAAATAAAGTGGAAAAGGCGAGGAGGATCCTATTGAAAAAAGTACGATACCACATTTTCTCAAGCCTCTATGGGAAAGCCACACCATATGCAATGTGGAAGGCTTTGATGGATCTATTCCAAAGCAACAGCGACCATAGAAAATTGTTGCTCAAAGATAAACTCAGGAAGATCAAGATGGAAAAGGGAGACACCATTGCAAAATATCTAACAAATTTTGTCCAATGTCGGGATGAACTGGGGAGCGTTGGAATAGCAGTCACTGATGATTATTTGGTGAGTTTAACTCTCCTAGGACTTCCCAAGAGTTGGCATAGTCATCAAGACTGTGTCAATGGAAGGGAAATTTTTTGAGATTGGGAATCACTGTGGTCGGATTTGGTGTAGGAGGAGTTCAGACGGAACAACAAAGATGGATCTTCATCTAGGAATAAATATGAAGAGGATTGTGCTTTAGCTGCTAAGGCGAGGAAGGGGAAGGGGAAGAAATTCCATTCTAAATCTGAGTCCAAGAATGCCAAGAAGCAGGACATGTCCAAGGTGAAGTGTTTTCACTGTCACAAGCATGGACATTTTGCTACTAACTGTCCAAAAAAGAAGAAGAAGAAGAAGGTTGGAGGATCTGTAGCTGGTGAGGCCTTTGCGTCACAATTTGAGCTTGAATTATCATTGATCGCATGCATGGTTTCTAGTGCATTGGGATCTGTGTGGTATTTGGATACTGGCTCTTCCTTTCACATGACGGGAGACAAGGAACTTTTCAGTGACTTGGAGAAGAAGGATCTCCAGATGCATATTGAAATGGGTGATGACGGGCGGTATAGTGCTACCGGGATTCGTACCATTACCTTCCAGAGGTATTCAGGTGTCCCTTTCAATTAAAATATGTAATGTATGTACTAGGTCTGAAGAAAAATTTAGTCGCAGTCGCAATGTTGGAGGATAGAGGCTATGATGTTATTTTTAGTGAAGGAAAAGCTTTCCTGTGACATAAAACAACATGACAAGCCAAGAGAATAGGGATTCGAGTTAAGAATCTCTACAAGTTGGAGGTAGATGGCTGTGCAACAATGATGGGCAAGGCAGATCAAGTGGTGAGCCGGGATGAGGGCAAATTATGGCACAGGATATTGGGCCATCTTCACCATGGAGCCTTGAAAGTTATGCAGCAGATTTCTATTGGTCTTCCCAGGGGTACACTTGTGCAGTCAGACACATGCAAGGGATGTACTATGGGAAAATATGTAAAGGCCACCTTTCATGAGAAGGAGAACCGAGCTTCAGGGATCCTTGAGAGAGTTCACACAGACGTGTGTGGACCATTCTCTATTGCTTCGACAACAAAACATAAGTACTATTTAATATTTGTTGATGAATTTTCTCATAAGTGTTGGATCTTCTTCATGTAGAAGAAAGATCAGACGCTCTCTAAGTTCTTTGAGTTTAAGGCACTGGTGGAGAAAGAGTCGAAGACGCAATTGAAGGCTCTTAGGATCGATAATGGTGGAGAATACATCTCTAATGAATTCAATAACTTCTGCAGCAAAGAATGAATTCAAGAGAAATCATAGCGCCTCATAACCCACAGCAAAATGGGGTCGCAGAGAGGAAGAAAAGAACTATTGTGGATGCATCATGAGCGATGTTGCATGATCAAGGCCTACCGATGCATCTGTGGGTGAAAGCATGCAACACAACGGTACATGTGTATAATTGTTTTCCTCATAGGATACTTGGCATGAGTACACCTGAAGAGGCTTTCATTGGTAAGAAACCTGATGTTTCACACTTTAATATTTTTGGCTCATATGTTTATGTGCATGTGACCAAGGATGTGAACAAGAAGCTGGAGCCAACAGATGAGGTTGGGATTTTTTTTGGGTACACTGAAACACCCCATAATTATCTTGTGTATTTTCCAAACAACAGAATCACTTTTGTGTGACGGGATATAAAATTTGATGAGGAGAAATCCATGCAGTCATCCCTTGATAGGGAGCTGGACTTGCATGCAGAGGAGGAACTGTTGGTTCCCAATGATGAGTCTCAAAATGTGGATCAACCACATGAGGAGGTTCATGAAGTGGAGGAAAACACTCATGCAGAGCCATCCATCAGAAATGGCAGAAGGTGCACCACGGAAGCTGATAGATTGAGACTTGATGATGCAAAGAATGTAGGATCCAATAATTCACAGCGCAGACAGACACAGTACCCTGACCGATTTACGGGATACATGGCTCATGAGAAAATGTATTGTGACTAAACCATCTTCCTTTCAGGAAGTAGTGCAGCAAGCAACTTAGGCTGATGCAATGATGGAGGAGTATGAATCCATTGTCAATAAAAATGCATGGAAGATAGTCCCAAGACTGGTCGAAAAATCAGTGGTTGGATCGAGATGGATCTATAAGGTAAAGCAAGTTGTTGATGGGAATGTGGAGAAATACAAGGCTAGATTTGTGGTCCGAGGATTCTCACAGATCGAGGGGATAGATTGTGATGATAATATTGCACCTGTTGCAAGTTACTCTTCCATAAGATCCATCCTTGCACTCTAAGTGCAAATGGGAAGTCACATTCATCAGATGGATGTGAAAACTGCATTTCTCAATAGGATGATTGAGGAAGAGGTGTACATAGAGCAGACTAAATATTTCAAGATATTCAATAATGATTCACGTGTGCCAGCTTAAAAGAGAACTGTATGGAATTAAGTAAGCACCTCGTGCTTGGTACACTCGCATAGACAGCTATTTCATTGGACTGGGCTTCACCAAAAGTGAAGCAGATTAAAACCTGTACCAAATTGTGGTTGAGGGTAAGATATTGATCCTTGTTATTTATGTTGATGATCTAATTTTGACTGGTGATGAGCAGCTGATACACTCATGCAAGGAGGATCTTGCAAGGGAGTTCGAAATGAAGGACATAGGACTCCTTCATTATTTCCTTGGATTGGAAATATGGCAGCGAGATGGTGAAATTTTTGTGTCTAGGCAAGTATGCAAAGGAGATACTGGGTAAGTTTCACATGGAGAGTTGCAAACTCATGGATACTCCTCTTCTAGGAAATTGGAGAAAAAAGGATGCTACTTCTGGAGAGGTAGTGGATGCTACTATCTACAGGAAGTTAGTTGGTTCTCTGATGTATCTAGTGAACACCAGACCATACATTTGCTATGCAGTTAACCAACTGAGTCAAGCTATGGCTACGCCTACCAAGTTCCTTTGGAAGGCGGGGAAGCATGTCTTGAGATACCTGAGGGGCACATCAGAGTATGGTCTATGGTACAGATGGACAGAGGGAGTGAAGCTTCAAGGCTTCATGGATGCAGATTGGGCGGGCAGTCCATCAGGTAGAAAGAGCACATAAGGAGGGATCTTTAGCATAGGATCGACAACAATTTCATGGTACAACAGGAAACAATGATCTGTGGCACTCAGTTCAGTGGAAGCAGAATACATGGCAGCAAGTCAAGCTGCATGTGAGGCTATATGGATGAGAAATATCTGGGTTGGTTTGTTTGGTTCTCAGATGGATCCGACAATGATTCATTGTGATAATCAAAGTTGCATTAAACTCTCGATTAATCATGTGTTTCATCATAGGTCCAAGCATATAGATATTTGGTATCATCATCTCAAAGATTGTGTGCAGAGAAGGATAATGTTGCTTCAGTAAATTCCCATGGAAGTTCAGGATGCAAATATTTTGACGATGATGCTCATCAGGAGAAAATTCGAATACCATAGATACAGGATCAGGGTGAAGAATAATCTCCATTAGGGGAATTTTGAGGTCTAAAATGGGCCTCCTAAGGAAAATGTACAATCAAAATTCACTTTATGAAAACCAATCACATTTTAGGGGATGACATCATCCCTAATGGTTGAGGTGGCATGGCTTGGGCTAAAGGTACTTACTTGTCACATTTTCAATGGTGGATAAAAACTCAAGGTTAACCATGGTAGTGCTCTAAGTACTTTTAAAGTAAAAGTAAAGTTCTTATATTAAATGTCATTTCACACTTTTTGAATAAAAATATATTATTGTCATTTCATATTTCTTGAAAGAAACAATGCATATCCCTATACATTTATTATATTATATTATTTAATATTATCTTTATATATTATATTAATTACATGTTATGATACAATTTAAATAATACAAATTTTAATTAATAGCATATAATTTAATTAAGAATTTATAAATTTATATTTATATTTTATTTTAAGTTATTTAAGTACAAAGGACAAATGCATTAGTTGTTCACTGATAATGTTTTTTTCTTGAAAATCTCATTCTTATTTATAGTCACATCAATGCAATTTTTTTATTAATTTTATTTTGGTACAATTTTTGAATTGAATTTAACTATGGTTACATTGATTCTGGTGCAAAAAGTGAATTGAAAATTCATAAATATTATTTTATTAGTTTAGCTATTATTTATTATTTCCTTAGGAGGCCCATTTTAGACCTCAAAATTCCCCTAATGCCTTTCTTGTTGAGAGGGAGTGTTGAGATTCAACAAGAAAAATTCCAGCACCCACGCCTAGTGCATTAAGCACCTACACTAGGGTGGGGCCCATAGTGCTATTTTTGGGTGCATGTTTATTTTAGTTATCCCTTAATTAAGATGGAAAATAAACTGTAATATATTCTCAATGATGACTTGAAATAGTTAACTGAGAGTGATAAATCCAGTTAGCTAGTGGATTTCGAGTTAGAGGTAGTTGGTGAGGCATGCAGAGTAATTCTAGTTGTAACAGAGTTCGAAGTGCAATGGTGCATTAGTTAATGCAGGTTGTAATAAGTTTAACTCAGTTAAGTGATTTAAACTTAGTTGTGCTAGTTGTAACTATTAGATACACTAGTGAGAGATCAAGTGAATTAAATATTATTTAATTCACAATCAGTGATGTCACATACAACTGAGCATTTACTATTATTAGTTGCATGCATATCAGATCCAGTGGAGACCCAGTTGAGTTCTAGGTGAAAGGGAAGTTGACTATCAGTTGTCGGATTATTGGGTTGCACACATGCAACCAAACACCCATTGGAGTGCCCATGATACTTGTGCAGTCAAGGAAGGCAATAATTCCTATATTTTAGGGATTGCATCCATAAGGGATTGCAAAAGCAAGCCAGGTTGTCTAGAGGCTGAGAATTGGCTATGTGTTGGTCAGTTTTGTTCATGAAAATGTGAGATAATTAGCTGATTACTGGAGGGCTCTTGTGAGAAGAGTTTTGTATGTAATTTTTTCATGATCCATGCTGAATATACAATAGAAGATAGTGGGGTTTTTAGCTATAAGCTTTCCTTGGGAAATTATCTGTGTTGTGTGTGATTTGATTCTTCTTCATGTTTATGTGATTAGTGACTGTGTTGTTAATTCCAAAAAATATTTGTAGAAGCGATTTCGTATTTAACTTTAGTACATTGTTAGATCGAGTGAATCCAAGATATACATGCATGTTGTATAATTTCTACAAGGAAGACATGGGGCTACTTCATACAGCAGAAAAATGAAGTGTTTGAGCACTTTTGCCAATACAAAGCTCTTGTTGAGAAGCAAAGTGGACACTACATCAAATTGTTGAGGATTAACAGGGATGGCGAATACATCACAAATGACTTCCTATGTTTTTGCAGGAAGCATGGAATTCACAAGCAATTTACAAAAAGGTATACACCTCAGCAAAATGGTGTTGCAGAAGGGAAGAATAGGACCATTATGTAAATGGAAAGGAGTATGTTGAAGGCAAAGCATTTTCCAAATGATTATTGGGCTGAAGATGTCACTTGTGCAGCATATATTATTAATAGGTGTCCAACCAAAAGAGTTAAGAACATAGTTCCTGAAGAGACATGGAGTGGAAGAAAGCATATGTCACTCACATGAGAGTGTTTGGATGTGTGGCGTATGCACAGGTCCCGGATGAGTTGAAGAAGAAGTTGGACAGCAAGAGGGAGAAATGTATATTTTTTGGATCTAGTGATGAATCCAAGGCATACAAGCTCTACAATCCATCAACCAAGAAAGTCATAATCAACAAATATTTTCAGTTCATAGAAGAGGAACCATGGGATAGAATTTTAGAGAAGACAGTCAATGTGAAACATGTACACCACATGAAGACAAAGAGGAAATGACCACAACAAGTAATTCTTCAACGGTGACTCCTCCTACACCTACGCTAGCTCAACAAAGCAGTCATAAAGTGACACCATCAACAAATAATAGGACAATGTTGCATAGTTAAGGAAGTGCTTCTCCAAGCACACCACAAGGATCCGCAATCCCATCTACTTCAAGCGCAACACCAAGTGAAATGTCAAGTCCATCTTTCGCAACCATAAGAAGACAAAAATTTAGAAATTTATATGAAATTTATGAGAAATATGAAGTTGATAGTACCGCTGGTCTGAATTCCTTATTTGCATTATTTTTTCATGTAGATGACCCAATCCACTTTGAGGATGTAGTCAAAGAAGAAAAATGGGATGCGACAATGGATGAAGGAATAGGAGCAATAGAGAAGAATGACACATGGGAGTTAGTGAACCTTCCGCAAGGAAAAGAAGTCATTGGAGCAAAGTGGGTCTATAAGACCAAGAGAAACATTGAAGGAAAGATTGAAAGGCATAAAGCAAGGTTAGTTTTAAAATGATACAAGCAGCAACATGGAAGAGACTATAAAAAAAAAATTGTGCTAGTCCCGAGGATGGAGACAATGTGCACAGTGTTGTCAATTTTCTTGCAACATAGATGGAACGTGTATCAAATTGACGTAAAATCATTGTTCTTGAATGGAGTGCTGAAAGAGGAGGTATATGTTGCACAACCTCCTGGTTATGAGATAGAATTCGAAGAAGACAAGGTATGTAGGTTGCGGAATGATCTTTATGGGCTGAAGCAAGCACCGCGTGCATGGTATAGCAGGATAGATGCTTACTTGATGGACAATGGGTCCGATAAATGTGATGGGGAACCTACTCTCTACATCAAAGAAAGTGATGGTAAATTTCTTATTGTTGTTCTGTATGTAGATGATTTTAATTTTATAGGGAGTGATGATTTCTTCATCGTTGATTTCAAAGCAGTTATGAAAAATTAGTTTGAAATGACAGACTTGGGGTTGTTAAGATATTTTTTGGGCATAGAAGTGAAGCAAACAAAAAAAGGAATTTTTATCTCTTGACCAAAGTATGTTGCAGAAATTTTAGAGAGGTTTAATATGCAGAAAAGGAAGGCAGCACCAACTCCAATGGTCATGGGGTTGAAGTTGAGCAAGGAATATTGCAGCAACAATTTCAATCCAACATTATACAAAAATATGGTGAGCAGCATAAATATTTGACCACAACTAGGCTTGACATAATGTATGCAGTGATTTCGGTGTCAAGGTTCATGGAGACACAGAAGGAGACACATTGGAAAGCAACCAATTTTTTTTAAAGTATGTCAATGGGACAAAGGAGTATGGCATCTTGTACACCGCAATAGATGATTTTAGGATGGTTGGTTACACTGACAGTGACTGGGCAAGAAGTGTTGATGATAGAAAGAGCACATCAGGATATGTTTTTCATTTGGGTTAGGGAGCCATCTCATGGGCCTCCAAGAAGCAACCGATAATATCCTTGTCAACAAAAGAAGTTGAATATGTCACCGCAACAACATCAACATGTCACACAGTTTGCATAAGAAGAATGTTGAGGGATTTATGCCATGAACAAGATGGAACAACAACTATTTTCTGCGACAACAGTTCCGCAATTGCACTATCAAATAATTATGTTTTTCACAAGAGAAAAAAGCACATTGATGCTAAATATCATTTCATAAGAGAATTAGTTAACAATGGCGATATTTTGTTGCAGCACTGCAGGTCAGAAGAAAAATTTGCAGACATCTTCACAAAGCCATTGGCACATGAAAATTTTATTTATCTTAGGGATTGTTTGGGAATGGTCAATGACAGTAGTTGCAATTAAGGGGGAGTGTTGGAAAATTAAACTCAACCACCACGTTTAATTTTTTGACAACAACCATACCTCATTAAATGTTTTACAAGTTGTATATTAAGTTTGCAGGAAAGGACATCGTGTGAATGAAGTTTTGAACATGAGAACTGCTATCCATTCCGCAAAAGATTAAATAATTAAGAGTAAATAGAAATTTAATGCATGGTTATTAAAATCATATGGGAAAACATTTAATCCACAAGTGTTATTTATTTCACATAACCTCTGCAAGTTCATAAAATCATTTTCGCCCATCCTGTGTATTAAATTTTGTATGTCATGTATTAACGTCTTAGATATATATGTTTTGAATTAACAAGAAAGAATTTTGTATGTCATGTATTAATGTCTTAGATATATATGTTTTGAATTAACAAGCAAGAATAGGTTGAATGAATTGTGGCGGATGTAAGTCTGGAAAGACAAGGGGAGAAAATCGTGGAGTGAATTTTTGTGGGCGCGTGAGTTACAGGTTTTTACTGTGTGTTACTTTGTAACCCCTCGTGAATGTAAATCAGAGTAAGAGCAATTGTTTTTCTAGTGAAGGAGTTGCAATCTCCATATGAATTACTTCTACTGTTTTTGAAATCATAATATAAGGTTGGTTAGTCAAGATATGCTTCTCAAAAAATCACGTATTGTTTTTACCACAACTACTCTGTTTTACTCTATTTCACTGTGAGTGAATTTGTTTGAAGTTGATTTTTTCCACTATAGTTTGTTGAAAATGCAACAAGATGATGGAGCTTAGTGAAATGAAGTCGCCTTCACTAAGTGGGCCCGCAGGTTATTTTTGGCGCAAAGTCTATTTTTAGACATAGGGATCATGGTCTATGAGTTGCAGGATGCTATTTATGGATGATTGGTCATGTTGGTAAAAATATATGGACCTCTATTTTTAGAGATTGGGCGGTTTCTATTTTTAGACTATTGGGCTAAAAATAGAACAGTCAAATATTATTAACCCTTAATAATATTTAGACTATAAACATTATCTTATCCTCTTGGAGCACTTCAGTTTGATGCTTGGATGTGGCACATGCAGCTGACAGAAGGAAATACGCTTTTCCTAAGGGTTAGTTGAGCTATTGCATGGTTGACTTCAGTTAGAACTCATGTGGCGGAGTTTGGTGGAGTTGATGAGACAGTTGGTGGAGTTGTGTTCGGTTTAACTTAGTTGAACTAGTTGTATTTAGTCTAACTGAAAAATACACTAGTGATGAGTGGTGTGAATTAATTATTAATTAATTCACTTATTATTAACTCATAAATCAACTAAAGAACACATCAGTTAACTGCAATGCATGGACAGTTCAGTGGAGACCAGTGTTAGAGGTGGGTGAAAGGGTGAGTCTACCATCAGTTGTGACTATGGCTGTGCATGAGATTTGCACACACATTGATGGAGATTTCCAATGAGGATTGGACAGTACAATATAATGGGATTCGAACTTGGATCTCATCATTACTCATCTTGGATTGCGCAGTACAGGCAGGCAGACTTGTGGAGGAGATTTGAACCTATGACTTGTTCATCTTCCGTGCTAGTTTGTGTGTAGCATGTGAGATAGTGCTGAGAGCTGTGAGAGATTTGTGCTATGTATTGTTACATGTTCTCTATCATTATAATATACAGATAGTTGGGGGTTTTCAGCTATTAGCTTTCCCCATTACATACTGTGTTATATGTGTGCTTGATTATGTTTTAATGTGCGCATGCGACTGCTTCTATTTCCGCAAATTGATGATCAATTGTAGAAGAGGTTATGTATTATGCATGAAGTTTAAATAGTGTGTAATCAGGATAATATCGGTGAATAATTCAACTATTATTCAAATTTCTACTTGTTATCGGAGCTAGAATTGATCATCGGATATATTACAATCATTACAATTTATTTCGGTAGACAGAGTCTGTAATTGGGCCAGGTAGCCTCTGGATCCATCCTTTCTTTGAAAGGTGATATATCCAGTAAATGCCCCTACAGTCGATCTCTGTGCTAGAAATACTTTGTTAGCACAGATCCAGAAGCAGTTGAGTTTTGAGCTTGGAATTAGAATTTTGCAGCAAGTTGTTTTCTTGGTGCCAGAGTTGAAATGTCTTTCAACAAATTGTGACTGGAGTATGCCCTTGAGGGCAGTTCGAATTATGTTGCATGGAAGGACAGAATGGAAGCGGTATTAGATGAAAATGGGTTGAAGAAATTCATAGATCATGAAGTCCCAAAGCCTACTGATGCTGCTCAAGTTGAAGCTTGGCAAAAGAAGATGGCGAAATGTCGAAGGATTCTGTTGGAGGGCGTGAAGGATCACATTGTATCCAGCCTGCATGGAAAGGCTTCTCCATAATTGATGTGGAAAGCGTTGACAGATCTATTCCAAAGTAAGAGTGACCAGAGGAAGTTGGCGCTCAAGGATAAACTCAGAAACATTAAGATGGAGAAAGGCGACAGTATCGCCAAGTACCTCACGAAGTTCACCCAATGCAGGGATGAGCTGGGAAGTGTGGGGGTGACTGTCGATGATGAGGACTTGGTGGACCTGGCTCTCCTTGGTCTTCCAAAGAGTTGGCATTCCTATCAGGGCTCTGTCAATGGTCGGGAGAAATTGCCGGGATGGGAGCGACTTTGGTCGGATCTCATGCAAGAGGAGATAAGGCAGACTACCAGGGACGGATCTTCATCAAAGGCACCTGATGAAGAAAATTGCGCTTTGGATGCCAAAGAAAAGAAGGGGAAGAATAAGAAAGCTTCTCATTCTGGTGCAAAAGGCAAGAAGCAAGACATGTCCAAGGTGAAGTACTTTCACTATCACCAGCACGAACATTATGCCACAAATTATCCGCAGAAGAAGAAAAATAAGCATGTTGCTGGATCTGCAGCAAGAGAGGCCTTAGCCTCGCAGTTTGAGCTGGATTTTTCACTGATTGCATGCTTGGTCTCAAGTGTGATGGGATCAGTTTTGTTCTTGGACAGTGGTGCGTCTTTTCACATGACTGGAGATCAGGATTTGTTTTCAGATTTGGATGAGAAAGATCATGGAGTGCACATCGAGATGGGCGATGATGGAAGTGATGCATGTTCCAGGATTCAAGAAGAATCTGATCTCTATGGCGATGTTAGAAGACAAGGGGTATGATGTTGTCTTCAGCGAGGGAAAGGCTTTCCTGCGCAGTAAGACAACTGGAGAAACCCGGAAGATAGGGGTTTGAATCAAGAACCTTTATCAGTTGCAAGTAGATGGTTGCACAACAATGGCATGCAAGGCAGAAGGAGTGATGAGCCGGGATGATGGCGAGCTGTGGCACTGGAGATTGGGCCACCTTCACCATGGAGCTTTGAAGATACTGCAGCAGATTTCTACTGGGCTTCCTAAGGGCACTCTTGCGCAATCAGATCAGTGCAAGGGGTGTACCTTGGGAAAATTTGTGAAAGCCACCTTTCACGAGAAGGATAGTCGCACCACGACGATCCTTGAGAGAATCCACACAGACGTGTGTGGACCTTTCTCAGTAGCTTCGACAACAAAGCACAAGTACTATGTGATCTTTGTTGATGATTTCTCTCGGAAGTGCTGGATCTTCTTCATGCAGAAGAAGAGCGAGACATACTCAAAGTTTTGTGAGTTCAAGGCACTGGTTGAGAAGGAATCGGGGAAGCATGTGAAGGCTCTTAGGAGCGACAATGGTGGTGAACTCATCTCTGCTGAATTCAAGGACTTTTGCAGCGCAGAAGGAATTCAGAGAGAGCTCATAACACCTCATAACCCACAGCAGAACGGGGTTGTTGAGCGGAAGAACAAAATGATCGTGGGTGTTGCACGGGCGATGTTGCATGATCAGGGCCTACCCCTTCACTTGTGGGCGGAGGCATGCAATACTGCAGTATATGTGCAGAACCGTTGTCCTCACAAGATACTTGGCATGAGTACACCAGAGGAGGCGTTTTCTGGTAAGAGGCTTGATATTTCCCATTTGAGGATTTTTGGTTCACTTGTCTACATGCATGTGACGAAGGATGCCAGGAAGAAGCTAGAGCCGACCGCAGAGGTTGGGATATTTGTGGGGTACACTGAAACACCCCACAACTATCGTGTGTATTTGCCAGACAGTCGCAATACTGTTGTGCTACGGGATATCAAATTTCAGGAGGAGAAAGCCATGAAGTGTTCACTTGAGAGGGAGCCACACTTGCATGTAGATGAGGAGATATTAATTCTTAAGGATGAGCTTCAGGATGTGGATCAGCCACAAGATGAGGTTCGTGGAGTGGAAGAGACCACTCATACAGCGCCAACCATCAGAGGACGGAAGCGCACTACAGAAGCTGAGCGACTGGCTCAAGATGCAGAGAGGGTTGTAGGACCACCTACAGCACAACGCAGACAGAGACAGTCACCGGATCGATACACTGGATACATGGCTCTTGTGAGAAAATGTGTCGTGACAGAGCCATCCTCTTTCAAGGAAGCTGTGGAGGACCCCGCATGGGTAGATGCCATGGTGGAAGAGTATGATTCGATTGTCAGAAACAGTACATGGGATATTGTCCCAAGACCGAAGGGGAAATCAGTGGTGGGTTCGAGATGGATCTACAAAGTGAAGCAGGCGGCTGACGGGAGTGTGGAGAAGTACAAGGCAAGATTTGTTGCTCGAGGCTTCTCACAGATAGAGGGGATTGATTATGAGGAGACCTTTGCACCTGTCGCAAGGTATTATTCCATACGGACGATCCTAGCTCTCTCAGCGCAGATGGTGTGGCACATTCATCAGATGGATGTGAAGACTGCATTCCGCAATGGAGTCATTGAGGAGGAGGTGTACATAGAGCAGCCCGAAGGTTTCGAGATCTTCAGCAGTGAGTCGCATGTGTGCAGACTCAAGAGAGCAATGTATGGGTTGAAACAAGCACCTCGTGCTTGGTACACGCGGATAGATAGTTATTTCATCGGACTTGGATTCTCCAAGAGTGAGGCGGATCCTAACTTGTACCAGATTGTGGTGGAGGGTAAGTTGCTGATCATTGTACTTTATGTAGATTATTTGATTTTGACGGGTGATGAGCTATTGATACTTTCATGCAAGGAGGATCTTGCTAGAGAGTTTGAGATGAAGGACTTGGGCCTCCTTCATTATTTCTTGGGATTGGAAATTTGGCAGCGCAGTGGTGGATTGTTTGTTTCTCAGGGTAAGTATGCCTGGGAGATACTGGAGAAGTTCAACATGCATGGCTGCAAGCCTGTTGATACTCCTATTCCTGGTGGTTGGAGGAAGGAGGATGCTACTTCGGCGGAGGTAGTGGATGCCACTGTTTATCGACAGTTGGTGGGGTCGCTTATGTATCTGGTCAATACATGACCCGATATATGCTATGTTGTTAACCAGATTTCAAAAGCTATGGTTAAGCGAACCAAGCTCTTCTGGAAGGCAGGCAAGCATGTATTGTGTTATCTTAGAGGCACATTGGGATATGGATTGTGGTACAGACAGGAGGATGAGGTGAAGTTATGTGGCTTCACGGATGCAGATTGGGCAGGAAGCCCAACAGACAGAAAGAGCACATATGGAGGGATCTTCAGTATCGGGTTGACAACAGTTTCTTGGTACAGCAGGAAGCAGAGATCCGTGGCACTCGGTTCAGCAAAGGCCGAGTATATGGCAGCAAGCTTGGCTTCATGCGAGGCTATATGGATGAGGAAGATCCTGGTCGGGTTGTTCGGGTCACACTTGGAGCCTACTATGATTTATTGTGATAACCAGAGTTGCATTAAACTCTCGGCTAATCTAGTATTTCATGATAGATCCAAACACATCGACATCAGGTACCATCATATCAGAGATTGTGTGCAGCGGAGAATCATGTTACTTTCATACATTCCCACGGAGGATCGGGATGCTGATATCTTGACGAAGGCGCTCACCAGGAGAAAATTCGAATACCACAGAGGCAGGATAGGGGTTGCAGATAATCCATATCTTGTTGAGAGGGAGTGTTGAAAATGCAACAAGATGATGGAGCTTAGTGAAATGAAGTCTCCTTCACTAAGTGGGCCCGCAGGCTATTTTTGGCGCAAAGTCTATTTTTAGACTATGTCTATTTTTAGACATAGGATCATGGTCTATGAGTTGCAGGATGCTATTTATGGATGATTGGTCGAGTTGGTAAAAATAGATGGACCTCTATTTTTAGACATTGGGCGGTTTCTATTTTTAGACTATCGAGCTAAAAATAGAACAGTCAAATATTATTAACCCTTAATAATATTTAGACTATAAAAATTATCTTATCCTCTTGGAGCACTTCAGTTTGATGCTTGGATGTGGCACATGCAGCTAACAGAAGGAAATACGCTTTTCCTAAGGGTTAGTTGAGCTATTGCATGGTTGACTTCAGTTAGAACTCATGTGGCAGAGTTTGGTGGAGTTGATGAGACAGTTGGTGGAGTTGTGTTCGGTTTAGCTTAGTTGAACTAGTTGTATTTAGTCTAACTGATAAATACACTAGTGATGAGTGGTGTGAATTAATTATTAATTAATTCACTAATTATTAACTCATAAATCAACTAAAGAATACATCAGTTAACTTCAATGCATGGACAGTTCAGTGGAGACCAGTGTTGGAGGTGGGTGAAAGGGTGAGTGTGACTATCAGTTGTGACCATGGCTATGCATAATATTTGCACACACATTGATTGAGATTGCCAATGAGGATTGCGCAGTTGAAGCTAGTGGGATTCGAACTTGGATCTCATCATTACTCATCTTGGATTGCGCAGTAGAGGCAGGTAGACTTGTGGAGGAGATTTGAACCTATGACTTGTTCATCTTCTGTGCTAGTTTGTGTGTAGCATGTGAGATAGTGCTGAGAGCTGTGAAGAGTTTTGTGCTATATATTGTTACATGTTCTCTATCATTATAATATACAGATAGTTGGGGGTTTTCAGCTATTTCTTTCCCCATTACATACTGTGTTCTATGTGTGCTTGATTATGTTTTAATGTGCGCATGCGATTGCTTCTATTTCCGCAAATTGATGATCAATTGTAGAAGAGGTTATGTATTATGCATGAAGCTTAAATAGTGTGTAATCAGGATAATCTCGGTGAATAACTCGGCTATTATTCAAATTTCTACATAGTTGTGATTTTAATCTCTCCCACTCTGTATTAAAAATAAGACTCTTAAGGTTTAATTTCCTCAAATATGTTGCCTCGTTTAAGATCTTTCCACAACTATGTGTGTTTTCTGGAAAAGAATTTTCGTTGTTTTAAAAATTTTAACATGGTATCAAAGCAAGTTTAAACTTTTATTACCGCAAGTGTTCTTACTGAGGAGTTAGAAGGTGTTTTGAATTTTTTTTGTGGAGCGTATTTACTAGTAGTGAGAATTTTTTTTTACACAGTGAAAATGGCAGCAATAAGCAAAAGCTTGACTAATCCACAAATACCTTAGTTTAATGGAAAAAATTACGATTATTGGGATATTACAATGAAGGCTTTGTTTTAGTCTCAAGACATTTGGGAATTGGTGGAGAATTGTTTCCAAGAACCAATAGATGTAGTAGCATACAATGATTTGATACAAGCAGAAATGGATATGTTGAGAGATAACATGAAGAAGGACTCAAAATCTCTCTTTTATACTTTTCATGGAATGCATGAAATTATTTTCCTAAGGGTTGTAGCATCAATGAAGTCCAAGCAAGCATGGGATACCTTCCAGACAACCTATCTAGGCATGGCAAAGGTGAATACCACAAAACTACAAATGTTGAGAAGAGAGTTTGAGACAATTTATATGAAAGAGTCTGAGGATGTAGACTCATTTTTTACACATGTAATTGGGTTCATTAACCAAATCAAGTCTCATGGTGAGACACTTGAGGAAAGAAAAATCGTTGAGAAAGTTTTAAGAAGTCTACCAACAAGATTTGATGCCATAGTTGTGACCATAGAAGAGACAAAGGATCTCTCACTATTTTCAATGGATGAGCTTCATGCATCACTGATTTCTCATGAACATAGATTAAACAGAGTAACGAACTCCTTATTGGAGCATGCCTTCAAGACACTCATTTCATTTGGTCAACGTAGAGGTCGAGGAAGAATAATAATAGAGGAAGAGGCAAAAGCCCACACAGAGGTGGAAGAAGCAACCCTTCAAGTTCAAGTGGAAGGGGCGGAAATCAAAATCCAAGTCAAGGCTCAAGCTAAAATCAAGCACACGGTCAAAGATATGATAGATCACAAGTTCAATGTCATTGTTGTAAGAAGTATGGTTATTATGCAAATGAATGTAGAAAGAACCAATATGACATAAGTAACAAACCAAGTGGAAACTTCATAAATGAAAATCAAAACCATGATAGCATATTTTTAGCTTGTAATGTAGCACAAGAAAAAAAAGGGGATGTATGGTTCTTAGATTCAGGGTGTAGCAACCACATGACTGGGAACATAGAAATGTTTTCAAATCTAGATGAAAGTGTAAAAGCTGAAGTGACATTAGGGACTAATAGAAAATCATGTGTCATGGGAAAAGGAAGAGTAGAAATTATAACAAAGAAGGGGGAGAAGAAGTATATTTCAAATGTTTATTTTGTCCTTGGTTTGAAGCATAACCTCATAAGCATTGGACAACTCATGAAACGGGCTACAATGTCTTTTTCAAAAATGATGAGTGCACAATCTTGGATAATTCTCCATGAAGACAGTTGATTGCAAAAGTTTAGATGACAGACAATAGGATTTTTCCTCTCAAGATAAAATCAGTTTTGAAGAAGGAAGGTGCTCAAGCACAACTATCAATGAATTCACAAGAGAATGAAAGAAAAGTTGCAGTTGTCACACAAGAAAACTTTGAAGCATAAATTAAAGATGAAAATTGGTTATGGCATTTGAGATTTGGTCATCTCAATTTTGGAGGTTTGAATTTGTTGCATAGGAAATGCATGGTGAAGGGATTGCCACTCATAGAAAAACTAGACATCGTATGTGAAGGATGCACCTTGAGAAGACAACATAAAGAATCATTTCCAGCAGGAAAGTCTATGAGGGAAAAGGGACCTTTGGAGATTATCCATTCAAATTTATGTGGACCAATTCAGACACCATTAATCGGTGGCAACCATTATATTTTGACGTTCATAGATGACTACACAAGGAAGACATGGGTCTACTTCATAAAAAAGAAAAGTGAAGTATTAGAGTGCTTCCGCCAATACAAAGCTCTTGTTGAGAAGCAAAGTGGACACTACATCAAAGTGTTGAGGACTGACAAAGGTGGCAAATACATGGTGCATTATGAGCATTAAAACCCATAAGAAGAAATCTGGTACAATAACTACTTGATTGTGATTGCAGTGTTCCTTTGCCATTTGGCCACTCGGAAAACTTGGGCAATGCGCAGATCCTCATTTAGGAAACTAATTTTCCGCCACCCACACACTATGCATTATGAGCATTAAAACTTATTAAAATAAATCTGGTACAATAACTACCTTTTCTTCAAATGAATTGGTGGTGGAATCTAATGGCTAAAAATTATTAAATCGTCTAACATTAGATCTAATGGTGTAGACAAGTACAGGGTGGCAACTGGGGGAGTTGTTTTCAAAGAAGAACACCTTACAGCATAATTAGATATGAAACCAAAAGGAATGTTTGCTTGTATGTTGCGGGTGAGACTGGATCTAGAAAAAATGTGAGCTTTGTTCCTTACTCACTCTGCCTTTTCTTGTTAGTCTGAGCTATGCTTTGCTTATTGGTTTGGGCTATGCCCCAATTTCCATATCTTATATGTCGTTGGTGGTTATGGATAAGCTTTCACTGATAAAATTCCTTACTAAGGTGCTCTGATTGGTACCTATGCCCTTGTTTGTGGTTATGGATAAGCTTTCACTGATGAAAATCCTTACTAAGGTGCTCTAATTAGTACTTATGTCCTTGTCCATGCCCTAGCCTTTTGTGACTTTTCCTTTGGTGTCTGCACTAACCTTCTACACTTCCCTGTGCTTATTCCCTATTAAGAACCTATGTGTTATTGGTGAAGTTGGATTTCAGATATGACATGGTGTAGCCCTATTATTGTATGATGTATTCATTAGTTAGGTGGGGCGGTGCATCGCTCGGTTAGGTCGTTGGTGCTATCGATAGCTGGTGCTTAAGTAACTACCTATTCTTTCGCAACAAGGCTTATGAAGTACTAGGAGTGAGAGGAGCAAAGGGACCACAAAACTATTTGAAAGGATAAGTTGCCTAGCACCATGGTAGGGACACAAGGAGGGGCTACTGGGCGGGTCGTTTTCCTAACTATGGCATCGCATATGAAGGCTTAAGGTGACAGGCTAAAGACGCGTGTCACTGATGAAGGCTCAAGGCTAAAAAAGGCCCTTACACATAAGGTATTGAAGCCAAGTATCCAAGAAGAGTAGTGATGGAACAAGTCCCCGTGGAGATAAAAAAAACTCTCTAAAAGTTATCTCTAAATGTTCTATCTAATTACAGAGCAGGGTCCCTATATAGACAGTAGGAAGCCACACCATTCACAGGTTTGGTGTGGCTTGCGACAATTGTGCGATGTGCTTACCAAACACATGTATTTGATAAGAGAATAATACAAAGTAAACATTCACAAACATTTAATGCCAATAAATTAATATTGACATTAGTTTCTTTTCAAAAATACTAATGAAATATAACCAATACTAAGAAATATAATCAAGTTTCTTTTCAAAAATACTAACGAAATATAACCAATACTAAGAAATATAATCAAGAAATGCATGAACAATATAGTTCGCCTCTATGAGGAAAAAGCCAAATAAGATAATAAAAAATCTTATTAGTCTTCAAAATCGTTGCATCTATTTCATTGGTTGAATGACCATATGACTAACCATATTTCATTTTTAGAAAAAAATACTAAAAATTTTATGTAGGTTAATTTGATTTTCTTGGGATTTTGATTTTCAGGAAAGGTATGTACGCGACCAACAAAGTCAAAAGTCCGTGTAAAAGAGTACATGATAAATGTAAATACGGCCATCCCGGAATGTTCATCTTTAGGTTTTCTTTTGTCTTTTATTTATTGCATTGTCTCACTCAGAATTACAGTTAAGCGTATATTCTAATTGATAATTGTGAGATTTTTTTTTGGTTAAATGTTGTTTAAAATTTAACAAGGATTTCTTTGTTTTAATTGTGTAATTTGGGCAAAATAGAATGCCTCGAAAAAATTGGAACTCTGAATCTACTATGTATTTTAAAAATTATTTTAAATGATTAAAATTTACCATTTATCAAAAACATATATTATTTAAATATTTATTTTAAATAACTAAAATTTATAAATAAAAGCTCATTTTAAAAGATTAAAATTTACAATCTTATTAATTATATTATTGTTAAATTTCAAGGATAAAAAAATCTAATAATTTAGCTAGTGAATACCGTTGTGGTGGAAAAACCTTGTAACCCATTTTTATGTTTTGGTGGCAATATTTTAGATAAATACAAGTCTCATTTAAGTTTTCCAAGATAACAGGCCAACGATTTCAAAAACGCCCTAAACAATTCATAAACAAATGCAGAAATTGAATATGTTCGTGGATTATTTGACAAATTCAACTACATAATAGATATGCAAAATTTGCCAGCATTAGAATTTAAATTCAGTGAAGTTTCTTATTGGAAATTGCCGGAATCTGTTGGAAATCTGATTGTCAACAAGAAACGCTGTTTATTTTCAACGAGAATGCAGTGTATTCAGGCCTGATTTCTGCTCTTTCAGAAGGTCAAAAGGGAAAAATAATTTGTAGAACAAGCATCGCAAAGGGTTTTCAAGATGCCGGTTATATATATATATATATATATATATATTTATTAGACTTTGCTGGGAATTAAAACTGCTTACATCAGAGCTGCTTGCTGATATTAATATAAATATAGATAATTGAAATTCGCTGAAAACCCTAATCTCACATAGAGTAAGATGTCGATTCTTGAGACGCCTCTGGATCCATAATAGAGTATGTTGAAGGGTTAGAAGCCCAGCAGTTCTTACGGATCTCTCCCTCACTTCCTGTGAGCACATCCAGCTGACCCATTTTGAGCATGCTCAGCACAAACTGTTCAAAGAAGAGGGTCTGATTCACCGCAAAGTTGGTCACAATGCCGCGGGTTCGAGTGTCGGTATACAGACTTTGGTCAGAAGTGAAGAGGGTCTGTCTGTTGAGGAGATCGACGTAGTATTTGTTGTCGAACACATTTGGAGTGCGAATATCCAAATTGGTGGTGTTAACAGTGCTACTGGTAGGGCAGGTCAGATAAAGCTTTTTAGCGAAACTCTGGTCCATGGTGCCATCCCGCATTTGTACACCAGTGGTGCTGTTATATAGCCTGTTGTCGAAGGAGGAGCAGTTGCTTCTGCCAATTGTATGTCCTCCTGATCACACACAATGATATTAGAAATAATTGCACCCAAATCAATACTCAGAGTTTATCATGAGCATTACAGAGTTTCTAGGGGAAAATTGTGGATGGGGTAGTAGTACCTGAAAGGGCCACCAGATCTGTGAAATTCAAGCCTTTGGGACCCAAAACATTAATAAGCCCCGTTACATTGAAGGTTGGGGATGGCAAATTGGCGAGAACGGTCGATAAATTGGCGAAAGTAAGGCTGTCCCTGCGGCCGAGCGGTATGGGATAGAACGGTCCTCCAGCCTGCAACAAATTAACAGATATTAATCCCACATGCATCCCGAACATGTATTGCATACAAATTAAATAAAACTTTCAGCACTATCCCCGAAGAAATGAAATTAGTTACCATTACAACGGAGTCGCGAGCCGCTAAGGCAAGAATGTCGGCACACGACACAGTTTCGCTGCAGGCGGCTTCGACGTTTGCTTTGATGTCGTTGATAATCTTTAATGCCTCCGCTCTCAGTGATAAGTTTGGGGGAGCTGTTTGCTCACCTGACGTTGCGTTCAACAACACCGACCCATCGCATCCCTGAAACCAATAAGTTGTATTAATTCCAATTCCTAACCAAGTATTATGGTTGGTGGCTGGCGTTAAATTAAATAAAGACTTTGGTCACAGTAAAACCTTAATTCCAATTCCTAACCAAGTATTATGGTTGCTTGGTAGTTGGCGTTAAATTAAATAAAGACTTTGGTCACAGTAAAACCTTCCTTTATTAAGGAAGATGAGGCGTGGGTTAAATCTATAAATTTATGGGTTGTATATGTATAAACATTTATGGATTTGGCGTGGGTTAAATCTATAAATTTATGGGTTGTATATGTATAAACATTTATGGATTTTAGTAATCATGAAATGGGGTTTTTTTTGTTTCATAAAAGATTTTTATACATTAATTTTTTAACAGAATAATTTAGATGGCAGATTTTTGTCAGAATCTTGTAAAAATAAATTCAAAAAATTAGGTAGTTAGAGTGTTTGGATTGCATTTTTATAGTGGAAATAGATTCAACATCATCAAAAACCCTTTAGGGACTCAAAATACTGAAGTTTAATGACTATAACCCAGAGTTTCAAAAATCTTTGCCGAAATTTTTTATAATCTTACCGAAATTTCCAAGTTATTCTGTGGCATTTTTTAGACTACCGTTGGCTTGACCATAAACATGCTGTGGGTTTTTTTACTGCTGGCTAGACCATAAACTTAAAAGTCTATCCTCTCTTATATATTATCACTTTAATATTTATTCACAAATGGTAAGTAATAATAATAATTAACTAAATTATTTGATATGTGATTTTTACATACCTTTATACAAACTATGGATCACAAAAGCCATATTTCAAATTATGAATCCGTGCTCAGTAAGGCCATGACAATGAAGATTCAAAGATGAAATCAGATGCATAGTTTGATATGTGATTTTTACCCAAAAATATATTTATACAAACTATGGATCACATAAGCCATATTTCAAAATAATAAATAAATTTTTTAAAAAGTAAGAAAATCTATCATAACTTAGTTATCAAATCAATAGTGAGACAACCATCAATAATTCCTATTAACTTATCATTGTTATTCAAGGAAGACTTTTTCAATCTTGATACATGCAAATAGATTTTAGATCATTAACCTATTTCCTTATGTTATAGGAAGATGAACTCTTAATTAATAAATATAATTATAAAACATTCTAAATTTTGTATTTGTTTTGAACCAAATCTTAATTTTGTTGTTTAAAATAAGATTTTAATTTCGTTGTTTAAAATAAGATTTTAATTTCATATATAAATTCAACAACATTAAAAACAAAACACTACTACCAAAAACTAGAATTATAACAGATTTGCAAAAACTAGGATTATAATAAATTTACAACTCATCTCCATAAAATTTACTGCAAATGACAGAAAACATGATCTTTATATACAGTCATCTCAAATTTTTTAGACATTTCCTACTATCTTCATTAAATTTTAAAAAAAGGTATATTTTTCAATTTTTTTAAGATTTCATCTCAAATCCTTTTTTCCTTCTTAAAATGTAATATGTAACAAGATTTAACCTGATAACAATGGGAAATGCAACTGGTCGAAAATCAATATCCAAGAAACTGGTAACGGTAACCGCTAATAAATTTGACATTGGGCATGTATATAACTATGGGAAACCGCTCTGAAAAATAACTATGGGAAACTTATACCTGGACAAAGCAGTCGTGGAAGTGGAGCCTTAACAATCCTGCAGCCTGTGTGATGTCTGCACTCAAATAAGCTCCCATGCGCTGCCACACTATGGTCTCCAATGACGGGCAACTGGAGCTGTAGAACGTCCAAGAAAGACCCGCCACGGGACTTGGCAGAGAATTGACAGCGCCGCCATAGATCACAAACACACAGAGAACAACAGAAGCCAGAGCCGTGATAAAATTGACCATGTTGGCAAATAGATTCTTCGATCCTGCTGCGTTATACGAACATTGCGAGTTATCAAATGCAAAAATATCCCAATGCAAATAAAAACCAGTACATCTGTGCTAATAAAACAATCCGACTCCTAAAATGTTTTGCAAATTATTGACACTAAACTTGCTAAGAAAAATACTAAATATGAGACACAAAATTCTTCAATATTGTAAAAACAATCCAACATAAAAGCAGATTTGCAGACTTACTCGATTCAAATGAAGGAAATCGAGTGGCCTTTCAGATGCGTGAGAGCTCTCATTGCCGATCTACATTTATAGGCCTTCAAAGTTGAGAGTGACGGCGAGCAGGTGGAGGAGGGATAAACTTGTGACGTGTGCAACTCCGAATGTCTGAATCGCATTAAATGCATGTCATATCACGGTTGATATTGTACTCTAATTATTTTGCCATGTGAAATTAAAAATATGTATAAATGTCACATAATCCCAAGACAGCTAGCTCTAAAATGTTTGGAAAGATTTATGAAATTTCTTGCCCCTAGTGCTCAATCGTTTACTTATTAAATGAAATCCAACGGGATAATTACTCAAACTCTGAAACAGACAACAATGAATTGTTTAATCAAACCCCAAATCAGTCAACAAGGGTTGTTCAATACCAATAACAAAACTTTTCACAAAATTCGTCAATATCATCGTTTTGAGCCGTCGCATCGTCATTTTAATAAAATCAAACCTATGAAGCGGCGACAAAATTTTACATGCTTTTGCCAGTCAACGGTATGCAGTTTGTTGCGTGTTGATATAAAACACACATGTTTAACAGGGAATGTGGTGGATACCCAGCGATAACGCGTAAGCCAGTGAGTAGACTTTTATGAAAATTTGCCACAATCTTTCGAGCTGTTTCGTTCACAATCTCGTTTGGAGCAGTATTCCTTCAAACTGAATAGGTCAATTCTTCAAATTACATAATCTTTAATCTTTTTGGAGTGATGAATCTATCTTTATAGGTTGAGTAATGTGTAAGGTAGTTGGAAAGTGTACTTAGGATTGGTATTTATATTGAATATGTATTTAGATATATATTTTTTGGATTAATCACATAATTTTGAATTGGTCGACGTTTTGGTTGACATTTTGAACCATTTAATGTGGTTCATCGTCAGGGCAAGATCAAAAAATCTTAATCTAAACTCAGAATAAATAGTAAGTGTTATCATTCAGAAAAAGTGAAACATTATTTGACATGGTCATAAAGTTCATTTGTCACAAGTTGGTATAGGAAAATTTAATTTTTTTCATCTTTTACCTATCTTAAGGTTCAAACCCACATCCATTTAGGTCATATCATGTCCTATCAGTCATCATTAGGTGTTAGATTTCATTTCCCAAGCATTCAAATTCAAAAAAAACACTTAAGCTACTTTCACATCTTTTCGTAGCATTTTACACTGTGAAACAACAATTTTCGCTACGAAACTGCCTAATAGTTTCGTAGCAAAACTATCAAAGATTAAACTAGATTCGCTACGAAAATATGTTTTTTTGTTTGCCTTGTCAAACCTGATGTGAAGTGTCAGTTCATCATTGGAGGAGTTAGGGTGGATGTCATTTGAGTCTGTTAGGGTTAAATCAAGGTACAAAGGTCATGTCTGAGGTCATCATTACCATTTTTAGCATACATGTGTCATGATTTAGGCATGAGTTGTCATCGAAACCATAAACATTACCCAATTGAGTCTTTTTGTCATTCTTCGCTTCATCTTTGCATGTTATTGAGTTTCTAGAGAGCTGCTTCATCGAGCCAAGCTGGTTACTGGCATTTTCAAAGGTTGCAGGTGTTACTAATCAAGCGAGCCTGAGAAGATATAAAATCACCATGGATGCAAGAAAGAAGACTAATAAAGGTGGTCATTGCCTTAGATATGAGCCCATGGACATGAATTTGTTAAATGAAGACCCAACTGCCTTGGAGATATTAAGAAGAACAAGTTTTTTGCAATTTTGCCAAAGGCTACAAGGTTGTCATCTACAGGTTTCTAAGGAGTTTGCTATTAGTTTCAATGGGACAGCTTCAAAGGTGGGAATGTTAAAGCTCACAGTAACACCAGAAACCATTGCAGCAGCAACAGGAATCCCTAGAGGAGGGGAAAAATGGTTTAAAGGCATCAAATTCACCATGCAGGACTGCAAAGAATTCATCAAGCCAAAGCATAGTGAAATTGATCTCACAAATGTTATCCCAAGGAGCTACATGAAGGACAACTACTCAAAGTTGTTGTTGATCATTCATAAGTACTTCACCTATGAAGGGAGGTTTAACATGGTCTATTCCTACCACCTTAGGCTTCTGCTGCATTTTGTGGGTAAGAGGTCTCTTGACTTTCCCTTTTACTTATACAGAAGTCTAACTAAAATGTCAGATAAGGTCCAGGTTAAAAAAAAGGAAATGAAACTTCTCTCTTTCACCATGGTTTGATCAAGTTGTTGGTGTTAGAGGAGTTAAAGAGATTAGGCAGAGATTGGACATCTTTTTTTTCATCAGTGGTTTGGAAGTACATGTTGTCACTCCTAAAATAGTTCCCAAACCTATAGATATTCCATCACCTTCAGTGGCAAAGCAGTTAGAACCAGTGAGCATGGAGACAAAGCCTTTGCAAAATATTGACACACCCAAAGCTACACCTGCAAAAAAGAAGCCAACAGTTAGCAAACATGGCAGCAAGAGAGTTACAAGGAGCCAAACAGTGGTTAAGGGTAACTTAGAGGACATCTTGCATGCCATTGATATTGAATAAACTCCCATTGTCCAAGCTGAAGATGTTGAAGAAGGAGGAAGGAAGCTTAAGAAAGGTAAAATAGCAAAAAAATTGGAGTTTGCAGGTGATGATGCTAGATTCATGTTTCAACCTAGAAAACCAATGACTAGGCATGCAAGAAAGGTCTTGGAAAACAGTAAAGAGGCTCGGAAGGTCAATGAAACTACTCAACCACCACCAAGCATCATAGACCTCTTCTCACCTATAGCAACAATTGGAGTTGATTCATGAAGAGCTAGAAAAGAAAGGTTTGAAGATGACTGTGGTTGATGAGCTCATTGCTCAACTGATCATAAATGAGGAGGAAACACCACAAGAGCCATAAGTTGAGATTGAATATGCTTTAAAGGGTTCATTACATGCGGAAAATCAAGTTTTTGCAACTGGAGGTAAGTTTGTGAAGACATTTTTGAAATGTGAAATATCTGCACTTTTACACAGTTTCGTAGTGTTCCCTAGGCTTAAATCCAGGAAAATGCTACGAAAAAAACTGCAGCAGCCTTTTTGCCTCTAAAGTCACTTTTTGCAGTTTTCAAGGAGGGAGATTGATGGTGGTAATGTGTCATGATTTGATTGACACCATGGAACATCAAAGGAGCGAAGTTATTGGGTGTAGAAGCCACTTTTTCAATGCTACCAAAACTCTCTATGAAACTATCATGTTTTCGTAGCTAGCAATTGTTAAAGGTTTTGGAGCATCTTAATGGAAGTTTTGGACAGTTGGATACCTCCAACATGTCAAGGGAGCTTATCATCAAATATTTATGACTCGAAGGAGGTCCTATGAAGACAGGTCATCAACCAAAGTAGCTTTGAAGATAAGGGTCATGCATTCCTGAAAAGTAGGGTTATGCTCCATAGATCTAGGAGGGTTTTTAATATATAAAGTGCTGATAAACTATGTCATGGCTTTTTCGAACATGTGATACTTAATTTGTAACCATCATGTAACAATTTCACAAGATAAGGTAGAGTTATGTAATAAATAGGAGTTAGAGTCCTATTAGGAGAGGTTTTCTTTAAGGTATAGCTGTTAGTTTTCTGTTAGGAGTTATTTTTTCAGTTATGAAATGTGTCATAGGAGAATTCGATGATCTATCCACTAGGCAGATCATCCTTGTTGTAAGAATGTCTATTTAAAGACAAAGCATCGAAGTAGTGAAGGGTTGGAGATTTTTTGCACCAAATTGTTGCTTTTATGTAATTGACTTATATCAGTAATACAAAGTGACATTCTTCTTGACAGAACTCAGATTCTCATGAGTTTTTTAATGTCTTATTGATCTATATCTTTATGTTTACCACTTGCAGTAGATTTCATCTCTATTACTCAGAATTCATAATTTTATGCTCTGACTTCCTTTAGTGATGAAATGACTGTGTTTCCCTATGTTTTATGTGTGAATTGCCTTTGTTAAAGACCTCTATCTGCCTCAACTTCCATGTCAAAAAACCTTGCCACTGAAACTACTGATTTTTTACTCCATAAGCCCAATGGTAGCAAGTCTGCATTCTTTTGAACCTGCAAACATAAAAAGAAAAACAAATTACATTTCCCATAGAGTTAGCCATCTAGTACTATCATTATTCAATATCATAAAACCCCCCTTGAGAGAGCCCTCTCAAACTGAAGAGGCTAAGCTTCAACTAGAAGTGGTTTGAAACAATTACATTGAGTTATTTGATGAGCAGCTAATCAAGTACAATTTTGTGATAACAGTAAGGATGCATAAAACCCGGATATAACCATTAAAAACTAGTCTTTTAGAAACTTATTGTCATTTAGTTAGTTCATTAATAAGTTAGTTAATTAGTTATTAGAAATTATATTAAATTTTTTTATTTTATTTTTAAAGGTAAATATTTTAATTATTAAAAATTTTAAATTTTAAAATATAGAGATAGAGAATAATAATATAAGGGGGGGAATTAATAATATAAAATAATATAAAATAAAATTTAAATAATAATATATATATATAATAATAATAAATAAATAAATATAAATATAACAAAAATCATAATGAGAGAGCTCGGGTCTAGCTCTTACTCAATTTCCAGCCATCATCCCTGTTAAGATTCTTAGCATGCCTTTCAATCTCAATAGCCTCTCGGAGCTTCCTATGGTGGAAGTGGTCGACTTTAGCGATGACCTTCGAGTCCTCAATGTAGACATGGTGACAGGATTTTTCCGCATGTTCAGCAAGAGCTGATGTGTGGGAACGATTGTGTCTAATGTCAGCAGCATGTTCTTGGATTTGCTGCATGATAGATCTCTCTGTTTCTCCAATGTAGGGGATACCACATGAATAAGGAATCAAGTAGACACATTTCAAGTCCTTAGGGTCAACAGGGTCCTTAACAGATCCGAGTGAGTTCCTGATGGTGTGCAGGGGCTTGAAAGACGAGGAAACATTATTCTTCTTAAAGACATGGGAAATTTTGTCTGTTCTCCCTTGGATAAACGAGAGATGAACATTGGAAATGGGGTCCACCCGCATAGATTTTTTTTTTAACCCTTTATATGCCTTTTGAAAGGCTTTAAGGCCTTGAGCTCTACAATAACCATTCCTTTCAAAGACCTCAAGGAGATGGGACTTCTCCGACTCCAAGTAGTTGTCGTCGAAGATTCTAAGAGCCATGGTAGCAAGAGTGCAAAGGACACCAAATTTCTGTGTAGGAAAATGATGGGAACTAGCATGGATATACTGCTCCATGTGAGTTTCCTTTCGAAACACTTGGTGGGAGATAGAACCATCTTTATTCCTAGAAAGAAGGATGTCTAAGAAGGGGAGGAATCTGTCTACTTCAACTTCCATTGTGAATTCAATGGAGTCTGAGTGGGAGTTGAGGTGGCTCAGGAACAAATCCAATTTCTCCCTACCATGGGGCCAAATGACACAAATATCATCCATAAACCTATTCCACTTTTTAGGGCGAAATTGAGCAGAGGCCCTTTGACTCAAAATCCTCCATAAATAAGTTCGCAACAATAGGGGAGAGAGGAGAGCCCATAGCATCACCACAAGTTTGCTCATAGAACTTACCTTGGAAATTGAAGAAAGTTAAGGTGAGGTAGAGGCTGACTAATTTAGTCGTGCTCTGAAAGGAAACTCACACGGATCAGTATCTCCATGCTATTTCTTATCATTTTCCTACTTAGAAATCTGGTGTCCTTTGCACTCTTGCTACCAGGGCTCTTAGAATCTTCGACGACAACTACTTGGAGTCGGAGAAGTCCATTCTCCTTGAGGTCTTTGAAACGAATGGTTATTGTAGAGCTCAAGGCCTTAAAGCCTTTCAAAAGACATATAAAGGGTTAAAGGAAAAATCTCATTTGCAAGGTTCATCTCTCATTTATCCAAGGGACAACGAACATAATTTCCCATGTCCTTAAGAAGAATAATGTTTCCTCATCTTTCAAGCCCCTACGCACCATCAGGAGATTTGTTAAGAACCCTGTTGGCCCTAAGGTCTTGAAAGGTGTCTACTTGATTCCTTGTTCCTATGGTATCCCCTACATTGGAGAAATGTGGAGATCCATCAGGCAGCGAATCCAAGAGCATGCTACTAACATTAGACACAATCGTTCACGCACATCAGCTTTATTGAACATGCGAAAAATCCCTGTCACCATGTCTGCATTGAGGACTCGAAGGTCATTGCTAAATTCGACCATTTCCACCATAGGAAGCTCCGAGAGGCTATTGAGATTGAAAGGCATGCCAAGAATCTCAACAAGGATGATCGCTGAAAATTGAGTAAGAGTTGAACCCCAACTCTCTCGTTATGATTTTTATTATTTTTATATTTATATTTATATTTATTTATTTATTATTATTATTATTATTATTATTATTATATATATTAAATTATTTATTTTTTATTTATTTATTTATTATTATTATATTATTTTATTTATTTTTATTTTTATTTTTATATTTTATTTATTTATTTATTATTATTATTATTATTATTTTTAATGTTATTTTATATTATTAATTCTCCCCCCTTATATCGTTATTCTCTATCTCTATATTTTAAAATTTAAAATGATTAAAATATTTACCCTTCAAATAAAATAAAAATAAAATAATTTTTTTAAAGATAATTTCTAATAACTAATTAACTAACTTATTAATGAACTAACTAAATAATAGCTAGTTTTTAAATGGCTAGTCTTTAACGGCTATATCCGGGTTTGATGCAACATTACTATTTATTCTAAGTTTAGATTAAGATTTTTTCATCTTGTCCTGAGAATGAACCACATTAGATGGTTTGAACTTCGACCAATTCAGAATTATGTGATTAATCCGAAAGGTATTTATCTAAATTTATGGATCACAAAAGTCTTAGATCTAACATTGACTATGTAATTATGTATTAATGTAAAGAAGAAGACAAAGATTATAAAATGTATTTTTGTTGTACTTTCTTCATGGGCTTCATGAGCAAGATTTTTATTATACGTCAATAGACTTCTTCTCGATGTCTATTAGGGTTTGTCTTCTAGTTATAAGTATAATTAAGTGTCACGTATATGAAGTGACTAGTCTATATATTATTATTATTAATATTATAGATATTAAATTATTTATTATTTATTTATTTATTATTATTATTATATATATTAAATTATTTATTATTTATTTATTATTATTATATTTTATTAATTTTTATTTTTATTTTTATATTTTATTTATTTATTTATTATTATTATTATTTTTAATGTTATTTTATATTATTAATTCTCTCCCCTTACATCATTATTCTCTATCTCTATATTTTAAAATTTAAAATGATTAAAATATTTACCCTTCAAATAGAATAAAAATAAAATAAAAATTTTTAATATAATTTCTAATAACTAATTAACTAACTTATTAATGAACTAACTAAATAATAGCTAGTTTTTAAATGGCTAGTTTTTAACGGCTATATCCGGGTTTGATGCAACATTATTATTTATTCTAAGTTTAGATTAAGATTTTTTCATCTTGTCCTGAGGATGAACCACATTAGATGGTTTGAACTTCGACCAATTCAGAGTTATGTGATTAATCCGAAAGGTATTTATCTAAATTTATGGATCACAAAAGTCTTAGATCTAACATTGACTATGTAATTATGTATTAATGTAAAGAAGAAGACAAAGATTATAAAATGTATTTTTGTTGTACTTTCTTCATGGGTTTCATGAGCAAGATTTTTATTATACGTCAATAGACTTCTTCTCGATGTCTATTAGGGTTTGTCTTCTAGTTATAAGTATAATTAAGTGTCACGTATATGAAGTGACTAGTCTAGAGAAAATGTTCCAAGACCTTCCCATAAAACAGTGAAAGAATGGCTTATGGCAGCCCTCATAACAACCCTCATAAATGCTGGAATAAAATCTCTTCATGTTGGCCTTTGGATAGTGGTAAAGTTTGCCTACAAGGAAGGTTGTAGGGTCGGCCTAAAGACAAGAATTGTGCACTATATATATCAAAGGACCTATGGCTCATTTGACAAGGAAAAATGCAAATTTCTTTGAAGAATTACAATGTTTGAATGCAGACTTGAGATCAGAAGTAAGTGTGGGTCTAATACAAAGATAAATGTAGATACATATGTGATTAAGTGCGGGTTTAAGAACAAAGATAGATGTGAATACATTTGTGATCAAGTACAGTCTCTAGGAAGGGTATAAGTGTGAGCTAAAGAACATAGAAAGATGTGGATGTCTCTGAGATATTGCAGTGCGTTGAAGTCTGAATTAAATACAAAGTTTAAGCAATGTTCAATGTGATTAAGTTG
This sequence comes from Pinus albicaulis, assembly GCA_034641835.2. NCBI lineage: Eukaryota > Viridiplantae > Streptophyta > Pinopsida > Pinales > Pinaceae > Pinus > Pinus albicaulis. The sequence continues at coordinate 119,741,815 of CM076576.1, forward strand.
CGGTTAGTCTAAGGGAAAGTGCGGATCTTGTGAAGTAGTTGTGGATGACTATGAAAGGAACTTGTATAGCAAGAACAATAACTTACCCATGGTGATGTGCACTCAAAAGTGCAAGAATAGAAGGAAGGTAAATCTGCGATTTACCTTCCAATATTCAGTACTCAAATGAAATATATCTCAAGTGAATATGAAGCAAGAAGAATTATTTTGATAAACGAATACGAAATCAAGGAAGATCGAATTAGAGACCTAGTTCTCTAAGGTTGGTGCAGGAATGAAGGATCAACGTTAGAGGCAGACAAAGAAGAAATGACAAGGTCTTGGAGGCATTCATAGTTCAAGGGTTTGAGTCTTGGTCATGGTACTTGTCATTTGAAGATCTATAAGAAGAATTCCTTACAGTTTTTCCTCTCCAAGAGGGAGAGTTTTTTCCGTGGCTTGAAGAGCCTAATTTTTCATTTCTTGTGTTTTGGTAATTGACTTGATGAAATAAATAATAAGTTAAGAAGAGAAGACATAAGTAAAAGAAATAAGCTCACAAGTAATTATCAAGTAAGAGAATTTGAATTAATCTCCGCCCCTCCAAATTCTCAACTTGGTATTAAAGCTAAGGTGTTAAACACAAGGGCTACTTGACAAGAAGACACTCAAAGACGAAAAGATAAAATTCATGGTTAAAAGGTCAAATCAGTTTGCAAGGAAGATTCTTCAAAGTATCCACTAATCAAAAGGATAATCTTTGTCATTAAAAGGTTATATTCAAGACATTGTTGGAAGAGACATCATCTTTTTGGAAAACATCCTTTATCATCATTATCAAAGAAGCTGCGAAAAGGAGGAAGTCACTCTACTCAAGTAAGTATATATGACCTTATTTAAATCTGTCAAAATGACTTATTGTAAAGAGAGCAACAAATTGGTTGGGTCATCAAACTTTAGTGCATGGAAGAAAATGACATTTGAATCTAATTGAAGATGAAGTTATGGGCTACATCAAAGGATCTACAATTCAACCCTCAAAATAAGATGCTCCAACTCATGCCAAGCACATGAAAGGAGAAATGAGAGCCCAGAGGATTCTCATAGAATCCATGAAGGACTCACTCATTCCCTATGTATCAAAATTGAAGTCTATAAAAGAAATATATGGGAATCTGGTAGAGCTATTCTCTATGAGTACTGCAAGAGAAGCAATCTCTCTGAGACAAGAACTATACAAAATAAAATTGTCAAGAGAAGAAGGTATCACTTCATACTTTATGAGGATTTTCGAAATAAGAGACCAACTGCAGGAATTGGGAGAATTAATGTTTGATACTAAGATGACTACAGTGGTGTTGAATGCTCTACCAGAAGAATAGGGAGACCTCACTTCAAGCTTATACGAGAAGAAAGAAGCAACACCATTCCACGATTTATGGTCTCTATGTAAAATAGAGGAAACAAGATTAAAAGCCAAAGCTGATACAAGATCAAGTGAAGGGAATCAAGACTTTGCAGCCATATCCAAGAAGAAAGGAAGATTCTGAAAATTTGGTCCTCAGAATAAAAGAATAAATATGGACAAAGTACGATGCTTTGGATGTAATGAACTTGGGCATTATAAAAGAGATTGTCCTTAATATGGAAAGGACAAGAGGAAAAAGGAAGAAGCCCATGTCGCAGATAAAAGAGAAGAACCCAATGTTAAGAAGTCTAAGAAAGAAGAAGCGAGAAATCTCTATTATGATTGAGATCATCTTCTTATTTAACAGATTTATGTTGCTTGTAAAATAGTATGATAGGAAACCATAGCATCATGATAGAAGCATGGTAGTATCTCTTAGTGAAACAACTCCTGGAAAACCTCGTTGATAATAATACTAGCGAAAGGCAATCATCAAGATCAAAGGTCATCATGGAAACAGGTTCTCACACTCTCTAATGGAATTATCTATTAATTCACTGGTTAGAAAGAAAGAAGAAAGGTTTCATCAAGAATTCTATGCTACAGAATTTTGGGATTAGGATGTGATGACATATTGATGAAGTAGGTCAATGGAATTAAGTTCCTCATTCTAGTAAAATTGCTATAGGATGAATCAAAGGAAAAAGTTATGAGGTATATATATTTATATGTTGAAACTGGAAGTTGTGTAGTCATGTCATATGATTGCAGGTAATGAACTTTAGAAGTATGATCTATCATGGTGCATAGGCAAATGAAATCAACATAATATATCCTCATATGGAACATGAGGTCGTTGTATATGAACAAGGAACTATAAATTGGAAGTTCTTAGGATTGAAGATGTGCAGAAAGGAAGAGATCATGAAGTGCAACCATGTCAAGAGGCAGTTATCATCCGAAAGCCAAGAAGATGTGACTAGAATATCTCCTGGGAGGATATGTAGACTCTGATAGAAGTATGGTAAAGAAGAAGACCCTTGAAAATACATATCATTAGGAGATGTGTCAATCTGAATAAAGGATGTCGATGCCTACAAGAAGATGTCATAGTGAAAGATCATCACTGAGGTAACTTTTGTTTTTAAAAGTTCATACGTATATTTTTATCTAGATGAATTTGTTCAGGGCTGCCAATCATGTGAAAGGATGTAATATCCTTGGAGATGGTTCGAAAGAAAGCAACATGGCATAAAAGTGGACCAGACAAGGAAGTCAAATAAATCACTTTCTGATAGCTGACATGACTCATGGATGAAATTGATGGATGATCTATGCCCTATGAAGCCAAAGGTTGAAGATTCCTCAATATCGAAATCCATGACATCAAGGGGGGGGGGGGGGGATTCTTCATGAGTAGCTAGGTGTCTCACCATTGCTGCTACAGGTCCTTGGTTGAGATGGAGCCTGGTGATCAATTTCTTGCTTGGAAGAAATTTGATGTCCTTCCTGAGATAAGAGGGAGTGATCTATATGATTTTCTAATACATGTGTTATGTAGTAGACCAGGACTAACAATCGTAAGTCTTAGTGTAGGCCATGTGGAGAGAATGGATAGACACATCATTCTAGTCTTCACTTAGGAAGACGGAATGGAGGATTGGGTAATCATCTGGAATTCGATACTCTTTGAGAATGTAATAAGGCATTCAATATAAGAGTAATAGGGGACTGATATTCTTTGAGGGCTAGCTACCCAAGAGAAGAATATTCCAAGAAGGTCATACTTTGGGAACACTTGGGTGGATTATGTACCTTGGAGAGACAATGACTATGGTGTCTATAAGTCATGTTTCTCGCCAACATTATCGCCCATTTTCTCGTTAAGAGATGGGGTTGTTAGTCAAGGCCTTGCACTGGGACAATTTTGGTTGATATGATGCTATATAGATGTGATTACCAATACGATTCTTCTTATGAGATTCTTCGATTTGAAAGTGACCATGTACCTGTATTAATACCTCCTTAGTTAAGAGGGAGTGTTGGAAAGTGTAACTAGGATCGTTCTTCATATTGACTATGTAATTATGTATTTATGTAAAGAAGAAGAAAAAGATATTAAAATGAATTTTTTTTGTACTTGCTTCATGGGATTCATGAGCAAGATTTTTATTATAGGTCAATAGACTTCTTCTTGATGTCTATTAGGGGTTGTCTTCTAGTTATAAGTATAATTAAGTGTCATGTATATGAAGTGACTAGTCTAGAGAAAATGCTCCAAGACCTTTCCATAAAATAGTGGAAGAATGGCTTATGACAACCCTCATAAACAATGGAATAAAATCTCTTCATGTCAGCCTTTGGACAGTGGTAAAGTTGGCCTACAAGGAAGGTTGTAGGTTCAGCCTAAAGATAGGAACTGTGCACTATATATATCAAAGGACCTGCAACTCATTTGAAAAGGAAAAATTCAGATCTCTTTGAAGAATTACAGTGTTTGAATGTGGACTTGAGATCAGAAGTAAGTGTAGGTCTAATACAAAGATAGATGCGGATACATATGTGATTAAGTGTAGGTTTAAGAACAAAGATAGATGCAGATACATCTGTGATCAAGTACAGTCTCCAGGAAGTGTATAAGCGCGGGCTAAAGAATAGAGAAAGATATGGATGTCTCTGAGATATTGCAGTGTGTTGAAGTCTGAATTAAATACAAAGTTTAAGTAGCGTTCAATGTGAAGAAGTTGCGGACAGTCTGAAGGAAAGTGCGGATCCTATGAAGAAGTTATGGATGACTATGAAAGGGACCTGTATAGCAAGAACAATAACTTACCCATGGTGATGTGCAATCTAAAGTGCAAGAATAGAAGGAAGGTAAATCTGCGATTTACCTTCCTATCTTTAGTAATCAAATGAAATACATCACAAGTGAATATGAAGCAAGAAGAAGTGTTTTGATGAACGAAGACGAAATCAAGGAAGATCGAATTAGAGACCTAGTTCTCTAAGGTTGGTGCAAATCAATGTAGGTTGGTGCAGGAATGAAGGATGGACGTTAGAGGTAGACAAAGAAGTAATGACGAAGTCTTGGAGGCATTTATAGGTCAATGATGTGAGTATTGGTCATGGTAATTTTCAATTGAATATCTATAACAAGAATTCCTTACGAGTTTTCCTCTCCAGGAGGGAGAGGTTTTGGCCCTGGCTTGAAGAGCCTAACTTTGCGTTTCTTGTCTTTTGGTAATTGACTTGATTAAAGACATAATAAGTTAAGAAGAGAAGACATAAGTAAAAGAAATAAGATCACAAGTAATTATCAAGTAAGAGAATTTGAATTAATCTCTGCCCCTCCAAATTCTCAACGACGCCTTCTAGACAAATGATAGTGTCTAAAAACACAGTGGTTTTGAGTTTTAATGGTAATAAAGGAAAATCTAAGTGGAGCCTTTCAGACTTTAAATGGGCTATATTTCACATGGATAGCATGGGTTCTCATTATAAATTTTAAGCTCCAAAATATATTGGTAACTTGATCTAGTCAAGTTCTGTGAACTACCCTAACAATGCCCCCTTAAACTTGACTTAGGGAGATTAACCTGGTCCCAAACACTTTGTCAAAGTCCATATGAAAAGTTTACCATCTACTAGATTACATGAGTAACTGGCGGTTGTATCCTACAGTTATCTAAGACATATTTTCACATACATGGTTCATCAACCATCTCAAATTATCACATTCCCCCCTTCAAGCTAGAATACCACTACATTTTCCACCCTGATACCTATCCAAGTTGTCCATGCCACAACTTTATAACTCTATGTGCAACTGCACTGCATGTATTCCTAATAAAATTCTTAATTTATTACAACAACCAATCTCAACCTTGTGTACAATACCCCTGCCACCCTTGTACTTATTAAAGTGGTTGATTCCACAACTTGTGCTCCTACATAACATGTATGCTTGAATAGTAATTCTTACAACTTCCTAGGGAAATACACCTTCCTATAGCAAGATTCCATAACTTGGACTAAAAATCCCTTAGGGTGTTTACACACACTTTCTACGTGAATACACTTGCCGATAGCAAGATTCCATAACTTGGACAAAAATCTGTTAGCGTCTTTACACACCACTGGTGTTATTAGACCACTGTGGCTCTCATAACATGTTGTCTCCTTCACCAAAATTCAACGTTATTGACTCCATATTCATTCTTTCTCTTGTCCACTGAATTCCTTTCTTGCTATATCTTACTTAGTCCATACCTTGACCTAACCTTACAACACGAATTGCACTCACCTCACACAATTCTCAATTCTAAAAAAAAAATTAGTTGTAATTCAACAACCTCACCATTTTCCAATAATAGTCAATGTCATACATCATTTTATGGATCCTACCACTATTCCTTTCCTCTTTGGTTCCAAATCGATGCAAAAAGAGATGTCATGTTCAACTTGTATCCTTGTCGATATTCCACGCAAAATCAAAATTTTATAACTCTGATTTTTCCTCGAGTATTGTGGTTGTGAGATCAACCCATCTCTATCAACTACATCCACTACTTCAGGGTATACTTTTTTTGTAGGTTGCAAGGCCCCAACCAAAAGAAGAGCCTACGTGCGTCAGAGGTGGAGTCTCGCTTCAACGCCCACCAAGATCGATTCTACATGTGGACAAGATTTGGAAAGGGTGTCAACATAAGTGTATAGACATTGGAATTTCATAACACCGAGGCTCCAAATACCTTATTCGCGGCTCCAACATCTAACTTTCGTGGCTCCAAACTCCGAATCTAGTAATTTTTCAGCTTGATCTACATATACTCTATAAGGCTATTCATGCTCAACTCCAACTTTGATAGATACATTCAAAAATTCTTGCCACAATTTTGATTGATCTATACACATATTCCACCAGAACATATATGTTCAACTCCAGTTCTATATTCACCATCCTCTGATATAGGTTGTTAGGATCACAAAACTTAGAGAAGTGATGGTGTATTAAGACGCCATTATTTGGGATCCCAATAACCACAAAGACAAATTTACTTAGAGTCATTTCAACTTTAAACAGGATATATTCCACATGGGATTCCCATGGGTTCTCATAAACCAGTGCTAAAAAAACTACCTAAACTACTTTAACCTAATGAAAAATCAAATTTTCATTAATTTCTCTAATTAATATTATTTAATAACTAAATAAATAAATACTTAGATCATTTTTAATTTGAGTTGTGATAAGATGTCTTCACAAATTAAACATTTTAATCATTTTTAGGATAATTATTATTGAAAATTTTAAAACTTTCTAAAGTAATTGGAAACATATACTTTTACATTATTTAAATTTTAAATTATATTTCGACGCCATTTTTAACCAAACTTACTCGCTAATTCAGAGAAAAAGGTTAAAAAAAATCATTTAGAATATGCAATTCTCTAGTTCAAGGAGGGGGACAATTTGTCCCATCAAAATTATTGTGTCCACTTTAATATGAGAAGATTATGTGATGTGGTGTTACATAAAATAAAATTAAAATTAAAAATAAATAAAAATAAAATAAAATTGTTTCAGGGGGAATTTAATTGGTGATCAAACTAATATGAAATCTGTGAAAACTTAGAGATCCAAGGTTCAAATTCCCTCGCTTGTGATTTGGTTTATGAAGACAAGGACAAGAAGCAGACCTCGGAGGTTTACTAGTAGTTACGTGCGAGGCAAGATGTTGGGTTCCTCTAGGATACATAATAATAATAATAATAATAATAATAATAATTAAAACACTTTAGATCAATTTCGGATCTACTAAAGGCTGAAAGAGGAATGTGGGTGCAGAACATATATAGTTATGAATACTGGACAACCTTATTGTTTCAACCTGGTTTGGAGGTGTTGGATCTAATACTAGACCTAAAACATTAGCACTTTGGGGAGTTTTGAGGTGTGTTAGATGGTTGGAAATTGAGGAGATTGTGATTGTTAGTGACTCCAAAATGGTTGTTGAGTGGGCTCAGGGACATTCAATTTTTTGGCAGCCTTCTCTCTTCCACTGAATGCAACAGATCAAGTCCTTGTCAGAATCTTTTAGGCACATTTCCTTCACCCATATTTTTTGTGAGAAGAACTAGGTGGCTGACAACCTCTCCAAAAGTTACACATCTTTCATTGCAGTTTCAGTTGAAAAAAATGGATAAAGTTTGTTTCACTATTATGTGTGTGTCCTAGATTAGAGTTAGTTCCTATCAGGGAAAAATTTAGAGGCTAATATTCGTAGGTGGGCTAGTTTTCCATGCTTTTTCCAAAAAAAAAATTGCCAATTTCCATTTTTTTGAAAATTAATTTACCCAAATTTTATAGAATAAAATTATTTTACCCTAAAAATCGTGAAAAATTTGTATATACTAACATAAAATAATTAGAAACCTAAATATTTTTACAAAAATATGATAAATTTTTTTACAATTTACATATTGGGGACTAGTAAGATTCGCCATTGTTTCTAAATTTTAAGATAAACTTCCATCCTTAAAATTTTCCCTGGTTCCTATTTTCTAGGAGATAGTTTGATCTCCCTAAATTGAATGAAACTTGTAAACTGGAAGTATAAATTCACAGGCAAACAAGCTACACATGGAGACTGCCCAAGCAGTACCACCCTTTCAATTAATCATTAAATAAAAAATATATAAGTTTACATTCAATTTAGGGAGATCAAACTAACTCTAATAGGAACTAACTCTAATCAAGGACACACACACAACCGTGAAACAAACTTTCTCCATTATTTTCAACTCTCCCCCTTAATGGAGAAAGGATTCACTTGCACACCTAACATCTCCCTAAGAAATTAAAATTTACTCTTCCCATGAGGCTTGGTGAGATATCAGCTGCATTTTCATAGGTGTTACAATATTCAATAAAAATCTCTTTGGATTGAACCTTTCTCTAACAAAATGAAATTGAGTATCAATATGTTTTGTGTTTTTATGAAAAACGTAATTATTTTCCAGCTTGATTGAACTTTGGTTGTCGCATTTAATTACTGTAGAATCCTTTTGTTCTTCTCCTGCATTATGAAGAAGTCTTCTCAACCAAATTGCTTCACAAGTGGATGCCAAAACAACTTGATACTCCGATTTTGTTGATGATAAAGATACAATAATCTACTTTTTATTGCTCCAAGAAATGACCTCGACCCAAATTTTTTTTTGGTAAATTCTGGCCATTCTAGACACCGAGAAAAGACACACATACCAGGCGGGGTTGGCAAGTTGCGCTTAACCAATCCCAGCCTTAGTTCCTCGGTTTCGAGGCTGCCTCAATGGAGGAAACCAACCCGGAAAGTACTTGAGACAGAAAATTGCAATCTGCACAGCAGCTCTGATGTATTTAGATATTACAAAATATGCAGGAACAAGGGTATAACACTGGTGGTAGCATGCTTGAAAAAATCTATGGAAGAGTTGTGCAGCTTCGCAAGCCTCAATATTCATCTTCATCATCAATGTCGGGGACTTCCTCCTCTATGGGGAAAGCGTACGCCGAGCAACAACTTCCTCGAATATAGCCCCGGATGCATGGGTTTGTAGATAGAAACAAAGGATGGGGGACTCGGATCCTCGCCGTTAGGGATGCGTGTCGAAAGTGCTCTTAGAATACATAATCCAAACATCGTCCATCAATTTTCCAATTCGATCCTAAGATCGATCTTGCATGGCGGGGGGTGCGCCTGGTGCGCAATGGTAGAATTCTAGGGGCCGCCTCTACCTCTTCGCGCAGCTTGCACCGAAACTTAGTCCTCCAGCTCAGTATCGGGGCTTTGTCTCACAAAAATGCTAGAGGAGGAGCCTTCAACAGACTCCAAACATTTTCCTGCTCCACGGTGGTAGCGTACGAGGAGATCGCCTCTCTGTCCACCTCAAATGGTTCTTTGGCGCAATCTAGGAGCCATTGCTCAATGAGGCAAGGGAGAGGCTTCAATAGAAGGGTGCGCAACAGGGGAACAAACTATGTAGAAGACAAGGGGAGGGAAAGGGCCAGGGATGAGATGCGCAGACTGGATAGTCGCAGCCCAGAGGGGTCTGCGCAGTGTTGCGCTGGGCAGAGGGCTGCACGATGGGCTGGAGTCAGGGAGGTGTCAAAGCATAATCAAAAGGAAAGATAGAGGGAATTTGCTGTGAGTTTCTCTCAGCTAAGGGCTCATGCTTTTATAAGGTCTGGGACACATTCGAGGGGATGATAATAAGTGAGGCTCGCACGCATTTGTGTGCCATATCCAATTTCCTGAGTAGGCTCGAGGGAAGAGTGATGGCTAGTAGTCATTTCAATCCCGCTAATCATTTATGATGATTGCAGCAGAGGGGTACCCTGGAGAGGGTAGTGTTTTACCCAACGTCTCATCATCATGCCTGATCTCGTTTGTCTCATGTGGATGGCTAACGGATTGAGGATCCGCAGCGGGTGAGGCTCTGCGCAGAAGATCTCCATCCTCAAGGGTATGGGAGAGATGATTATCATTCGTGCCACTTTTGTCACCCACATCCAGGGGGAGAAGATCCTTTTGAATGAGAGAGTGACATTCATGTCTTAAGGAATCCTCCTCGACTTGGGTAAGGTTGGAGCGATACAACTCTCGGTGGCTTTCCACCCCTTTGTTTGCTAGGATATCTGCAATTGAGTTTGCTTTCCTTCACACATGGAAAAAAGTGATAGCTCTATGATTTTGTATCAGCTATTATAGAAACTTAAGCCTATGGGCTAACCTCTAGCTGGTGGATACCTTTGAAGACATCGTTCCATGGAGGATTCTTGTGGCTGCCATAGTTATAGCTTACAAGTCTCCCTCCATTTCCAGGGTGATGTAGTGAAACTCAATTGCAATTTGAATACCCTGAATAAGCCCCTCCAACTCCGCACAATTGTTGTTGTCCCATCCCATATTACCGAAGTAAATCCGGAGAGGCTCACCTTGAGAGTTCCCGATAATGCCTCTGAATCCTACATTTTTGGGATTTCCTTTGGACGCACCATCGAAGTTGCATTTGAAGAAGCCATTTTTCAGAGATAGGGGTTCTGCCAAAACTTTTAGGATTGATATCCAGGGGGGTATTTATACTCATATGCCAGTTATTCCATATATGGCGCTCTGCTGCAGAGGTGGGAAGGTCCTCCTGGCTCCACGCATCTAAGGCCATAGTTTTAGAGAGGTTGTTGTGTATCCGGGCCCAGAGCGGCTCTGATGTGGAAGCTTTATCATTGAACATTTGGTTGTTCCTTTCCTTCCATATGTTCTAGGTAAGAATGCCAAGAATTATTTTCCAGAGTTTTTTCAGGAGAGTGCTTGTGTAAGGATTGTCCGTCCAGTTGTTGATGGTGTTGATGATGTTTCCCCTTACTCGGTTGGAACAACGACATAAAACAACAATTTTGTCCCACAAGTAATTGTCGGTAGGACATTGGTCCATCAGGTGATCAATGGTTTCCAAGTTTTCCTGACATAGGGGACATCTAGAGGGTCCTACAAACCACCTCTTCAAAAGATTCTCCCATGTGAGGATGCATCGCTTACTGAGTAGCCATAGGAAGGTGGCTACTTTAGGCCAAAGATTAACCGACGATATCTTTTTCCATATGAGATTTGTTGGGCCTCGATTCTACTGATGAAGGATGTTGTAAGATTCCTTGGTGGAGTAGTTTCCACTGGGAATATGCCCCCAGCGTAGGATTTCAGGTCCTAGCTGTACTCTGATTTTTCTTTTGGTGCTTAGTTATTCCCAAATGTCTGTGTGGCACTCGTTGTTCGATTCATCTAGCCATATGTCTATGTGTATCTATTTCCTATAACCTTGGGTTGCGTCCTTCGTCCAGAAGTTCTGTACATTATGTCTTTGCCTGCCTTGTAGAGCTTCGCTCCATATAGTTCTGTGGGAGATGGAAGATAGGCTCGGCATCTACTGCCAGGAGTACTCCTAGAATCTTTCTTGAATGCTACTGCACAGCTCCCAAAAGCTATGGCTCTGTATGATCTGCTTTTGGCTGCTTACGGCTTTCCAGATTTAAGATCCCCCAAAATCTAAGTTGAACCGGATAAGGTCCTCCTTGGGCCATGAGTGGGCATACTTGGCAACCCATAGATTAGCCCATGGAGTATTAGGGTTGGAGACCCATTTCCACTAGATACTAGCTCCCATGATGTTGTTGTTGTGCTCAGGGTCGCACAGTCCTAACCCCCCCTAAATTTTAGAAGTGCAAACATCCTTCCAGTTGAAAATAGGAACTAACTCTAATCAAGGACACACACACAACCGTGAAACAAACTTTCTCCATTATTTTCAACTCTCCCCCTTAATGGAGAAAGGATTCACTTGCACACCTAACATCTCCCTAAGAAATTAAAATTTACTCTTCCCATGAGGCTTGGTGAGATATCAGCTGCATTTTCATAGGTGTTACAATATTCAATAAAAATCTCTTTGGATTGAACCTTTCTCTAACAAAATGAAATTGAGTATCAATATGTTTTGTGTTTTTATGAAAAACGTAATTATTTTCCAGCTTGATTGAACTTTGGTTGTCGCATTTAATTACTGTAGAATCCTTTTGTTCTTCTCCTGCATTATGAAGAAGTCTTCTCAACCAAATTGCTTCACAAGTGGCTACACATACAACTGGATACTCTGCTTCTGTTGATGATAAAGATACAATACTCTTCTTTTTACTGCACCAAGAAATGACCCCGGACCCAATTTTTTTTTTTGGTAAATTCGGCTATTCTATATTAATTCGAGAAAAGACATTACATATGCTACAGGTGGGGTTGGCAAGCCACGCTTAACCAATCCCAGCCTTAGTTGCTCAGTTTCGGGGCTACCTCCATGGAGGAAACCAACCCGGAAAGTACTTGAGACAGGAAATTACAAAATGCGCAACAACGCTGATGTATCTAGATATTACAAAATATGCAGAAACAAGAGTATAGCTTGAGATTTCCCGGTGGTAGCATGCTTGAAAAAAACCAAAGAAGGACTGAGCAACTTCGCAATCCTCAACCTTCATCTTCATCATCACTGTCGTGTACTTCCTCCTCTATGGGGAAGGCGTACGCCTGCGCAACAACTTCCTCAGAATATGCCCCTGGATGCATGGGTTTGGGGATAGGTGCACAAAGGATGGGGGACTCTGGATCCTCAGCGTCAGGGATGCGTGTCAAAGTGCCTTTAGAATACATAATCCAAACATCAAATTCATCATCTTCCTCCACCTGATCCGGCAGAAGATCGATCTTGCATGGCGGGGGGTGCGCCTGGTGCGCAATGGTAGAATTCTAGGGGCCGCCTCTACCTCTTCGCGCAGCTTGCACCGAAACTTATTCCTCCAGCTCAGTATCGGGGCTTTGTCTCACAAAAATGCTAGAGGAGGAGCCTTCAACAGACTCCAAACATTTTCCTGCTCCACGGTGGTAGCGTACGAGGAGATCGCCTCTCTGTCCACCTCAAATGGTTCTTTGGCGCAATCTAGGAGCCATTGCTCAATGAGGCAAGGGAGAGGCTTCAATAGAAGGGTGCGCAGCAGGGGAACAAACTATGTAGAAGACAAGGGGAGGGAAAGGGCCAGGGATGAGATGCGCAGACTGGATAGTCGCAGCCCAGAGGGGTCTGCGCAGTGTTGCGCTGGGCAGAGGGCTGCGCGATGGGCTGGAGTCAGGGAGGTGTCAAAGCATAATCAAAAGGAAAGATAGAGGGAATTTGCTGTGAGTTTCTCTCAGCTAAGGGCTCATGCTTTTATAAGGTCTGGGACACATTCGAGGGGATGATAATAAGTGAGGCTCGCACGCATTTGTGTGCCATATCCACCCCCCGAGTAGGCCGAGGGAAGAGTGATGGCTAGTAGTCATTTCAATCCCGCTAATCATTGGTGACATTGCAAAGCAGAGGGGTACCCCGAGAGGGTAGTGTTTTACCCCAACGTCTCATCATCATGCCCTCGATTCGTCGTTCCCATGTGGATGGCTGGGCGGATTGAGGATCCCACGGTGAGGCTCGCGTGTAAGATTCCATCCTCAAGGGTATGGGAGAGATGATTATCAGCGCTGCCACTTTGTCACCCACATCCTAGGGGAGGAAGATCCTTTGAATGAGAGTGTGACATTCATGTCTTAAGGAATCCTCCTCTACCTGAGTAAGGTTGGAATGATACAACACTCGGTGGCTTTCCACCCCTTTGTTCGCAAGGAGATCCGCAGCTGAATTTTCTTTCCTTCACACAAGACAAAAAGTGATAGCTCTGTGATTGAGAACCAGTTGTTCCAGAAGCTTGAAAATATGGGCTAACCTCCAGCTGGTGGATACCTTTGAGGACGTCATTCCATGGAGGATCCTTGTGGCTGCCATATTTATAACTTGCAAATCTCCCTTCGTTTCTAGGGGGAAGTAATGATACTCAATTGCGATTTGAATGTCCTGGATAAGCCCCTCCAACTCCAAATAACTGTTGATGTCCGATCCCATATTACCGAAGTAAATCCGGAGAGGCTCGCCTTGAGAATTCCTGATAATGCCTCTGAATCCTGCATTTCCGGGATTGCCTTTGGACGCACCATTGAAGTTGCATTTGAAGAATCCTTTTGGGGGGGGGGGTTCCATTTTTCAGTGACAGAGGTTCTGCCTACACTTCTAGGATTGATATCCAAGGGATTATTTATACTCATATGCAAATTATTCCATATGTGTCGCTTTGGTGTAGAGGTAGGAAGGTCCTCCTGGCTCCATGCATCTAAGGCCATGGTTTCAGAGATGTTGTCGTGTATCTGGGCCTAGAGATGCTCTAACGTGGAAGCTTTATCTTTGAAGATACAACTGTTCATTTCCTTACATATGTTCCAAATAAGAATACCCGGAATTATCTGCCAGAGTCTATTCAGGAGAGTGATGGTGTAAGGATTGTCCGTCCAGCTGCTAATAGTGTTGTTGATGTTTCCCCTTACTCGGTTGGAACAACGACATAAGACTGCCATTTTGTCCCACAAGTAATTAGCAGTAAGACATTGGTCCATCAGGTGATCGATGGTTTCCAAGTTTTCCTGACATAGGGGACACCTGGAGGGTCCTATAAACCCCCTCTTCAAAAGATTCTCCCATGTGAGGATGCGTCGTTTACTGAGAAACCATAGGAAGGTGGCTACTTTAGGCCAGAGATTAGCCGACCATATCTTTTTCCAGATGATATTTTTGGGCTTGGATTTTGCTGATGAAGGATGTTGTAATCTTCCTTGGTGGAGTAGTTTCCACTCGGCGTATGCCTCCAGCGAAGGATATCAGGTCCTAGCTGTACTCTGATTTTTCTTTTGGTGCTTAGTTCCTCCCAAATGTCTGTGTGGAACTCGTTGTTCCAGTCCTCTTGCCATCGATCCATGTGTAGCCATTTCCTATAACCTTGGGTTGCGTCCTTCGTCCAGAAGTTCTGTACATTATGTCTTTGCCTGCCTTGTAGAGCTTCGCTCCATATAGTTCTGTGGAAGATGGAAGATAGGCTCGGCATCTACTGCCAGGAGTACTCCTAGAATCTTTCTTGAGTGCTACTGCACAGCTCCCAAAAGCTATGGCTCTGTATGATCTGCTTTTGGCTGCTTACGGCTTTCCAGATTTAAGATCCCCCAAAATCTAAGTTGAACCGGATAAGGTCCTCCTTGGGCCATGAGTGGGCATACTTGGCAACCCATAGATTAGCCCATGGAGTATTAGGGTTGGAGACCCATTTCCACTAGATACTAGCTCCCATGATGTTGTTGTTGTGCTCAGGGTCGCACAGTCCTAACCCCCCCTAAATTTTAGAAGTGCAAACATCCTTCTAGTTGACTAAGGCCCATTAGTTTTTCTCTTTGGTGTTGCCCCATAGAAAATATCTTTGCAGATTGCACATGGTCTTGAGGACCCATTTGGGGGCCACCAGGACCGAGAAGAGGTAAATGGGGAGGGATTTCAAAACATATTTGATGAGAACCAAGCAGCTTGCTATATTGAGGGTGCGATGGGTCCAGTTGGATAACCTGGTTTCCATTTTTTCCAGCAGGGCTCGCCAGGAGGAATGATTGATGGCGGAGTCAGTAAGAGGGGCTCCTAGGTATTTGGAGGGAAAATATGTGATGGGGAAGCCTAGGATATGGGAAATGTTGCGCTGAGAGAGGGGGAGGGGCATGAAAGAAAAGGATTTTCAATTTATCAGGTTTGACCTCAGTACTGGAGGCTTCAGAGAAGGAATCTAGAAGAGATTTGAGGGTGCAAGCTTCCTGGACTGAGGGGTAACCCATAATCATATTTTCATCCACAAATTGTTGATGGGAGGAGGGGGGAAAGTTGTGGAGGGGTAAACCATGCAGGGCACCTGACTGGATGGAGCTTTTGAGAAGGCAACCCAGTCCTTCAGCCATGATGATGAAGATGAAGGGTGAAAGAGGGTCCCCTTGTCTGATTCCTCTTGAGGGGTTGAAGGTTGCAGAGGGAATGCCATTGAAAAAAATGGAAAGAAAAGGAGAGGTGATGAGACTCATGATCCAACGTACCTAGGTGTGGTCTAAATCCGAAGGCTATGAGAACATTTTTGATATAGTCCCAGCTGAGTTTGTCAAATTCCTTGGAGAGATTGATTTTGAGGAGCATGCCCAATTTTTTGGAGATTTTGAGAAAGTGAATGACCTCATGGATTAAGATGATGCCGTCAAGGATTTGCCTGCCTTCAACATAACCTGTTTGCTTCGGGGAGATGATTATGGGGATGATATTCTTCAGCCTATTATTGATAACTTTGGAGATTGTTTTGTAAATGACATTGTAGAGAGCTATAGGCTTGTACTTACTTGGCGAGGCTGCATTGTATTCTTTTGGAACCAAAGTGATAACAGTGGCATTAAGCTCTGGAAGAAGCCAGTGAGTGGTGTGTGATTCCTCCACTACGTCCCAGACTTCGTCTCGGATGGTGTCCCAGAAGAAGTGGAAGAAGTTGGTGGCAAATCCATGAGGACCTGGACCTTTCCCGACTTTTAGCTGGAAGACGGCTTGCTCTTTGGTGGCTTTGAGTAGCAATCGGTTGTGTTCGTCCGTTATCAGCTTGGGAATGTGTTGGGTGATTTTCCCAATGGCCTCATGCCTTTGATGATTGGGTTCTTGCATAATGTTCCTGAAGTAGTTGCGCAGCTCCTCCGTAATGTCCTCTTGCGTTTCCAGTCGCTCTCCAGTTTGGTTTTTGAGGATAGTGATTTTGTTATGCATCCTGTGCTTAATAGTGGATCGGTGAAAGAATTTTATATTTCATTTTCCCTCTTTAAGCCAATAGATTCTTGATTTTTGTCTCCATAGGATTTCTTCCTGGATCCTTCTTTCTTCCATTTGAGTAGTTAGGGTCTTCTCCTGGCTCTCTGACTTCGCTGAGCGTCCTTCCTAGATAATAGTTTGTTGCAACTTAGTCATTTTTTCCTCCAGCTATTTTTGGTCTGTGAAGATATTTCCAAAGTTTTATTTGTTCCAAACCTCAGTTTACCTTTGAGCATTTTCAGCTTTGTCTGGAAGTGGAGAATTTTAGTGCCTTGCATAGGTACTAGGGAGGACCACCATTTGGAAACCATTTCCTTGAACCTTGCGTGCCGAAGCTAGTAGTGTTCGAAGTGAAAAGGTTTGGGAGCATGCTTGCCTGGTCGTAACCATTGAAGTTGTATTGGCCAGTGGTTAGAGCCTGTAGCGGGGATGATGGTAGCAGCTATGTCTCCCCCCCAGACGGATGAAGTCTTCTGTGATGAGGAATCTTTCCAATCTGGAGGCTATCTGGTGGGCACCTCCTCTTTTATTATTCCAGGTGAAGACTCCATTGGAGGTTTGAAGATCGATGAGGTGGTTTCCTTGAATGAAATTCTTGAAGCCATTACTATCCAAGTCCAAATGCATCCTTCCTCCTTTCTTTTCCTGTAGATTTGTTATCATATTGAAGTCTCCTCCCAAGAGCGAGAGTGGATAGGCCTTATGTTTATTGAGTTTAGCTATGTTATCCAGAAGCTCCGATTTCTGATGGATATTATGGGGAAAGTAGACATTTGTGAGCAGACCATGGATATTCATGCCGATTAGGTGAAAGTTGGCCTAGATAAAGTGTCTGTTAGCATGAAAGTTCTCTAGGGAGATGATTTGGGGGTTCCAGATGATTGCCAAGCCTCCAGACACACCGTTGGCATCAAAAGCTATTGTATTTCTAACTTTCCATATTTTTTTGAAGATTGTATCAAGAGTAGAGCTGGAACATTTAGTTTCTTGCATGTAGAATATTGCAGGGAGTTCCTCAATAATTCTCCTCTTTATTATCCTGTGCTTAATGGGGCTATTGAGCCCTCTTATATTCCAAGAGATGATCTTCATTGGGTGGGATTGGTGGTGTAGGCGAAGAATCTTGTCAACTTGGGGAATCACCCTGAATCCACCATTTCTTTGCCTATTTTTATTGTTCTTTGCAGAGTTGTTTTCCTGCCCCTTTTGCGGGAATCTTTCATGAAGTATTTTGTGTTTATGAGAGTACCCCCCTGAATACCCAGAGAGGGGAGCTACTACGCTCGGGCAAGGATTTCTTCCATCTTTTGGACCTGTTGCTCAGGTATTGATCTGAAATCCTTCTTATTGCAAGCATCCTCTAACCCTATGAGATCCAGGCCCTCAAGGTCAATGTTTTCTGGTTCTTCCTCCATGGCTTTTGGGATCGTCTCCGTCATCTGTTATTTTCCTTTTGACGAAGGGTTTTCCCCTGCGAAGCTAGCGGTTTGAGGTTTTAGGAAGGTCTCGAGAGGGACCTTGTTCTTTTGAGATTTTGAGGATTGGGCCTGCTCCATAGAGGTGTGCCTGGCTTCGTTGACTGGTTCATTTTCGTTCTCATTTAGCTGATTTAAAGCTGCGAAGCTATTTCTAGTCGTAGGTCCTTTTTTATTCTGATGAGGGGCGGGTCTCTTATTGTTTCTTTTCTTACTTGCTACCTTCGTGAATCCTTCTGCTTCTTGATCGTTGGATTTCTTTTTAGCCACCACTTTTTTTTTTGGGGGACAATCTCTGAAGAGATGCCCTTGTTGGTGACACTTCTTGCATCTGAAAGGAATATGCTCATAATCTATCGTTTGTTTCCATTCAAAATCTGCGTGCAACAGACTTACCTCACCTCGTAGTGGTTCCGCCAAGTTCATGTAGACGTAGATGCGGGCATATTCTGCATAGCGGTTGATCTTGGTCTCCTATGCGATCATGACGAATTCACCTAGAGCATTACCTATGTCTCTGAGGGTCAGCTCATCCCAGTAATCCTTGGGGAGAGAGTAGAGACGAATCCAGACCGGAGCCCATGTAAGATCCTATTTGTCAGGGTTGAATCGGTCCGTCCAGGGTCGGAGGTATAAGCCTGCAGTGTTGAAGAAGTAGGGGCCTTTGTCCATGATCCCATCTTTATCTTCAGTGCATGTGAAGAGCACATTGAAGAAGCCCTTAGCACACAGATGTAGATCAATGTGGCCTTTGGGTTTCGACTTCAAAGCTATCCATCCTCGAAACACTTTTTCTATGGGCCATAAGCCCATGAACTTGCCTATCAACGCAATATCCTTCATGAACTGGATTCTTCCATTGATGCGATGTGCTGGGAACTCGAACATTGTTTTCTTGGGGTTCTTCAAAATGCATGTTGCTGAATTAGTATTCGCTTCTTCTGCTGCTAGTGTGTTTGTATTATGCGCTGTGGGAGTCGCCCCTGTAGTGTCATGAGACGGGCTAGAGTTTTTCTTATTGATGGTATTAGCCCCTGTCGCTGCCCCTATAGGAGGCTGGCCTGTAATGGGGGGAGCAACAATTCCCCCACTGGAGTCAGTCATCAGTAAGCCTCAAGTTGTCCAGGAGAGGAATCGTGTCCTAAAAGTTTGGGGATGGAGGTATGCCTCGGGCAGCCAATGTGGAATCCACCAAACCCTAGGTCATGACGGTCGGCCTGGTGCAGAGCTCCATTAGGGTTAGGACTCAATTTCTAACACATTGATTTCCATGACCCCGGACCCAATATTGAAAGCATAACCAATTATAGATCTTCTATTATCTAGATCACCAACTGATCCGATCATGGGTCGAGTACTACTCTAACCATCGTGTATGGTATGAATATCTTTTAATTGACTATGGCTTATACAGGTTTAAATGAGAATGTTAGTCCATCAATTATAGTGCATAAACACATAAACATAAATAAACGAACTTAACATATCAAGAAGCACAAACACATAAGAAAGAGAGAGACAACCAATTGGTAACGGAATTCACCCCTCCATCTCTCTGGGGCTACATCTCCAGATCTGCTTCAATTGGAATGCAGATCCTCTATATTCCTTCTTCAAAGTAAGATTTTCTTACATTCAAGCTCTATGGCCGAGCATTAGCCAAACACTATGGCTCTCAATGGCGGATTATTCTCTCCTTTATTCCCCTCTTCTCATGGTTTACATAAGGACTATATATAATTTTCCCTCACCCACTCTCCAACAAAGAGCATTAATTACAAGACCCACAATTGCATGGCCCAATTACAAGGAAGGAAAAATAAGATCCTTGAAAGTAGGATCTCCAAAAATCTCAAGCTCATAAATGGGGAAAGTCTTAAAACCACCGAAAGACTCTTCAACCATGCCCTTGATTCTCTCAACCTAGAATTGAGAAAAATAGAGAATTGGTGTGAGGTGATTTCTCACATAAAAACCAATTTCCCTAATTATATTAACGAATAATATGTGAGGAAAATTTCTCTCACAATTATTAATCATTTATGTCAATAATGCATGGTTTTTAATAAAAATGCATAATTAAATGCATAAGCATAATTTCACCCACTTAACTACTTGTCACAAACTTCAAATCAACATGGTGCAAAACTCTTTTCATGTGTGAAGGTCCTTTCAGATCACCAACCCAATCTGAATCTGAATAGCCTGTTAATTTAACATAAAAAGAATCAATATATTTAATGCCAAAATTTATGGTTCCTTGAAGATACCTTAGGACACCTTTTGCTGCCACCTAATGATTTTCAAGAGGTTTTTTTCATGAATTGACTCAACGCACTAACTGAATATGCTAAGTCAGGTCTTTAGAACCATCATCACTTTGAAATTTAACATTTTGTTGTAGAGGTACTGAAGCAACTTTATACTAATCCATTCTAAATTTCTTCAACAATTCCCTGGCCTACTTTCCTTGAATAACGAAATTTTGGCCATAATATCTCCAGATTTCAAGACCCAAACAATAATGAAATTCTCCAAAGTCTTTCATTTCAAATACATGTGACATATGCATTTTAATTTCTTCAACCAATTCATCATAATTTCCATTAACAATTAAATCATAAATATATATGGAAATTAACAAAATCTTCCCATTTGAATCAAATTATGTATACATAGTTGAATCTTTTTTACTTCTCTTATAACCATGTTGTAATAAGAAAGAGTCTATTTTCTCATACCAAGATCTAGGAGCATGCTTGAATCCATACAATTCCTTCTTTAATTTACAGACCAAATGTTCCTTCCCATTTTTAATGAACCCTTCAGGTTGTGTTAAATATACCTCTTCCTTCAACTCTACATTTAGAAAAGAAGATTATACATCTAGTTGGTGTAAACTCCAATGGTACTTTCTAACAATAGCTATTAACATCGTAATAATATTTAATTTAACTATAGGAGAAAAATTCTCCTCATAATCAATTCCTTCTTTCTGTGAGTACCCTTTGGCCACCAACCTAGCTTTATATTTGTCCACACTACTATCTGCTTTGAACTTAGGTTTATAAATCCATTTACAACTTATGGGATCTTTTCCTTTTGTAACTTCAACTAATTCCCAATTCTTATTTTTAATTATGGACTCATACTCTTCTTTCATAGTTTCCCTCCATTCATCATGCTGATTTGCTTCATTATAATTGATGGGCTCAACAACATTTAAAATACTAGCCATAAGAGCATAATATTTGTACCTTGCACGTAAGTGAGTGTGCCTACCTGATCTCCTTGGTAACATACTCGCCTCAATTATGCCATGTGTGATTTCTTTCTCTCCTTTGAATTAAGTTCAACTATTGAATGTATGCATATCGTTGGATTCTTCCTTTTGTTGTTGTTGCTGTAAATGGCCGTCTTTGGCTTCATCATTGCTATCATCAATCAGTAAATGCATATGCCAATCCTCATAACTTCTGACATTATTCCTTTCATCAACCTGTTCATGGAAGATAACATATATACTCACAAATACCTTGTGATTATATGGATGGAACATCTTATTACATGCTTTAAAATTAGAACAATACCCTACAAATATGCACTTAATATCTTTTGCATCCAATTTCTTCCTATCTTCCTTAGGAATGTGTGCACAATATCTATAACCAAATACCCTTAAGTGATGGACTGCAGGTTTAAAACCATATAAAGCCTGAAATTGAGTCTTGAGATCAAGACACCTAGTTTGCCTTCTGTTCTTTAAGTAAACTGTAGTACCAACAGCTTCTGCCCAAAAACCATTGGATAGGTTCTTACCTTTCATCATGTTGTGTGCACATTCCACCAGAGGTTTGTTATGTTCTTTCTGCAACCTCATTTTGTTGTGGAGTGTGGGGTACTATAAACTATTGTGATATCCCATGATCTCTGCAATATTTGATGAAATTTCCAAGTCTATATTCTCCCCCTTGATTTGAGCAGATAATTTTGATGACTTTCGATGTCTGCTTTTCAACCATATTTCTGAATTCTTTAAAATACTAGAAAGCATCACTTTTCCTTCTAAGAAATTATACCTAGGTATATCTTGTGTAGTCATCAATAAATATCAAAAAATAATAAGTTCCACCTAAGGATCTTTTCTGCATGGGTCCACATATATTAGTGTGCACAAGTTTGAGTATATATTTCTTTCTCCTATTTAAACTAGAGGGAAATTCATACCCATGCATTTTTCCAAGTGCACATCCTTCATAATCAATATATTCATTTCTTAAAATAGGAAGTCCATTGACCATGCCTTGTTTTTGTATCATCAATTAGTCATGAAGGTTGATGTGACCAAGCCTTTGATGCCAAAGATCCTATGTTGTCATAGTCGTTGAAGTTAAAGCTTGATGTGGCACGCTTGTAACATTTAACTTATACAGGCCTCCAACTCATACTCCTGATGTGACCGAATTCTAATGATCTAATAAATCATTTATAACACAATAAGTTTTGAAAAAATCTACCTTTAAATTATGATCTGCAATCATGGAGATACATATCAAATTCTTTTTAATACCAGGTACATACATGACATTATGGATGCGCCTGATATTACCATTAGGAAATATTACAAGAATATCTCCATACCCTTTAATTTGATATGCTTTGTCACCTTTAAGGTAGTTGTTAGCACCATTGCTAGTATCCTTAAAAAATTTATACCAATGTTTATTACTTGTCATATTAGTGGATGCTTGAGAATCCACAAACCAAATTTCAGCCTCATTGGTCTCAGCAGAAAGAGCAGCATCAAACACAAATAATTTAAGATAATGATTTTTATATTTTCCAGCAAAATGCCATGTATTCCTTTTGTGTCTATGTCTGGTTTCATCAATCTTCTTTTTATAACAATCCCTAGAAATATGACCAGTTCTACCACAGTAAAAATACATAATTTCTGAATCATTTCTAGTGGATAACATACCTTGAAATGGCTTTTTCTGAGATGGACCACTACTTTTCTGTCCTCCTCCTGGTTCCCCTTTGAAGAACTTTTTCTTCTCCACCAATGTCAGATCTGTATTTTGAGGCTTCGAGTTCATATGCCTCTCTTCTTCCTGCATCAAAATCCCTGTCAACTCTTCAAAGGTAGGAGCTTTCTCCCTCGCCGCAAGCTCTGTAATGAATAATCTGATAATCCTCTATTATACCATTTAAGGTAATTGAATTGTGACGAGGTTAGTGTTGGAAAGTTTCTCCCCTATGTCGCCCAACTTGTCTCTCAGTTATTTGATTCATGAGATGAATGCAACAACATATTAATTCTCCTCCATTCTAATGGAGAGAATCTTACTCTTCAGAAATCTCAGTTCTTTGATTTGTGACATGAATGCAACAACATATTCATTCTCCTCCATTCTAATGGAGAGAATCTTACTCTTCAGAAATAACTCGATTTGTATTCTTTGTTTCATACAACTCCTTGAGTGTCACCCAAATATCATTATAGGTTTTACATTCTCGAATGTGAGGGATTATGTTGTCTTTTACAGACATCTTCAACAACACGTTCACTTTATTTTCTCTCTTCTCCCAATCTTGAATTGATGTGGATATGGCACCTCCGGCTGTAGTCGGCTTTCCTTCGTCCTCATTTACAATTTACCATGCACTCAAACCCTCAAGAAATATATGCAACGTGAACTTCCAGATGGGGTAGTTTGACCCATCGAGTTTATTTCTCTCATTAAGATATGCCTCTGCAATGTGATTATTCATTGTGGCAAAACTAGTCGATCTACGAATCCAGCTCCAGATCTTCTAGCAGTTGATCTACGGATCCACCTTCATATCCACCAGCAGTTGATTTATGGATCCACCTATAGATCCTCCACCAGTCGATCTACGGATCCACCTCCAAATCCTCCAATAGTTGATCTACGGATCCACTTCCAGATCCTCCAACAACACCAAATCCGGGTGCTACAGATCCAACTCCTGACAGATGGGCTTCAAAAAACACTAGACAAGAGCACCAACACAAGCACTTTTGGTCTCGATCCACCCCTAATAGGAAAAAAATAGTTGTGCTGAAGGTCGAGTTGATAAAAAATTTAATAAGGACTCCTGCGTGAGTGCAGGTATTGCACCTAAATTAGTGTTAAACAACGTGATCTCTCCTATGTAATGCATCGTTGGTAGCATGACTTTTACTATGTAATGGAGAAATTTTGTTTCACAGTTGCGTGTGTGTCCTAGATTAGAGTTAATTCCTATTTTCTAGGAGATACTTTGATCTCCCTAAATTGAAAGTAAACTTATATATTTCTGATTTAATTATTAGTTGAAAGGATGATACTGCTTGGGCAGTGTCCAAGTGTAGCTTGCTCACATGTGAGCTCCTAGTTTCAGTTTATAAGTTTCATTCCAATTTCATCTTTCCATTTTTAACAGTTTGCTTGCATCTCTAGAAGTTTCATTTTCTAATATGCAAAGTAGGCCTCTTTGTTGCTCCTTTGGTTGCTTGCCTTTGTCTCTAGTTGGATTTTGTTTTTTTTGTTTTTTATTTGTTTTGTTTCTTCTTTGTGATGTTAGGCCTAGTCATTTATAGTTGTAAGTTATTTTTTTTTTCTATGTTTGTTTTGTTTCTTCTCTGTGGTGTTAGGCCTAGTCATTTATATTTGTCATTTTTGCTAGCAATATTTTGTATTAGAAAATTTGTTGTGAATTGGGAATCACTTTAGTATCTTTGTTTGTATGTATTAGGAATGTCTTCGTCTCTCTAGTAGTGGTGGAGGTATGTTTTCTCCCTAGAAATTGAGAATTGGGATATATAAAAAGTTCTACTTTCGTTTTAATGGAAGATGGTTGGCTTTTTTAAGTGGAAAGAAAAAAAATCCCTAAAATCAATCTTGTCGTGTATATAAATGTACAATTAATTTTAATATTAGATTAATTATACATCCATGCCTGTGCTCATACACACCGTAACAAGAATACAGAGAGTCTCGATACCTCTTTTATGACTATCGATGCGTTGTCACAAGGAAAATTATTTTTCTTGAACAGAAGCAGTTATATTTATTGAAATTTGCTAGAAATTAAGGCTGCTTCAATCAGAGCTGCTTGCACATATATATGTATATAGCATGTCTGACTTATTAATGACCCTAATTTTACATAGAGTAGGATGACGATTCCTGTGATGCCTCTTCATCCAGGATAGAGTACGACGTTGAAGGATTGGAAGCCCAGCAGTTGTTCCGGATCTCTCCCTCGCTTCCTGTGAGCACATCCAGCTGACTCATTTTGAGCATGCTCAGCACAAACTGTTGAAAGAATAGGCTCTGGTTCGCCTCAAAGTTGATGACAATGTTGCGGGTTCGAGTGTCGGTGTACAGACTCTGGTCGGACGTGAAGAGGGTCTGCTTGTTGAGGAGATTGACGTAGTATTTGTTGTCAAATAAATTTGGAGTCAGGATATCTAAGTTGGTGGTGTTAACGGTGGTACTGGTAGGGCATGTGAGATAAAGATTCTTAGCGAAAGTTTGGTCCATGGTGGGATCCTGCATTTGGGTACCAGTGGTGCTGTTATATAGTCTGTTATCGAAGGAGGAGCAGTTGCCTCTGCCAATTGTATGTCCTCCTGATCACCCACATAATAATAAATGATAAAATTTCACCCAAGTCAATGCACGGAAATCGAACGTGGAACCATCCACCAAAAAAAAAAAAAATCAAAAGCAAGAAAGAAAAAGGAAAGTTTAGTGGTACCTGAAAGGGCTACCAGATCTGTCAAATTCAAACCTTTGGGATCGAAAAAGCTGATGAGTTGCGTTACGTTGGAGGTTGGGCCAGGCAAACTGGCCAGAACCGTAGATTGATTGGCGAAGGTAAGGCTGTCCCTGCGCCCTAGTGGTAGGGGATAGTATGGCCCTCCAGCCTTCACCAAATACAGTACATATATATTATTATATAAGCAAAAACCCTAAATGGCCAAAATTAAATTAGCATTGTTGGCAATAAATGTTAGGCGAGAGAGAGAAAATGAGTTACTATTGCGACGGAGTCCCGGGCCGCCAAGGCAACGATGTCAGCACACGACACGATGCCGCTGCACGCAGCTTCTACGTACTGTTTAATGTCGTTGATGATTTTGAAAGCCTGTGCTCTCAGTGACAAGTTGGGCGCAGCTGTTTGCTCACCCGACGTTGAGTTCAGCAAAACTGACCCGTCGCATCCCTGTAATCCACAAGTTAGATTAATTAATTAATAGTTACTCAATGACACTTATACATTAATTCATAATAATCCAATATATTTATCAAAACTGGGTAATCTAACTAATAAACAAAATGACTATTTTATAGGTATATTTTCTCATCAATTTTACTCAAAATTTAATAGTATTTTTAAGAATTATAAGTTAAAATTGTTTAATAAACAAAATACAATAGATATTTCAATGTTTTTTCTGCATATTGTAGAATGTTGAAACCCTTGAATCCATTTATGTATTTAAAAGTGCATTTTAAACAATAAAAAATTATAAGGAAAAAAACTATTTCATCTATTCGCTAAACTATCATTATTATACATCTCAAGTTACTAAAATTAAATAAATTATACAATGTAACTAAATTATAAATTTATTTAAATTAATTATTATTATTTTTATCATTATTATTATTAATTTTTTAATCATATAAATAATAAAAATATAACTTATACAACTTAACCATTAGTGTCACTCAAGCTAAATTTAATTAAAAGAGAAAAATGCACAATTATTTTGAAAAATAAATCTCACCCATTAATTTGTGTATATTACTTAAAATATTCTAGAATATTTTATGGTGTTTAAATTTCTACTCTCTACCTAATTGATAATTAAATTAAAACCTTTGAAATCTTATTCCAAATAAACACTCATAAACTGATAATTAATTAATAATAATATGTACTATCCATGTTTAAAACCCTTGAAATCCTATTCTCAAATAAACAGCCCCAACATAATTAATTAATAGTAATATGTACTATCCAGGTTTAAGTTTGAGTAGGAGTTGAGTGTTTTTATATGAGAGCAAGCTGGCTATTTTTGTCCAAATATAATGATATTACTTTTAGTAAAATGGTAAAGTTTAATTATTTAAAATACGTTTTAATGCATAAATAAATTCAATACTCCTAAACATATATGAAATATTTGCTATGTTATGTAGATTACTATAACACTATTAAAAACTCTAAAAAATATTTACTAAATTTAAGACAAAATTACCCCATATATATATATATATATATTAAACTATTGTTTTTTTATATCACTCTTTGTAAATAAAAAAGAAAAAAATGTAAAAAGAAATGAAAAAAAACATAAACTTATGAACAAAATGACCGGTTTGCAACATTTTTTTCATATAATTTCATTGCAATAATCTTTAAATTGCAATTTCAACAACCCAAAATTATTATCTAACCATTTTTGAAAGCTCCATTAAAATGGTAAACACTTCCCCAAAATCACACACAGGGAACTCTGCATCCATTCTATGTTCTTAAATAAAAAATTAATAATATAAAAAGGAAAGAGCACTAATTATAATAAATATATATACACAAATTTACATACTCAAATATTAACTCAATTTATGTAAATATCAGGAGACATACATCTCCATTTTGCTTTGTTCTTCCACACGATGTTAGGCATAGTAACAATATATACCTGGACAAAACAGTCATGGAAGTGGAGCCTGAGCAAGCCTGCAGCCTGTGTGATGTCTGCACTCAAATACACTTCCATGCGCTGCCACACTATCGACTCCACTGACGGGCAACTCGTGTTGTAGAACGTCCAGGAAAGACCCGCCACGGGACTTGGCAGAGCGTTCACAGCGCCACCATATAATACAATCACAACTATAGAGAGGAAAACAGTGGCCGGAGTCATATTTGCCTTTTGCTTTGATAAGTAATACATTTTTCGATCCTGCTGCGTTATGTGAACATTGCTATTATCAACTGCAAAATTCCAAATTCAAAGAAAAATCGGTACATGATATGTAACAATAAAGCAGATCCAGCTCTTAAATTGTTGGTCAAATTCTAACAAAATTAAGTCCACTGCACATAAAATTATATCATACTGCTATGGCTATATGGAGGCTTACCCGCATCAATTCAACGAAATTGCTGGTCTTTCGGATAGGTAAGAACTCTGATTGTCAAGGTACATTTATAGGCCAATATTCAGAGCGAAGGTTCAATTTTTCAAAGTTGTGTGAGGTGTGGAACCCACCAACAACCTGTTATTCGCATCTAACGAATGTAGATACCTTAGAGAGGGGGGACCGCGTGTGGCTAGCATTCATGGATGGAATTTGATAGGCAAATTGAAAAAATAAAATTTATAAAATATTTATGATTTGAATATGAGTTATTGAAGCGTGAAAATATTTAAATTTAATGAGTAGGTTTGTTTTAAACTTCTAACTAGATTAACTTTACAAAGCAACTATTACTTTTTTTCTTTGTAATATAAATTGAATAAGTTTATTTTGAAATTTCAACCTTAGCTACACAGAACAATAACTACTTCCCCTCTCTACCTCAAAAATTAACATAACCTCCCCTATATTATAAATCCAAAATGGTCCAACAATTAAGTGCCGAGGTTTGGTTGCTACAAGTACCCTTCCAATATAGAGCAAAACTATGTACACATGATAACTAACCTAGCCATCCCTAGTTTATTCCATTGAAAAAAAATAACTATTATTTATTCCCATTAAATGCACTTACACATCAAAATCCTAACCAGGCGCCGAGTCCAATAATGCGCCGAGGCCACGCCGCCATTTAATATTGAAATGACTGGATTCAAATTCATACCAAACAAATTTAAAATATAAATCATAGATTATATTTTCGCATGAAAGAAAGATAATCACAACCGACAGTCATTTTGGAAAGTACCGATATCTTTTTATAATCATGGTTTATTTTTTATATTTTTTAAACATATTAAATAGAGTGGGATAAGGGTCCCCCACATTTTTAACCCCGTGGTCCTGCGCCTTTCCACCTTTTCGATTGGGACCCACACATGTCCACAAACATCTATTGGATGATCAATTGCTGGTCGGAACATAGTGGGTTAGAAATAATGATGATGATAAGAAGAAACGGGAACATTGCAGTGTTAGTTTTTTTTTTTAATAGCAGTGGAAGTAGTAATCATGGAGATTATATTATATTTGTTTTTTAATTATTTTATAATAATATATATGGTTTAAAGGCTAAATTTTAAAATAATTATAAAAGTGTGATATTTATATATAATTTAAAATAAAAGTTATATCACAGTGATGTATTACATACGACATAAAAAGTAATAAAAAATAAAATCAAATTTTTTTAACTTATAACTAAAAACAAATAATTATGTTTTTTTTAATTAAAATTAAAATTTTATATTTATATTAAAATTTTGTATTTATATGTAAGGTGGTAGTACATATCTATATTTTCAAAAACATTCTTTCAGTATTTTTATTTAACAAAATATATTTTACAAAATTAACCCATAAAAATAAAATTTATATATTATATTATAATTAATTGATAATAGTAATTCTTCATAATTATGTAATGTCAATCTATTTAGCTATAAGGAATATCACAAGCTCTTATTCAACTATTGATTTTTAAATCTCCTAATTTTAATTTAGGCTCTTCATTAACACAAGTTGCATCTTTATTGAGATCAAAGAGTGTTGAAAACTTGGACAACACTACGAGGGGGGTGGGGGAGGCGGGGGGAAGGGGGGGGTTTGAATCAGTATTGCAGGAATTTCACCAATTTAAAAAAAAATCTTTTACTTGTGTTAGACCACTAGGACACCATAGAGTATTTGCAGAAAATAAATAATCATGATAAGAAATAGCCTCGACAATTCACAATGCAACACAAAGAACAAATAAATTCTTCAAGGCTACTCTTTTATTGCTTCACAAGGCAAGCTACAACTTGTTACAATTCCCAAGATACAACCAACAAGAAGCTACAACTCCATGATTGATCAGCTACAACGGAATGGAGTTGCAACCCCAACTGTTTACCAGCAACCATTAGAAGGAGCACCAACCCCTGATTTTGCAAGTTACAACTTGTTTGGCATTCACTGGTTCATTTTTCATCCATTTTCATTCTAGAAACACTAACTACCAATTCTACCTTCAAATTAAACAATTTCTTCAATCACCAACACCTTCACCAATCTCTGATTAATGAGAAAACACCAAGATCTATCTCTTAGCAGTATCAACCCTAATTACCAATGCATTCCATGTATCTCTGAAACACCTTTTAGATACTAAGATTGGTCTATGTTTCACCCTTGATGCATACCACCATCATACATCATGTGCACCAGTGAAGGCTCACACACTCTATGCAACACTCTGATGCTCTTTCATAATTTGTTGCACTCATCAATCACTTTGTTGCTCAAAATCTTCTTTTAAAGAATTCTGGACTGATATTTTTGGCATTATACTTGAGTTATCTTGCCCTTTGATATATTGCATGGTTTTTCTTATTTTTTCCTTTATCTTATTCAAGTTGGTCCTTTAAATTTTCTCTTCATGTTATCTTGAGGTCCTCTAAAAATCTCATCCTTTTTTGTGAGTTTTTTTGCTAGTTTCAGTCACTTTTGGCCTTTTACAGGTTTAGCTAAGGTTAGCTAAAGATAGCGACCCTCCACACTTGGCCAAAAATGCCAAAAATTTGTCCTTCACTGTAAGTTGACCAAAACAACCTATTAACAAGTAGTTCTACCAAGAAAAACCTCCAAAAATAGTTGTCGACCCATCCACACTGTTATCAGGATCATCCTGCCAAAAATAGTTTCCATCACATCATTCCATGCCAAACCTTAAGGCTTTTTAACATGTCGATACCATTAAAAATAGAATTACTGCTAAATAGAGCTTCCTCAAGCCTTTTTCTTTTGTAACATGAATGTTTCCGAAATCTGCTTATTTTAGTCCTTAGCCCCATGTTTTCCTTAAGTGTTGAAGGTTTTCCTCATGTGACCGAGTCTTGTGACCGACAACTGAACACTTAGGTGCTAAACCCTTCAAGGCCCTATTGGGGGCCTATTTCGCTTTGTAAATGGCTTTGTGCCCTTGGTCATATTTAAACACGAAATGACCAAACATAAGCTCCAATGATCGTAACTCCTTTACCTGACACTTTGATGAAATGCAATTCCTAAAAGGTTACGGAGTTCCAGGTTTCCAAGGATGGCCCACAGTTTCCATGTGTTGTCCTCCTACATACCTTCGACTGTTTGTCCCACTATTATCCCGTATCTCTTATTAATAAAGTTATGGGCTTCCGACCTTCTGAGTTTTCTCTGCTATTGTTCCCTACTTATTGCACCCCTGATGCTTTCTAATAATTCCAATTCTAAAAAGTTACGAGATTTTTGGGTTCTAGGATTTTAGGGTTCCGACCCTACTGCGTCGCCACTCTAATTTTCGTTACAGGGTTCTAGGCAAGGAAAATTTTGAAGGGAAGAATTTTATCTCAAAATTTAGCAAACTTGGTGAATCTTACTAGTCCCTAATAACCAAATTTTAAAATGTTTGATTATAATTTTGTAAAAATGTTTAGATTTCTAGCTATTTTATATTAGACAATATATAATATTTCCAATTTTAAAGGAAAAATAATTTTATACTATAAAATTTGGGTGAATTCATTTTTAGAGAAATTGAAATTGGAAAATGTTGTTTTTGGAAAAAGCATGGAATATTAGACCACCTATGAATATTATCCCCTAAAATTTTCCCTGTTTACGGGCTTCTGGGTCTTTGGGGTTTCAAGCTTTCGGCCCTGTTGTGCCACTCTAATATTCATTACAGGGTTTCAGGCTTCTGGCTTTCAGCCCTGCTACCCTCGCTTAATTTTGTTCCGAGCTTCCAGGATTTTGACCTTTCAAGCTTCCGGGGTTCAAGGATTTTGCTCATCTTTGACTTTTGTAGGCCCAACTTTGACTGCCTCTATCTCTCGATTGAATAAGTCGTTTTCAAACTTCTATATGTCATTGGAAATATCTTTAAGAGAAATTTTCAGTTGGGTCAGTCTGATGTGGCCTTTGAGCTCATTTGCTGCCTGAAAAATGGCTTCACACACTCTATTATTCTTTGCAACTTTACCCTTCTTCTTATTCCTGGAACCTACTTTTCTCAGACATCTCTTTGACATTTGTGCCACCTATTGACAACATATTTCAAACCATCTGCTTAATGGACACCTTATTTCCATTAATGAATATCTTGTTGACATCAATGACAACATATTTCCAACCTTCTCCCCATTTTGTATTCGGATGACAACACCAAGATCGAACAAAACATCCTTACCAAAACATGTCAACATTTCATCCTTTGAGTGTTGCTCCCCCTGCGATGAAATTATCTTATTCTTTGTTGCTCCATCTGTTGTTCCTTAAGTTATGGGTTGTTCACTAACACCTCTCATTGTACTCCTTTATCAGAATGTTATTATCCCTCCCCTTATTCTTTTTTTTATCACCATTATCACTCCTCTTTTGACATCAGTGACAAAGACACCAACATACTCCCCCTGTCGCCATATTCTTTCTGGAAACAGTAATTCTCCATCATGTGGATCCTATGGAAAAGGCATCTTCATCATGATATGCTAAAAATACAACAACTTCCTTTCTTCCTCTTGAAGGAAGAGTTAGTGTAGGGATATGACAGGAACTCCCAATCTTTGCCTCAAATACTCGAATTGTTATCTAGGGATTGACTTGGTAAAAATATTAGCAACTTATTAATTTGTAGGAACATACTCCAATTTCAAAGCCTGATCTACAACTTTCTCTCGTAATAAGTGATACTTGATTGGAAGATGCTTTGTCTTCGAATGAAACACTAGATTATTTGACATGTTGATTTCACTTGCGTTGTCACAAATAATGGGAATAGGTTGATCATAAAACGCTTGTACATCCTGCAAGGTTTTCTTCATCCACAAAAGTTGAGTGCAACAAGAAGTTTTTTCAATATATTCTAGTTTAGTTGTAGATAAGTAAATGGAAGCTTGCTTCTTGCTCAACCATGAGACTATAATTTCTCCAAGAAATAAAGTACCACCACCTGTGTTTTCTTAAGCATCTACATCACCTTGCCAATCAACATCAATCTAAATATTTACATCTGGAGTACCACAGTCCATAGTCCATCGCTGCTTTGAGATATCTTGTTGGTTGTTAATAGGTGGTTTTGTCTAAGGGTAGCTTGAAATCTTCCAACTATAGCAATGCCTTGCATGACATTTAGTCTTGATGTTATCAAATATAAGATACTGCCAATGATGGATCTATATAAAGTCTGGTATACTGATGGAGATTCATCCATATTGCTAAGTTTGCAACTTGTCACCATTGGAGTGCTCACTAAGGAGCATTCTTTCATGCCAAATTTCTTCGTCACTTCTTTGAGATAGTTGCTTTGAGAGATAAAAATTCCTTTGGGTGTCTGTGCAATGTGAAATCCAAGGAAATAATAAAGCTCTCCAAGCATTGACATTTCAAACTCGACCTTCATATCAGCTACAAATTCATTGGTCAACAAATTTGAATCACTAGAAAAGATGATATCATCAACATATACAACCAGGAAAATGAGATTGTTGTCCTTTAATTTGACATATAAGTTGTTGTCAGCTGCACCTCTTTGAATCCACACTTGAGTAGGTAGTTTTATAGCTTGGAATACTAAGCTCTAGGGGCTTGCTTGAGACCATATGAAACCTTTTTAAGTCTGCAAATGTAATCTAGTTTCTCTGTCAGCTAAAAAATTATGGTTTCTCTATGTAGACCTGTTCATATGTCTCTCCATTGAGAAAATTAGATTAAATTGACATCCATTTGATAGATTTTGAATTTCTAAAAGCAAGCAAATACCAAAAAAAAAATTATTTCTTCTAATCTAACAACAACAGAAAAAGTTTCATTAAAATCCAAGCCTTCTATTTGAGCATAGTCTTTACATAGTAACCTATCCTTGCTTCTTACCACTTCTCCACGGTCATTTAATTTATTCACAAAAACCCACTTTGTGCCAATGCGATTCTTGTTAGCAGATCTTGGAACAAGTTCCCAAGTCTAATTTTTCTCTATTTGGTCCAAATATTCATTCACTTCCTTTAACCAATATTGATCTTGACTGGATTGAACAACATCTTTTGGTTCATCCATGGACAAAAGGGCAACATGTGCTTGTTTGAGGCAATCTAACAACTTCCTTCTTGTCTGCACCCTACAATTTAATTCACCAATGATATAATTAGTTGGGTGGTGTTTTTGTACATACCTTGGGGGGTATTTAGCTTGAGGACTAGAGGGTTTTTCATCATTTTCTTTTGTAGCTACTTCACCATGCTCCTCAATAATGTTCACTAGTTCATCATCTCTGGTTTTTGCAGGTTGTCTCTCTTCTTGATCAACATGCTCATCCACCTTTACATTGATACAATCAATGATCCTCTTGGTGACTTCATTGTAGCATTTGTATCCTTTACTATTGTGTGAGTATCCTAGAAAAATGTCTTCATCTTCTCTGGCATCAAACTTGCCAAGTTTTTCATCATTTCTTTTGATGTAGCATTTGCTACCAAAAATTCTAAAGTGTTTGACTCTAGCAGGTATTCCATACCACAACTCATAGGGAGTTTCACTATTCAGTATAAAATGAGATTTGTTGAGGATAACTACTATTTTCTGAATAACTTCTACCCAAAACCTTTGTTGGACATTCCTTTCGGTCATCATTGCTCTGACTAACTGTTGTATTGATTTGTTTGATCTTTATGCTACACCATTTTGTTGGGGAGTCTCTTCTATTGTAAAATTCCTTTTGATGCCATTCTTTTTATAGAATTAATAATAAAAAAATTAAAGTGAACTCAACTCCATTGTTAGACCTTATGTATTTGATTTTGCAATCAGTTTCATTCTCATCCAAGGCTTTGAACTATTTAAATTTCTCAAAAGCTTCAGATTTCTATTTGAGGAAGGCAACCCATATCATCCTGCTAAAATAATTAATTATTAGCATAAAGTATAATATACTTGTGGGTGACTACATTCTGGATGGACCACACAAATCCATGCGTACCAGCTGCAATGATTTGATGATGAGTTCTCATTTTCCTTGAATCGAACTAGAGCTTGATTTCCCAGTTGGAAAGATTTACAGATTGTATACTATGGTTTTTAAAGGCTGGAAAAATCCTTGAAAACATTCTTCTTTATTATCTTGACTATCTGATCAAAGTTCATATGTCCAAGCCTTTTGTGCCAAAACCAACTCTCATCTATCTTTGATACAACACCTTTATATCTTCTCTTTGTGCACATAGACATTATTGTATGTTCTTACAAATTCAACAACTGTCTCACATGTACCTGTGCACTTGATTTTACAATTTTTGGCTTTAAAAATCACATCATAACCTTGATCACACATCTGAGATACACTTAGAATATTATGCTTTATCCCATCAACATATAAAACATTTTTTTCTTTACCTTTTCCATTTGATAGACTGACCATTCGTTTTCCATTATTTTACTAGTAGCATTGTTGCCAAAAATCACATTACCTTTGTCAACTGGTTTCCATGTCAAAAACTTTCTTTTGTCTCCTATGATGTATCTAGAACATCCATTGTCCAGATACCAATGGAAGCTCCCACCATTATGAGCATCCAAAGAAGTATCACATTGCTCTGATTTCTCCGTTTCTTTCAAGACCTTGGGCTTTTGTTAAATTTGCTTAATTACTAGCTTTGTCCTTTTTTCATTAAGTCTGCAATTCACTACCATCTGCGCAAAATTTTGAGATTTAAAACATTGCACCTGATAATTCAGAGGATAATTTTTTTTTATATACCTGGGACTTATTTTCTTCTGTTGAAACTTTCTTCTAGATCTCAACTGCCTGTAGGAAATATTTACTCTACAATTTGTTTCTCTGTGGCCATAGTTTGTGCATGTAAAACAATAACTTGGAAAAAATATCATTGTACCTGGGTTGTCTTATGTGCTGGAATAAATTATACGCACTTCAATTTGCTTGACCAACATTTTTCTTTTGTTGTTGTTGATATTTGGATTGCATGTATCCGTTGCTACTACGTAGTCCTTTTTTTAGTTTTTGGAACGAAGGTAATTTTTTTCTTTCCTTTTAACTCAACTATGGTGTTGGACTTAGCTTCAAAGCCAAGACCACTACAATATTTAGAGACACGTTGAACCTCCAATATCTCATTTAAATCCTCAGTTACTTTACTAAGTTTCTCATTAAAACTGAGCTACATTTTGGCCTTCTCCAACTCCTTCCTTAGTAGCATGACTTCTCCTTCCATCTTCTCACATGCCTGAACCTTTTCATTCAACTGTGGTTCAAGGATTCTTGAATTTTCTTATCTTCTTTTATTTGCAAGAGAAATCGCTCAACTGCCTCAACCTTTTCTTTTATCAAGGAATCCTTTGGGACTTTATTTTTCTTCCTCAACCTTTCTATTTCATCAATAACACCTACAAGTTCTCCTTCAAGGTATACTTCTCTTTCTTCATCATCAAAATTAATAGCCTCGAGTTGCATATTTTCTATGGCAATAAACATAAATTCTTTAGAGCTTTCATCATCTCTGTCCTCATCTAAGGATTGGTTGGGTTCAATTTCCGAGGAGCTCTCTTCTTGAACATATAAACCTCTCTTCTTAGTATTATTGGTGTCCTTTTGAACCTTCTTGAATTTTTATTTAGGATCATAATCATTGTTCTTCTTTCTAGGACACTTTGATGCACAATTACCAACTTTTCCACAATTAAAACATTTAAATGGTAAGTTACCTTTATACTTTCCTTATCCTCGCTTCAGCTTCCTCACAAAGTTGGCTTCTTATTCATATGATTCACAAGATGAGTCATCATGCTCATCCTTGCAATTCTTTTCTACTGTGAAGGTTAATTCTTTATCTAAAGACTTGCCTTTCAAAATCTTCATCTCATAGGTAGTGAGTATACCAAGTAATAGATCTAGAGTAAGAGTGCTCATATTGGTCACTTATTCAATGGATGATACCTTGGGATTAAACCTTTCAATAAGAGATTTTAACATTTTTTGTACTACCACATCTTCATCTAGCTTCTCATCAAGCCCTCTTATGGTGTTCATAACTTCATCAACTCTTCAAAAGTATTTTGCAATATATTCATCATCATGAATACTTAAATACTCAAATTGCATCCTATACCCCTAGAGTTTAGCTTTATTTACCTTGTTGTCTCCTTCATAACAACTACTCAATATTTTCCCAAATAGCTTTGCCAGATGTGCAATCCATTACTTTGACAAGTTCTAATTCAGGTAGACCAACAAGCAGGGCATTCATTTCTTTAGAATTGCATGTGAATTCCAACTTTTGATCTTTGTAACCATTGTTGGGGGCCTTTGATATGCTTCTTCCACAATATCCCACACATAACCTCCAAGTAATTAAATGTAGGTCTTCATCCTCACCTTCCAAAACACATAGGTTTTTCCATTAAACATTGGTTCCCTGTTGGTAAAACCTCCTTCCTGGTTTTCCATGGTCTTTGATCCTTCCTCCATCTGTTAAACTGATTTGAATTAACTTAGCTCTGATACCAATTATTGGAAACCAAGAAAATACTGAGAGAGGGTGGGCGGGGGTGAATCGGTATTGTAGGAATTTCACTAATTTAAAAAAATATATTTTACTTTTGTTATATCACTATGACACAATAAAGTATTTTCAACAAATAAATAATCAAGACAAGAAATAAACTTAGCAATTCACAATGGGACACAAAGAAAAAATAAATTCTTCAAGACTGCTCTTTTATTGCTTCACTAGGAAAGCTACAACTTGTTATTAAAATTCTATGGCTACAACCAGTAGGAAGCTACAAATCCCTAATTTATCACCTAAAACTGAAAGGAGCTACAACCCCAATTGTTTACCAACAACCACTGGAAGGAGAAACAACCCCTGAATTTGCAAGCTACAACTTGCTTGGCATTCATTAGTTCATATTTCATCCATTTTCATACTAGAAACATTGGTTTCCATTAATTCTTCCTTCAAAATGGAACAATCTCCAATCACCAACATCTTCTATAATCTATGATTACTGAGAAAACTCTAACAGACCCGTGAAAAGGATTCATGTAATAAAAGTTAATAAAGACAAAAAATAAGACTAGGGTTAAGGTACACTTATTCCAGGCTGAATGTTAGGCAAAGATATCCTAGTGGGAATCACTCGATATGTGTTTATGGCTAAGGAAAAGTGGCAAAGGAAATGGCTAAGGCATTAAAGAGGCAAAAATTATTTTTGGCACATTTATTTATGAAAATAAAGGAAATTAGAAGAAAAGGAAGGTAAAAGTTCATAGGTTGCTTGTGAGGAGGAAATTGAAGGAAAATAATGGAAAATGAAGAAAATAGAGGCCTAATTAATAAAAAGGCTTTGGAGGATCAGTTCACACCTATTTTATGTTCAATTTTGGAGCTCTCTAATTTTACTCTCTCTCTCTCTCTCTCTCTCTTGGATACTTATAGTTTCTTGGAGCATTTCAACATTGAGCCAAGAAGGAGGAAAATAAGCAAAGGAAGGACAAAGAAAGGAAGAGTAGGATCTAGCAGATTCAACAGGAATACTTGCAGGTAACATATTGCATGTGTGATTTCCTAACTGTTTTGGACATGTGTGGCTTATGCATGCTGGTATTTGGTCATCTTACTGTCGGTGACATTGGTTTGTCGGGTTTTGATAGTCGTTTTCAGTCTTGCCTTGCCTTTTTATGGATGCCATGGTGTGTTGGGATTTTGATCTCAGTTTTGAGCTTTGGAATTTCCAGATGATTTCATAATCCATGGCGGAGGTGGTCTCAAGGAAACATTCCCAATGGCCTAGGAATCCCTTGAACGGTTTGGTGTGATGCACGATAAAGCCTGAGGGTGGTGTCTCGGTTTAGGGCCTAGTGATTTGAGATTGGATTGCAATAAATCCTAAGAGATAGGGAGACATAAAATTCCTCAAGGATAGTGATGGATTCTGGATGGAATTCCAAGTTCAGTCTGGTTTTGTGATCGGAGCATCGATTTTGGTGTGGTCACGATATGGTGAGGGTGGAGGTGGTTTAACCTCTGGATTCCATTGGTTGTTTTGGATTGGTTTATCCATAAGATCCCACATTCATGCTTGGAATATGGCAGAAGGTGACTGGCTTAGCCATTTCTATGGTCGGGTGGTATGTGGAAGTCTCGAACCTAGTCGGTTATTGCCTATGTTTAATGGAAGCTAAGTCCTCTTGCTTTTGTACTTATTAATGTGTGTATTTAATGTCGATTATCTCACTATTATTTCCATGGTTTTATGTTGGTTGAAAGCATGTTTAAATGATTGATTCATGTCATGTTTATTTCATGTATTTACTTGTAATGGGTGCAAGACCTAATTGATGTCATATATGTTCAAAGAAGAGGGTTGTGGGGTTGGCCCGCAGGGTTGGCCCCCTCCGTTCCTACCACTGGATAGTGCAAAGCCTTCAAATATAGGTTTTCTACAAACGTTTTCAACGTACAAGGCCGATGGCCCATTAGTAAAGGAGCGCAGTGGAACGAGGGAGGTCTTGGGGTCGAGCCCCGACCTCACCCCTCATAAGTCTTTTGCATCGTAATATTACACCATCAAAACCTTACATATCGCATTCCATTATAAAAATACGTCATCATCCATGGTTTAGACTATGGTCATAACTTAATACGATATGCCCATATAATTAATCCGCTCCACCATATGCGAACTTGGATATAACGGATTTTCACTGTTTAAAACATATGCGGAATTAATATAATATAAAATTTGAATTTAAATGTTATATGTGGAATTTCAGAATTAGTATAAAGTTTGGAATTAAATAACACACACACACACACAGATATATATATATATATATATATATATATATATATATATTATTCCAATCTTTAATACACATCAAAAAATAATTCCAGCACATAAATTCATGAACCTAAATTCAACCTTAAGAGGTCATTGGAAAAATTTCACCTTCACAAAACAAACTAGCGAATCCAGCAGTGACACTTGTCATAGTCCCATTGGAAAAAAAATTGAAGAAGATTCCCTAAATGTTGAATGGGCTGCAATGTCATCAGCCTGTACCTGTTCTGCAATTTTTTTTATAAATTGCCTGTTCTGAACGACAATCAGCAGACCATATCTTCCTCATCCGAACTTAGTTTTTGACGAACGAGTTATGTTAGATTCCTGGCTACGAGTTGGTCGCTTTCGTTAAGTTTGTAATAAATTTCGAGCACTTTAATTTTTGAGCTAAAATACTGAGCCTCTAATCATTCCTCCCCACTAGAAGCCTTTTGGGCCCCAAAGGCTCTCTGATTACTGAGCATGTGGATTAGGGTATTGTTCCCTCACCCTTCTAGTCTCTATCCACTTAAATTTTCCCAATTTCATAATTTGGAGCTTTTCACAAAAATTCAACTTTTTTGTTGATTCTTGCGACCTTCTCTTGTTGTCATTGACACCGTCATGCTGCACTATTTCCAAATTTGCAGAAAAGAAATCTATTCTTGCAAAAACCATATTTTTCATACCTTGGTCAACAATCAAAGGAAACTTAAAAACTTTGTCACCTTGCACACTATCACCACGACGATTTTTAGTTGATCTCGCTTTGTACTTGCGTCGATTCTTGACCAAGTATCTTCGTCATTGCCATGTACCTTTTGGAAACCAACAATAAGCATTTTTGGAACCCATGCCTTCTTTGCCAAGTTGCTTTATCGCTTTCTCTTTGACCTTTGCACTCTCTTGCACCGACATCTTGTTTCCCACACTGCTCAATGCTGATGTTGACTGTTGCAAATGTTTTTCATCTTGTTCAACTTCTTTCAAAGGAAACCTATTAAAATACTGAAACAAATCATTACAAGAATAAGCATATTTTTGAAAAGTTTGATTCAATATGTCTCTTTGTTTGATCATCAACAATGTCAAGTTCTGACTTGCATTCGCTATCCTCTTCATTTCACTTGCATGTATAAGAGAGAAGCATGCCTTCTTCTTATGCGCTCTAATTATGTACTCAATGTCATCCTTAAGTAAGTGATACTTATTCTCATGGTGATGAAAT
Source organism: Pinus albicaulis (assembly GCA_034641835.2). Lineage (NCBI taxonomy): Eukaryota > Viridiplantae > Streptophyta > Pinopsida > Pinales > Pinaceae > Pinus > Pinus albicaulis. The sequence goes on from CM076576.1 coordinate 119,783,305, forward strand.
ACTACTTTCCTATCATATAGATAAGGACTTCCCAATACAATACCCGATATCTCAAGTGGCACCACATCAAGCTCAACTTCATCAAGAAAGTTTGAGTTGATGATGAATCTTAGTAAAGACTTCCTTGTAAATTGCAAGTTTGCATTCTTGCATATCCAACCCAAAGGATATGGTCTTGGATGTCTACTAGTTTCAAGGCCTAATTTCTTAGCCAAGTCTTTGGAAATTAAGTTAGCTTGTGACCCACTATGAAAAAGTGTATCAATCTTGGCATGTTTAGAGACAACTCTAATATGGAAAAGTTCTATTCTTGTATCTTCATCATGAGTAACATTTTAACAATTTGAAGAACTAGTGCTTGCAATATGTGTACCTTTAAAACCCATGGTTGTAATATTTGTCTTATCTCCTGAATCTGACCCTAAGTCATGTTCAACTACAACAACAATTTTACCCTTCTCTTTGGTTTTCAGTATATTTGATTTCAATTCTGGATGAAGTTTCCAACAGTGGTCTTCATCATGGCTAGTCTTTGAACAATTTTTGCATGTGAGTTTTTCCTTCTCTCTTTTTACAGAGCTATTTATTTTTCCTCTACCATAAAACTTTCCTTTTCCTTTACCCTCACTTTCACTTTTCTAATCTATGTTTTTTTTCCCTCTTGCCTCTAAGTGTGTGGCTTGAACACAAACTTCATCTAAATTTATTGGGTTAAACATAAGGATAGTATGTTTCAAATAGGAATGCAAACCCAAAATGTATTTCAAGAGTGTATCTTGGGAATTCAAATTTATTCCTAACAACAAATCCCTTTTCCTAAACTCATCGGTATATTCTTGAACTGTTTGACCCTTGAGCGGCCTAAAATTTTGCCAACTCATAATAGATTTTTGCATATAAGCTAATGGATAAAATTGTCTTTTAATGGAAGAAATAAACTCAACCCAAGAAATGGATATCTTACCATGGATTCACATTTCCTCTTGAGTCTTTGCTTCCTACCAAACTAGTGTTTCTCCTTCTAGCCTTAATGAAGCCAACTAGATCTTTATTTCATCTTCATGAAGGCTATGAATTTTTCAATACACTTCCAATTGACGTATCCAATTTTCAAGCCTCTCTACATTTACTTCGCCATTGTACATGGGAATTTCAAACTTAATGTCCAATTTGAGTAATGGAGTTTTTCCTTTTGTGGCTTTTGAGTGAGGGTGAGTGGTTTTTGTGGTGGAAGTGGAAGATGATGTTGATGGAGATTATGAGGATGATGAAAATGGTGGAGATGGAGGTGTCTTTCCTCCAATTCCCTTTGAACTCTTCTCTTCATCCTTCTTACCATTTGAAGTTCCTTCTCCAAATGGATGCTTAGAACCTTCTCCTGCCATCCCAACAGTAAATACATCAAACATAACTTTAACCACCCTCATTATGTCTTTGAAGTCTCTCTTGACATCTTCCTCTTCTAAATTTCCTTAAGTCTCTCCAACACCTGACATGATGATTATGATTCAAGCTCAACTTCTGATGCTTGTACCTCTTCAATCAACTCAATTTCTTGTACAACTTGTACCTCTTCAATCTCAACTTCTTGAGAAAAGAATTGAGTTTCTCCAAGTGCAGCTATGAGTGGAATTTTGGGCGAAGATGATGCTCTTGTAGCTCTCCTTCTTCTGGTCCTAATCTCAGGACTTGCAACCAAAAATTTCCCTTCACATTTCTGCAAATTTAACCTTTTCAACATCACAAAATTGCAACCATTAAACTTGCACAAAACTTCAAGAAACTATCAAGAAAGTAACCTTGCCTTTAAACCAAAGCTCTGATACCAACTTGATCTGAATTATGAATATTAATTTTTCTGTTCTAATTTCATTTTTAGATATAAAACTTATTTACTGATCTTATTCTTGATGTACAAGTTTCCTTGTTTCTTATGTGTGTCAAAAATAGGAAAGTAAACTAAGTTTTATGAGTGAATTTGAAAGCATAAAGCATGAATTTAAATGGCTGAACAACAACAACATAAAGAACATAAAACCATCACAGTTGATCCATTAAAATAGAGTTTTTATGAAGGATTTAACCCCTCCTGGGCTACATCTCATTGGTCCAGATTCCATGGCTTGGGCCTCTGTATTAGCTCAATAGTGCTGAAATTGCTATTTGCATGCATCAAATGCTCTTGGAACATACTCTGGAGGCGGAAAGCATTGAAGATTTGGGTTACACTTTTGTGAGAATCGGGGGCAAAAGAAAATAGAGCAGCAATAGTTCGGCCGAACATTTTATAAAGTTATGAGTTCAAAATGTCAAAATATATCATAAATGACTATTTATTTACTCAATTTGGCCTTCAGATGCTCTAGGCATGGTCTTCCCTCCTAGTGGCCCTAGGCTTCAAAATTATTCAAGGTAACAAAAACCCCTGTAAACTTGCTCCTCTGCCTCTGCAACCTATTCCAATATGTTCATAGCATGCCAATTAGCCAAGAATGACTCTTTTTGAGCTCAATTGACTTAGTTATGGCAAAAACAAAACTTCTCTCAATTTCTTCTCCAAATCTGGAAGGACTCCAGCTAACTCCAACATTTTTGGTGGAATCTCCGAATTTGGTGTCGTCGCTAATTAATAGGAGGATTAATTAGGGCTTAATCCCAGATTAAATGGGATAAGTGCACTTTAAATTCACATTATGGTTGAACATTTGGAGCTTGGTCATATCATTGGGTCATGTGGAGGAGGGCTGGCCCACAGGGTTGGCCCCCTCCGTTCCCGCCATCGGATAGCATAAAGCCTTCAATTATAGGTTTTTTGCATACGTTTTCAATGTGCAAGGCCCATGGCCCATTGGTAAAGGAGTGCAGTGGAACGGGGGAGGTCTTGGGGTCGAGCCCCGACCTCGCCCCTCATAATTCTTTTGCACCATAATATTATGCCATCCAAACCTTACATATCGCATCCCATTATAAAAATATGCCATCGTCCATGGTTTAGACTATGGTAATAACTTAACATGATCTACCAATATAATTAATCCGCTCCACCATATGCGAACTTGGATATAACATATTTGCATTGTTTAAAACTTATGCAGAATTAATATAATATAAAATTTGAATTTAAATGTTATATGTGGAATTTCAAAATTAGTATAATGTTTGGAATTAAATTATATATACATGATTTTAAACATATAAATATTATAAATATATATATCATTCCAATCCTTAATACAAAAAATAATAATTCCAGCACATAAATTCATGAACCCAAATTCAACCTTAGGAGGTCATTGGACAAATTTCACCTTCACAAACCAAACTGTCGAATCCAGCAGTGACACTTGTCATAGTCCCATTGGAAAAAAACTAAGTAATATTCCCTAAATGCTAACTAGGTTTCCATGTCATCAGCCTGTACCTGTTCTGCAATTTTTTTTTATAAAATTCTGCGTGTTCTAAAAGACGATGAGCAGACCATAACTTCATCATCCGAACTCGATTTTTTGACGAAACGAGTTGCGTTGGATTCTTGGCAAGGGGTCAGTTGCTTTCATTCAACTTGCAATCAATTCTAAGAACTTTCATTTTTGAGCTAAAATATTGAGCCTCCAATCATCGTTGGATGTTCTTCTGAAAGAGGTACATGAAGAAATTGAAATTTTTTGTTCGACAAAGGGAAAAACCCAAGGGGTCTATGGCAGATGGGTACACATCGTATGAGTATTTCTATTATTCCATTCAGTACATCAAAAATATCGACAACAGACCAGGTGCAGTGATTTGGGATGATGAAAGGGATGAATACAAAAGAGAAGGGGAGATGCTCCAAACGAATATAAAAAGGCATTTGATAAAGAGTAAGCAACTTATAATTTTTCAAATTTACACAAAGAAAATATTCATGTTGAAATTTGATATAATGTATATTTTGATCTCATATGTACTATATGTAGGTTTGATTTCATCAGTGAATGCATAAATTGAAGCAATCAATAAATTCGTTCTTTACAATTTTGAAGTGACACAACCATTGGTCGCATTGTACAAACAAAAGAGGATGAAATGGGATAGTGATAGGAAAGAATTCAAACGGTTGAATGGTAGAAGTGTGCCTTATCCAATCATTTAAAAGAAAATATGCCAATTATATGCCCCAACAGTTGGGTTGTTGACCAAGTTAGAGAGAAATACAGTGCAATCGGTCGTTACCCGCGTGCTGAAGAGGATGTGCTAAACGTAGGGATTGGGTGCACCCACTCGGTAATAATCTATTTATGTACATTTTAAACTTAAAAATGCATCTTTGAAATGTATTTACATCTATATTTCATATTTTAACAGTTGGGTCATTATAATACACATGACACTATGATATTTTCAACTATTTTATAGGTGAATTTGTTCCCATCTATATGGGCATATGGACACCATTTTCACACAGAAAATGCCGATGATGGACACATGACACAAGACTGTGGAGTGGAAGTCGAGATTTATCAATCTAGTCGAGCTAGCCACTATAATCAAAACCCAGTACAAGGGACGTTAGATTACGTCAGAAAGATACAAGAGATCATTGAAGTGGATTTCTCTTCTTTCGAATGTGTTATTTTTAGGTGCAAGTGGTGAGACTCCTTTGATCGGAATAATGTAAAGTAAGATCACGATACTGGGTTGATATGTATCAACTCTAGAAAGATGTGGGATGAAGCTAAGGAGCCCTATGTTTTCCCCAAACACTACAGCCAGGTGTTTTTTTTACCCATATGTGTTGGATAGGGATTGGTGGTTCGTATTGAGACATGACCCTAGATCAAAACATATTTTTGAGAACAATAGTGTTCTCATGCCAAGCGAGCTAGAAAATAATGAGTGTGGTCATGAGAACCGAGAGTGATATGGTACATGTGTTATTTCATCATTTATACTTTTTAAGATGGGTTTTTATAAAGAAGGGGACTTAATTACCTCATAACTAAAACTTTTTTTTTCAAAACATTATAATATGTATTTTGAATTAATTGGTTTGCACTGTGTTAATGTTAAAATCATTTCACTTGATAATTTGCAATTATGTTGATCTCGAAAACAATGACGTACTGTATAAAGTTCTTCTTTTTTATAATGTCAATTTATAAAATAATACAACTACTTGATTGCTTTAAATGTGTGTGAATGATATCTTCAAAATGTATATTGTTATTTTTGGTATGTAATATCATAATAAAATAATGACAATTCTAAACATGAATTTATTTGCATTATTTTCTAAACTTTATTATGTTACAAAAATTCATATTATTCTAGATTTATTATTTTAGAATTATTTATATTCATACAATTTTACAATTTTAAAATTATGGTAATTTAACAATATTTACGGTATACATTTTACTTACGATACTAATTATAGTTCAAAATTGACAATTAATTTACAATTTTACAAATTTACAAATTTAAAAATTTTAATAAAATTGAATGATGACAATAAATGCAATTACAATTACAATTACAATTTTACAAATATTTTACATACAATTACAATTACAATTTTACAATTTTACATACAATTACAATTACAATCATTTCACAATACAATTACAATTACAATTTTACAAATTTTTTACATACAATTACAATTACAATTACAATTACAATTACAATTTTACAATTTCACATACAATTACAATTACAATTTTACAATTTTACATACAATTACAGTTACAATTTTACAAGTTTACATACAATTATAATTACAATTTTATATACAATTACAGTTAAAATTACAATCACAATCATTTCACAATACAATTAAAATTTTACAAATATTTTACATATAATTACAATTAAAATTGTAATTAGAATTATAATTACAATTACAATTTCACAATTTCACATACAATTAAAATTACAATTTTACAATTTTACATACAATTACAATCACGATGCATACAATTACAATTACATTTTTAGAAATTTACAAATTTTACAATTTTAATAAAATTGAATCATGACATGAATACATACAATTACAATTACAATTTTACAATTTCATAATACAATTACGTACAATTACAATTAAAGTTTTAAAAATATTTTACATACAATTACAATTTTACAATTTACATACATTTAATTTTAAAATTTCAATTACAATCATGACATAATATGTAATAAATATCATGATTTAATATTAAAAATAAGCAAACATCACGATCATGATAATCATCGTACAAACATCAAATTTGACTAAAATACACATTCAAATTCACTAACATCATCTAATCATCGTGATCATGATCATCTAACAAAACACAAGCATTGTATAACATCATCACAACACAGACATCAAATATACATCTCATGTCAAATAACTATTATCACATACACATCTATTTGCAATCACATTAAATGAACATATCTAACATGACCTAACAATATACACGTCATGATGAACACCAACATGTAAATTAAGTACATCAACATGAACATAAAATGCACACACACACACACACACACACATAATTGTATAATGTAAAAAATATAAAATTGTAATATAACTACATATAAATGTCAAATATCTGGTGGTACATCAATACTAGTACTAGTTGAGGCCTGCTCAGTCGATGGTGCAACCTCATGCTCAAATAGGCGGTGTGTCTGCTTTGAAGGTGTTTGTTGATCAGTTGATGGTGCAGTCTGCCCAAAAACTGCCTACTGATGACTCACCGATGGAACAACATGCTCAGTGGATGGTGCGGCCTGCTCATATGGACCTGCCTCCTCAGATGGACTCGCTTGCTCAGGACCAGGTGCTTGCTCAGGACTAGGTATCTGCTGAGATGGTGCAGACTACTCAGACGATGCTTGCTAATCAGGACTGGATAATGGCTGCTCATCATGATCTCCTTCATGAGGTGAAGGAGGAGGTGGAGTACTAGATTGATGATCACTACCCTCATGATCATGATCATCAGATGAGGTGCTACTCTATCGTGCCTCTCCACGACGCCTACCCCTCCTAGCCCATGCCAGTCACTAGAAAATTTTGCCCAATTTCCAACGGCCACTTCATCGCTATTCCGACACATAGTCATCGTAAGAGCGATAGTTCGAGGATGGACAAAACGTGGTTCACCATTACGTCGCAATTATGACGCCTTGACAAAGTGTCGCAATACTGACACTTTTTCCGTCGCTTCCAAACAAGCATCACTCTTCCGACGTTCCCCAAACCGTCACTCTTCCGACGTTTGTAAACTGTTGCAATTCCGACGAAATGTGGTCCAACATTTTGATTGTCGCTCTTCCAACGTTTTTATACTGTCGCTCTTCCAACGTTTTTATACGGTCGCAATTCCGACGCCATACAAAAGTGTCGCAAGACCGACGCATTGCAAAGGTGTCGCAAGACCGACGCTTTCCAGAAGCGTCGCAATACTGACGCATTCCAAAAGCGTTGCAATACCGACGCTAGGAATAATTGTCGCAATATCGATGGATGTCACTAGACCAACGAAAATGGAAATCGTTCAAAACGTCGGAAGACCGACGCTTATAAGGCGTCGGAAGAGCGACGCTTACAAAGCGTCGGTATACCGTCGGTGGGTTCAATTTAAAAAAAAAAATGAAACTTTAAAACAAGACAGTAAATCTCCAATATTTGTTATGAATTGTGGGCATTCCAATTGTTATGAACATAATTCGACCGTGAAATATTAATATAATAAACCACCCCACAGCACTTTGACTATAAACAATCATATAAACATGGCTCTGTATTTCAAAAAACAGGTTTAAAATAGAAACAGGGCAATTTTTTTTTTTTCTAAGTAAAGTTAATCTATTAACAGTGGGAATAAAATTACAGCATGACCGAAGTCAAAAACATTACCCATACTTATGGAAAATTTGTCAAAAAATCAAAAAAGAAGACTGCCCTCATACGGGGAAACCAGTCTTGAACGTTTTTTCAGGTTGTTGCATTTCGCACGCAGGGGAACCATCGTTTGATATCTTTGACGATTACAATGTTTACAGAATTCAAAAATAAAACGGAGGTCCAACACAGTAATATAAGAAAAAACATGCCCAATTAAGTGAACCACGAAGCAAGAAAACCAAACCAAAGAGAAGCAGCTACTCATCCGATGGTTCTTCAACAATTCGGCACCATCCTTCGGCAAACATAAAAATGAAAGTTTAAAACAGGACATTAAATCTCCAATATTTTTTATGAATTGTGGGCGTTCCAATTGTTATGAACATAATTCGACCATGAAATATTAATATAATAAACCACCCTGCAGCGCTTTGACTATAAACAATCATATAAACATGGCTCTATATTTCAAAAAACAGGTTTAAAATAGAAACAGGGCAACTTTTTTTTTTTCTATGTAAGGTTAATCTATTAACAGTGGGAATAAAATTACAGCATGACTGGAGTAAAAAACATTGCCCAGACTTATGGCAAATTTTTCAAAAAATCAAAAAAGAAGACTGCCCTCATACGGGGAAACCAGTCTTGAACGTTTTTCAGGTTGTTGCATTGCCCACGCAGGGGAACCATCGTTTGATATCTTTGAAGATTACAGTGTTTACAAAATTCAAAAATAAAATAGAGGTCCAGCACAATAATATAAGCAAAAACATGCCCAATTAAGTGGGTCGCGAAGCAAGAAAACCAAACCAAAGAGAAGCAGCTACTCATCCGGTGGTTCTTCGATAATTCGGCACCATCCTTCGACAAACATGTCACTGTCCATGGCGGGAGCAGCTTCAGACACAGAAGGTCCAGGATCTCCAGGTTCTATCTCCACATCACAAGCCCTATGAACCTAAGCCTCCGGTTCCTGCACATTCACGCCACCGCTCCCCTCCTGAAGGCTCGAAAGCTGGGATTTTTCTGAGCTCAGACCCGTCGGATGGGTGCATTGTTCCTCCACTTGGGCCTCTTCATAGAAAACTGTGGTGATTGAAGTTGTGATTCGTGAGCGGTTCAGAGAGAAATTAAAGGAAAAAAGCGCAGTGCGCATCGTGGGAGAAGGTGAATCAGTGGGGAAATGAGGAGCAGGGGAGCCCATACAGTGGCCAGATCCTAGAACCCGACCCCGCCCACTTCTAGTGTTTGGATAGCGGCCTGTGTAATAATCACTGGAGTGGGAAGATGACTCGGTTGAGGGGCTGGAGGGAGCGCACATGGGTTGGCCTCCGGTGCTACCCCTATGGCAACGCATCCTTTGACGCAGGCGAGGCATGGGTGTAGTCTCAGCAGTGGGCACAAGACAAGATGGAGAAGCAAGATTCCAAGAAACTGAGGAATAAAGACATAGACCAGACCGAGAGAAATGCAGATTTTCACCAAGGTCTAAGCAACAGTTCAGTTGGCTTCTCCTTCCTATCACAGTGCGCAGGTAGTGTAACCCAAAAACCAGAGAGCATCTGCAAATCAAAGGTTGCGGCTCGTTTGAGAAACCATAGCAAAACTCCATTTTATCAACCCGACTGTAATGGCGTCGAAGAACGCCCATCATAAATCTCTCATTGATGAGAGCCGAAGGCCTGATCATATTGGAGCATGCGGAATTGCTAACAGGAGTGGAGGTCCGATCTTGAACAACGTTAAAACTTAATGCGATTGATATGAAAACCTTGGAACTTAAATATCGTCTGCCAGCCATGACATGGGTGGGCAGGTGTCTCCACACTTCGCCACATCCATGTCCCATCGCCTTAAACGCCATCCAATGCACCCGCATCCGGGAATAGGGCAACTTTTGATTGAAGCGCGGGTTTTGTTTAAAGTTTGGTGGTCCCGCACCATGGCAAGCCAGAGGAGGACACGTGGCAGAAATTGATTGGAGCGGATCTTCGTTTGGGCCGCTCACACAGTGGAAATCCAGACCCGAAAAATATTAGGGCAAATTTGATAAGAAATTTGCGTCACAACTCTCTCTCCGTACGCCAACCCAAATTCAGACTCGAAAAATATTAGGGCGGAATTCATTTGGTTTTTGCGTCAAAAAATTGACCGACGTCAACAGGCTATTTTGGAACGCGAATTTGGTTTGAATTATGGTTTATCGTCGTTTGAAGTTCGGCGAGCTCCACGGCTAAAGGGTTCGTTTGAAGTTTTGACAAAGGTTTTGTTATATGTTTTATATAACACGCGGCGGAATAGTTTTATTGTTTGTTAAGGTCCCACACTGGTTTTGGTAATATTTTGTTTTAAATGCGATGTATATATGTTTTATATATATATTTCATATATATATTAAAACATTTATAAATTGTGGACCCCAGGAACATTTTAATAGATTTTTTATTTGCATAGTTTTGTTATGTTTTTAATATATGCGTTGCATATAAAAGAAAAGGGTTGTGAGCCTGTTTCGGAATGTAGTTGTAAAGTATATTATTACACACAATAGCAGTGTAAGTGTTTTGAAGAGCACAACAGTGCGTAGTTTTAGAGACAGAGAAGAATTTTGAGTGCACTGTGTTTTGCAGCAGTCACATTTTGTAATCCCTCTCAGTGAGGAAGAATTTGTAATAGTTTTTTTTGAAGGAATAAAAATTTTTCAAAGTGTTGAACTCTGTTTCCAGTGAAGAAATTTCAATATTTTCTCTGTGTTAGAAGAGGAGAGTACTAATCTCTCCATTGTTATTCTGGAATTTTCAAATATTCCAACACATGGCTATAAATGAAGGAGATTGCTATGCATCAACATCAACATGTTTTCAAGTAGGAGCTACCTAATTTTGTAACAAAATTCTCTCTGGATGTCAAAATTTGGAGACACTGAATATTACTCAGGTGATGCCTGAAATTTCCATTGAATTCCTATAAGAATCTTAGATTTGTGACAGAAATCCTTTTGCTAATATATTAGCTTACTCCTTTTAAGTTTGTCTTATTCAACTAATAAAAAATGTTTCAAGAGAGTATAATGAAAACTAGATTATGTGTGAAGCATAAAATAATCATTGATGCTAGACTTGGAAGTTAAGAAGTATAATAAGAAGTAGATACACTTCTCTAAAGCATAATACCGTTTTTCTGAAGCATAAGACAATCATTGATGCTAGACTTGGAAGTTCGAATAAGACGAGATAAAACAACAAAAAAGACATTCCATTACTTGCATGAAATATGAGTATCGCCTTTTACCAGTAAGCTGGGAGCAAGGTCTAGATTTTGACTGGCATCGATTCTTGTGAACTCAAATTTCACTAAAAACATAATTTTTTGTATGTTTTTCAGCACATGGTTAAAAATGATAGTGCATCAAAATCTATATTGTTGGGCCGAATACATAAGTAATCAAAAATTCTCTTTACCAAGTTATTCACTTCATCAAAAGCCTAATATTCACATGTGACACTTTTTCTAGGGATAAATATCAAGTGGGTTGTGACATTTTAAAACTTAGTTTGCGATGAAGTGCCCAAAAGGCAAGTCTATCAAAGCATCTACGACCTGTGTCATTTCATAATAGCGGATGATTTGATATCATAATGGAGGTGCTCCAATTCAAGCAGTGTAGAAGAGGCAGGAGTCTACAAGGCAGATCCAAACTTTGGAGAAGAGCAAGGCAGATCTTGGGAAGAACGAAGAATTTGGGAATCCGGGATCTCTTCCAGAGGCCATGATAACAAAGGTTTGTCCTGTTTGTAGATATTTCTCATCTACATCCAATATAGCCTTAAATTCCCACACAGATCAATGTCTATCAGGTGAGTCAAATGCTAAAAAATCTGGAACAAATTTTTCCAAGCCTAAAGTGAAGGTGAGAAAAAAATGATCAATCCTGGATATAATTGCTGCGGCACCTGTTTGCATGCTAGAGGATTTGGATTAGAGTACTAGAAAAGAGAAATTGACCGCTGATGCACATCCATTGCCTTTGGATTAGCTCAATCTCAGAGACACCACGAAGCAGAGGCAACATCAATGCAAAGATCTCAACATTTCAAAATTAATGCAAATATCTCGCATAGTGGTAATGCATGTATTTCAAAAGAAACAAATAACAATGCACATTCTAACCCATTCGAATAACCACTGTAGCAAGGGTTTACATCTAATTATATCCAATCCATATATCGATGGAAAAAAATTAATATAATTACATTTTCCATAGCAGAGGAAACTTTGCAAAAACAGAAAAGGAATATTAAACAAGGATGTCAAGATGTTTAGATGACTCAGTACAACAATTATTTGTGCTTAGTAGACACAAAACTGTATTCTTAATGCATTTTCTGTAGAATACTAAACAGATTTGTCCAAAATTTGAGATGCAAACTATAGTCTCTACTACGTTTGGAAAATTGGAGGTTTATAAAAGATAAACTATGAACATAATTGTACCACTATGATAAGAAGCTGTCAGAAGCATTCCTTCTACTTCACAAACGTGGAACTACCTTAAGAATGCTTGTGGTTGATATAAATATTAGAGCATGGCAGTTAAATGTAGTAGTTATGCTAAAATATTGAATAATAGCTTGAGAGTGCTCTTCAGATACTGTACGAATGCACCAAATTAATGTTGTACCATTACTAAAGATAAATGGCCAAAAATAGTCAATTTTGATATCGTGAAGTTATGTCTTTCTCGATAGAAAACTGGGGATAGGATGGCAAATATGAGAGAAATAAGTTCCAAGGACTAAAAAAACAAGGCCAACATAGTTCTGCCTTGAATCAGAGACAAAACAAAGCTGCCCAAAAAAGTGTTTGCCACTGTCATCACCCCGAGGAGCGCAAAGTCAGTTGATGGTGCCAACCATTTGACGAAGCAGAGAGAAGATTCATGGTGCCAATGGTTGTAGCACAGTTTGTTGACATGAGCCATCATTGTAACAAAGCAGATTGATGGTGCCAATTGCTGTAGAAGTCCATTGAGAGTGCAACTACTGTAGTAGAGCAGTTTGAGAGGACCCATTGAAGCTCCTATATATAACAGAGTCAAAATTTTCCTATTGAACAAGTTTGTATAGTCAAAGCCACAGCAAGATCAGATAGCCACGATCCTAAATGAGAACCAGAGCCAAAGCTAAGACAGATTCACGTTTAGCAGAACAAGACAGCCATAGAAAAGGATCTGACCACAGAACCAGATCATGAGAGATAGCAAGATTCTTGCTTCCACTATGGAAATGTAGAAACTGTACAAGGGCTTTTCTTCCAGCAGATTTCATTGTGACAATAATTGCTATGGTGTTGTAAGCACTCATTAGTAGAATCTTAAAGCCATTATAGAATTCTTTTAACCTGGAGAGGATTTTCTCTGGTTATAAATCCTCATATTCAAATTCCATTGTGGATTAGTTGTGTTTGATATTATGTTTTTACTGTCCGCAGTTGAATTTTCGAACATAAAATTATCAGTCTAAAGCGAGCATTTTAAGATGTTTCTTTTGCTTCCTATTGTGAAGTATTTCGCTCAGAACACTACTCGTTGTAACAGAGGTCTTGGGCATAGAACAGGGGACTTGGGTTTTTTGGAATCAACCTTCAGGTTAAGATGCTCATCTGAAGAATGGAACAGTGAGCCTTAGCATGGAGTTGGGAGTACCAATTTGAAGTGAAGGTAGGGCATTGCATAATAGACCAGTTAGATTTCTGGACCCTAATACAAAAGTTTCTTCTTCTTTCAAAACGTGTTTCTCGTTTTCTGTAACCAATGTGGGTCCTGTTCTTGTTTCAATTAGGGATGGATCAGCATTTGTTATTGCTCCAGATGATCACACTCTGGGTAGCCCTGGAGGCTATTTGGGGGTGATGAGTCCAATAGGTCTCAATGAACTGTTGCCCTCACTGGGGAATACTATTGCAGTGGAATTTGATACTATTTTGGATGTTGAATTCCACGATCCTAATGGAAACCAGTACCTGTTCACAAAAGAGGGTGCCATAGTCATTCACGCGTGCAGAGAGGGTGAATTGCAGGCATTGCAATAGGAGGTGTTATTGTTGTTGCATTGGCCACTAGATTGTTTGTCTGGTTCTGTTACAAGTGCAGAGTATTGAAAAGGATAGAAAAATTTAGTTCAGATATTGTGAAATTGCCTCGGAAATTCACCTACAAAGAGCTCAGCAATGCTATGAAAGACTTTTTTTGAATGTGATTGATAATCGATAATTTCAAGCAAGGGTAATCCCCTTGTGAAACCCAAATTTCTGAGCATTTTCTAAAACCTGATGACAGAGTCATTGTAATGAACAAGCGCCTAGGTCCATATTACATCCAAATCTACCAAGCACCAAGATCTATAAAAAAAATCCACAGTATCTGCGAACTAAGAAGAAGAGGCAAAAAATGTATTCTGCTTACTTGTTCGAATAGTGGTTGGAGTTTACCATGGAAAAATTTTGACTGAGCCCATGTAGCATTTCTTATCATTGAAATTCTAGCAGTATCATTCAACTGGGCAAGCACCTGCCTCAGAGCTCCATGACTAAGGGAAAGATCTCTAAATGTTGCAAAGTCTCTAGCAATATTTCCCAAAGCCCAAACAGCCTTAGACGAACACCAGTTGAACTCAAAGTTGGGTACTAGTTTTTTAAATCAACTTCCAAAATTACAGACATATAAAGATAGTTGGGAAGAATAATTTTATGTCTCTAAAATAAACGTGCTACCTATTCTCGAACATTATCATTCCCAGAGGTAAGAAGTTCCACAAATATAGGTAGTGCCCCGTAATCAATCACAACCTTTGTATTCTCATAGGTTCCTGAGACTATATTAGTCAAAGCCAAAGCTGCTTCAAATTGCATTATCAATCACGAGGTATCACCATCAAAGCTATAATTTTAAGATAATAATTTATCTACCATTGAAACTATAATTTTAAAATAGATACACCTAGTGATATAGACACCTAGTGAGAGTAGAGGTTAGGAAATTATAATAATAATTATTACAAGATATCACTCACAGTGCAGTTGATTGTCCATTGTTTGCTGTAACTATAATTTTAAAGAAGACACACTTAGTGATATAGACACCACCAAGTAAGAGCAGAGGTTATGAAATTATAATGAGAATTATTTCAAGATATCATATTACTCATAGTGCAATTAATTGTTTATTGTTTGGTGTAATAATTGTTTATTATTTATAAACACAATCAAACATATTATGAGGGACGGTGATGAAATTGACAACGGTATCATAACAAACCATAACGGGCACATCCCCTGGCAAGATAGACTCTAAATAAGAAAGAAAGCAAAACAAAGTGATTACTTACAGGATCATAGGCTTCCTGAAGAACAAGATCCAGAGCAGCATTTGCAACCCCTAAAGCAACACCTCTCTCTGCAAGACGAATTGCTACATCTTTCATAAGTAGTCTAGCAAATTTTCTGAGCTCATCACGACAAAGAGGATCAAATACAACTATCTCATCAAGTCTATTCAATAGTTCTGGCCTGAAATGTCTTCTAACCTGCAAAAATATTCAAAGGCATGTCAAATCACTGCAGCCAACTTCGTGATAAAATTATATGAAAAATATGCATACACAGAGTCCAGGAGAATGAAACAGCAGGTGCATTGGCAGTTGCCGAAATGCAGCAACTAAAATGGCAGATGTATTGCCAGTTGCGGAAATGCAGCTACTAAAACGGAAAGTTTGTCGATGGTTGCAGGTGTGTGGATTGTTGCTGGTATTTTCAGACTGATTCCATGGAAATATCCCAGAAACTAGTGGTATGTCAAACCTAGAAGGTAACCCGAGCGACTATGACCATTAGATTAAACAAGTAACAGGTGTCATGCCTAGATAAGAAGTGTTGACGAAAAAAAATTGATCTCTTTCATAACAGAAGGCCTATCGGCCTAAATATCTAGGACATGTGGCACTCCATGATAAAGACACATGGTGTGTGGATTTGAGTTTTTCAGGTGGTCAAGTGGGCTGAAAATAGGTGAAATGTGGCACCACTCAGAGATTGACATGTGCCAATTGGTACAAGTGGTAGACAATTGGCATGCTCAAACAACGAGGTGATGCAGGAATGACATGAGGGAAAAAATATCAGAAAAGCCCCAAATCTGGAGAACTAAAGCTCATCACCAACCTGAGATTGAAAACTTTACATGATGTAACCTATGAAATCGTAAATGGAGAAATCATAGTAACAATAAAGTAACCTATGTAACAATAAATTCGGATTCATCCTAGGAGTGATAATGGGAGAAATCATAGTGAACAACAGGAAACATGCAGAGTTGCTTACAATCAAATTGATGAAAAAGTACATACAAAAAACCTAGATAATAATCATGAACAAGCTTAATATTGAATTATGAACTGTAAAGGAACTTACAAAATGTGAAATTATGAACCTGGTCAAGCGCACAAGCAAAAATATCCTGGACATGACCCTGGTTGACAAGTTGTATTGCTCATGATGCAATAGGATTTGTACCTGCACTGCCAAGTCAATCAAAATCCATCATTATCTATACAATAAATACAAGTAATTGATGTAGTATTTTTTACTCTAAGATGCATTCTTATGATAATGTTAGAACATATGTTGAAAATGTCAAAACATACCCGAATAAGCTCCTCTTTGTTTCAAGAACAATTTATTGGAGTCGCATGAACTTGGAACAAGCCTCCCACGATCTGAAAGAGTAGCAACTAAGTCAACAGTGACTTTTTTGTTGCTACGCTGGATCGAGGGAGGTTTGCTCCAAGATTAAATCGCTCCAATAAATTATTCTCTACTAAACAAGGCCAACCACATGAAGGTGGAAGCTCTTATGGCCCCTCCCCCCCCCCCTCACATCACTCTCAATTCCCCAATACCCAATCTATATTTCATTTTTTACTTTCATGAGCATAAAAAAATATTCAATAACTAATAAAAAAACAATTCAACAAAAAGTACGCAAGGAAACATTGCAATTAATGCTTGACATAAAAATAGTATGATAAATGAGTTTTTTATATAACACAAAAAACATTCCAAGTATGGTAACGTTTGTCTTATAATAATACAATATTTTACATTATCAAATTTTCTTTTTCTTCTTCCTATTTCTAAAGCTCCTAATTACATCATCAATATCATCGTGCTCTACTCCTGTTTCATGCCTTTCGACCCACACTGTTGACCTAGTTGCATAGTCACGATGTCTGGTCTCATCCAGTGACAGGGCATCGCCTACAAAAACAGATAATATTAAATTTTAGTTGTCAGTTTTTAAATATCATTGAACTAGTTTGGTAATATTCATAAAAAAAATTGCAATGAGATTATTTACCTGGTGCACCAGTTGTCGTTGTTGGGACTGTTGCCCTGTCTTCCTCTCTGGTGGTAAGATTCTCAAGGGAAACATTCTCTATCATTTAAAAAAAAAACGTTATAAGGACAACCATCAAGGTATAATTAGAAAAAATTATAAGTGGAAATTAATTACCGTCACGGCCCTCACTGATAGTAGCATTGTCGACCTGGTCCCCACTACAATGATCAGGTTGCACGTGAGGAACATCTACATCTGGCTCTAAAACTAGGTTATTTGCCTCGTCAATAGTGCTACTCCCTTGATTTAAACAAAGTTGTTAGACATTAAATTTATGAACGAAAACAAACATATTGAAAGGTTAATGTTTTACCTTATCAGGCATTCTGGATCTTGGGACTTGCCCCAAGCTTCTACGACGTTCAACTATGGCTTGATAGCCAAAATGGAAAGCGATATTTTTATCTTCCTCTGTAGTTTCTGTTTCGAAGTCATCACCCTACATTACATATGATTGTGTATTTTTAATCATATCTGATAGGATTACAAAAAATTTAGAAGGCGATATAATTAATTATAAGATGTTTAGCTACTTAATTACAATTCTTGCGGCTAATTTCAAGTAGCTGCCCTGGCCTAGCTTGTGATGGCCCTTTTTCTCAATCCTAGCTTTGGTTGCCTTTGAGGTGTCAGGCAACCTATCATCAAAATATTGAAGTCAGATATGACGTAGCACACTTTTATTTTAGACAGAGATAAAATTAAAGCTATTGAATTAAAGTTGTAATTTACCTTGCGGGTCCAGTTGGCATTTTTCCTTCTTTCTTTGCCCTTTTCTCTTTTCCGTCATGGATGAGTGCTCTCCACTCACTCTCTGGAACTGTGAGAGGATGATCGTATCTAGGGTTAAATTGCAATTGTGTCCTATAGGTGTCCCTGGTATATTTCAAATATTTTCCGGCTACCCGAGCCATCGCTGTTCTGTCAAATGTGTCGACCCCATAAAGGGCTTCTAGATAATCTAGAATTTATTTTTTCAGGTTGGAATTCTGGGAATTCCACCTTGTGTGTATGGTTGGGCCAAAAATTACCAACGCATGGCTCTCCAAAAACCTATAGAACTCATTGTTTCCTACACAAAAAAAAAAAGATATTATCATTAATTTAAAAATAAAAATCATGATAAATATGTTTTAGATAGAGTACATGAAATAGTTTAAATATTAAAATTTACTTGGGAGTTGTACGTGCTTTATAGGGACACCTTCATCGTTCACCAACAACATGCCATTAATGGTCCTTGTGGAGATGACACGTGTAGCTCCAGTAAACGCAATAATGTAGTTGGCCATATCAGCCTCATCACTGCCAACACGTTCAATGGTTGGCTGGGTGTCTGCTTGGGTAGGGTGTGTTTCTTGGCTGGCACCTAAAGGAGTAGAAGGTGTACAAGAGGGTTGTTGGGCAATCTCTTGCCCTTGTGTCCCACTACCACCAACACCGGGTTCATCAAGTGTCAGAAAAATCTACATACAAAAGAACTTTTTGTTAGTTTAGTCAATGTAAAAATTAAAAATCAAACTATCACAATTCTTCTCATGCAAAACAAAAAAAATATCCTTTTGAATTTTTATTATTACCTGATATGTTTCTAGCTGGGTCATAAGTTGTTTTATCCTCTCTTATGTTTCAGGTGTTTGAGGTGCGTAAACTTGTTGTGAAGACCTTGAGGAAATTTTTGGAGAAACATTGTTGAAGCTAATGGTATAGCATTGTTGGAGACGATCTTGAAGGGCCTTGAAGTGAAGCTTTTGGAGCAACTATTGAAAAAAACTTAGAGCATTTAAGTAAGGCACTTTCTATCTTCCATCACCTTTTTCCTTTCAATATCCTTTAAATGATTTTGTTGATATTTAATGTTTGAAATCACGTTATAATTCCTTGATTATATGTGTTTAGGGACTTTCCCTTTGAAATTACCCAAAAATACCCTCACAATTTTATCTTCAGGATGCATGTCTGATCCTATTGTTCACTATTTTGATTGATAGTAGTAAACATAGAGAGTTAGGGGGCTCTTGACTTGGTTTGGTTGGGCCATTACATCCCTAACATCTACTAGGGAGAACCCCCCTTGAGTTGGGGGAGAGCTAGCCTGAAGTGAAAAGAGGTTGGTGAGGTGACAATGGGGCTATTGAATTACACATGGTATCACACCTTAGCTTTAGGACTTTATCTTGAGAAGTGCGAGATTTTTCTATATCAATTCTCAAATTGTTTACAACACTATTGTTAAGAACTAATAAGAAGTGATGTTGAGGGGTTTTTGGGCATAAGAAACAATACCATTTAAAAACTAGGGTTCTCAGTCCTTGGCATTCCTTCGCCTGGGCCTAGGGGCACACTAGAATAATTTCACACTAAACCATGCAAACTTAAAAGTAACTTAATAGATCCATAAAGTAATAATAATCATAATTCCTAATTTCATTTTGTACGATATGATGCAAATTATTCAAACATGAACAATGAAGACATGCAATGTCTGAATTTCAAGATTGATGAACCAATACAAGAAGTTAGAAACTACAACTTTGATTCAATACTCTGTGTCCTAACTCTAGGAAGGAATCTAGTTTGTAGTACAGAACATGCATCGTGTATTATCAATTCTTAATTGACAACAACTAAAGGTCATCTACCTCATCAATTCCTTCACATTTTGTGTTTTTATGTTATATTCCTTATAAAAGCATCAAATTTCTCTCAAAGTAAGCAACCACTAAATAAAATAAAAAATAGTTGAGATATGATTGAGAAATGGTCATTTATTTCTTGAAAGGATCTTCACAATTTCTTTGGTTGTTTTTCATCTCAAGAAACAAGAAATGACCTAAGAAACTATCTTGATGTAATATAAGAAACAACATGGTGCAATGGCCATTTTCAAAGCCAAATGATGTCCATTGAGGACATGGCCTTTATTTGGTTCCTGTTTCATAGGAGTTTCGGGTAGAAATGGAACTTTGTTGTACAATTTCTAGTAGTAAAAAGGGAAAACCTTCTTTTTCCATGGGAAATAATTTACCTTTCCTTTTTCAAGATAATATAAATCACAAAAATATGAACTATACTACACACATTCTTGGATAATGTGAAAGTGGAAAAGGAATACCCTACACAAGTGATGCACAAATGTACACTTGAACACTAATAGATTTTTGTAGTTGAAATGCAATGCTTGTTTTCATTTAAATGTAGGGTTTTTAAAGCAAGGAGAAATAATGGCTGCCAATTTAATAAGCGTTTCTTTGGGAAAAATTTAAATCTTGTATTGGGTGATGAAGATATAGAGGGTATTGAATCTTGATTCTTGAAATTGTGTTTAACTTGAATAACTCAAATGATTATAAATATCAGTGGATGAGTTCTTTTTTCAAGTATGTCACTCAAAACTCTTATGTCAAAGCATTGTATGAAGGCTAGCATTTTCTTGTTTCCCTTTCTTCAGTTCAATGTAAAAAGTATATTAATATATTGGAGCACGAATGATAACTACAATTGTTTTCTCTGCAGTATATCCATCCCCAAGATTATGAAAAGTTTTCTCAAGTGGAGCTATTGGTTATTGATGAAGTAGCTGCAATTCCATTGCCTGTTGTAAAGGCTCTGCTCGGGCCATATTTAGTGTTTCTGTGCTCTACTGTAAATGGGTAATAATTATAAATGAGCCAACCACAATCACAGATTTTGTAACCATTCGGTTTCCATGGATAGTGATGATGATATTAACCCTATATATCAGTGACCTATATCTATATGCGAATGATCTCAACATTGACCTTGATATGGTTGTATGGATGTGACTTTTGGTATGTCATCAGAAAATCCCCAAATCTGGAGAACTAAAGCTCATCACTTTTGATCTGGAATACTACCCTTGTGATAAAGTTGATGACTTTCGATCTCCCATTCTCTACCACTTTGCACTTCACCTTCAATATAGATCAGACCAAGGGAAATTCGTTACTGGGTGTTGAGATGGATGAGTTTGTCGAACTAAAATCCATAGCTTAAACTTCATGAAACTGGTGGAGTCAAATTAATGCAAGCACAAACACATCTTACACATCCTCTTTGAAACTCATCCGAAAGAACATTGGAAGACATCTAGAGAGAACCCTATAGCCTAACACAATCCAATGGAATTGACCAAAAAAACCCAAATAGAGTCAACCCTACTATAGGAGGAAGGGCCTGCAATAAGAACTTACCATTTTGCAAGAGTTGAGGGCGAATGCTATTCTGCAAGAGCTGAGGGTGAATGCTGTTCTGCAAGAGCTGAGGGCGAATGCTATTCTGTAAGAGCTGAGGGTGAATGTTGTTCTGCAAGAGCTGAGGGTGAATGCTGTTTTGCAAGAGCTGAGGGCGAATGTTGTTCTACAAGAGCTGACAGTGAATGCTGAGGGTGAATGTTGTTATGCAAGAGATGAGGGCGAATGTTGTTCTACAAGAGCTGAGGGCGAATGTTGTTCTGCAAGAGTTGATGGCAAATGCTGTTTTGCAAGAGCTGAGGGCGAATGCGCGCGTGATATCAGACGTTAATGTAGTTTTTAATAAAATCATTTTTATGTAGCACACATTTGATTTTTGCATTTCAAATCATTTTTATATGCATTTGATTTTTGCATTTCTAATACAAGTGAAAAACAAATTTCTACAAGAGGTTGAAATTTTTACTAGAATAGCCATGAAATACTAATTAAAATGGCTTAAAATGCAAGTGGATCTTCAAAATAAATGTAATTGAAGGTTCTCCCCACTAAATTTTTGCAAAAGTGCTTACATTATTTAGGTTATCTAGGATATTTTTTTGTATTACACAATCTAAATTAAATAATGAAATAGTTGGGTAGTCTTATTGTTTCAAATTAGGACACAATTTTCAAATGGTGATGAAGTTTCATGTGATGATTAACTGACAATATTCTCCTTTCCTATCCTTGAAAAACTATACAAGGTTCCCTGCTACCACATGAAACCCTAACTCATGTAGCAGCATAGGACCAGTCCTCCATTTTGCTCGTCATAACGCATTTTTCACGTATTTGATGACTAGAATTTGTGGATTCTCGTTTTCCGTGACGTGCTAGGAATGATAGAAGACTTAATTTTGACGTTTGATTTTTTTTCAAAAACGTTCTTACGCCCTTTAATTACCACTTACCAATAATTTTGCAACACTAGTCCTCTTCGCAATTGCAAGGTTGTACTCAAAAAGTAAGGAAAGTTACTTTTTTGGCTCACTCAAAATTAAAAATTTAATAAAGGAATTACCACTTATCATTATTGATATTTTCAAATTAGAATCAATTTAGTTTTCCCCTTCCTATTACAAAAAGTTTATAAATCCTTTCTTTTACATAAAACACCAAAGAAAGAATGAAGCTCGTTGCCCTGCAAACTTCCAAGGTTGTGATTAGTGAAGTAGTGAAAAAGTACGACTATAGCACTAAAAAATTAGAATGCCAATCTGCCCCAACATGAAGTAGTGTTAATATAGCTGGTGGCTTGGCTTGATGGTTAAACAGTGAATTACACAAGGACAAAATAAAAGCTTTAGGCGTCTAGTTCCTTACACTCGCACTCTCAAGGCATTCATACTTAGGCCGAGCTCAAGATTGGCTCATTAACCTGCCATATTTTAATTTCATAAGGTATGTTCGAAGTTTGAACTGCTAGGGTAATTTATTATTGTGAAATCATAGTTCTAAATTATCTCTTATTCTGTGAGCAATGTAATCTATTAATTGTATGCAGATTCATTAAAAAAATTGAAATTGATTTTAGCATGAATGATGAAAATTTATATATTAATTGGTTTTTAAGAGTATTTGTATTATGTAGAAGCACTGGAAAGAAAAATCAAGACTTCATTTTATGTTTTCCTTATTTTATTGGGTTGAACTGGAGAAAATTGAATATGAATAGTGAGTTAATTGTAAGATCAATGGGCCAAGGCCATACATCAACATTGACCACAGTGGGGAAGTATAAAAGCATGGATATTCATGCTTGAGTATAGTTATTAATGTAAGATCAAAGTTAACTCTTAGCTTCACTAAAGAAATAGAAGGCAAAGATCTAGCATCAACTGAAACTCACGTGAAAAAGTAGATGAAAAATGTACAATCATCCAATGGAGACGTAATCTATAATTATCCGTAGGACTCTTGGCTATGCCTTGAGACTAAACTAATTCTCAATATTTTTAAATAATCATCCATTGGAATTTAGTAGGAAAACCATAGTAAATCATTGTCCAATGGCCATGCAAAAATATATAAAAAATAATATTTGTTGGTTGTTTTTCAATAGGTGGACCATGATGGGACCACTGAGAAGGTGGGGGTGCTTTTTTAATCATGGAAGTGAGGTTTAGTAGATTGATAGTCAAGTTACCTTTCCCTATACATTTTCTCAATCAAGTTATTCATTCATTGAACTTTGATTCATTCCTACTGTTTTGATACACAATCCAATCCAATTGAGTCTTGAGTCTTCATTGAGAATGGCATTCATAGGTTGTCAAGAAAGAGGTTATCATGCACATGCACTCTTCTTTTCTTGGTATCTTTGTAACTATGTTCAGCCTAAGTTCTATATTTTTAAATTATCATAATAGTTCGTGATTATTAGGCTTTTATTTTGTCTTTTAAGAATTTTAATTTAATTATTATTAATCATTAAATTTAAATATATATATAGTTATTAAACTTTCAATAGAATTATTAAACTTTCAATGGTACATCAACTTTCATACATGAGAAAATAGATACTGACAAATGGTACATCATGGCCTGATTAATTTCGCTCAGGAATTTCAAATGGTATAACATTTAGTCAACAGTAATCATTAATTTCTGCACACAGAGACTAATTTCTCTGGAAGCCTAAGATTTCTTTGGCTTGTTATTCTTATAACTACACAGACATAATTAATAGAGAGATTGAGGACAAAAAAAATCTAGTGCTTAGTCTCCACTACTCAACATGATTTTGTGAGAAATAATACATAGATTGATTTCTCTGAGTGCCTTAGCATTCTTTGCCTCATTATTTTAATCACAACAACAATAAAAAATGCACTGAGGATCTGTTCTTAGTCTAATTATGCAATTTTTATAAGACAGATTATGCAATATTAATAATAAACATAAATTTATTGCAATTTAGGGAAAGCTCGTTCATGTTTTTTTCTTTATATTGGAAGGTTACTTTCTTTTTGAAGTATTTTTTAGTAGATCATAGCATATATTGAGGAAATATTAGTTTGACAAGAATCAGTTATTTCTCTTGAAACTTTAGGTATTAAAAGTCCATGACACAGATATATCACACTCCAATATCCAAAGAAAATGGAAGAGCGTTCAATTTTTTTAATCAAACTTGTATTGGTGAAGGGTTAACTTACGAGAACATCATTAATAAAGTGAAAAATTTTAAACGTAATGTTTATTGACTAGAAAAACAATGACCAAAATGTCAAAAAAAATTGTGTGACGGGTAAAGAGAAATCCAAATTCCAACCCTGCCTGCCACCTATTGGTGAGTGGAGGTTATTCACTTTTCATTTACAGCTTACCAGGTTACTCATGTTACCAATATTTTCACATGGTTCACTTTTAGGTGACTACTTATTGTACTTCTTCTTTATAAAGAAAAATTGGTAGATAATTGTATTATTTGAAATCTATAACAAATCCAGTGAACAAAATTACAAAAAATAGAAAATTATGCAAAAAATTCACTAGGGCACTAATGTGTGGATACCCTATCATTTCTTAGATCCTCATAACTTACCAACACCTACTATATTGGTATACACATAATATGGCATTTACCTGAAGTATTTCATATGTATCTAGAAGTAAATAAGTTGTATGGCAATTGTTATGGCAGATATAAGATGTGTATTATAGTTTATATTTCAATTTTTCTTAAGTAGCATGCATGTGCGGTTCATATAGTGACTACAATTACTAAATATATTTCAGTGAAGATGTGAAGATGATCTCTCATTAGGTCCTAATTACTTAAAGCATCATTAATTAGTTTTCCAAATGAATAAAATATGTTAACAAATTAGTAAAAACTAGGAAAACAAATCATGCTTTAAAAAAATATGGCACAATGAGTCACACTCTGAGGTTTATTTAATTACTCATCAAGTGTCGCTACAACATATATATGATCACCATTACCATAGAAATGGGACATGTGACCATCATTTTGGTTCCACCAATGACATTCCACATCATGAGCATTGTTTAGGGTTGATTGTGTTGATTTTTTTTAAACAAATCATTTATACATTTTATGGAAATTATGGACACAATTTATAATCGCATTACAAGATCATGATGTATGGATATTCCTTATCATTTCTTAGACACTCACAACTTACCAACACCTAATAGATTGATATACACATCATATGGAATTTACCCCTAGAATGCCACATGTATCCTAAAACAAATTAGTTGTATGGAAATTGTTATGGTGCATATATGATGTGTATTACAGTTTATCTTATAACTTTGTTGAAGTAGCATACAACAATTTACATAGTGATATGAGAACCACTCTCTAGAGTATACATCGATTTTGTACACATGGCTTTTCAGTTGGTTTTTAAGATATATCATTGGTGATGGTCACATGATTATATAATGAACCATTAAGTTGAACTATGAAATTATTCATCACAACACACACACACACATATTGATGAATTAATAATTTTTCTCATATAATTTTTTTAATCTATTTTGAAAAAAAAATGATATATAATTATTTCTAAGAAGAACAAGAGAGAATTTCGTACCATATCTTCGTAAAACATACAATAGCAAGAAAATTAATCTATTGAAATTTCATTTGCAAACATATTCATGGAGTAAAATGAGGATTAAAAGGAGATATTCATGGATTTACCTATAACATCACCTCATAATTAAGAATGTAAATGTACAATATTGATGATACATAGGTTAGGAGAAAATTAATCTATTGAAATTTCATTTCCAAACATATTCATGGAGTAAATTGAGGATTAAAAAGAGATATTTATGAATTTACTTATAACATCACCTCATAAAAGTGTAAATGTACAGTATTGATAAAATTTATTTATATATGATAAATAATAAACCCTTATCTCACATGTATCATATAATCTTATAAACAAACACATTCTATAATATGCAATAAAAGTGAAATTACACAATCCACATGGAAATAAGACTTAGTTCAAGCAAAAGAAAATAAAAAATAAACCATAAGTGACATGGATTTTGCAAAGGCATATAAGTGTCGTTATACTGACGGCGGCCAAAGCGTCACTATTGAGACGGATGCCTCCAAACGTCGTAATTGTGACACTTAGACATTGTGTCGCAATTGCGACGTTTGGACGCAGCCGTTGTAATAGCGACGCTTTGGGGCATAGTGTCGCAATTGCGACGTCTTCCTCCAAATGTCGCAATTGCGACACTTTTTCTAAGTGTCGGTATTGCGACACTTTTCTCTAAACGTCGGTATAGCGACGTTTTCAGGTGGGATTGAAAAAATTTGGGGAAATTTTCGACATTTGGTCAAAAGTGTCAGAACCAAGTGTCGGAATTTCCCCCAAATGTACTAGTGAGTGCTCTGGAAGTTCCAACGATATGACGCATGAGGGTCAACATATCACAAGGAATGCCTCTCTAGATCTGTGTGAGCCTATGAACATCCTGAATCTCTCTGATCGTAACCGGGCGGACTCCCTCATCAACTAGTAATCGATAGAGTTGGTCTCCAAACTCCATCCTAAATCAGGTGTCTAGCCTATGCCTCACCCCCGCGTGTATCTGCACCCGATCAGGATCAAGTCTGTCACCTTGATCCTCTGCCTCAACCATCTCCTCGTCAACATCTACACTTGGATCATTCGGTGGGGGTGGAATAACATCCCCAACAAATGTCCCAATATCTACAAAATATATAGTACACAACAATAATTTGACATTTTCATTAAACAATTTAATAAAACAAGTTAAATAACGTGTTATAATAAATTTGATAATTCTAATTAATTAAATAAGACAATAAAATGAAACTATATTAATCTAAAGAAAACATTAATATTACCTCTTGCATCTGGCGGTTCATCTTGTGTGAAGAGGATGTTGTTACACCCTCGCCAATCCAAACCAGAATACGGACATGGTACCAAAACGAAGGAATGATAATCAACACTGGATAGAAACTCTAGTGGATCAAGAGATATCCTAGTGGGAAATCCAGATTGGCCCCTCTTGGGCATCATCTGGCCCCACATCTGAAATCGTACATGCAGCGTCAGCCTACAAGGCTGCAGAACAAAAGTAGGCCTCGTCACTGGAAACCTCCCAAAAAATGAACAAAATAACTCTGAAGCAAAAGGGAAGGTCAACCTCCCACGTGCCTGAGAACGAAATCTATCTAATGATGTTAAAAAATGCCGCAAAAAAATTGTAGACCATCTCACAAGTCGTGGCACCTGGAATAAATAATCAACATAAAATAAAAGCTGGAAACTAATGCGTTGCCCGTCACTAGTATGGTGTGCAATGGTCATCAACAGTAGTGAGAGGCACCTCACCTCCTCTGCACCAAATGAAGCAATACGTAACTGACCACCAAACACTTGAAAATCTGTAGGAGAAACTATATCGTCCCTAATGTATCTCTATGAGTATGCCAACTGACTCTGTGTTGCATAGCTAACGGGGACATCTGGGAACTGGGGAAAATCCTGCCCTCTCCTAGATAGACCAGTAATAAAATATATTTCCTCCTTAGTGGGTGCGTACCACTGGCCAGGACCGACCCGAAAAGCCTGTCGGTGGGCATCCCACCTGAAGATGAGTTGTCCCAATAACCCACTATGGCTCTTCAGGGATGTAGCCTCCTCATATAACTTGAGGAGGCCTACCTCCCTTAGGAGAAACTGGGTGGTTTCCATAATAGGGTGAGGGTACATAAGTCTCTCTCTCTCTCGTGCCTCCCACAGGGGAATCACGTTATACTTGTCCTCCATATGTTCTTGTTATTCCATTTGTTCTCTCCGTTGACGTCGCTGAATGATTCACATATTAAATACATTTTTTTATTAAATGAGACATATATATATATATATATATATATATATATATATATATAGAGAGAGAGAGAGAGAGAGAGAGAGATATAATGCCTCCCACAGGGGAATCACGTTATACTGGTCCTCCATATGTTATTGTTATTCCATTTGTTCTCTCTGTTGACGTCGTTGAATGATTCACATATTAAATACATTTTTTTATTAAATCACACACACACACACACACACATATATATTTCCATAGAAAAAAATGATATTCATATTGAATAACGCCGGCCCCAAATGGTTTTACATTTTCTCCTTGAGCTGTATTCTCTTGATGGAACCTCAAAAATGCTGCCATATTAGCCTTTTTACAAAAATTCTAAAACATAATAAAAAATAGGAAAAAAATCTTTTCCTTATTTCATCCTTTGAGTTATATATTTTATTTTGAAGGATTTTGAAGCACATATAAGCAGGTCATATCAAAAACATTGTTCAAACATCTATAAGTTCCTCTGCAGTGGAGGAGGCATCCATAATTTTCAAGCGTCCTCGTAGAAGAGTAAGAGCTTATTTTGATAAAGCGTCAGCCTTTGAATTCAGCTCTCTGTAAACATGTTTAAAATAAAGGTGATTGAATTTTGTGAAGAAACTCTGAATGGATCGTAAGACCACCTGTAAGTGGGGGGTCAGGATCTGAGAGCGTTGAAGAGCCCAGTCCATAACCACCCTTGAATCGCCAAAGCACTGTAAATTTGATATACCTTTGTTGTTTTCAACATATAACAATGCCCATAACACTGCCAATTCGGCCTTATTGTTGGAGCCATACCCAGGTGCAAACTTGATCAGAAATTTCTTTCCCCGACTGAGATGGAGGGTGGGTCTTGCACCAGCGAGCGAGGGAGACCCTTGGCTGGCTCCGTCGAAAATATCCCAAGGCGCGTCATGGTTTATGACCGGGGGTTGTATTATCCGCAATTCATGTGCTTTGGGTGGACTCTTGTGTTCGTTTTTCCACTGAACAATTAAAGCTGAAGTCAGTTCCTCCAGAATGGATTTTTCATGAAAAATTGGCATGTTTCTTGCCCACCAAATGCCATATGTGAAGAAGGAAGGGAAAGCTGCAAAGGAGATTACCCCAGGATCCCTCCACCATCGTTTCATTCGAGAGAGAACATAATCTTGTGCTTCGCGTCGAACTGATGTGAACGAGGAAACCGACTTGTTCCATACTGACTCTACATAAGAACATAAAAGGAATAGGTGAGGCCTAGCTTCAGCATCTATTCCACAAAGAGAACATTGGCTCGGTCCTTCCCAACCATGATGTTGAAGATTCTCCCAAGCTAGGATTCTATTGTTAAGAACCAGCCATAACACAATTTTGGCCTTTAATTGACCAGGAGATTTCCACAATTGTTTCCACCATTCCTCTTTTTCTACCGAAATAGATTCCTCCATAAGTGATTTATATCCTTTGATTGTTGTGTGGAAACTAGAAGTTGTGTTTTTTGTCCAAACCAAAGATTCTTTAGTCTCCTGGTCTAGATGAATGAAATTATTAACAAGAAGGAGCACATAGGATGATTATTCCTGTGATTCCTCCTCATTTAGCCCTAGGGAAACATCCATTTTCCATCCAAAAGTTCCCCATACATGTGGGCAGGAAGATCTTGCATCTGCAATAGTGTGAATATGGTTTATTCACAAATTATTCCTAAGCCCCTCACGTAGTTTGTAATCTTCACCTGCCCCCACCCAAGGATCCTGTCCTATTCTAACTTGTGTCCCATTTCCAATATTCCAAGTAGTCCAGTTTCCAACCAATGGGAAATATTGAACGATTGCCTTCCAACCGATTGAACCATTTTTGTGAGATTTGATTTGAGATAACCATGCCGAGACAAAAGTTTCGGACAAGTATTTTTCACAGATAATTCGTCCCCACAAAGAGCCCGAATTCTCAGCAAGCCTCCATAAGGATTTTGCAACTAAGGATAAACATAAGATAGGAAGATTTTTAATTCCCTAGCCTCCCAGATCCTTTTGAAGTGCAAGGGTTGACCATTTAGATAGCGGTATTCCTTCATTCTTTTTACTGGCTGTCCAAAGAAAGGAGAAGCATTTTTTTTCGAATTTTATGTAGAATTCCTTTTGGGATACCAGCAATAGTGGCCCAATATATTGGAATACTCTGAAGAACGGATTTCAGAAGCACCAAACGACCTCCTCTAGATATGCACCGGCTTTTCCAATGCATAATTCTTTTTTCAATCTTTTGATAAAGACAAAGCCAGTCCCTGTAAACAAAAGAATTTGGTTTTAGTGTAAACCCAAAATATTTGAAACCAGACGCCCAATCTGAGTGGGGAAAGGGAAAAGAAGATCTTAGATTGGACAGAAAACCTGCGAAGTGATGTCATGGACCAAACACGACTTGTCAATGTTTATTTGCATTCTCGTTGCTTGCTGATAGAGGCCAAGAATCATTTTTATCTGAAATTTTCTTCTGTGGCATCACCAAACAAGAGGATGTCATCTACAAAAAGAATATGAGTCAGATATTCAAAACCCGCAATGTGGATTCCTTTAATATTTCCTGATTCTTGTGCTTATTTATAAAGACGACTTAAGGCTTCTGCAATTAAAAGGAACAAAAAAGGCGACAAAGGGCATCCCTGTCGTAAACCCCTTATAGGATGAAAAAAATCAGAGGGGGAACCATTGATAATGACTGCAAAAGATGTTGATTGGATGCATCCCATGATCCATTCCACAACCTCCACAACCACCCCAATCTGTATTAATAAGAGCCTCAGAAAATTCCAGCCTACCCTATCATATGCCTTAGACAAATCTAATTTGAGCACAAAGGAGACTTTTTTGTTGAGCTGAACAGAATGAAGTGCTTCTTGTGCCAGAGAGACTGCATCATGAATCTATCGCTTATGAAGAAATCCAAACTGTTCTTCAAAGATAATGATTCTCAAGATGGGCTTGAATCGTTGTGCAATGATTTTTGAAATTAGTTTGTAAATCAGATTGCAACATGAGATAGGACAAAAATCCCCGAAAGAAGAGGGGTTTTGGCTCTATGGGATTAGTGCGATAAAAGTCGAATTTAACGAGCCTAGGACTTTTCCAGATCGTTGTTCCTTGAATACTTTAAGCATATCATCTTTCAACATATCAAAAAAATCCAGATAGAATTCAATGGTCAAACCATTCGGACCTGGGCTCTTACCTTTCTGAAAGGACCGTAGAATATGCTCAAGTTCAACATCATCAACTTCTTTTTGTAGTGTTTTATTCATCTCTTCCAAAATGATCCGAGGGAAAAGTTCAAGGACTTGAAGAATTTTCTGAATCGGGCATCCTTTCGAAGCTGAGAAAGCAGACTTGAAATTATTCACCCTAGCTTTTTCTTTTTCTTTAAAAGAGTTGACTTTATCACCATTAGAATTATGGATCTCTCGAATAGTGTTTTGGTTGCGTATGTGTGACGCAAACTTGTGAAAAAACTTTGTATTATTATCTCCTTCTTCAATCCAGATAGCACGAATTTTTAGTCGCCATAATTGTTCCTCCTTCAGGAGGAGGTCATGACGCTTAAGCTCAATATATTTAAGGGTATTGACTTCAGCTTCAGAGAGGATGCCTTTGCTATTAATTTTATAGAGGTTGGCGATATCAGCTTCATTCTTTTTTAACATCTCCTGTTGTTTGGCCCGAAAATTATGAACCCATCATTTTGTCACCTTTTTGACAAGAGCAATGTTTGTTTCCCATTGTTTCATATATGAATCGGACTAGTTTGAGGACAGATGAATCCATGAGCTGGTTATCAGGGACTTGTAATCTTCCTCTAATAACGAAACCGAGTTGAATTTTAGAGGGGAGGGAGGTTTCTGTTCACGAGCTTCCAAAGACATAGCAATTGGGCGATGATCAGATAATCCACCGGATTCCACCCACGACTGAATTTTGAGATGTCCATCCAAGAGTCCATCCGAAATAAGAAATCTATCCAACCTCTTTGCAACGGCCTCTTCATTTTTACGGTTGTTCCTCCATGTGGGGGCAAGTTTCAGCGGTTGAACATCCACCATCCTATGGGCTTCCAAAAGAGACTGTAAGAAAGGGGCCAAGGGGTCAAATCTAGCCAAAACCCCCCAAACCTCCTGTCGAGATAGGGTAAAATTTAGGTCGCCTCCCATAATCATGTTATGAGATTGAGAAACTTCAGAGGAGAACAGAGACGACCACAAGGATTTTTTTTCAGTATAGGGGCCATAAATATTTAACAAGGAGAAAGAAAAACCGGTTTTTTGGTCATCACAGGAGGAACTAATATAGGTCAGGTGGCATTCATAAGAGAGCACTGAAATTTAAGGGTTCCAGGATGTAACCAAATCCCTCGCGAGGCCCACAGTATCACTGGTAGCGTAAGTCCAATCTTTTAACCATTTCGATAAAAATTCGAAAACACAGGATCCTACTACCTTTGTCTTTTGTAAGAAAAGGAAATCAGGGGAAACGGTTTGGACTAACTATTTGAGGGCTATCTGAGAGGGGGCACCCCCAAGACCCCACACGTTCAGAGAAAGGATGATCATGAGGGACCCTTCTTTGGGCCTTTCACTGCTCCAAGGTCCCTTTGAATAGTTTTTTTTTTTCCTGCATGGATATCCATTGAAGCCTAATTTTGTGCTTTAGACAGGTGTGTCTTGCGACCTAAAATGATTTTAGACAATAGATCGACATCCATACCTCCCTTTTTAGCATTTTTAGAATTATAAGAGGAGCGGGATCTCATCTTTGATACGTAGGATGGAGAGGCAGGGGGGAGGGAAATATCTTGGGATACAGCCATAGGAGACTTCACCTCAGGGGAAGATGGTGGAGAGATAATGAGAGGGGAAGGACCCGGAGATACATGGGGAGGAAGGGATGAGAAAGGGGAGGAGCATGAAGTAAGAAAAGTGCCACCTTTTTTAAAACTAGGAGGATTAATATTATTAGAGATTAATGGAGGGGGAGAGGCCATAGTGGACATACCTTTGTCAGAAGAGGATGTGACGTCAAGGACCTGTTGAGGCTCATCCTTTTTCAGCTCATAAGCGCTCGACTCAAGGACAGGAATGCCAATCCGAGGCTTAAGGAGAGGTTCTTTCATTTTCCACACCTTTTTATATTTAGGCCTTGAGCGATTGAGACGCAGACAATCCAGGGCAAGGTGGCCAACCTGTCTGCACATGAAACATCTAAAGGGAAATTTCCAATATTCTCGACGCTCCTATGCATTTCGAGAACAATGCCTTCATATAAACCTTGGCGAATGTCTAGTTCTACTAGAATCTTTGCGCATCTTCGGTCCAATTTTGTATCCCAGTCATCTTCAAGTGCAATGAACGTCCCTATTTTGTTCCCAATTGCTTCAAGAAGGGGACGTTGCCAGAAGAATTGAGGGAGCCCAGGAAGGATTACCCATACTCTTTGCAGATGTTGAGGGGAGCGCTCAGTGTTGAAGTGTACGTCCCAATTCTAAAGAATAAGTCCAGCAGGACCCCAATTCCACACTCGGTCAGTGAGTTTAAGTTTGTCTTCTACTAAAATTACTTTGAAGAGGATCCATCCTCGCGAGAGCTGGTGAAAATATGGCGAATAACCCAGCATGGGCTTCCAGTGCTCATCAATCCATGCAGAGGTTGCTTCAATTAACGCCATCCGTCGGCAAAATCATCCCACGAGAGCGTTGTCCAAATAACCTGGCACCTTAGAGATCGAAATGTCTTCCTCAACTACGAGTTTTGTAATTCTAGATTTGGATCAAACTCCTTTCTTGACTCATTTTGGTCTGGAACCGCTTACCTGTGATGGATCATCATCTTTGGAGGTGGTGTGATCACCGTTATGTAGTACAGGAGAGGCATGATGCGAAGGAAGGGTGGTAGGAAGAAAATCATCTGTCTGAGTGCCTTGGGAGGAGCATACGACTGAATGATTAGCCCTGCACATAAAATCATATTGTCCTAGGAGAACGTGACAGGACTCAGGACTGTAAATGGGATCAGTCTCATCCTCGCTCATGATGACGCACAAGATAGCAGTTGTTCGCAGGAGGGAGAGTGATTGGGGAATGACGTTAGAGGAGTAACAGGAAAAAGGGTGGTGGCGGTACGGATGAAAAGGGAGAAGGAAAACCCAGGACCTAGGAGAAAACTACCCAACCCCACAGACAGAGAAGGGTGGTCACATGCAGAAACCATAGGATCCGAGGGCCGCAGGGGCCGAAGAAAATCGACGAAAAAATCAGAGCTCATATATATATATAGATATAATTAAAAAAAAAAACAGTCGGTGCTCCCAAAAAAAGTCACGCACCAGTACCGATGCATACATTTTTATCGTGCACCGCTCTCGGTGCGCATGAAAATTGTTCGTGCACTGAAAAACATAAAACGTTCTTTTTCTGCAGTGCGTTGACGAAACTATCTACCCCGGGGAAAATAGTTAGGTCAACGCACTGCCCAATAATAAGACATGGTCAACAGTGCAGTCCTATAAATGACCGCATCGTTGACCATGTACTATTGTTGGGTGGGCAGTGCGCTGACCAAAATTTCCACCTCGGGGTGGATCTTTTGGTCAACGCACTGCCCAACAACATTACATGGTCAATGGTGCGGTCCTGTAAATGACCGCACCGTTGACTATGTAATGATGTTAGGCAGGCGGTGTGCTGACCTAACTATCTGTGGGCAGTGCGCTGACCAAAATATCTGCCTCCGAGTGGATCTTTTGGTCAACGCACCGCCCAACAACATTACATGGTCAATGGTGCAGTCCTGTAAACGACCGCGCCGTTGAATATGTAATGATGTCAGGAAGGCGGTGTGCTAACCTAACTAACCGCGGGCAGATAGTTTGGTCAATGCACCGCCCTCCCGACACTAGTACATAGTCAACAATGCAGTCGTTTAAACGACCGCACCGCCATGTTAGTTTTAAAATTAAGCATAGTGCACATTTTATCGGTACCACATCGGAACCCGGTACGGTTTCCGTTAGCACCGTTTGCGATGCGGGCTGTAAATTTATAGGCAGCACTGCGAACAGTACGAGCCGAACAACTCGAGCGCAAATCAAAATTTATTTTTTAAACGGTCAATTTTAAGAGTTTTTAGAAATCTAATCTACTAAAACGTTTAGTTATTGAGAAACAAGTAAAATACTTATAAATTTGCGCATCGAGGAGGCATATTTGTTGAGGAATTGGAGAAATCAAATTTTCCCACCGTTTTCGAAAATTCGAAATCCACAAGGTGCGAAATGGACGACAACAGTGTGTGTAATGGGATCACCGATGGCAGGGCACCTGGCACAAGATAAATTCACACCAGTGCTTGAGAGGTCTGGAGCATTGAAGAAGTAAAAATGACGTTTTTACGGATGATCATTTTTTTTTATTTAACCTTGTTTCGGTGCGCAGGTTTTTGAGACGCACCAGGCAGTATTATCAATGATGCACCGCACATCGTTACGGTGCGCTGGATTACTGAGATGCATCAGGCCTGTTTATGGGTAGAGCACCGACGCACTATAGTACTTAGATGCACTAGGCGGGTTTGTACGGAGAGCACTGTGTCTCGGTGGGCCAACTTTCAATACGTACCGATGCGTTGTGAGTAAAACACACCGATGCAACTTATGATGAGAAACACACCGGACAAAAAACATCCGCAAAAACCTCCACCTGCCAACCTCCTCTAGAGAGCTCCGCTACAAACAGGTATCTAGGCTATCTTTATAAGGGGTTCCTCAAAAACATCTACTCAAGGGTCTTTTCCTTGTAGTGTGTTGTCCTCTCTCCCTCTCTCTCCATATTTCTTATTACTCCCTCTTTCTCTCTCCACATTTCTCTCTATATGTATTTCTTCTTACCTCCCTCTCTCCCCCCTCCAACTTCATCTCTATTTCCCTCCCTCTCTCCACTATCTGACATCCTCTCTCTTCCTTCCTCTCTCTCCTTTTCTCTCCCACCCTCTCTCTCTCTCTCCCTTTCTCTCCCACCCTCTCTCTCTCTCTCTCTTCACCTTCCAACTCTGTTACTATATCCCTCCCTCTCTCCTTCTCTCTCCTACTCTCCCCCCCTTCTCTCCATCTCTCCTTCTTTGTCTCTTTATCTCACCCCCAAACATACACAATCTCTCTTCATCTCTCCCTTTTCACTCCCTCTCGCTCTCTACTTCTCACTCTCTATGTCTTTCTTCTTCCCTCCCACTCTCCCCCTCGAACTCCATCTCTCTATCCCTCCATGTCTCCTCCTCTCTCTCTCATCCTTCCTCTCTCTCCCTTTCTCTCCTACCTCCCTCTCTCTTCCCCAACACACTCTCTCTCTCTTTTCCCTCCAATCCTCTCTCTTCCCCCATCACTCTCCTCCTCTCTCTCAAGTCCCCTTTCTGATCCTTCCTCTCTCTCCCTTTCTCTTCTACCTCCCTCTCTCTTCCCCCATCACTCTCTCTCTCTCTCTCTCTCTCTCTCTCTCTCTCTCTCTCTCTCTTCACTCCAATCCTCTCTCTCTCTTTCTCTCTCTCTCTCCAACTATGTTACTATATCCCTTCTCCTTATCTCTCCTTATCTCCCCCTTCTCTCCATATCTTCTTATTTGTCTCTTTATCTCACCCCTAAACATACACTTTCTCTATCCATCTCTCCCTTGTCACTCCCTCTCTCTCTCTCCACTTCTGCCTCTCTATGTCTTTCTTCTTCCCTCCATCTTTCCCCCTCCAACTCCATCTCTCTACCCCTCCCTCTCTCCTCTCTCTCATTCTTCTGCTCACTTCCTTTCTCTCCTACTTCCCTCTCTCTTCCCCCTTCTCTCTCTCTCTCTCTCTCTCTCTCTCTCTCTCCAATCCTCTCTCTCTCTCCCTCCATCTCTCTTTCTCTCTCTCCCCTTTCCATCTTTGTGTCTCCCCCTCCCTCTCTTAACCTTCTCTACCTCTCTCACTCCTCTCTCTCTCTCTTCTCTAGTCCTTCTCTCCCCTCTCCTTCAGTGTATCTCCATCTCTCCCTTGTGACTCCCCCTATCTCTTCACCTCTATCACTCTATGTCTTTGTTCTTCCCTCCCATATATATGTAGAGTTAATATATATCATGATATATTAATATATATTTTAATATAACAAATTCAATAATGTACTCATCTAAATTTATTAAATTTATTAATATTAATATTATAATATATTAATATGAATATTATATTTAATAATGTTAATATTAATATTAGGGTTAATAATGTTTTTTTTTTTTTCATGGTATTAATAATAATTTGACCCATGGTATTTGGCTCAAAGGCTTCACCTAAAGAAACCTCTTTTTTGAGTGTTCGTAAATATAAAGAGGATTACGGAGTAAATATAAAAAGAATTTTTATTTGTTCACAGTCTTGGTTAAACGGTGATGAGGTGTGTTGTTATGGCACTGATCACAAGTTCAATTCCCTTCCCCGATCGGGGTGATGTATTTGGACATGTTGATGAAAATGTGAAGATGTGGTCCTACCAAAACTTACAAAAAAAAAAAAAAGTTTTATTTATTTACCATACTTCTGGTTTATTTATATTTATTTATTTACCATACCTCTTTTATAAATATGGTATTTGATGTATTTGGACATGTTGATGAAAATGTAAAGATGTGGTCTTACCAAAACTTACAAAAAAGAAGAAGAAGTTTTATTTATTTACCATACTTCTGGTTTATTTAAATTTTATTTATTTGCCATACCTCTTTTATAAATATGGTATTTGGCCCATGGTATTTAGTCCATGGTATTAAAATGGTATTTGGCTTATAATAAAACCTATTTTTTGAGTTTTTGTCAATATAAAGTTATGGAGTAAATATAAAATGAAATTTTATTTATTTACGATACCTTTAGTTTATATATAGAGAGAGTGTGTTGGTAAACCTCTTTATATTAGATTGAAAATGTTAAATGTTGAACATTTTCAAGTTTATATGTTTAAGGATTTACTTTTATATGTTTAGTGAGATCTACCCCAAGTTGTAGAAAACGCCTTTTAGCAATATAACTTTTGTTATGTTTTCAAAAATATCTTTAATTTTATTTTTTTTATAACATATACCACAAAAATATTGCATACACTGAAAATCCAGAAACAATGCCCCTATGCTCGAAACAAGCTATCTTAATCCTGATAGAAACACAATAATATTAACATTTTCTCATATTTTTCTCCGAATTAAAACAAGGCTACAAGTAGCGACTACCTGCCGCTTAGTTTAAATTTAGTAATGTTGCAATGTGATGTTGGAAATATCTATGGATAGCTATTATGGCTATTACATGTCGCTTAATGCAATTATAGAGACGTTGCAATTTGAATTTGAGCATGTTTATGAAGTTTTGTTTTGTAATAAACTATGGTTAAACTAAATTAGAAATAATTGTTGCAATTTGAGTTTAGTAGTAGTTTAAATCTATCTAAATTATAGTGAAGCAACCTTTGTGTTGATCCATGAGCATATGCATTTGATGTGTAGATTAGGTTTGCTACATATGCTTAGCTTATTTTTGGAATCAATATGAGTATGGCAGAGTAGCTACTACTTGCTGCTTAATGTAAATATAGAAATGTTGCAATTTGAGTTTCAACATGTTTATGAAAATTTGCTTTGTAATAAACTTGCTGCTTTGTTTAGTATAGTTAAATTAAATTAGAAATAATCGTTGCAATTTGAGTTTGAGCGTGTCTATGAGGATTTGCTAGATGTTGCCATTTGAAAGGTTTAGAATCTTTTTTTACTAATATTTTGTTAATCCAATTTGATCCAACTACAATTGCAATGCCATATTGTCTACGATTTGAAGACTTTTACATTTTTCGTAAAGTATATATATGAATATGAAAATTTATAATGGTAAAAATAAAAATATTATTATAAGAATTTATAATAAAGAAAAATATAAGTTTCAATGTAAGTGTGCGGTGTCGTAATGCTGCCCTTGAGCAATACATTCAAAGGTTGAGTTATATCCGAGGCTGTAATGTATGCTGATATATCATTACTTTATTTTTTTTTCTAAATAATTTAATTTTACATATTAATTTTTTTTATCTTTAATTTACATCTTTACATATACTTGATTATATTACACACAACTTTTTGACTTCTACACATTTGTATTAACATTAAGTGATCAAGAAAAATATGTTTTCAAATATATTTTTTCTTTTTCTAAATACTTAACATAATAAACTTTTTTATAAAATTTTCATACTAAATTATAAAATATAATATATATATTTACTTACACCATATTATAAATATATATTGTCACAAATTAAACACATTTAAATATATTCTACCCTTTATATGTATTATTATGCTCACACGCAACATACCTATCATCATTTGGCAGATATCTTATTCACAAGTAGAGATTAAACATATTCTAGAGGCATATTCTACCATTTATATTTTTTTATTAATATGCTCACACACAACATGCCTATACCTATGACGATATAGTACAACTAAGGGTAAACGCACTTCCAACCAATGTAGAATATCATTTGAGAAGAAAGTAATTTAACATCACATTATAGATTATTAATTTTTTCTTTTCATATAGCATTCGAGAAGAAAGTATTTTACCATCACATTATATATTATTAATTTTTTATTTTTTGATATGTCCATCGACATAACTTATTCATTTGTTTATAATTCCCCTCCTGCAGCGAGCATAAAAGCGTTGTTAAACTAAGATCGACCTAACCCCAACTTAACTCGATATCGCCTGCCTGGCACGCAGTAAAACGCACCGATGACTTTGTTGAACGGTCGAACGTGCAATCTAGATAACCATTCCGACACAAATAATTTATCATTCGACACTAATACTTTACACACATATAATATCAATTATCGTGCAAAAGTTTTGTGGAAAGGAAAACTGATCACCGTGGTTTAACTTTAGAACCATCATAATGCACATGTTTGCAGGAATCAGAAGTTACGACGGATTTGGACGCACGATGAAAAAATGAAATTTGGCCTATAATATGCATCGGATCCGGAATTTGAGAATACAAATGGGCCATTTTGAATATTCCGATTCCGATTGAGAACGGACGCGCGATAAAGGAATTAAATCTAGTCCATAAATGGTATCGGGTCCGGACTTCACATAACAATCGGGCCATGTTAGAACCATTTGTGATTGTAACATAATATAAGATGCAATTGCGATTGCGAACAAGACAATTTGTGGGGACGACTAGTCTTCACTTAAAACTGACTCCGTCGCGTTCAAACTAAAGAACTTTAGGTTAGAAATACATGCAGTCCTTGAAGCATCTCAGTTATAGTTTGAACTTTGGACTATTTTATTTTAGTGATAAATACTTGTTTCATCTCTATTTAATAATCTATTTTGAGAAGATCTAGTACTTCATAATGTTTGCATTTAAAGTTGTATAATTGAAAATTTACTACTACTTAGAGAGACATAACAGATTCAGTGTAACGTTGTCTTTAGAACTTAATAAGATATGGACCGAGTCAAATTTTAAAACAGTTTAAGACTTTTATAGGTTTTTTCATCACTGTATCATAACTTGCAAGCCCCTGGAAAGAAACTGTATATGCTTACTCTGCATGTAAAGTTCATGGCATATAAAGTTTAGCTTTTAGAAGACATGTCGTAATAAAAGAATAATGCTAGAAATAGTCGGATAAAATTGTAGCAGGAAAGAAGAAACGGCAAAGTCCACGGTCATCGAATTCTGGTAGGAGAACAGTCATATGGTTGACAAACACAGGCGGAAAGGGGTTCACGGGGTTGAGACTGTTCGGTAGCGGTGTGCTCCAAATTCTCGATAAGGCAAACGCCACTCTCTAGCAAAGCAGCGATAATCCGACCGATACGCTTTTGCTTGGCCAATTCCTCAGCGCAGGGCAAGCTCTTGTTAGGCGATCGTCTCCTTATAATCTCTCACAGGGCACATATAGCCTGCAAATGATGCCCGGGGGTGTGGGACTCTATGTCAACGGATATGATTCTGCGTCCTCAGAGCTTCACTGGATGTGGAATATCTACAATAAAAGCGTGCACGCCCTCACTCTGGACCAAAATTGCTCAGGTATTTCCTTCAATGTCTCTATTTCATGGCCTGATACAAGTCTCGGTTTGAAGTTTCAACAGTCCACAACTAGCAATGCATCCAATATGTGCAACATTTCTTTTACTCCGAATTATTATTTCTCTAGCACTATCAAAGCCAAGCCGAAATTATCGTCAGATGCTGTGTACATAAGGTTGGATTATGATGGAAATATGAGAGGATATGCAGCCGGAATTTCAGAGCCTTTCCAACTTTTGTCTGAAGCAATGAGTAGATGCCAATTGCCGAGCTCTTATGGGAACTATGGAGTTTGTTCTCAAGAAATTCCACAATGTAAATGTCCCAACAATGGTACAGATCATATAGGAAGTGAATCAAATTTCAATGGATGAGGCTGTCAATTATCTGAGAAACCCACCTGCGCCAACGTTAATGCAAGCTGGCAGATGTTTTCTCTCGCAGGAATTGAATATTATCGTAACCGATATGTTGTTTCGCTTAATTTGTCTACAATGGAAAAATGTTCAGACTATTGTTTAAAAAATTGTTCGTGCATAGCTTCCTTCTATGTGGGCCAATCCAAATCATGTTTCCTCATTTCGTCTCAACTCGGGACACTTGTGGAGACCTCTAACCAGATCAATTTTGTTTTCATCAAAGTGCGCATAACTGATATAATCAAGAATCCGAAGACCTCAAAGCATGGCAGCAATTCTTACAAGTGATCTCATATTGTCACATGGTTTGCTTTCAAGTTGATCAATCCATGCTTGATAATTTCA
Source organism: Pinus albicaulis (assembly GCA_034641835.2). Lineage (NCBI taxonomy): Eukaryota > Viridiplantae > Streptophyta > Pinopsida > Pinales > Pinaceae > Pinus > Pinus albicaulis. The sequence continues at coordinate 119,825,697 of CM076576.1, forward strand.
CTGATATAGGTAATTGTAGAAAGGCAATTACATTGGAAAGCAAAATTTAGTTTGAATGCGACAGAGTCAGTTTTAAGTGAAGACCAGTTGTCCCCACAAAGTGTCTTGTTGATGTTGGAGCTTGTGATGCGATCACAATTGCAATCGCATCTTATATTATGTTACAATCACAAATGGTTCTAACATGGCCCAATTGTTATGTGAAGTCCGGATCTGATACCGTTTATGCACTGGATCTAATTCCTTTATTGCGTGTCCGTTCTCAATCGAAATCGAAACATTCAAAATGGCCCATTTGTATTCTCAAATTCCGGATCCAATGCATATTATAGGCCGGATTTCATTTGTTCATCGGGCGTCCAAATCTGTCGTACACCAAATCCGTCGTATTACTATCGCACTTGCTTGCTCAATCCAATTATACATTATAGATTTAGATGGAGAATCTACTGTCTGTGAGTTTCAAGTTGAAATTTTAACAAGTATGAGATAGCAAGTTTCTTCTTTTCCAGTTATTATTATGTTTCCGAACTTCAAAGAGGGAAATGAAGCCGGCATTTTCAGCTTTAACATGCCTGCGGACATTTTCAACCTTTAAACCTTAAAATATTAAGCCTCCAAATCCTTTGATAAACGGAAAAAGTCCTACTTAGAGAGAAAACCCCGTCTTGTCATTAAATGCCCAATTCTTTTCCAATCCCTATCCGTAGAAATAGGTGAGACTGCAATCTAGTTTATCTGCATATGACATGAAATTAATTACGATGCCAGTAATGAGGTGATTAAATAGAATGTCATAGTATGCGTGGTGGGATCCTTCATTCCAAGTGCGGAAAGGCCGTTGCAAATAAGTTCCAATGGGAGAATCTGCATAATCGAAACTTGCCAGTTATAGGTACTACAATACAGTTCCTGCTCCGAACAATGTTTAGCTTATTATTTATAATAAAAAAATTAAAACAATTATCACACATCGACTTTTGTTCACAAAGCATTAATGCCATTTATCTAATGCCCTTTCCGTAGTGTATGGAAGATTCACCAAATAGCACGTTTGATACCATGAGAAAAATAAAGCAAAAACCAAGACAATGATATGAAAAATTACGCCAAATAAAGCCATGGCACAAAGCATTTCTAAAATTATAACATGGGCATGCGTTTGAAAATTGCCCAGCTAATGGAATTTCACAACTGTAACCCATCCAACTTCCATATGGCATTCGGTGGAACATTTAAGCGACACTTGTTTTTGAGGTTTACATCTAAGGCTTCCCACTTACGGCTTCCCCAGTTAATCAATGAATCTCATGCTCATTCAGAGAGAAAGTCTGCAACTTCCGAACAATCTTCAAACGCGAAATGACAAACTGTAAAGACTGCAGGCCGATTATATTTCCCCAGGGTATGCGAATCACAGGCATTTTCTTCTGAAAAATGGAAGGAGAAGAACGTGAATTGTGTGTTTGAGGAGATTCAAAATAAGGACCTTAGTGCAGAGCAAGTCTTCAAGCATGGAAATATATTGGAAATCGTCAAGAATTGTGTTGCATACGAGTGCAGGAGACTTCCCACCCAGCCGCACAGCCGCAGAGTGATTCTTTAAATGGAGAAGGAGCAGAGCAGAATGACTTCGACCATAGAAAGGCTCATTGCTTTTCTTTTTATTACACTATTTTTGTATCAGTCTAGCAATTATGGTACACACTTTTCTTTTTCACTTTTGTGCAGCCCTAAATTTAAGCATAAATTTGTTAGATTGTTCAAATATATGCATTTATTTATAAATTATTATGATTCACATGGGTATCTAGCATTCTAGGGTAAATTTATGTGCGTAATTTACAATTTATCTATAAATTTAGACGATTTACAGTGAGAACGATGAAATTTTCAATTTTCCTAAATTCCAGTCCAAGAAATTCATCATGGAATTTAAAATTGTTTTGAATGTCTTTACAGTGGTAACCTATGTGAATTTCGTATTTGATTCAAAATTTCGAATTACCTCAATTCCAGTCCAAGAAATGCATGAAGGAATTTAATTTTTTTATTTATGCCTCTGAAAACCTAGAGTGGCAACCTCTGTGAATTTAGTATTGGGCGCGACCTTAGTGAATCTCGGGTTGTCCTGACATGTTAACCCTCTGCATAGAAAGGAAGCCGACGTATCAAACCCTTGTCCATTTCTGGAATCGACAGAGCTGAACCATAAGCTGTTGAATTTCTGGTATTAGAGAACTTATCTTGGACGCGATGCATTTAAATCCACTTAAACTCAACTCAAACAGCCTTTACTATCAGCCGTTACTATCAGGCCATTTTCCTTTGCTTTACCTCTAATGTTACTACTTGTGTTGGTCTCGCAGCTGATTGATGAAACCCTATCGGGTGACTATAACCCTAATCAAATCCCCGCGGGAAGTCCTTTCTTTGATTATATGGGAGAACTGCTCGTAGATTTCCAACAAAACACCCCCAACAACAATTACAACTACATTACAATGCTAAAAAAGAAGACACGCATTTTTTTGGGCGTGTTTTGTTTTGTTCGAGATCTACGAGCAGTTCTCTCATAGCACTTCCCGCTGCGATTTGACTTGGGTTACAGTCGCCCGATAGGTTTAGGTTTGCATTCAGCTGCGAGCCCAACACAAGCGGTAATATTAGAGGTAAAGCAAAGGCAATAGTCAGGGTTTTTTGATTTTAAGTCCATTGTGTATTTTTCAGGAATATAATCAATGGTAAATGGTCTGATGGATCATCAGGGTTTTTTTCGAATTTATATGGATTGTAGATTTTTTTTGTTTCTGAATATTTTTTGATTTGGATGGGTCGATAATTTCATTTGGCTTATATCTATAAGTTTTTAAAATTTCAAAAAAATTGCAATTCGCATAAAAATACCCATCATAATTACAACATGAAACAAAATAATATCATCTTTAATAATAATAATCCCTTCAAATGGCAAACAAACTCAGATTAAAACATATACTCAAATCAGATCAAATCAGATTTTTGTTAGAAATATACTCAAAATCTATAAAGTATAACGATAATACTCTGAAGGATAATGATAATTTGGAGCCATCGGCCACTGGAAGTTTAATCCGTGACTTCAATTCATTCTTCACAAAATCATAAGCAACCTAGGCCAGAAAAGTCACTAGCGTTCCAGTGTCTATGATCATTCCACTGGAGCCATCAGATTTGATATCGAAAGTACCAGCAGGGATTTCTCCATTTCCGAGCCAATTGCCGGTTGCATGACAAATTTTCCATTTCTTTTGTAACCAAGCAATTTATGACAATCAGAAAACATGATCTGCAGCTTTTCGAATCTCTCTTGACCGCGTTGGACTGCTCGTTTCAAGACCACAGTGGTTGGAGCCAATCCTTTTATTGCAGCGGAGTTTATTGTATTCATCGCGTCTGTTCCTAATCGGAAATCGGAACTTTTATGATTCGCCTGTTTGTTTGTTATTTCATGGACCCGATCCGTGTTATCTAGCAGAGTTAAACTTTAGTTTTCGAGTCCGATCCTCCAATCGGAATCAGAGATTTTATATAGCTCGTTTGTTTTGTGTTGCAAGTCCGGACCCGATGCTTTTATAGGCCGGAGTTAAGAATTGGTTATCGCATCCAATATAGTTTTGAATGCGCCATGATAAATTAGTAACTTTTTTAGTAATTTAAACAAAGTCCAAGATTTAAAAAAAAATGTATTATCAATATTTCCCTTTATTAATAAGAATATATATTTTTAAGTATCAAATTACTTTGAAGTGCAAATTACAAATTAACAATGAAAATTATTTCAATTTTATTTAAACTACTTTTAGTTCAATTTATTCACCTCTATATGCATTCTAAATTAACCTAAACTTGCAAGAAACTTATTCTTCCAAGTGTTATATTGTGACATCCATCCATGTAATTGTAACATATATATATATATATATATACTTTCTACTTTGCTATCTTATTACTTTTTTAATACCACGTGTTAACTTTATTTAACACCATAGTATTCACGATGGTAACACATTCTTATAAAACATGTTAAAATAGTGGGTTAAACCCTTTATTTAACACCGTAGCATTCATGATGGTAACACATTCTTATAAAACATGTTAAAATAGTGGGTTAAACCCTTTTACACTTCACCCTTATTTATACTGCTATCCGTTTAATATTGTTTTTAGCGTCATAATTCAAAGGTTTTTTGTGAAATAAATTTCAACCCACGTGGGGTACCATGCACCAACCTAGACTTAATGGATTGTGCATTGTCTACCACCACGTGGTAAATTCGATGGTGATTTTTTTTTATTGGAATCTGGAATGAAATAATTTCGTTAATAAATATATCATGGATCATTATTAAATACTTGAGTATCAAGTGGTACCCCACTTTATCTTCGCTCAAGATTTGTCGTGGTCCTGTTGAATCTTGAGGTTGACATTTGCCTTGTTTAACATTGTTGGATCATTTCTCTCAATCGACGAATGTGCGAGTAATTAGGTTGGGTTTGGTATTGACTTACTGCGACTCCAGATAAAGTACAAGACCTGCAGCATAAATATGAATCTTTTTGCAACGACAGTACAAATAATGGTGATAAAATCTAGGCATTTTGCAATAAGAAGTGAAAGTTTTTGGCCAATCAGATAACAGATAATTCAAATTAAAATAATTAAAATAAACACACAATAATAAATCTTATAGTGAACCATGGCAAAAATAAATAAATAAATCAAAACGTATGTCTAATCAAGGTGAATTAATGTCACAATCAAGAAAAACCTGATGCTTATCCTGCGAGCAGCAAGTACAATAACAAGTAGAGACAATGTCCAAAAACGCATAAAAAATTATTAATATTGCGATGGCAATATAGGAAGCATACAGGGTTCAGTGCAGCGAAATTGCTGGGCCTTGCAGATGATGGAGAACTCTAAGTGCCGAGATAGACTTATAGGATTTCCAATGGAAGAATATTCGAAAAGAGGGGTCGTTTTCCAGACCAGTGGGGCGTGGAACCCACGAACAACCTTATCTTTAAGGAGTTGTAATTCGCATTAAATGAACTTGGATACATGCTGTTTCTTATTCGCATTAAATGCAGTGGCACATCATACCAGCCATTAATAGTGTAGTGAAATGCATGCTTCTGACATTACGTGCATACTTTTACTCTTACTTTTACTTTGGACGGGAGAAGAAAAAAATGTTTGAGGACGACTTTTTCGCGCCTGAAAGTAAAATATGTCACTTTTCAGAATGATGGTTCTTTGATTTTATACACCATTGCGAATTTGCCTTTCCAGTTTCCACATCTTCGATTAAGGAGTCGCGGAGCCCACTCATCTGGACAAACGTACGTGGTTGCAGAAAGGATTATCACATGCTTCTTAGAAAAAGAGATTGGATTTAAAATATGTAGAGTGGGGGTAGAAATTGTAGTTAAGACGGACCTATATTAATGCACACCACTAGGCCTACTATTTCAAATTTAATAATTCTTTGTTTTGTACGTTTGTAATTTTAAGCTTTTTTGCAACTTGTATTTTCGTTATAACTAAGTTTATATGATAAGAAGTCTATATAATATTTATAATAAATATATGAAAGCTTAAAAATGTTTGAGTTTAATTGGATTAAGATCGATAGGAGTTGAATTTTAAGTCACAAGTTTTAAATAGCAATATCTTAGGTTCAATGTAGTATGCTTGTGGTTAATGGAGAGATTTTTGTTTTATTTAGAGGTTTAGTATTTTTGTTTATGTCCATTACTTTTTTATATTAAAAATTTGTATTTGGACATTTGTATTCTATAAGGATACTAAAAATTTCTGCTGAGTTAAAATTCATCGTAAATCTGAACTCATAATTGGAAGAGCATTGTCAAATTCATAATTAGAAGAGGAGCATTGTCAATCTGAACTCATAATTAGAAGAGCATTGTCATCATTCTCCACGGATTCACTTAGGATTTGTTTTATTGGTGGTAATAAGTTGGTGAGGAAGGTAATAAGTAATTATTATTATTACATAAATCCTTATCATAATAAGAAATAATGCTTGCCTTTATCTAGGAGAGGAGATTCTACTTGGCTTGTTTTTAAAGTTAATTATTTAATTAACTAGTAATGAATGAGAAATCTAAATTTCTTGAAAAATTATTAAAATTGATTTTTTTATCACTATAATTTAGATAATTAAATATTTAAACTTTAAATATATATTTTTTAAACTTTTTACTTATCATTATTAATGTTATTAAAATGTCATAAAATACTAAATATATTTAAGAAATTAAAAAAATTAAAATTAAAAAAAATTTAAGTTCAAAATCTCATACCTAAATTAAAACAACCAATACATCCTAACCATGAGTGTAACGCCTGTGAGATGCAGTCACAATGGGCAAGTGCGACGGGTGCACTAGCGCCTAACTTGGTGGTCATGCGACAAACAAAGGTTAGAGAAGCGACGAAAACTACTACGGGTAGTTGGATGGGTGTTCACCGACGGATGAGCGACGATCAACACAGATTGGCAACCTTGCGACGTTATCTTGGTGTTTGTGCGACGATAGGAGCGGCAGACGAAGGAAACAGTGAAATGGCGAAGTGTTGGTGTGGACACTTTATAGGGAGCCTTGTTGGCAAGTCGATGTAATGGGGGAAACGTCACAATGTAACCAAAGGGATTCATGTGTGTTTGGCGGGTCGGCCTCATGTGAGTTGAAACCCCAACCATGGAAGTAATGCGTGGGAAAAACGCATATAAAAGGTAGACGTGTGATGGATGGATGGAGAAAAGCAACAAGGCACCAACAACCTGTTGATCACCTTTGGCAAGCATAGAACATCTCTGAGTTCAAGCAAGGTCGAAGGTGAGACGAAAAACCAAACTACATAAAGTTGTTCAGGAAGCCGGGTTGATGATGCAGGAGAATTCAGGCTAGTCAGCAATGTGATAGTATGGTCACATGTTGTGACTAGCAAGGGGCTGAAAGAAAATAATTTAATTAAATTATTTGTTTAAATATGTGAGAGTGTTTATTGAGGAAAGGGTATAGGTGGCTGAGTGATCCTCCTTGTATGGAGATTAGGCCAAATACTTGGATTTATTTGGCTAGAATAGAGTATGAGGGATTTTAAAAGCTTTATTTAGTGTTAGTTTAGAAAAGAGTGGGATTGAAGAGATTTTTTAGGTGAGGTTGAGAGATTTCTGGTTCAGAATCAGAATTGATTCATGGAACCATTTATTTGTATAAATTGGGTCTTCTTGTATATTCAGTAGTAGGGAGTGGCGAGAGGATTAGAATAGGTGTTTCTATGTGGAGCAGAAAGCTCAAATTAGTAGTGAAGTGTGTGTGGATTGTTTTTGGCCAAAGGGCGAAATTTTGTTTTGTTTTTCTGAAAATTATGGAATCATTATGTTTTGTGCATAATCGAGCATCGTCTTTCTGTGAAATTGGCTGGTATAGTCACGGTTCTGTGTGTAATTTAGTGACATCAATAATGGATAGATTTCACTGTTGCATAATGTGTTAAATGAACTGTAAACCATCAAAGGGCTGTAGCATTGCTTTGGCGCAGATTTAATAGTCGATGTTTAATGGTGTTAAAAAAAACCCAATGCAAAACTGTCTACCTGTCAATTGCGCTGAATTGGGCATGAACAAATTGTGAATCACTATTATTAATGTGTTGGTCTTCTGTCCAAGAATAAAGGTTCACATAATATATGACCACGTTATTGAAGCTGTTAAAATTGCATCGGTTCTGTATTAAAATACATAGTTTTGACTGCGCAGTGGTATTGAGTGGCATAGTTTGTATAAGTCGACATTGAGAGTAGGAATATAAGACTGTGTTTCGGCTTGTAAAATCAATGGAATTTGACATACATAGTCTTGTTTTGTAATGCGACTGTGTGAGATGGAGGTTGCTGGAGTATTAATTCATATATGAGCTAAATTGACGTTTTAAGTGCAGAATCGATATCTCTTAATCGAATTTCCATTTGAATGATTTTACTGTATCACAAAAGCGCAGGTTCGAAATCCATTCGATGGCAATGTTTGAAATCAGGTTCAGAATTCGTTTCCTCCGTGGTGTTTGATTGACTGAAACTGTGTGAAAGCTAGTAGTTAAAGCCCAGAAGTTTTGAATCAGTTTGTTTACCAAGAAATTGAAGGTACGTTCTTTGCGAAATTGTTACAAATTGGAACAGAATTGTGTTACTTTTCCAAGTATACATGCAGTGTCAGGGTGGATCGATGGTAAGTTGTATAAATCAGAAGCGCCGGTATTAAGACAAACCAGTCAGATGTTGAAAGCAGCAGTCAGTGAATGTGAACACAACGCTGTTCCTTTGGGTTTAGTTTGATTAAAATGTAAATGGTGTCAGAAGCCTGTGGATTCGATAGTGTATTGATGCATTGAGTTTTAAATGTTGTCAGTGTTGAATTGAAATGATATTAATACAACCCGAGTGTAATGTGTTAAGCTTTGAACACATTCAGAAGTTTGTAGTTTTATGAACTGATACATTTGCCAGATCGTTGAAGTTGAACACTATATGTATCCATTGTTGGATGGACATATTGCGTTGAAGAGTAGCAGACTCTGTGGTGAGAAGAGAAATCGATTGCCTGAATCGATTTTGTTTTGTGAATCTCCATACAAGAAAAGAGGAGAAACTGTGTGTGGAAATGGTGTAGACTGTAATTAAAATCGTGGAAGAAATCTACAACAGCAGAGGAGGCGTAATTCAAAGGGTCGATTCCAAGAAGGCGAAATCTAGAAAATTGAAGGCGGTCCATAGGATGATATATTGCGAAATTCGAACAGGTAAGTTATATTGGTGTTTTCATAAAGAGGATGGGCGCATTGTTTATGGAGAAATGTTGAAATTTCGTGAGTGCAGATTGGGAAATACTGAAATGAAAATGAGTGAGCAGTTTGCTATTTGAGATTTAAATCCAAAAGTAATGTGTTGAATGTTAATTGGATTGGGAAATGTACGAATTTGCCCAGATTGGAATCAACAATTGGGCAGTGATTGCAATACATGTTTAATAGGACAGAGTGTATGAAGATTCTGGGTATTTGCAGGCCTAGCCCTGCATCAAATTTTGGTATCAGAGCTAGCTTAACGCTCTGAAAAGATTGTTTTTGGAAACTGCATTTTAAATTTAGCAGATGTATAATTGCCAGGAAGTGTGTTGATGAATATAAGGATCAGAATGGAGAAGCGGAGAATGCCGGGAAGGTCTGGTAAGCATGTTTAAACTGATAATTTTGCAGAGATGTATTTGAAAGTCTAAATGAAATAGTGAACAGGTGAGTCCTTTGACTGATGGAATGGGAGTAGTTTAAAGACATTTTTGAAGGAAATATTGCATGTTTGAAAGATACTTTGATGTGTCTTGAGATCAGATTGTGCAGGTCAGTGGAAGCAGTAGATTTGCTGAAGGGAGGAATGAGTTGTACCAGCGTCATAGCATATGAGCTATGTGAAAAAGATAGAGTAAGAAGAATTTTCAGATGCGTAAAAGTGACAATACCCGACAGTAAACAAATTTACTGAATGAAGAAGGTAGTGAGCAATTGAAGACGCGGAGCCTACAGCAAGAAGTATTCAAGAGAAGATGAGAACAACTTCCAATTGAGGTTGGGTAGAAGTGGATGAGGCAGCTCCACAATTGTGATTGTGGATAGGAGATAACAATTCCAGCAAGAAGAGTGCTGGGTAGAATTGTTAGTCAGTGAAAGGTTCGAGGAAAGAACCAATAGGTGCCAAAAGACTAAACTCAGGAAAGTTTGGTGAGGCATGAAGGAGACTTGTTACAGGCGAAATGGAAAAAGTTAGTTGCAGCTCACTAGTGAACAAGGAAAGTTCACCAGAGGAAGGAAAGGAATTGACTATTGATGGTCATGACAGGGGTACAAAGGAAAGTCACAGACATAGGAAAAAGAGTGCTGAAGCAATTGGACTCAAAGGAATGAGTAAAGAAGAAAGGGACATAGAGTTGGCTGAGATGAAGGTAGAACTCAGTCATTTGGAGAAGCTGGTATTGAAAGGAATTAGAGAAAAATGGAAACAAGGATTTTATGTGGGAAGAAGAGTTAAATGGCCTGTCAGAGAATTGTTTGCTGAGAAATTATTACTTCGAAGAACTAAGAATGAAGAAGTAGAATACATCTGTGAACCAGAGAAAGGACCTCTCCTTGGAGACGAAGACAGTGATGACAGTAGAGAAGAACTGATCTATGCAGATCAGAATGAGAGGAATGTGTTGACATCATCTGCACAGACAAGAGGATCTCATATTTTTGGGATTAATTATTTCTGTGAATGTAAAATTGCAGGTATGCAGCCTAAAGAATTTGAACCTGTGTATGAAAAAGTGAAAGGAGCAAAGGCAAGACAAGCGAGAAAGGAGATGCATAAGGACTTTCAAGACTTCAATTGGTGGAGGAAATTAAAAGGTATGGCTGAATGGTTATGTCTTCTTTTATTGGAAACTTATTGGATTATATTTGAAGGAATTTTAGCATGGAAAGAAGACCAATGGGAGATGGAAACAGGAAGAGAAACAAATGCATTGCAGATTTATGAAGCAAAGGGAAGGAAAGCTAACACCGAGAATTTAGCTGAAGAAGGTAAGCCAAGGAAATCTTTGAAAGATCAAAGTCTTATCAGAGAAAAGGAAGAGGCATTATTGTCTTATTTGGACAAACTTAGTATTGGAAGAAATTGTGTAGAACAGGAAGGTATTCTACAAAGTTATGATGAAATTGCCAAGCATTGTCAAGAAGTTGCAGTCCCAGAAGTTCTCTTTGATGAGGAAGAAATCAAAGATGTTGAGGAAGAATTTCTCAATAATTTAGTGAACTATCAGAATAGTTCAGAAGAGCATGAAGAGCTGATCATTGAGGCCTCGAATGAAGAGCCTTGCATTTTTGAAACTAACATGTTGTGTATGTTTTCAGGTTTGACAGATGAGGAACAACAATTGGACAATGTGCTTATGCATGTTGATGAAGAACTGAGATTACTGGAAGAAATGGCTGAAACAGAAAGATATTTTGAACATGTATTTAATGATTTTGAGAATGATGGTATTGACAGGGAAATTGTCATGATTAAAGGAGCTGAAGATAAACAAATGAAGGAGGAGTTATATGCAAATGACATGTTTATTGAATATGAAGAAATTGACATTTTGCTGAAAAAGTTATTGGACAAATCTGAAGACATAGAGGGAAGAATTATCTTTGATGATAATGAAAGAGAGGCTGTAGAGTACAAACAACAGATTGTAATTGGCAGAGGCAAGGAAGATTTGGACAAAAATTTTATAATTTATATGGAAAATGAGAATGTACAGCAGACAGATGTCAGTGGAGTTTAGTTAAAGACAAATGGTAAGAAGGAAATTGAGAAATTGTGGAAGATGAAATTATATGAGAACATAGACATCAAGAAGGAGAAATTGACCACAGGAATTTGTATCAGCAAGAACAGAGGACAACAGCAAATTAAGATTTGGGAATTTGGAGGAACAGAAGTGACAGTGGCAGAAGAATTGAATCAGCAGCATAATGAAAGTGATGACCAATTACAAAGTAAAGTTTTGGATACTGGATGGACAACAGAAGAAACACATGACCAGGAGGTCATAGAAACTTTCAACTTTGAGAGTCTGATGCAGGAGCATTCAGGCTAGTCAGCAATGTGATAGTATGGTCACATGTTGTGACTAGCAAGGGGCTGAAAGAAAATAATTTAATTAAATTATTTGTTTAAATATGTTAGAGTCTTTATTTATTGAGGAAAGGGTATAGGTGGCTGAGTGATCCTCCTTGTATGGAGATCAGGCCAAATAGTTGGATTTATTTGGCTAGAATAGAGTATGAGGGATTTTAAAAGCTTTATTTAGTGTTAGTTTAGAAAAGAGTGGGATAGAAGAGATTTTTTTAGGTGAGGTTGAGATATTTCTAGTTCAGAATCAGAATTGATTCATGGAACCATTTATTTGTATAAATTGGGTCTTCTTGTATATTCAGTAGTAGGGAGTGGCGAGAGGATTAGAATAGGTTTTTCTGTGTGGAGCAGAAAGCTCAGATTAGTAGTGAAGTGTGTGTGGATTGTTTTGGCCAAAGGGCGAAATTTTGTTTTGTTTTTTCTGAAAATTATGGAATCCATTATGTTTTGTGCATAATCGAGCATCGTCTTTCTGTGAAATTGGCTGGTATAGTCACGGTTCTGTGTGTAATTTAGTGACATCAATAATGGATAGATTTCACTGTTGCATAATGTGTTAAATGAACTGTAAACCATCAAAGGGCTGTAGCATTGCTTTGGCGCAGATTTAATAGTCGATGTTTAATGGTGTTAAAAAAAACCCAATGCAAAACTGTCTACCTGTCAATTGCGCTGAATTGGGCATGAACAAATTGTGAATCACTATTATTAATGTGTTGGTCTTCTGTCCAAGAATAAAGGTTCACATAATATATGACCACGTTATTGAAGCTGTTAAAATTGCATCGGTTCTGTATTAAAATACATAGTTTTGACTACGCAGTGGTATTGAGTGGCATAGTTTGTATAAGTCGACATTGAGAGCAGGAATATAAGATTGTGTTTCGGCTTGTAAAATCAATGGAATTTGACATACATAGTCTTGTTTTGTAATGCGACTGTGTGAGATGGAGGTTGCTGGAGTATTAATTCATATATGAGCTAAATTGACGTTTTAAGTGCAGAATCGATATCTCTTAATCGAATTTCCATTTGAATGATTTTACTGTATCACAAAAGCGCAGGTTCGAAATCCATTGGATGGCAATGTTTGAAATCAGGTTCAGAATTCGTTCCCTCCGTGGTGTTTGATTGACTGAAACTGTGTGGAAGCTGGTAGTTAAAGCCCAAAAGTTTTGAATCAGTTTGTTTACCAAGCAATTGAAGGTACGTTCTTTGCGAAATTGTTACAAATTGGAACAGAATTGTGTTACTTTTCCAAGTATACATGCAGTGTCAGGGTGGATCGATGGTAAGTTGTATAAATCAGAAGCGCCGGTATTAAGACAAACCAGTCAGATGTTGAAAGCAGCAGTCAGTGAATATGGACACAGCGCTGTTCCTTTGGGTTTAGTTTGATTAAAATGTAAATGGTGTCAGAAGCCTGTGGATTCGATAGTGTATTGATGCATTGAGTTTTAAATGTTGTCAGTGTTGAATTGAAATGATATTAATACAACCCAAGTGTAATGTGTTAAGCTTTGAACACATTCAGAAGTTTGTAGTTTTATGAACTGATACATTTGCCAGATCGTTGAAGTTGAACACTATATGTATCCATTGTTGGATGGACAGATTGCGTTGAAGAGTAGCAGACTCTGTGGTGAGAAGAGAAATCGATTGCCTGAATCGATTTTGTTTTGTGAATCTCCATACAAGAAAAGAGGAGAAACTGTGTGTGGAAATGGTGTAGATTGTAATTAAAATCGTGGAAGAAATCTACAACAGCAGAGGAGGCGTAATTCAAAGGGTCGATTCCAAGAAGGCGAAATCTAGAAAATTGAAGGCGGTCCATAGGATGATATATTGCGAAATTCGAACAGGTAAGTTATATTGGTGTTTTCATAAAGAGGATGGGCGCATTGTTTATGGAGAAATGTTGAAATTTCGTGAGTGCAGATTGGGAAATAATGAAATGAAAATGAGTGAGCAGTTTGCTATTTGAGATTTAAATCCAAAAGTAATGTGTTGAATGTTAATTGGATTGGGAAATGTACGAATTTGCCCAGATTGGAATCAACAATTGGGCAGTGATTGCAATACATGTTTAATAGGACAGAGTGTATGAAGATTCTGGGTATTTGCAGGCCTAGCCCTGCATCAGTTGAGTCGGGTTAAACGTGTTCAACCGTTTACCCGCATTGTCTGCAGATTAGGTCGCCACAGGGTCGAGTCAAGTTCCTTTCCCAGGGCGCATGCATAACAGTGTTAAGGGCGGGCGTGTTCGGGCAGAGTCAGATTTGTGCAACACTTTCTGGTCAAGACGTGGGAAACAATGTTTTGGAGTGAAGAAGGCAGTCAGTAAGGTCAGGTTGGGTCGAACATGACCCAAACATGTTCAGAAAATGCGTGCAAACAGTGACCCCAGTGACCCGCGTTCAGAAACACATTTAGGGTGCTGAGGGCGTCCATGACCCTAGTGACCCACTTGAACGTGGATTTCGGGCAAACTCCATAAACGTGTTCTAAAGGGATTTTTGGGATCCTCATTGGCTGTTTGGGCTGTTGGAAAGCTGTAAGGCTTGGATAAAGTACAAGCGCACTTGGCAATGGGTGTAAGTGGTTACATACTTGGGTTGTATGATTATTGTAAAATTGGACACTTATTGAAATATAACATCGGGCAAACTTATATTCGGGAGTTGTCGCTCCCATGAATGTATGGGCGTTCTTGTGGATTGATGTTGATATTTAATGTTGAATTTATTTCCACTGCATAATTGAAGAACACTGGAAGATTAATAATTGAAAGTGTTGAGTTAAGCGTAGTCTTATCATATCTCAACTACACATATCGATATAGATACACTCTAATGTGATTTATAATAATGGTAATATTTATTTTCATAGATACATGTTTGTTGATTCTTTTACAATAGTACAATATTATTCATGATATTATCTTTCGATTTCCCAATAAGATAAATGCCTTTTCCTTCATCACACCAAAAACATATTTTTATATAGCCTACGTTTCCCTTCACATGCATAATTTAGTCATTTATGTTGCAAAAAAAATCACACTTACACATCCACTTTTGACATAAACTTTCCTTGCTCAATTAACTATGCAATCCACTTTGATTGATGCAAAGAAGGCACGTTAACGTAGGTGATATGCACTTAATAAGGACACAATTAATGCACGTCGTCGCCTACTATACAATAGTCGAAGACATAATATTCCTTCTCAACCTAACTCCAACCAAAGGACACCATATTCTCAAATCCCTCTTCCTCCCTTTCCATGCAGCCATTCGCTATTGTCCTCCCATCCATTTCCACCTACCATCAACACCCTTCTTGAGCCTACACTTTCTTCGCTTCCCACTTTCCCTATCGAACTATTCCCCAATATTTCTTCCACTTCAAATCCCCATACTTTCAACAAAAACACTCTGCAAAGTGCTCATTGTTGTTTCCATGCAAGACTTGATGCACTTAGCCCCCTACAAGTTTGTTCCATTTGTAATGAATCTTAGCCATCAATGAAAACAAAATCTCGCCACGGTCTTCTCACATGTTGTTGTTGTGCTTCAAAACGATTTGTCCACCGCTTCTCCTTATTTAACAACATGGATCCAGGAAAGCAACCGCGTGCCCTCTCATGCCTAAGCCAAGTTGAGGAGATGTTAATTTCACGTGTCAACCCAATTCTCCATGTGGCCCATGCACGTGGAGGCCAATACAAATACTCTGGCCATACCATTAGCTTTCCTCAAGATATAACTAATATTGTCACCTCCCTTCCTCGTATGTTCTTGGATATAGACATCCTTGTTGTCAGTAAGTGTAATTCTAATGACAAAACCTATGAATTCTTCGTCTGTTGATCACGCATTCTAGCAACTTTGAAGTACACAGTAGAAAGTGATCCATACTACAAGGTTGTCCATATCAACCCATCTACATTATCTACTTTATCTATTCTCCCTATAGATTTATCCCCCTTTCTACATCACGTCACAACCGCTTCCCCTGTAACCCAACAATGCCCTCCGGATATTTTTGACCCTGATCTTATCCACCATTGCCATGAGACCTCCAACCATCCTCTTTCATATAAACACTGCCAAATACTCAAACTGAAATTGACGAGATATTTTCTTACATAGTCTTTCAATTCAACACCCACCTATTAATCATCATAGAAACACAACAATATTAACATTAAGCTTTTATATATATTCAATAAGACATTTTCTCATATTGTTCTCGAACAAAAAAAACAGGTAGAGACAATGTCCAAAAAAACATAGAAAATTATTAATATTGCGATGGCAATATAGGAGGCATACCGGATTCAGTTAAGCGAACTTTAATTTTCACCAGATTTTAACATTTGAAACTCCAAAAAATCACACTAAGAAAAACTCCGAAGAAAAATGTTCGAGGATGAGATATTCTCCCCTGAAAGTAAGATATGTTACTTTTATGCGACTTGTATTTTTATTATACCTAAATGATAAGAAGTCTATATAATATTTATAATAAATATATGAAAGCTTAAAAATATTTGAGTTTAATTGGATTGAGGCGGATAGGAGTTGAATTTTAAGTCACAAGTTTTAAATAGCAATATCTTAAGTTCAATGAAGTAACTTGTGGTTAAGGGAGAGATCTTTGTTTTAGTTAGAGGTTTAGTATATTTGTTCATGTCCACCACTTTTTAATATTAAAAATTTGGACATTTGAATTCTACAAGGATACTAAAAATTTCTATGATTAAAATTAATGTTGAGTTAAAATTCATCGTAAATCTGAATTCATAATTGGAGGAGCATTGCCAATCTGAACTTATAATTAGAAAAGAAACATTGTTAATCTGAACTCGTAATTAGACGAGCATTGTCATCATTAGTAGCAATAAGTTGGTGAGGAGGGTAATAAGTAAATATCATTACATAATCCTTATGATACCTAAAATAATGCTTGCTTTTATTTAAGAGAGGCGATGCTATATGGCTTGTTTTTAAAATTAATTATTAATTAACTAGCAATAAATGAGAAAATATAAATTTCTCGACTAATAATTAAATATTTAAACTTTAAATTTTATTTTTTAAAACCTTTTACTTATCATTATTAATATTTTGAAAATTTCATACACTACTAAATATATTTAAGAAAATAAAAATATCTGTATAAAATTAACACAATCAATACATCCTAACCAAGAGTGTCACGTTTTTACCTTAAAAAAAGAAACACCGGCCACACACATGCACGTGAAGTAAACATCACATACAAGTTTTATGAATGTTCAAAGATTTAAGCACGTGCGGTGTCACAAACAAAACAGAAGTGAGTGCAGGGAAAGAGTTTGGGGACCACTCATATACACGAAGAGAGTGAAGAAAACATGTTTAAACTAGAAAGCCACATTGTTCATGGAATAAAAAATTATGTGTAATTGATTTGAAATTATTTAAATGATGTTTAGAGCCATTCCAAGAGCTGGCAAATCAATATTTACATCTAAAAACATTGAAATAGGAATCTAATTTTTTGTAAACCAGATAACCTTCTCATCTTTATCATAATAAACCCACTTCTTTTGATCTTCAAAGATCTGGAACTCTTACAAAATCTTTAAATTGTACATCTATTCTTACAAAGAAACATGCAAACTCTTTAAATTGTACATCTATTCTCACAAAGACATGAAACATCTCGTCTCACTCAGGAAAACGTCAGGCAATAAATATTTTAGTATTATTTTTTTTCTAAATTTTGAATATTAAAACTGATTATATAAAAGAATCATCGGTTGGTTAAATACTTTAGATTTAAATTTAATATTTTATTTTGAATACTAAACTAAATCCGATATAAAATAAAGAAGTTAGGTAAATATTATATCTTTTACACAAAAGTATATAAGATGTATTTTAGGAAACTTTCTATGGGAAAATCAACGGGAAGATGAGGCCTATGTTCTTGCTCTTTTCTATTTAATTATGAAATGTAAGTAAAAAGAAAATGCTTTTACTATGGAGTTTCCATGTATATTGTAGTTTTAATGATTACAATAAGATCTTTGCTCTACTCAACTATGTAATAATAAATAATACATGAGAATGGAACCCATTCTTTTTCTAACAAGCCACTACTCATTATGCGCTAATAATTGTTTAGGGTCAGGGTTAGGTTTTTAGCATGCCTTAGCCTCTAATTAATGCAAATGTTTTGAACTCCCTAGAACCTTCTTGAATATGCACATGTGACTAATTGAATAATTTGAAGTAATGTGAGTTGATATGGCATTCACTTAGTGTCATGAAGGTCCACATCATAGATCACCTTGTGGGAGGCATAACTTCTACATGCAAACTCCTATTGAGGTGATATTCAAGTTGTTGAATAGCTCATTATGTGCATAATAGTGTTGAGAGATTTAGGGTTTTTATCATAAATTTAACCCAATAATGTCCATTTAAGGCCTCAAATGGACTCTAAAGAGTTTTGCATGCTAAATCACCAAAGTGAGACCTACTTGTAAATGGATCCTACAAGCTATTACCTCTATTTTTTTCACTTATGAAGTAACAAAATATATGATAAATTATATAATGATCCATTCTATAGATCACACCTCTCCATTTATGTAGGATTTTGGTCCTACAAATCTCTTATGAAAGGATGTGAGTAAATTTTTCCTTCACCTCTCCTTAAAGTACCATTTCTCTTTACCTGAAAGTTGTTCTCTTAAACCAACTTACCAAAGTTCATGTTAAAAATTATCGAAGAGAAACAAAATAATTATCGAGAGAATTATTACCAACAACAATCATAAAACATAATGCACATAATGTTTACCCTTGGAAAAACCCAGCGAATGAAATTCCACTAGATACCTTCGACAAAACTCGGTCAAGCCGCCCAAGTGAGTTTCAATCGCTCATATCCCCATGCCTTTTACAATATAGTTCCTCCCATCCTTTTAAAGGCTCCATGACATGAAATCCATGGGCTTAAAACCACGGGTATGCTAAATCACATGCCTGAAACCACTGCCATTTGGCCTAGTCAACTTTGAATCTTTCCTTGAGTCAAGTTTACCTAATAATCCCCCCTTAAAATTTGAATTGGGGTATCTTTCACTAAATTCAAGCAAACTAAATAAGTGAGACATCACAACTCACCTCCATCCCTTACCCATCAAAGTTTATACCTTGAGTATTTGTTAACTTCTCATGCCCCCTATCACCTAGGTCTAACAATATACTTTACCGCCAATTACCTAGGAGTACACATGCCTTACTCAGTCTTACAACAGTAAACATGTGGGTGAAATAAATTTCGCATCCAATGGGTGCCTACACTTGACATTTGAGTAAATCTATAAGGATATATTAGCCAAAAATACAATGAAGAAAAGTAGTTCCTTCTTTTCCCTCCAAAAATATTTACCCCTACAGATGACACCATCATCTTGAATCTTATTGTTTCCCTTAATGTTAATATTTTAGTACATTTTTTGTTTTGAGGCCAATTTTTAACCTCAAAATTCCCCTAATTTATACCACCCATGAAATCCATGGAGGTTCTCTCCTATGGTTTACTAGGTACAAGTAGGGGATGGTATAAATCTCAATTTATATCACTAGGCTTGTTGGTACAAGAAAATATGCATCCATTAATAACATGAAATACATTTTTTTGCATTCTAGGCCAATATGCATCCTTTTGTAACTTGGAAATTGTCTTCCCAATACTAAAACACTACGCAACTTTGAAGGTACAAGCCTTTTTGATAAGTTGCAATATTTCATTTTTAAGAACACGTAACTTATATACTTTTTAGAGAAACCCACCCTAGAGTTAATAGTCAACCTTACTTCACCTTCTTCCACACAAACTTGGCCATATAGCTACATGAACACCTCTTTAGAGTACTCTTATTATATGTATGCCTCTTTGTATACAACATGGGTAAAAAGATCCATGTGAAAAATAACTCAAAAATATATGATATTCAATGTGAACATATTAGAAAGAATATTTTTCAACTTATTATTGCTATCATTATTATATTTGATGATAAAATGAAATTGTTATAAAACCCCTCCACTTGTAATGTCTAGTTTGTTGAATCTTACTTTGGGCCTACAAGTACTAGATTGGTTGGTTATAACTATGAATGATGATTTTCCATTTATAATGTTTTTTTTTTTTTTAATCTATCTAGGTGGATATTAGTGGCCACTCGCCTATTCCACCTAGTCTGTTTCATTAGTTTTCTTATTTACTATTTTTAGCAAATTTTCGGGTCTTGAACTTTAAGAGCCGTTTTCAGGTCCTAAACGACGTATTCCTCGAAGAGATATTTCCAACCAGGTATCATACGTGCCAAACGGAGATACTATGACCAAGATACGACCTCGAGAAGTTGGATGCCCAACTAACCCCAACGGGACCCATAAAATCTGGGTGTTATATTTCTTCGAGTTAGGGTTTTGGCTGTTTAGGGTTTTCTCTTATTGTTCAATAATAAAAATTCCCTTGAGCCTCATTGCAACACAATTCAGAGGCCTGTAGCTGCCACACGTCTTCTCAGAGATAAGCTACTAGCGCCCTAGCTAGTTTATTTCCATTCTATTTGTAAGCATATTTTAGTTATGTGATATTAATGAAATGAAGTCTTATCTTTGTTGCATATCTATGTTTATCTTTATTTCTATATTTTATTTCGTTCTTGCATAAATCCAGATTCAGGTTACGACTCAATGAGGGTTTGAAACATATTTAAGTTTCAATGTTTTGCAATAATATTCAGTAAACTTCATGCAAGTGCCACGGTCTCCACAAGTCATATTAGAGAGTGAAAAATATCTCATTTGAAAGTATTTTTTATTATCTTAAATGGGTTTTTTTTATGGAATTTGATTTCGTTTCCTGGTTTGAGAGATATGAGCAATTGAAGTTACACCTGCCTGGAACATTGTGCCGTCGTGCATCCTATGAGTTTGTGGAATAATTTTCTCACCCCACAGGTCATCAAATTTCAAGTGTCTTATATCACTAGAAATATCTATTCAATTCGTAAAATGGGTCTTTGACAGAATTTGATTTCTTCACATATAGCATAAGTTATCAACAAATTTGCAGCAATAGGTCCATTCAACCAAGATCCGGATCAGTGGTATCAGAGCAGTCTACTCTTTATTGATATTTCTTTGCATGTCTCCAATGAGGTCGGGGTATAAGGAGTTAGGGCTCGATCTAGTTGAACCTTTGCAAGATAAACCTATCAAACCCCGACGACCTCCCAAAGGTCATAAAATTTAAAGTGTCTTATATCACTGGAAATATCTATTCAACACCTCAAATGGGTATTTGATGTAATTTTATTTCATCACATATAGTAGAAGTTATCAATAAAGTTGCAACAAGAGGTCCATTTCAACCAAGATCCAAATCATTTTTGCAAGAAAAACTATCACCTATAGCTTAAAGTCCCAAAAATAGAATGGTGGCATTGTGTAACTAAGGAGGTTGGCCACTATCACCTCATTAATTCTCCTTTGCACTTTAGACTAAGGAAAGGGTTCTTAGTGAATGGGGGATTCCCTATTGGTTAATAGGCCCACTCATGTAGTAATGGGTGGAATTAAAGAGAACCTAACAACAATGAACATGAGAGAACAATAAATGAAATGGGTTTTGTGTGATGAGTGAGAAATAGTCGAGTGCCTTATCTATTTGTATTATGGAGTCATTTAAGCACTTCCAAGAGGGAAAATTAGTCATTTAAGCACTTCCAAAAGGGAAAATTAAGGGAATATAAGTATCCAAATAATGTGTTATAGACTCCTTAAATTGGTTCAATAATTTACTTGTTATAGACAAACAATCAGATGATGTGAATTATATACTCTTAAGTTTTGGTTATTAAATCTTGTAAAGTTATGAGGGAGAAGGTCTATCTATATTGACAACTCAGAACAACAATAAGGTGTTCCATCTCCCAAAATTGTCTATATTCACACCTACCAAAGGATGTATAATGTGTAATGTTGTGATCTTAATGGTAGATGACTCCAAATACTATATTGACAAGGTTTCCTTTAGAACTAGATGTTATTCCAATGTAGCATGGTGCTAACACATATTTCATTAAATTTTGAATTAAATAGTGGATCTAGAATTTTAAAAATAACTAAAAAAAATCAATTCTAATGATGCCCTTGTAATAATTTGTTTCCAATTTTAATGAAATATGTCTTTGCTCCTATATAGCATTATTACTACCTTTGTCATTTATGTTCTTGCAAAACATCATATCCAAGTCACGCCCTAGAACTTATGTCCACAATGTAGAAATTAAATAAGAAAAACCAACATTTACTTACACAAGATGCCTTATCATCTAAATCCTAGACCTAGCTTGTTCATAGGTTATTTCATTGATCATTGATTCCAAGCCATGTTACAAGTGGAGAGAGCAAGTCCTTATAGAGGTTTGATCTCTAATTCTTATTATAATAATATATCAATTATTTTTCGTGATCCATTAATTCTCTCAATAATAATCAGGGAAAATTTTAGGGGCTAATATTCGCAGGTGGGCTAATTTTCCATGCTTTTCCAAAAAAAATATTCACCAATTTCCATTTCTTTGTAAATTGATTCGCCCAAATTTTATAGTAAAAAAAAAAAATCTACCTTAAAAATCGCCAAAATTTTATATATACTAATATAAAATAATTAGAAACCTAAATATTTTTACAAAAATATCATCAAAAATTTTAAAATTTACATATTGCGGACTAGTAATATTCGCCAAGGTTTATAAACTTCAAGATAAACTTCCATCCTTAAAATTTTCCCTGATAATAATGATAAGACATTAATCTCACATCTCCTCAACAATTTTTTTACTCAAAGAGCCAAGAGTTTGTTGAAAACTTGCATTCCTCTAGAAGGTTATAATAAAATATTCTATAATTTTTTTTTAATAAATTCCTCATTTAAAGAACTCCATAAATAAAGGTTAACACAATAAAATAATAGAGTTAGTCACAACTACATTCCAGAAATAGAGTTAGCAAGTGGAGCAGCTCCTTGGTTTGAGATATATATTATATAAAGTCTCCAAAAGTATACAAGACAACTCTCCTAAATGACGAGTCATCTGTGTCAGTCTATGAACAAATGTTCTAGTAACTAAATAACATGTGAGGGCCTTCAAGGCCATGTCACCCTTATGAAGTGTGATGTGTAACGAAATATCCATGTGGCATGTACTCTCATGCACACGAAAATTCCTCTTACTAGCACATGTGCAAGATATCAAGGTGGTAGGCATGGTGGAGTGTGTTAGGAAACCTCATCAAGTGGATACATGCATAAAAAATGTGCTCAAAATGAAATTATGTTCCAAAACACTTTGTTGATCCCAATTTTATGGGCAGTATGACCACATCAAGATAATTATATTGTGGAGCACCCTAATGTGCTCAAGAAGCCATAAACTAACTTTTAAATTGATGGGTAGAGTGAAAGCTTCACACCATGCACTTGAACCGATCATCTCCTCCTATAGCAATGGTATGGTACTTTAAGTATGTCCATGTCTAGAGGTTTAGCATGAAAAAGGTTTTGGGTCCACAAAGTAGGTGTCTTCATGCCCATATTTATAGCTACATTAATCTAATTTATTTTATTATGTTTTTACACTTCCTATTGGATGATGAAAAATAAGAAACCATTCTATACTGTTATGTCCTGTCAAATTTATAAGCTAATAAATCTAGACTAATAGTTCTAGAATAGACCTTATCACTTTTAGGAATTAGATCCAACTATTGATTATAATCTTGCTACACGACTTTGGTTTCTAGAAAAATATGAAATATGTCATTTGATTGCTAGTTTGCTTGATCAAAATTGTTGGATAAATGCAGTAGATTAAAATTATTTTTCTATAGTGAATGACATGATACCTTGAATATGAAGTTAATTTAAATACGAAATGAAAGCCTATTTTTTTTAATTATATCCAATTTCTAAATCATTCCAAAGCCACCATTATAGGTGTCCCTTAATCCATTAGGAGATCTACTTCATGGATGCCTAAAAATGTTTAGCTACAATGACACTAATGACGCATAGAATGACATCCCCTCTCGAATTGTAGGCTTTATACCTCAAATCCAAGCGAGCCTCTTTCATAAATAACCCTTCTTTGACCTTTATTTTACATTGATATTTTCAAAATATGCCAAGGGAAAACTTTAAATGCCATGAATAAAACTAAAAGGGCCAACATTTAGAAAAAAATAATGAATTAAAGAACATTACTCACCTCCTTAAACTGGTACTTCTCTCCTCTTACTATGCATATTGATATGAAAACCTTCAATCTAGTGTTGTTCATTTTCTCCATCTCTACACTTTATTCGAGGGCCTTACAAATTTTCTATATGAAAATTTGGTCAATAACCTTTGGTTCTCCATAAATAGATCTAAATGTATAGAAAAAATAGTATTTAGAGTGAAGTGAAACTATGAACAATCTCAAGATGATCCAAAAGGGATAATATTCTAAACCAGAGAAGACATTATTACTATTAGAGAGTAATAAAGTCATATTTTAGTAGTTCCTTATCTTCCTGTAGCATGATGGTGGTAACCATTAGGTCTAGAAATTGACATGTTCCTTATGGTGTCTTACTGCTGCTAGTGACCCCTAAATGTGTGTGTAGTCATTGGATTGTATTCTATTTGTGGATTGTGAGTAGGCTTATTGATTTTCAAACTAGACTACATGATCCTCATACCTTGTTACTATTGCTTGATATTTTTATCCTATGGTACTTTGTTTCTTAATTCTGAATTGTAGGTGGTATCATAACAATGGGATTCCATTAAATTCACATTTATCATGCTTTCGATAAATAAAATATCATATCATAATTGAAAAATGGTTCCACCACATACAATTATGTGAGATAATGATGAAGGGGAAAGGAATTCCATCACACCACATGAATTCCATGTTATTTTCACATAGATACTAACATGCTCATCGAAACAAATGTTGGAAGTTTTCCTTTTGCTACTAGTTATAATAATCTAGGAGATATAGTAATATCAAATCAAAACTGGTCTGAAAAGTACTCTTTAAGATGTTACCATTATCAATAAATAGTTGGTTTTATTTATTCTGCAATTTACATAAACACATTTCATATTCATATAAATGCCTTTACTATTGTAAAAGTCTGGTCACACTTGAAAACAATGGTATTTTCCTTCAAATGATATATCACAGCAACCACTTTA
Source organism: Pinus albicaulis (assembly GCA_034641835.2). Lineage (NCBI taxonomy): Eukaryota > Viridiplantae > Streptophyta > Pinopsida > Pinales > Pinaceae > Pinus > Pinus albicaulis. Next base: position 119,850,818 of record CM076576.1, read on the forward strand.
TCATTATTTTTCATTTCATTGTAATATGGTATTAATATAAAGGATAGATATTAAAGTGTTGTAATCCTCAAACCCAACATTCAAACTATTTAAAAGTGGCATTAGTGCTTCAGATAATTGCTTTTTCTATGTAGGTACCATCAACACCAATACTCATATCAAATAATCCAACAATTTCGTGATGAGATAATACTACCAATGAAATAACAAGATAATCTATAGTCACCAATATAACATCTAAGAGCATGTCACCATATTCACCTAAGCAAAGCATTCCACTATCTCAAGTAAAAGAAAATAACCAATACCATTCAGAACATCAACCACAAGATCTATGAAATAAGATCATTATCCTCAACCATCCTCAAGCAAAGAAAAACAAGGTGTCTCATCATTACACATATATATTTTCCACTCATGTCAATATGAAGGGTAGTAATTGGCACCTACTTGGGGACATGTGCTCTTAGGAGAAGAGTGTATGAGAACCCAAAATTATTTACTTGCATCTTCCAAAAAATCCTTCAAGCAAGAGGTAAGCCTGGATAGATTATCTATGTCTCATCACATCCAACTTATTACTTCAAAGTTGGCTTCACAAATGAAAGAAGGTATTTATGCTTGAAAAAGTTCCACCACCAACAATAAAGGATGATTTCCTAATAGCAAGGCCCAATTATACCCAATTTTGGTTTGGTGTAGTGATCTCCACTACTATGCGGGCACAATTGCCACCAATTTTTTTTTAATCAACTAAAATAAAATTTGATTGAATAAAATAACACTAATCTAATCTATGATATAATGTAATATATTCTATATGCTTGAATAATTAATATTAAATCTAATTCCCTATTTTGATTAGAAACAACTCTAATGTAAATTAAACACAAGATAAGATTGATTATTAAAATAAAAGAGGAAATTTTACTATTCAAAAATATAATAAGCTCATAAACATACCATTATTTTTCGAATAAATACTAAAATTGTTTACTTGTAATTAACAATCACATCAATTGAAACACTAACATCATTCATGATAAATAATTACACAAGAAGATATGAAAGAATAATATAAGTGTTGTTCATAATAATACATGGATAACATTCATTTTTATAGCAAGGGAATCTTGTTCAAAATATGTTGGCCTTTGGCTTAAATTAAAAGTTTAATACAAATATATGAATTTTCATTAAAGTCCTCTACCTCTACAAAACGAAAAAGCTCATTTTTTCGCAAGAACATCCAACCCCCTATACATTTGAGGGTTTTTCTTATATAGATTTTTGTCCATCACTTCTTACAATCCTTTACTTACATCTAAATTATCCCAAAATGAATACCTATCCATAAATTATTCTTTAAGTAGAGGAATATATTTCTTTCTCATTCTTCTTTCCTTTAAAATAGGTATATCATGTTGCAATATGGCAACTATTAATTCAAATTTCCTTTCCTTAATAATTCCTTTTGAACTTTATTTATCTTTTTTTTTTTTTTGTTTATTAGATCTTTTCATCAAACAAATATCAATAGGAGTATAGTAAAGATAATGGACACAAAAATTAAGCTCCAAGCTAGGGAAAACCCCTCTAAGGGGAAAACCCACAAAGAATTCTTCTCTTCTTATAGAATCTACTTCAAATGAGACAATAAAGACCCAAATCGTAAACCAAGTCCTCCTCCAAGTACCAAGTAAGCCCTTCAAGGAAAAATTTTCATCACCCAATTTCTAGCTACACATTCGACCCCCAACTTCGGCTTGTTGGTTCAACCTTCAACTTCAACTTTTGTAGCTCCCTAGAAACCGTAAGAAATTTCTTCAACAAGTATTTCTTGAGCAAGATGATGTTTTCCAAGGGCAACAATTCAAATCAAAATATTTTCTCTTCCAACAACTCAATCCTGCAACTTGATCTCCTACAATTCATACTTGTAATTTCGGCCTTCCTCGAAGCTGCAGAAACCCTAGATTTCTCATGCGTGAGATAGATAAAGCCCAAAAACAAACTCTTCTTCTTCTTCTTCTTGGATTATCCTTGTCTTCTAGACCTTCGATCTTCCTTTTCTTGCTTCTTCGAGCTTCAGATTGAACTTGTTCTTGAGAGATAAAAATTTTAAGTGAGTGAGTGCCAAATGAGGTCGAATCTGTTTCTATTTATAACCTTTCCAAAGGGTCGAATTCCCTCCTTTAGGCCGACTTGTACTTTGGAGGTTTTTAGGACCTTTTAGATTCAAAATAAATTCTTTTACAAGGTACATTTTGCCCAAAAGGGTCTTATAATCATGATGTTAACTCTCTTGACTCATGACAATAGATATTATTAGGAATTTGGCTTCTGTGATCCATAAATTGTGTATAAAACATTTCAGTAAAAATCACATCAAAGTAAATTAAGTCAACGTGTTTCGAACGAGCCAATGTGGTTCATCATCAGGACAATATGAGAAATCTGGTCAGGGAACCTCATTTAAATAGATGAGGAAAACTCCAACTAGCCATTTGTAAATTAACAGCTAGTTTGACTTGAATAAGAAATAAAAATAAAATAAATATTTATTAATTTTCTATTTTTTTTTTTAAATAAATTAAATATTTAATATCTATATTTTGAATTTCGTATATTTATTTTTAATAAAATAATAATAATTTATTTTACATTATTATTTTTTTGAATTTTGTATATTTATTTTTATTTTTAATAATATGTTTATTTATTCATTTTTTTTTAAAGAATAAATAAATGTTTAATATTTATATTAGAATTTTATAAATTTATATATTAATATGTTATGTATATCACCATAATTATTCATATTTATTCAACTTAATAGGAGATATTACTTTACTTAATGGTAATTTTAGCAAGTTAAATTACTATATAAAAAAAAAGAAGAGGAGGGGAGAAAGAAACCAAAAGCCATAGCAGAGGAGAAAACTCTAACTAGTTGTTTGTAAATTAACCACTAGTTGACCTGAATAAGAAATAAAATAAAAATAATTATTTATTTATTTTCTAATTTTTTATTCAAAAATAAATTAAATATTAAATATTTATTTTTTGAATTTTATATATTTATTTTTAATAAAATAATAATAATTTATTTACTTTTAATTAATGTTTAATATTTATATTAGAATTTTATAAATTTATATATTAATATGTTATGTCTATCATCATAAATCTTCATATTTATTCAACATAATAGTATATATTACTTTACTTAATGGTAATTTTACCAAGTTAAATTACTTTAAAAAAAAAGGGAGAAAGAAACCAAGAGTCATAAGAGAGGAAAAGACAAGGGGGAGAACAAGAGAAGAGAAACAACAACTAAGAGTGAATGGTAGGAATTCATAATCTAGCATATGCTAACATTCGACCCATCATCTCTGTTGAGGTTAACCACCCTCTTTTCGATTTCCAGGGCTTCCCTCAACTTACGATGGTGGAAATGGTCAATCTTCGCAATAACCTGAGCATCTTCAATGAAAATGTGATGATATGTCTTCTCAGCATGCTCTTCTAGGGCAGATGAGCGTGATCTACTATGTTTAAGGTCAACGACATGTTCATGAATTCTTTGATTGACTGATCGACCAGTTTCACCTATGTAAAGGGTCCCACATGAGCATGGAATTAAGTAAACACCCTTACCCTCCTTAGGGAAAATATGGTCCTTAATCGATCTAAGCGAACTCCGAATGGTGTGGGAGGGCTTGAAGGTTGAGGAAACATTATGTCTCTTTAGGATCCTAGCGATTTTATTAGTAGTACCTTGGATAAACGGAAGGTGAAATCCAGGTAATCGATCACAAGGATCTTTCTTATCCCTAGGACCTTTTTCAACTTTTTGAAAAGCTCTAAGACATTGACTCAAGCTATAACCGTTCTTATTAAAAACTTTAAGGAGATGAGCTTTTTCACCTTCAAAGTGGTGTTCATCAGAGATTCTAAAGGCTCTGGTGGCTAGGGTACTGAAAACCCCAAACTTCTGAGGAGGGAAATGGTAAGAACTAGGAAAGTGTTAGCAGATGTTGGATTCCTGCCATTCACTCTTAGTAGTTGTTTCTCTTCTCTTGTCCCCCCCCCTTGTCTTTTCCTCTACAATGGCTCTTGGTTTCTTCCCCCTCCCTTTTTTTTAAGTAATTTAACTTGGTAAAATTACCATTAAGTAAAGTAATATCTACTATTATGTTGAATAAATATGAATATTTATGATGATATACATAACATATTAATATATAAATTTATAAAATTCTAATATAAATATTAAACATTTATTAAAAATAAGAATAAATACAAAAAAAATAAAAATAAAAATATTATTTTATTAAAAATAAATATATAAAATTCAAAATATAAATATTAAATATTTAATTTATTTTTAAATAAAAAAATTAGAAAATAAATAAATAATTATTTTTATTTTATTTCTTATTCAGGTCAAACTAGTCAAACTAGTCGTTAATTAACAAACTGCTAGTTGGAATTTTCTCCTCTGCTATGGCTCTTGGTTTCTTTCTCCCCTCCTCGCCTTTTTTTTAAATTTTTTTATATTATATAGTAATTTAACTTGGTAAAATTACCATAAAGTAAAGTAATATCTCCTATTAAGTTGAATAAATATGAATAATTATGATGATATACATAACATATTAATATATAAATTTATAAAATTATATTATAAATATTAAACTTTTATTTATTCTTTTAAAAAATGAATAAATAAACATATAATAAAAATAAATATATAAAATAAAAATAAAAATAATTTTTTTTTTAATTTTTTAATTTTTTAAAATAAATTAAATATTTAATATCTATATTTTGAATTATATATATTTATTTTTAATAAAATAATAATTGATAGATTGGAGATTTCGTGTAGATTTTTAGATGCACAACTCGGAATCTCCGCTTGGCGTGGGGAACTCGAATTCTCCGCATGCACTAGATATTTTGGGATGATTAATTAGTTAACTAGATGATCATCAAGTTTGAGTGAAGCCCCACTGCACAACTTGACTCTCCACTAGTTCCTCCAACAGTTGGAACTAGTTTCACTAAAAACAATCTTAGATAACTAGCCTTGATTGCTACAAATTTACAATCACACACGATTAACTGAATTCTAGCTCCTCCAACTCGAATTTACTAAGTAAACTGGGTGACATAAGCCATGTCACACAAGTTAACATCATCTAAGTTGTCTGCTGATGTGGAAATTAGAATTTTCTCGATTTAATCAAAGGAAAAATCAAAATGATAATTTCTTGCTGCATTTTTCAACACTCCCTCTCAACAAGAAATTGATTATCAACCACCATTATCCTGAACTTGTGGAATGTATTGCATGCAACCACCTATCACTATTATTGTTGCAACTACAACAATTGCAATTGATAAGAAAATAAAAAATAAAAACAAAAAAATACTGAATCAATTGTGTCTGCAACTGTCTACTAGGAAAAATGTGTTGTTGTTGACTCTACTATTAAGCCTCCTACTTTACCGTTAACACTCCTCTACACTCCTCACTATCTCACTGACACTAATACTCCTGATATTGAATATTGTGGGCCCCTGTATCAAGGTAATGATCCATGAGGAGAACACCTCAATGGACCCCACCCAAATTTTTGCAATTCTGAGACTAGGGCTTCAAATCGCCACACCTAAAACCTTGAGGAATGGATGCATGTGCTCCCTCTTCCCACTTAGCTTGAACTTTCCCTTCAATGGAGGTCTCTAGTTGAGTGGATGTATCCACTGTGATTCCTTTCTTCCTCTCCATTTGTGGTTGCTTCACAACTTCCTAAGGCTCCTTCTGAGGCTCCATTTTGAGAGGTAAATCATGCTCCCTCTCAACCACCATCTCTCTAATCCCCACCTTTCTCCTCAAGTTTGTGCATGAATATTCTACCTCAAGTGCATACATGTTCTTGATCTGCACACCGATCTTCTTCACCTGTCCTGTGGCTATGTGTCTCAGGATTTCCTTTCCTTTGCTGAAGATCACATGATAACCACGGTCTTCCAAAACTGCAACAAAGATGAGATTTTCTTTCGGTCTGGAACGAATATGACATCCTTGAGCCTGAGAGGGGAGCCCGACTCGCTCTGAAAGGTGGTTATACCAATCTTGGTCATGTTTTACCTTCCATCGTCCCCAAAATCAATATTCGTCTAGAGATATTTCTCCTCCAGGTCATCGAAAATCTCTCTAAACCTAGTCATGCAGGGAAAATTTTAAGGATGGAAGTTTATCTTAAATTTTAGAAACCTAGGTGATTGTTACGAGTCGTTAATATGAAAGTTGTGAAATGTTTCATGATATTTTTGTAGAAATATTTCGATTTCCAATAAAAAAATTTCGTAGATGTAAAATTTTGGCAATTGTTAAGGTAAAATAATTTTATTCTGTACAATTTGGTTATATCATTTTTAGAAAAAAATGGAAATTTGCGAAAGTTTTTCTTGGAAAAAGCATGGGTAGCTAGCCCACCTACTAATTTTAGCCCCTAAAATTTTCTCTTCTTTCATGTGGAACAAGGGACCTAAAAACAAGTGCCACAAAATCCCCATCATAGTCTTGGCCATGGATGCGATAAGGGTGAAATATAGCTCAAATTGTGAATTCAAAGCTTCACTTGTTACTGCTATTGTAGACTCCTTCTTGCTAGACTTTTTGTGTGGAAACTTAGTATCATAGTGCCTGAATTCATGACAATTGAAGAATTTAATTTTGGACAAGTCTTTCTTCTTCCCATCTTGGTTGGATTCAACCTCACTTTGGGACTTCTTTCTCTCGGCCTTCATTCCTTTGCTAACTAGAAAAAAATAATATTCATATTCTTTGGATGAGGTCCCATCTCTGTTATTCCGCCTTATTTCCCTCTGTATCAAATCAGACCATAAGTGTTCCTAATTTGGTAGCTTATCCCTCTCGTTCACTGAATCTTGATAGTTATGCTAGCTCTTGGGAAGACCTAGAAGGGATAGGCTTACCATGTCTTCTTCAGGAACATTTACACCAACCCTGCCAAGTTCATCATGACATTGTGTGAACTTTCTCATATACTGTGGAATAGTGTCATTCTTTTGCATCTTGATACTTCGAAGTTTATCCTTGAGCGCCAATTTTTCATTGTCACTATTATTTCGAACATTTTTGTCAATGATTTATACATTGTGAACGATGTCTCTTTTCCGTGGAGATTTGAGACAATGCGATCTTGTACTACCTCTAAGATTATTCTCCTCGCCTTGGATACATCTTTCTTCGACTAAGAAAGGTTTTGGGCATCCGATGCTTGGGGTTTTACAACATCTGTCTTGATGTATTCTAGGAATCCATTGTCATCCAAGACCGCCTCCATGTGAACCTTCCATGAAACAAAATTATAGGTGCCTTCCAGGGCATACTCTAGCGTTAGTCCATTGAATGCCATCTTCTCAGCTCTGAAGAAATCTTGCAACATTGATCTTCAAATTCGAACCTCCTGAGAAACAACTTCGAAGTTCCTGCTCTAATGTGAATCCTTCTCTAATACCATGTATAAATTAAGATATAGGTTTGCAACTTCTCAAGAATTTTTAATCAAAATCACAAATCACAAACCTACTCTACTATTCTATGGACATTAATTCACAATTTAAAACAAAAATGTTAGACATGCAAGAAAAAATGGCACACATTCAATATGTATTTTTCTTGGGGAAAAGAATTTGCTAAAAGACCCAATGCCTACTTGCATTAAATCAGAAGAATAGAGATGTATTACAATTTCGTTTCCAACCAAGCACAACATGAAAGAGCATAAGCTATCTCTCTCCTCACTAAGAAGCCCGGGCCCAGACTTGGTAAAATTTTGTCTCTGCTTGAGCTCCTATTTCCTTGCATTGTTCCTTGAGGAATTAGGCCCCTATTAATTAGGAATTTTCCTCCAATTGACTGTGAAATTCCTTAGGTTCATCATCTGACTGCATGTAACACCTGTAAACTCAAGACTAGTCTACGATTGGTGTTACACTGCCTTGGAATCTCCACTTGTCCTGGGGAACTCGAATTCTATGCATGCACTAGATATTTTGGGTTGATTGATAAGTTAATTGGATGATCATTGAGTTTGATTGAAGTCTCGCTGCACAACTTGACCCTCCATTAGTTCCTCCAAAATTTGGAACTAGTTTAATTGAAAATAAACTTAGATAACTGACCTTGATTGCTACAAATTAATAATAGCACGTGGTTAACTGAATTATAAATCCTCTAAATTGAATTTAATAAGTAAACTGGGTGACACAAGCCATGTCACACAATATAACATCATCCAATTTGTCTGCTAATGTGGAAATTCGAATTTTCTCGATTTAATCAAGGAAAAATCAAATTGAGAATTTCTTGTTGCATTTTTCAACAACAATTGTGGGTGAAATAATTTCATTAAGAACACTGATTATGATTTGAGTTTCAATACACTCATTCATGTCCTATGACTAAATAGTTTTAGTTTTTGGAGTACTCACTAAAACAGTAGGAATTGTACCCATTTTCTTACTTGGTACCTCTATACCAATATCATTTTTCATATCTAATATTTCCTCTATACCTTGTCATGGAATCTATACCTACTGAGTTTATATTATAGTAGCGTGCTTTACATTTCATGACTTTGAAGCTTGAAGGTGTTTATTCTATTTAGGAGTATGTTTCTCGTGTACAAGGTTTTATTAATACATTTTAGTATTCTACATAAATTTTTCCTTACCTTTCTATTTACTTTCATCTCTAGTTCCCTAGGTTCATTATTCTTATATGGATTAACTAAATTTCCTTTTAGATTACCATTTATTCTATGTTTCTCTTCAAATAATGCTCGCTTCCTTTATTCTTGAAAAGTAAGAACTTTTTTTTTTGCTTATGCACCTTGTATATCATGAATTTTAACCAACACCTAGTCATATTCCTTAGCTCTTTTAAACACAAAATCAAAAGGAAATTATTCATGTACATATATATACATGGATGGATTCAAATGTAGATTGACAATATCATTTGGGTCATGTCTATAAATACTTATGCTATATAACCAAACATATTCCCTCGTCTCAGCTTCTATCTAAGAATTCTTTTGATATAATGAATAAAACATTCCTAGTTTCCAAAGAAAAGTAGTCCACAACCTCTTTGAATTTTGACTTAACTTTTTGGTAATTCCTATGACAGTTGTTTGATATGCAATCTCTCTAAGTTATAATATTATGTTAGGTATGTATTTGGGAAGAAAATGGGGAACTGTGACACATCCATATATTTTGAAACAAGAGAAAATCTCATCAGTATGCTGGTCACCTATATTCTCTAGAACATTTGTTGTCTCCATAGTAATCCTCGAAGTTGGTTTTTCAAATAGAAAAACATGTAAAGAGACCATGGAATAATAACATATATTATAAAAGAATTTTTTACCTTTTTTGTTCAATAAGGTTGAGTAGTAAACATGGATTAGTTTTTCATCTATTGACCAAATGCATTACATCAATGGAATAAGAGTGGTGGCACATATATGATTTATGATATAAGATATCATGAAGAAGCCAACCTGAAACCCTAGATGGAATCCAATGAACTCGTGTCTACTTGAAAGATGTTGGTAGAAAAGATTTGCGCCTAGTTAAATATCCTCCCCTTTTTATTAATTTGATGCAACAAGGAAACCCATTCCAATTTGAAATATTGTGGGTTTTCCTCACCATAGAGCCTACATGTTATAATAATATCCATAACATGTGGTATTTTGAATTTTGAATTAGATACAATCTATTAAGTCAAGTCATAATATAGAAGAATAGTTTTCTTGAAAACTACCTTATGTAGGGTTTATTTTTTGGTATATTCAAAATCATTCTTGTTTGTCTCATACTCTTCTTCAAAACTACCAGTTTCTAGAAACTCATAAATTTACAATTCTTTAACTCTATCTTGTAGGTGGTGTCTAAAAAAACACTATAATTTTGGATTATGTTCTTCATCACATTCCTTATCCTTAGGAACTTCAATTGTTGTTTCCTTCCCTTTTAAGTTATATTTAACAACTTTAACCTTCTTTATTTTTCCCTTTTCGTCATTCTCCCTATAAAATTTGAATTAAAAAAGAAATTACTCGAGAAATTTAACAATATTTAAATATATAACCAATTATGGAAAGAAAATAGCAAAAAATCTTACTAGAGAAATAAACTTTTGAGATAAGATCTAGCTTGTTTTAACAATTAATAGAATTCAAGCAATATTTAAATGCAATTGTAGTTTACTAGCAAGGATTTGAGAGTGCAAGGAAACATATTTCTAATGTAAAGAAATGAGTTTTAATTGTTAAAGATTTTAAAGTGATGGATACTAATTCCATTTTTTTTCATGGCAATGTAAAAATTCAAAAATTGTTAACGCTTTACATTTAATATAAGATTATGGTTAAATCCTTACTTAGGAATTTAAGCATGTATATGAAGCTTTATATGTATCTAACCCTCAAATGTATCTAGATTAAAATAGGCATAGTCCATTTTTTTTTTGGCTCAGATCTAGATGTAATATGTGGTGGAAATGTATCCGTTATTCGAGAATATAGAAGCTCTAGTAAAACAATGCTTTAATAATATGACCATAAATGATTTGAAAGCAAAAATGGAAAAGATATTTAAAATCCATAAGTTTATCATGTAATTCACTCCTCAATGGATTTGGATATGGATATAAAATATAAGCATGATAAAGTATGGATTTGGATATGGATATAAAATATAAGCTAGCATGATAAAATATATCGGATGCTTGGGAACTCACCAAATGAAACCTTGGTTAAGATGTCTAGAACCAGATATATTTTTGTGTAACATGCAAAGTATGAAAATTTTATTATTAAAGTATTGTTTCTTGACTTTATGTTAAGCCTTGTGAAAAATGTATCTAGGTATCCGAAATCCAGTTGAAAAGAAAAGAGGGAACTTATGTATCATTGAGATAGCAGATATAATTATGAACTCCCCAAAAAAGAGATGTTTGGATTTGGATATATGGTATCTAAATATGTAAACCTTAGTATTTAAACAAAAATAATTTGTTCATGTGTAAATCAGAGTATTTAAAAAAAAAAATCATTTGTGAATGTCCTAGATCTAGATGTAAGATAAAGTATATGAAAAATTAAATTACATAATGAAATTGTTGCATGGGAAATGTCATTTATAAACCTATCTTACTTTAATATAATTTCTAAACCTATCTCACTTTTGATCAGAAACTTTGATTGATTGAAACATTTCCTTCCATGACTATAATTGATTGAGCTCCAATTAATGAAATATAATGAAGCAATATTTATTATTAAGAATAAGATTAACCTTAACCAATTAAAATACAGAACTACATTAATTAAAGAGAAACTTTATAAGAAATGAAATTTTTAGTCATTTCTTAAGCTTATGTACCCCACAGAAAGTTTAATTTTTTAAAATGATTTGTACTGAAATTTCAAGTAGTTGAAATATTATACATTTAGATGAACCAACTAATAGAGTAAATTCTTAAGTTGGCTGCATATTATTGAGTAGCCTTGGTTTAACCTTGGAGTTTCTAATTGTAATTAGTATACATCAAAACATGTATATTATTCATCTCTTTTTTCCTAACATTGTCTTATTCCCCACGAATGTACATAGCCCCAATGAAATTGCTTCAATATCATACAAGCATGGACGCATTACATTGAATGTCCATATTCTGAAGGGGTTTACTTGTATTTCCCATACTACATATAATGATTTTTACTTCCTTATATTTGTTAATTTTATCTTTCTAATTTGTATAAGATAATTTCATATGCAATTAGGTGAAGGAAGTGGTGTGTACCACAATCACATTATTTTTCCTAAGTAGTGTAATACTTTATAGTTTAACTTCGAAGGTTTCCCCAAGAACTATCAAAGAAAAATATTATTCTAAAGAGGTGAAGTGAGTGGGTCTTGGAGAGAAAGATAAATAGACTCTTTCCTTTTCTCTAAGGTTATTAATGCATAATTTCAATGAGTACATGTGTTCCACCACTACTACAATGAGTACATGTGTTCTACCACTACTACGAGATGCTACTCGCTAAATGAACACTTAATAAAACTATTTCAAATGAAATAGGCCATATTTTGTTTATGGTGATATATTGATTTTAATTTTTGTCCCAAAATATATTGTTCTGCGTACTTCAAGGACAATAAATTAGAATTGAAACTAAACTCTAATAAAAACAATGAGTTTATTGAAGGTTGTAGAACAACTCCCCATTATGATGTGAGTTATTTATAAAATAATGGGAGCCCTTGTAATGTTTTTCTTGTATTATGAATTTGTAACGATTTGTAAATATTTAGCTATGATCTTATCATATTTGTACATATTTTTATCTAATTTTTTATTTTTATTTTTCCTACTTTTCCAAGAGTTTTATAAATTTATTTGGATTTGTTTCATTATTTTTTCTTTAATTTTTTATCCATTTGTTTCAATATGATATATGTTTTATTTTGTATAAAGTCAAAATGATAATGCATTTTCCTAAAATCTAAACCCAATTCTTATTTTATTGGACTAATTATGCTAGATGTTGGATGTACAAATAATGGGTAATCCAAATCTACATTAGAAGAAAATCATCACATTTTAATTCAATCTAGATGTCAGATGTAGACTTTGCATCTAGACCTAAATGATGTTTGAATGAGTCACTTGAATTGGATTAGATACCATGTTCAAATATGGAAGAAATACATTATTCTTTATTTTCTCTCCTATGCATGCCTAGATGTATGATATCATTTCTTTTAAGATTTTTTTTTTTTAAATATTTGAATATATGTAATTTTTTTATTTTACTTAAGGGTTGAGATAAGAAAGTGTTATGTGGCATCATGCAATTATTATTTCATGTGGAACTTTGGATGATTTGGTTTTCAATGTGGACAGATGAAATATCACTCTCATATCACATCAAGATTTGGAATAAACCATCTAATATACTCTTCAAATCACCTGGATGCTTAGATGTTGGTTCAATTTTCCTATTAACTTATGACATTTATTTCTTGGAGTGAACTCATTGATGTTTTATTGTATATGCCAAATTCCTTGATGTTGGATTTCCCTTACAATATTCTTATATCTAGATCAATGGTCAAGAACTTGGTTGCTTGTTTGAGTAATCCAAATATGAAAATATCTAGATGTATAGACATTCATGATGCATTCAGATGTTGATCCGAGGATGCTAGCACTATGAACAACTTAAATTTCATGTTATAGGGTTGAATCTACGTAGTACTAAAACTATCCTATGTGTATGATGATTTCCATGTGTTGAAGTGGATGTTAAACTCATAAGTTTGATATAAATTCAAGGTTAAAATAATGCATGGTATACCATAGTCTATATTGTATGCTAATTTCACAAGAAACACATGAAGTCTAGAAAATCTTATATGTTATATATTGCATTTACTCTTACTGTTTTAATTTTCATTTCATAAGGACCTAACCAATGAGTTTGGAATATCCCTTCAAAATATTTGAATTTTGAATCAAAGAGAAGGGCACAATCACCTAGTTTGAAAATTTTGACCTTGATAAACTTGTCATGCCATATTGTCCTATGTTGTTGGATTATGCTTTTCCTTTGAATGACATCTCGTCTAGTATCGTCCAATTCATTTAATTGTGTCAATATTTGCTTTCGGGCTTTGAAGAGATACAACCCTAATCTTTTTGTTGTCTTATATGTCTCCACTTGGAATTAAATAGGAAGTAGAACTTTCTTTCCATAGACAAGCTCATAAAAATTATGTCTAATGGCATTTCTCTATGTGGTCTGATATGCCTTGAGTGCTTCTAGGAGTTTTTTTTCCCAATCCTTTCTATGTAGATGCCTAGTCATGGTTAGTATGGCCTCAAGAACTTTATTTGTGGACTCCACTTTTCCATTATCATGTGGATGATATAGAGTGTATTTGCGATTCCTGATCTTGTATTGCTCCATGATCTTTTGAACAAGCTTAGATGTAAATTGCACACCCTAGTATGTTACAATTTCTCTTGGTACACCAAAACAAGTGAAAATATCCTAAAACAAAATGTAACAATAACATTTTCAGAAGAAAAATATAGTGCCTAATCCTCTACCCATTTAGTAACATAATAAGTGTAAATAAGAGTGTACATCTTTTCCTTTAATGGAGGATTAATGGTTTTGACAAAATTTAGAGCCTGTTTCTCAAAAGGTTATATTAATACCTATGGTTGTAGAGGTGTTTCATCATATTGGACACGTTTTCCCATCCTTTGAAAAATATCACATCTCTTGACATATTCTTTGGAATCCTTAAAAGGAGGGCCAATAATATCCCACGAGAAATTAGAATTACTTTGTATGTAGTTCTTCTGTCAAAAAAATGTCCTGCACAAGGTTCATCATGACATGCCTTAAGAATTTCAGGTACCTCATATTCTTGAACACGTCTTTTAATTATTAATTATTATCTTTTTAGGTATATTTCTCCTTCTATCCTAGAATAAGGTGTACTTATTTTAATAAATATTTGTCTTTCTTTTGATGACAATTGAGGAGGAAATTTTCCTGTAGCCAAATAATTAGTGATATCTACAAACCAAGGAGATTTAGTAAATATTGCAAAAGTATGTTCACAAGGAAAACTATATATTACATGGATTACAGTACTATCATTTTTTCATCTTGGAAAGGAAATCAACAATTGTGTTTTTCTTTCCTAGCCTATCTAAAATGGTAATATTAAATTCCTATAATAGTAAGAGTCATTGATAATTCTTCCATTAGTATTGGTTTATTCATAATATCTAATAACAAAACGATTAGTGTGAATACAAGTCTCATATCCAGTAATGTAGTGTCTTAAAATTATTTATAGCATCAACAACTGCCAATAACTCATTTACTGTGACTGTATAATTCAACTTTGCAGGAGTTAATTTTTTTCATATATAGTATATGGCATAAGGAGTTAAATATTTTTGTCCCAATACAACCCCTAAAGTTGTATCTATGGGATAAGTGGAAATATTAAATGGAAGGGGCCAATTTGGCCCTTTTAGAATGGGTGCCTCATAAATTTTTTGTTTCAACAATTCAAAAGTTTTTTTACAATTGGAATCCCAATAAAATTCAAAATCTTTGGTGAGTAATTCAAAAAGTGGTGAAGCACATTTTGTGAAGTTTTCTATAAACCTTCTATAAAAACCCGTGAATTCAAGAAAATTTCTTACGTCCTTTTGAAATTTAGGAACCAAAATTTCAGAATTGATTTCAATCTTTGTTGAACCCACCTTAAATTTGGAATCTGAAACATAATGTCCCAAAATAATTTCTTCATTAAATATCATAAATAATTTTTCATTACCTAATGAAATATTAGTTTATTGACACCTAAAAAGTACTTTTTGTAGTCTTTCTAACGCTTCTTCAAAAGTATATCTTAAATAGTAAATTCATCCTTATATACTTCTATAAAATCATGGATCAAGTAAAAAAAAGTACCCAGTACTACCCTTTCAAATGTAGTAGGTGCATTACATAATCTAAAAGGAAGTACTCTATAAGCATACACACCCCATAGACATATAAAAATTGCCTTATTTATATCTTTTGTCACTATTTGAATCTAATTATATATGTTGAATCCATCAAGAAAAGAAAAATATTTTTTCTTGTTAAAGTATCTAAGACTAGATCAATGAAAGTTAATGGAAAACAATATTTTGAATTTTCTTTATTAGGTTCTCCATAATCAATACAAACTCTCCACTTTCCACTTTTCCTTGGCACAATAACCAATGGTGAAACCCATTGGATATCTAAAATTGGATAAATAAAGCTCACACTGAGCAATTTCTGTAATTCTTCTTTAAAAATTTCCCTCAAATTAGGATTCATCCTTCTCTGAGGTTGTCTTATAGGTTTAATATATATATATATATATATATATGTGTGTGTGTGTGTGTGTGTGTGTGTGTGTGTGTGTGTGTGTATGTATGTATGTATGTATGTATATGTATATGTATGCAAGTATTTGGATTGATTCCTTTCATGTCTATATATTCCCATGAAAATGCAAAGGAATGTTTTTGCAACATCTTAATTAATTTTTTTTTTTTTGAAATTTCTCCAAGTTATTATTGATATTTAATGTTTTCCCTAAAATAATTTCTCTACAAGAGTATTGTAAAATATTTCCATCAAATTTAATGATAGATTGGATTTTCGCGATGAAAAGTCTTCAATACTACAATTTTCTTGAAAACTTTGATCTAACATATGCACACAATAATTTTGTTGAAAATATTGAGAAAAATCACAATTATTCATAGGATTCGTTAATTGATTTCACTCACCATTTTGTGAGCTAGTTCAAGTTGGTTGAATATCTTCATAATCTTCATCGTCATATTCAATCCATTCTTCATTTTCTAATTCCATTATTTCTCTTGTTGGTGGATATAATGTAAACATTTTTGTTGAATTTCCATTAGAAATAATCATGTCACCAAATCTATAACTAATCAATGCATTCATTGTGGATACCATGGCCTACCTAGTATAAATGGATTGCCTCCTAGATTAGTTTTTGGAGTTAATATCATGAAATCAATTGGTTATTACCACGAGTCTAGCTAGGAATACAAGTACATCTTCTAATATACCTTATGATTTAATAGTAGACTCGTCATCTAACTGTAATATAGCAGGAGTATATTTAATATTAGTCAATCTTAATTCATCTATAGTACTTTTTGTTATAACATTTATTCTTGTACCTAAGTCAAACAGTGTATTTGGGATTTCAACATTATTGATGTGGATTTCTACAATGGGACTTCATGGATATAAGTATTTTTCAATTATAGTTTTTCCCGTCATAATTTCTGCAATTTTTCCAATGAGTTACACTTTTTGTATTTATTTATTTTTTCTACATGGTTTCTTAGTAGAAAAATCCTTTATTGAATTTGTATGAATTGGAATGTCATTTATTTCTTGAAGTAAACTAATTTAATGAGAACATTTTTTAACTCATCTAACATATCATAATTTAGAAAAATAATTTTCTTATCTACACCTTTATCTATTTGTAATCTCTCTAGGAAAGGAGGGTTTTGTAAGGATATAGCGGGTTTCTTTTCTAGAGGAATAGTAGAATTTGGTCTTATTTCATTCTCATATATTTTATTACGAATTTCTTCCTTTTTAAGAGTCTTCTCCTTTTCAAGATTTTCATCCTCTTTATGTTATTTAATGACAATAAAAGGTTTTTTCTTTTGTAAAAATCTCCCAGATCTAAGATCGATATCATTCAAATCTAAGGGAGTTATAATGTAGGTTTGAAAGTTTTGTACTTCAACATTGTTAGTGGGTTGTTGAGGTACTTTATTATTGGGTTTCAGAAGTGGTGGTGTAGGTAATTGATTTGGTCTTTGAGGTAATTGAACAGTGGTAATGGAAGAGGTTCACGTGTATTCAATTATCAATTAAATTGAGATTTTGATGGTTATAGTGGTGGAGAATAATATTGAGTCTGGTATTGAGGGTATTGAGGCTATTGTGACCAAGATGGGCGTTGAGGTTTGGGTAGCATGGGGGTAGCTAGGTTTGCCAAGGTAGGGGCGTGTTCCAAATATTTTTAGGTTTTTGCACATAGGATTGAAATTGTGAATTGGGATCTTGCATCATACGTAGTTGACGAGGCTGCTAAGGTATTTTAGGAGAAACAAAGAAAAAATGTTCTCGTGTTTGGATTGCTCCACTATCTTCCCGGTAAAAAACTTTCAACCCACGTAATGATGTGTAATCCTTTGTAGCATGTGATTATGCACAAATAACATGAATTTCAATATTTTCAAGTGGATATTATGTGAATGCATGTTTTTTTTCTACATCTAGGACATAATATAGATAAAGAAACATTCTCAGATTTTTGCTTATTTTATACTCTTAACATATCGACCAGTTCAGTAAGATTACCAAGAATACTTGTTTTAAAATTATCAAGAAAATTGCCAAGTTTAGCTTGACTTACCGATCTTGATGCAAATTTACTTACTCGTGTAATGGTTGGATCCCTAAGACTGCTTCCGTACTTTGTTTTTCCTCTTCATATATGTTTTCACAACTCACAAATTTCTTCGAATGATAATTGAGGCACATCTCCTTTACCCATTAGGCTAAGGAGATCAATGCACTCATCCCTTATAGCTATAAGTAAGCGAGTTTTCATTGTATCAAATATTATATTATGTAATTTTTCTCTCTTAACATTATATGAAAATCTCTCTACTAGGTTCTCAAGGCTCTCATCTTATTTTTTAATCATTTTAAAGATTTCCTCTAAATAATATCATGATGTTTACAATAGTATTTAAAGTTTTCCAAAAAAAAATATTCTCATTTCATCCCATGATGTTTTCAAGTTAGTTCCTAGACCCAAAAACCATTTAAGAGCTCAATCCTTAAGTGTGGATGGAAACAATTTAAAATTTTGAGCATTAAGTAAATAATCATAAGATCTACATAATACTTCAAATTAAAAGAGAAAATATTTCGTTTCTTTTGTTCTCATACTGTGAAAGTTAGGAAGTAATGATGGTGAGATATTATTCATACTAAAATTAGTTTTAGTATCTTGAATAGGGAATCCATAAGGATCATCTTCAATGTCATCATCCCTGCCATTTCCTCTGCCTCTAGCTCCACATATACCACCTCTTCCACCATCAAGAGCTCTTCTTCCTCCTCTGAGATCTCCAAGTAATATTCTTTCTCCTATTATTTTTTCATGTCCATTTGGAGGAAATGTTTCTCCTTCATTTTTTTCCATTGAGCTTTCTGAACTGAGCTAATAAGGTTCTTCAACTGGATTTTCTTATTCTTGTTCTTATACTAATGGTTCATCAGAAAAGTTCCTTCCTCTTGTTCTTCCTCTTCAATGGGTACTTCTAATTGTTGTTCAAAGAGTTGTTCCCCTTTAAAATAAAGAAAGATAATTTCTTCAGATGGAGATACAAGTTCCTCTATTATTACTTCTGTAAAGAAATTTGGCTCTTCTCTTGTTGTAATTTCATCTCTTTGTATGTAAAGAAGTATCCTTCTACCTACAATGACGCAATTCATGAGATGGATGGTGATATGGCTCTTACCACACCACATGGTCTAGTGGGAGTGGTTGGTGAAGATGGAACTAAAGTTGTAACAATATACCCCTAAAGTATCTTTCCTTATACATGCATTCTAAAATGTACTATATTTTTTATGCATCTAAGAACTAATGCAATGTAATGCAATATCTCTAGTTAGGAGTAACCCAATAATCATGATGCACGGTTTCTTACCTATCATCTTACCACTCTTCCTAATCAGAGTTGATTAAGTAAAAAGACATTCTAAATTGAAAGCTAATGCCTATGTATACTTCCTCGCCAATAATGCCAAAAATGCTGGGAAATTTAATTTTGAGTTAAACTAATTTCATTAAAATGCCAATCTAGGTTCGTAAACTTATGAAGTACACTACACTATATGTGCTAGGTGATTAACTTTTCAATTTTCAATGTTTGAATGGGAACTACATTATATTAAAATATAATAAATTTGAAAAGATGCAAAAAAAAAAAAAAGTTTTAAGGAGTGCAATGAAATCCTACTCATAAGATGAATTCTAAGCAGGGCACTCACATATTTTACCAATTATATGGAAGAAAAATGAAATGATTTATACTATGAAAACTCTCAAATCCTATTCTATGAAAAGTAAATACTTTGTATTCTATGAAAGCTTGAAACATTATTCTAATGAAGGTAATGATAATTTTAATATAGAAATGTTTTCCTGATAAATTGCATCCATTTTTTATAGAGTTGGCGTGTCAAACCTGTTAGCCACCTATATTTTTCCATTATATCAGCTGGTGGCTAAATATTCTTTGCAGCCTTCAAGAAACAAATTCAGTCCTGAAGTTGTTGGTGCTTTAAGTCTTTTGGTGAAACCACAAACTGCTGGTTAGATCTTCATACCTTTCCTTCTCCCAGCCTCTGATATTCCACGAAAATCCAAGTCAAATACTGCTGCATCCCCCTTCCTTTCCCCTCCCTTGCTTCCATCTTACCTTCATTCTTCAATTTCCTTTTATTCATAAGAACCCCACAAAACCATAGAAAACACATTTTTCTATGTGTTAGGCTTAGGCCCCTCAGGCTAAGCCCCCTGCCTTTTCTTCCTCCACATGCCCGAGCGCCAGGACCGACCGCTCAGTCCTGAGGCGCTAAACCAAAAGGTAATCCCTCTCCGTCCTTTTCCTTTGAAGATTTGAAAACCCATCGTTTATAAGGTTTTGGCGTGAAATATTAAATCACGTGTTTTATTGCCCCAAGTCCTTCCCAGCCGTCGATCTGCTCCCTAGATCCGACGGAGCGGAGCGAGCCCCACCTGGTGGACCCCCCTCCCCCGCGCCCTTTTCCAAAAACCGTGGTTTTTATCCCGCACCACTTTTTCTCGGGTGGCGGTTTTATCCCGTCGGCCAGCGATTCCATACGCTGGCTGACACGTGTCCTCCACCACTATTACAAAACCGCCGCGCTATCACGTCGCCCGCGCATTATCATTCGGACCATAGCCCCGCAGCGGGATCCACCTCCACCGTCGGATTTGGGCCCTCCCATTTGACGGTTGTCGATCGCCTCATCTGCTCGACCTTTAACGGACTTGCCCACCCGTTAACTTCCCCCGGCGCGTTCGAAAACCGATCTCCGCCGTCGGTCTCTGCAGATCGACGGTTCTCATACAAAATCCCGATTCCATCGTACAGTCCACCTTTTTCTTCCGCTGACTTTCTGAAACGCTCCCGATCGTTGATCGCACTACGATCAACGGCTCCGATTGCTCCGTTTTCCCGCATGCCCTCCAATGCAGATTTGTCCATATAATGCAGGATTTTCTCATTTTGTTTGTATTTTGCAGGTTTTAAGGTTCTTTCGTCGTATTTTAGGAAAATTTGAAAGACGAGGGTGACGACTCCCATTCTTTCGATTTGTCCAGAGGATCGACCGCAGGGTGAAGAACAATGTTATCAACGAGGTTTCATGAGCCTTGGTTGCTGCGCATCCCTATAAAGCTTGAAGAATACTGTCAAAATCAACGCAGAGAAAGAGTATCGGATATTGAAGACAACAATGAACCAGAACAGCAGATTAGTGGACAGATTGGCGGGAATTATGGCTAATACAGTTATCAAAAGCCTAATCCCCGACTCAGAACACAGATTAAAAGGAAAACCTAAAAGTGTTCATCAGACATATTGCCTCCACCGCCATACTTTGAGGCAAATTGATTCCTCAACCACCGCAGTGCCACCTATTGCCTCAAAATGCTCAATCAGAGGCCGAATTTATTGAACAAAATCAGATATCTTGCCTCGAAACAGCCAAAGAAGTTATTTCTGCCCCAGATTTAATGACAGAATGTTTGCAGAGTAACCCTAATAGTACGTAGAGCCTCAAATGTCAAACAAAGCTCCCTCCGAGCTTATTTCATAAGTGTAAACACATTAATGCAGTGGAACACCTGTATGATTTCTTCATCGAGCCTCCGAGGGCCTGGAAGACATTAATTCTGCATTAATTGTATTTGAGATCTTTTCATCAGATCTCACCTCCTCATCCTTCTATAAATACTTCAATAGAAGATGAGTGAGGGGTTGGATTGGTTGGTTGTGAATGTAATTGCTGAAGTATCATAACTGCCTCTGAGCAGAATACTCTTGACTGTAAATAGTGGTTTCATTGGCTCTTGGAGCTCTGCTTGTAACAGATAGGTTAGGTTGTGAAGAGAGATGGATTAAAACATTGGATCTGAAGATTGTAACCGGTTTGAAGCATCAATACAAGCTGATTTATGGGATCCTGGTCTATGATGATGGTGATGTTATTCTTACTGTGAACTTGTCATTTTATTTCTGTTTTCATTTTTTTTCATTTTCCACTATAAAGAACAGTTTAAACAGTGTTAGGACCTACTGTATATCAGTAACCTTCTCTGGCTGAAAAATCTTTATCCCAATGTTTTCTTCTAACTGTGTTATTTAGAAATGATTTAATTCAGTCTAAGTACAGGGATGCTGGCGTTCCCTCATCTTTTTGTCACAGCTGAATGTTATTTTTAAATGTTACTTTCAATATATGTTGTGTGAGGATGAATTGAGGAAATCAAGGTTAGCCCTGAGTCCCTTTCTTGTTTACTCAACTATTTGATTGTTTCCCTTAGGATGTGTTAAAAGCTGACTAGTTTCAAAGTACTTATCAGATCTTAGGCCATTCTGTGTTATCTTTGTGATTGTCTTGGAAGTAACTAAGTAAAGAAGAACTAGGAGAGGATCAGGGTGAGTCCCAGCCCACTAGTTTATGCTCCAAAGGTTGCCTTCAAGTTTCCCTTCGTTTTTAATCTGTGTTCTATTAGAAGTGTATCAAAGGTTGGATAGTTTCAAAGTACTTACCAGATCCTAGTTTGCTTCTATGTTTTTCTTAAGTGCCTGGTCAAAGGCTGGCTAGTTTCAAAGTACTTACCAGATCCTGGGCTGCTCTTTGTTCTGCATCTGTCATTTCCATTTCTTATTGTATCACTCCATTCCATAAATCAAAATTTAAAGAGATCCTTAGGCATAGATGACTTGCCCCATAGATCACTCTTGAACCTGAATGTTTTAATTAAATCCTCTTATGACTCCATAGCCCAATGGATTAAAAACTTGCCATCATCTTTCTTTTTTATCAAAGCTTACTTTTTTCTTGCAACTTCTCACCTTTGAACCTGTTTGCATATAGATCTTTCCGCCTCAGACAACAACTATGTTCAACCATCTGAAAAAACCAAACCAAACCCTTGGACCTCATAACTAGCCTAATATCATTATTCTAAACTTCAAAGACAATATCCATCTTTGTACATATTGGAGAGATCCCTCTCCGGATTCAGGAGGGCTAGATCCTAGAATCCCAAAGTTGGTTGAAATGATGTTAACTCTGTGATCGGACTTTTGCCAATATTGCTTATTACAGAGACCTAACATTTCTGGTGACTCCGCTGAGGAATCAAAACTCAGAGTCTTTTACATTCAAATCCTAACATTTCTGGCGACTCCGCTGGGGAATCAAAACTCATAGTCTTTTACATTCAAATCCATTCATAAAGAAGCTTGCGGTTGGGTTCATAGAGTGCTTTCTTTATTAACCAGCTTGAGCCACCAGGACCTAACATTTCTGGCGACTCCGCTGGGGAATGAGTGTTTTTAATACCTCAGAAAACCCTTAATTCAAGAAAACTTTGCGAGTTAAAAGCAACCCTTTCAAGCACTACCAGGAAATGGTAATTATGATAAAACTTGTTTGAATCAGTGACAAACTAGGTCAACCCTAGGATTCTTTAAGTTTTTATCTAACCTTGGAAAATTAGCTGGCTTAGCCATAAGAACAGATTACCTTTGTCTCACAACCGTAGCTAAGTTTTGAAGCAAAGTTAAGACATTCTTAAGAACCAATAGAAAAATAATTCAGAAAATACCAAAAATATTTCAGATTGGTAGTAAGACACTAATTTTTGATATCTTGTTTACATTTTTGATGTGTTTTACTCTATACTCTTAAAGACAGAGTCTGGAAAGGGCCAGGTAGCCTCTGGATCTCATCCTCTTTTAGAGGTGACATATCTGGTGAATGCCCTCCCAGTCAATCTCTAGTTAGAGTGTGTTGTGTTTTGAGATATCCTTGAAAAGGAAGGTTTCACAAACACTGTGGTGGACAGTGTACTGCTTTGAAAACACGCTATACTTTCCACCTGGCGACTCCAAAATCCCGAACAGACCTTAAGACTCCACTGGGAAGAACCCTCATCATTACAACATCCATCAAACCTAGCTGAAAGGCTGTAGGATTAGAAATGAGAAAACAGATTAGTTGACCTCCCGAAGATTGTCATATCCGGTTGAACTTTTCTTATTTTAGTTGGGTCTAAAACTTAGCATAGTGGCTCCCAAAAATATTCACACTAGAGCCCATCCTGACCCTGATCCACTTGAGATAGTTGATAACCCAGAAAGAATCCTTAGGAAGTCTCCTAAGATACAATTTTCAACTATTTTCAGATCATCCCTAAGAGCTAAGTCAGTCCCTGAAAATCTTTCAGCTCTTCAGAAATCACGAACTGACTTATTGAACCCATTCAGGACTAGGTCATTTGGCGATTTAGATCAGCTAGATTCTGAGCCTTCACTTTCATCTCCTGAAACAAGTGAGCCCCTTGGGGATAGAGAATCAACACATCCTGATTTACATTTTCTACATAATCTAGGTGCCTCTCATCCAAGATCAGCCCAGAAATCTACTGCTGTCCCATCCACTTCTGTCCATCTTTCATCCACTGTTCAAACCACCCCACTTCAACCCACACCTCCTCTTGTAAATCCATCACATATCATGGTAGCATGGTATGCTCCCTTAGTCCTTCCTGTACCATTAGTCAACCTTCCACAGGACTATCAGTCCAAAATTCCATTGTATGATGCTAGCAATACTATAACAGCATCTCAACATGTGGACAAGATGAATGACTACTTTGACAGAAATGAAATTGATGACGATTCTGTCAAGCTTAGACTATTTGCTCAAAGTTTGGGGGGAGAAGCAAGAAAATGGTTTAAGGGTTTAGCCCCCCATAGTATTAATGATCTTCAAGGCTTCCATCAGACATTCTTAAACAAATGGGAAGTAAGGAAGAATCCTCTCTGAGTCCTTGCCGACTATAATAATATCCATAGGAACCCTGGGGAAAGTGTACAAGCTTATTGTACCAGGTTTAACAGTGTCTATAATGCACTTTCCCCTGAACTAAAACCTCCTCAGGGCTCAGCTTTAAACAAATTTCCTGAAGGGTTTGATCCTGACATGACATATTCACTCAGAGAAAGAGTCTTTGCAACCCTTGAAGATATGCAAAGAGGGGCCCTTTCTGTGGAAGTTAACCTTATGGAGAAGAGAGCAAGGACGAAAGCCAAAAAGAGAGTATCTTTTAGAGAGGAATCCACACCTTCCACTTCAAGCTCAAAGATGGAAAGAATGATGGAAGAAATGATGAAGAAAATGAGCATTCTAGAGAAAGTGCAAGTAAGTCTAAATCAAAACGCTCCTCAAAACAGAAACCAAAACCAGAATCATAATATCAGAAGAAATCAGCCTCCGAACAGACCTAGGGAAGATGATCAACAGATCACTCCTCCCTTCCATCAAAAATTTTTAAGTGAGGTTGAGAAAACAGATCATATAACAGAGGAAGATGACATAAACTTTTTTAGGGTAGATGATGATAGCTTTGAGGTTCATTATGATAAAAAACAAGGTCTTTATACACCTTACGATGACAAAAGAGATGATAATGAAAACTATTATCAAAACATGGAAAACACTGTCATAGAACCTTCAAAGGAATATGAACTCAGAAGCAAATCTAATCAAAAAAACCCCCAACAATAAAACCTCTGACAAACCTTCTCAAAACAACACTGCAATCAAGTCTAAAACAATCAAACAAAAAGACAAAACAATGGCTGTTAATTTTTGTAATGGTAAAGAGAAAGACACTCAAAATATTGAAAAACAGAGTGCAAACATTAGCAGTACTAGCACCTCGGCTAGTACTCCTGGTAAAACAATTGTTTCAACTGTAGATAAACCAAATCAGCAAGCTGTTATTGCTGATAAAGTGGCAGTAAACAAGGCTGAAATCAATGCTTTAAAGAATCAAAATCTTTTAAGCCTGGAACAAGAAATCTCAAAAATCAAAATTTCTGTTCCTTTAACTGAGTTAGCTGCCCAACATGTATATAGGTCCAAAATTTTGAAGGCTTTGAACTTAGAAGATAATGAAGATACACTCAATCTTAATGATGACCAACCAGAGCTTATTTTTGGTCCAAAGATTGAAGGTAAATTCCAAGAGGGTCCTGTCCCTCCCTTTTACGTAAGCTTAAATATTCATGACAAAATTCTGCATAATGCTATGCATGACTCGGGCGCTTCCCATAATTTAATGCCAAAAGCTATAATGGAAAGCCTGAGTCTTGAAATTACCAGACCTTACAAAGACTTGTACTCCTTTGACTCAAGCAGGGTTAAATGTCTAGGATTGATAAAAGATCTCTGTGTTAACTTAGCCCAAATTCCAGCCAAATGTTTAGTCATGGATGTTGTTGTGGCTGATGTACCCCCAAAGTATGGAATGCTTTTATCAAGATCTTGGGGAGCCAAGTTACAGGGAACTATGCAAATGGACAAGACCTATGCGATTATTCCTGTTTTTAATCAGACTAGAAGACTTTACAGGGAATCCCACATGCAATACACAGTGACAAGTCAAGACCGGCCTCAAAACTCTCCTCTGTATGCTGTTAATATGAGCCTTGATTCTTTCATCATGTTTAATGATGAAACACTTGCAGAACAAGTCATTTCGACATAATCATTGGCTAAAACGGAGGAAGAGGGACACAACGCTGAACGGCCGGAACAGTCTATTGCATCTAAAAATCCTAGCAAACTAAACGCAGGTCTTGAACTGCAAGTCATCAATCCTTTAAACTTAAAACTTGATAGTCAAGAAGACAATCCTCAACCTGATGAAAAACTTGAAGAGTCAAGTCATGCAAAGGACATGCACCAAACTGATACAACTGAAAATGCTCCTCTCTGGACTATGTATTTTGATGGGTCATGCACTAGAACAAATGCTGGTGCAGGTGTCTGGATTACTAACACTGAAAACAATCATACAGAGTGTGTTTCATGTAAATTAAACTTTCAGTGTTCCAACAACATAGCAGAATATGAATCCCTTCTCTTAGGCTTGCATCTCTTGAAAAAGTTAGGTGCCAAGAGAATCAATGTATATGGGGATTCTAAATTAATCATTAGGCAAGTCAATGGGGAGTATAATGCAAATCACCCTAGACTTAGGGCCTACAGGAATGATGTCATGGATCTTTTGAAAACATTTGAGGAGTCCAACCTGAATTTTGTCCCAAGAAAAAGAAATATTGCAGCCCACAATTTAGCCTTTTAACTTGACATAATATGATGACACATCTAAGTTATTTTCGGTTTTTGATACGGATAACAAGAAAAGGTGGCAAGTGTTTGATGGAATAAACAAATGAAAACCCTTTAAAATTCGGAAATGAGTTTAGAACTCATAGTTCCGGATGATTATGATACGGATTTCGGTGAAAAGTACTTGGTGAAGAAAGAACGTCTCTGAGCATGAATGTAATCATTTCATTACCAAACACAAAACCAAACGAATTGAGTAAGTATGCGAAACAAAAGGTGAAACTGCATTCTAAGGATGATAGTTTGCCCAAGGGTTTGGCCCCTCTAGAAGAATTGTTTGATTTTAATGATGTGGCCAATAAACCTAAACTGGAGCCTGTAGAGACTGAAGTAGAGGAATGCAATATAGGCAATGAGGAAAAACCGAAAGTGATCAAGCTGTCCAAAACTTTGCAGGCTCACATTAAACTCAAATACATATAGCTGTTCAAAGATTTTTCTGATGTTTTTGCATGGAGTTACCAAGATCTTAAGTCCTATGACACTGAAATAATACAGCACAAAATCCCTCTTAAATAAAACCAAAAACCATTCAAACAGAAAACTGGAATAATACATAATCCCATTGCCATTAGTTAAGAGGAAATCATGAAGATACACGATGTGGTATTATTGTCCTATTCTGGAATATTCTGGTGGTGTCTAATCAAGGTGTATTAAGGAAAAGACTAGAAGAGATGTCAGGCTTTGTATAGACTTAGAAAGTGAAACAAGACTTCATTAAAAGACAACTACCCTTTTACAAGATGGAACTTATTTTACAAAGGTGGTGGGATACAAAAATTTCTTTGCAGATAGCTATTGAGTATAATCAGAGGAGTCTTAGATATGATGATCAATTAAGACTTTTACTACACATGAGCACTACATATACTGTGAAAATGCCTTTTAGTGTGAGTGTGAATGTGAGGCAACTCCACTGAAGAAGAGCCATGGACATAGCATTCTCGGAAGAATTGGGCTTCTTCATCATTATCTATCTTGATGATGTAACTGTGTTTTCAAAAATAGATGAAGAACACTTAGAACATTTGAGGAAAGTTTTCGAGAAGTGCAGAAAGTTTGGGATATCTTTAAACCCTAAGAAAACTTTATTTGGTCTCCAAGAAGGTAAACTTCTTGGGCATATCATTTCAGAAGAGGGCATAAAGATTGATCCCATGAGGATTGAGGCTATATTGCAGATCTCTCATCCTCGAAACATCAAAGAGTTGCAGTCTTTCATTGGAAAAATCAAATTTTTGAGAAGGTTCATCCCTAATTTGGATGAGCTCTTCAAGAATATAACAAATATGTTGAAAAAGGAGCAAGGGGTAAAATGGACCCTGGAAGCAAAGACATCCTTCGAGCTGGTGAAACAAGCGTTAACCAAAACACCGGCTCTCATAAGTCCTGATTTTTCAAAGGATTTTTATATCTTCTCATTTGCATCAAAACATACCATAGCTGCTGTCCTTTTACAGAAAAATCCACAAGGACAAGAGCAGCCCATTGCATTCTTTAGCAAGGCATTGAGGGATGCCCCTTTGAAATATAATATTATGGAAAAGCAGGCTTTTTCTTTGGTAAAGGCTTTAAAAGACTTCAGAGTATACATCCTTCACTCACACATCATTGCCTTCGTCCCAAATTCAGTTGTTAAAGACATTCTAACACAGGACCCAGATGGTAAGAGAGGTAAGTGGATTGTTGTTATTCTTGAATATGATTTAGAGATTAAACCCACTAAGCTCATCAAAGGCCTAGGTTTAGCTAGATTAATGGTTGAATCAAACTGTGAAGTTCTTGATATTAACATGATTCATGCTTTGGATAACCAAGAAGGATTCTCAATTCCCATTATTGAAAGCCATTTTGTGAATTCTCCTTGGTATACTGATATTGTTTATGTTTTACTTAATCTGAATACACTTCCTGGTTTATCTAAAACTAAGGCAAGATTCTTAAAGTTAAAAGCTGTAAACTATTGCATTATTGATAAATGTCTTTATTGGAAAAATGCAAGTGGTGTATTGCTTAAATGTTTGCCTGATTTTGATGCAGAAAAGATTAAGCAGGAATTCCATGAAGGAGAGTGTGGAGGTCATTTATACTGGAAGTCAACAGGCAACAAAATTTTGAGGGCTGGTTTCTATTGGCCCACCCTTTTTCCTGATGTACACAAAATGACAACGACTTGCCATAAATGCCAATTGTTTGAGGGCAAGAGAAAATTATTACCCCTTCCTCTGCATCCAATTACTGTTGAAGCCCCTTTTCAGCAATGGGGACTTGACTTCATAGGAGAAATCCATCCACCTTCCTCTGCCCAGCACAGGTGGATTCTTACCGCCACAGACTATTTCACTAAGTGGATAGAAGCCATCCCTTGTAGGCAGGCCAATGATTCGGTTATCATAAAATTCATAGAAACCAATATCCTTTCCAGATTTGGCTGTCCTACCAAGATCATCACAGATAATGCAGCAGCATTTGGATAAAAGAAAATGGTTGAATTCTGTCACAAGTACCAGATAACATTGGGACACTCCACGGCCTATTGCCCTCAAGGTAATGGACTTGCAGAATCTTCCAACAAAAGCTTAGTGAACATAATAAAGAAACTGTTGGAGGACAACAAGAAGTCTTGGCACACAAAGCTGATCCATGCACTTTGGGCTGACAGATTAACATTGAAGAAATCCATTGGTATGTCACCCTTCCAGCTTGTATATGGTACAGATGCAATTTTTCCTAACAGCCTGGGTGTACCAGTTATGAAGTTAATTCAAGAGTTGCAGACTGAAGAAAATGACATAATCAGAAGGATAAATTAGACCATTCATCTTCAACAAACCAGAGAGGAGGTCTACAACAAAGCATTGCACAAGCAAGACAATATCAAGAAAATATTTGATAGAAGAACAAAGGCCAGCAATTTCAAGATTGGGGACAAAGTTTTAAAGTGGGACTCAAAGAGGGAAGACAAGGGAAAGCATGGTAAATTTGATAATCTATGGCTTGGCCCTTACTCTATTCATTCAGTTGCTGGAAACAATGCATTTTTCTTACAAGAGCTGAATGGAACAGAATTGTTTGGGGGTCCTGTCAATGGCAGGATGCTTAAGCATTACCTTTCTTAAACCATTTTGTGTTCTGAAGCCTTTTTATTTTTCTTTTTCCATTGTAATTATTTCATCCGCCATTGCATTCAAAGTTATGAAAAATCAAAAAATACAAAAACAAAGAAAGAAAGAAAAGAGGGCAGAAATGAAAACAAGAAAGGCAAGGCCCCATGCCAAAAAGAGAAATAAATCTGAAAGTGTGCAAGCTCAAATGCCACTCCTCAAAACACACTTCTAACTAGTCAAACTGTTTAATCTTGACTAATTAGCTTTCAATTTTCTGCTGATAGGGTAGCGAATTTGATTTTCCAAACTGTTTAATCTTGGCTCATCAGTAGATAGATTAGGATAGAAATTAAGGTTCAAACAAACTCAAAATCTGAACCATAGTTTCCAAGAGAAAGATGACTCAAAACTGTTTTATTTTCTGAGCCATAGAAGAGAAGACCTGGTTCTAATCCGCTCAAAACTTGAACCAGAAGAAAGGCAAAGACAGCTCACAGAAAAGGAAAAAACAAAGCTGTGAAAATAAGAAAAAGCCATGATAAGAAACTTTCAGATCTTAAGCCTTCCATTTTGATTTTTAATTTCCGCAAATAATAATCTATGTGCAGCTTGTTCTGATGCCATAGATCATAGCAAGTCAAACAGCTCAATCTTGACTTGACTATTTTTAAATTTTCTGTTGTAGAATTTAGAGAATGAA
Organism: Pinus albicaulis; assembly: GCA_034641835.2. NCBI lineage: Eukaryota > Viridiplantae > Streptophyta > Pinopsida > Pinales > Pinaceae > Pinus > Pinus albicaulis. Next base: position 119,881,918 of record CM076576.1, read on the forward strand.
GGTTTGTTGGACTGTTTAATCCCAACAGACAGTAGACTAGGTAGAGAAATATCTGAGCTCAACTGTTCAATCTGAGTTCAGGGAGAAATAAGGAGTAGAAATAGATTAGATTTCCTGTTTTCAAAAGAATAAAATGTTGTGAATAGAGTTTGCCAATCCAAGTGCACTTTGATGAAGAAAAAATGTTAGATCAATAGGATTGGGTAGGTAGAAAGTGGTATTGATGAAATTCATGTTTTCTTCATGACCGATATTATTTTTCAGAGAACAGCAAGAGCAAGAAATAGATAAGGCACCAGTCGGCATCCTAGAGAAATCAAGTCTGAATTCTTGATGCCTTCAAGAAGGCACCATCCCCAAGTGGAGCCACTGTTAGCCACCTATATTTTTCCATTATATCAGCTGGTGGCTAAATATTCTTTGCAGCCTTCAAGAAACAAATTCAGTCTTGAAGTTGTTGGTGCTTGAAGTATTTTGGTGAAACCACAAACTGCTGGTTAGATCTTCATACCTTTCCTTCTCCCAGCCTCTGATATTCCACGAAAATCCAAGTCAAATACTGCTGCATCCCCCTTCCTTTCCCCTCCCTTGCTTCCATCTTACCTTCATTCTTCAATTTCCTTTTATTCATAAGAACCCCACAAAACCATAGAAAACACATTTTTCTATGCGTTGGGTTTAGACCCCTCAGGCTAAGCCCCCTGCCTTTTCTTCCTCCACATGCCTGAGTGCCAGGACCGACCGCTCAGTCCTGAAGTGCCAAGCCAAAATGGAACCCCTTTCCGTCCTTTTTCCTCTGAAAATTCGAAAACCCATCTTTTATAAGGTTTTTGCATGAAATATTAATTCACATGTTTTATTGCCCCAAATCCTTCTCAGCCGTCGATCTGCTCCCCAGATTCGACAGAGCGGAGCGAGCCCCACCTGGTGGACCCCCCTCCCCCGCGCCCTTTTCCAAAAACCATGGTTTTCATCCCGCACCACTTTTCGTCGGGTGGCGGTTTTATCTCGTCGGCCAGCGATTCCGTACGCCGGCCGACACGTGTCCTTCGCCCCGTTCCAAAACCGCCGTGCTATCACATCGCCCGCGCATTATCTTTCAGACCATAGCCCCGCAGCGGGATTCACCTCCACCGTCGGATTTGGGCCCTCTCATCTGACGGTTGCCGATCGCCTCATCTGCTCGACCTTTAACGGACTTGCCCACCCGTTAACTTCCCCTGGTGCATTCGAAAAATGATCTCCGCCGTCGGTCTCTGCAGATCAACGGTTCTCATGCAAAATCCTGATTCCATCGTACAGTCCCCCTTATTCTCCGATAACTTTCCAAACGCTCCCGACCGTTGATCGCAATACGATCAACGACTCCGATCGCTCCGTTTTCCCGCACGCCCTCCAATGCAGATTTGTCCATATAACGCAGGATTTTCTCATTTTGTTTGTATTTTGCAGCTTTTTAGGTTCTTTCGTCATATTTTAGGGAAATTTTAAAGACGAGGGTGACAACTCCCGTTCTTTCGATTCATCCAGAGGATCGACCGCAGGGTGAAGAACAATGTTATCAACGAGGTTTCATGAGCCTTGGTTGCCGCGCACCCCTGTAAAGCTTGAAGAATACCGTCAAAATCAACACAGAGAAAGAGTATCGGATATTGAAGACAACAGTGAACCAAAGCAGCAGATTAGTGGATGGATTGGCGGGGATTACGGCTAAGACAGTTATCAAAAGCCTAATCCCCGATTCAAAACACAGATTAAAAGGAAAACCTAAAAAGTGTTCATCAGACATATTGCCTCCACCGCTATACTTTGAGGCAAATTGATTCCTCAACCACCGCAGTGCCACCTATTGCCTCAAAATGCTCAATCAGAGGCTGTATTTATGGAACAGGGTCAGATATTATGCCTCGGAGCAGCCAAAGAAGTTATTTCTGCCCTAGATTTAATGACAGAATGTTTGCAGAGTAACCCTAATAGTACGCAGAGCCTCAAAGGTCAACAAAAGCTCCCTCCGAGCTTACTTCATAAGTGTAAACACATTAATGCAGTGGAACACCTGTATGATTTCTTCATCGAGCCTCCAAGGGCCAGGAAGACATTAATTCTGCATTAATTGTATTTGAGATCTTTTCATCAGATCTCACCTCCTCATTCTTCTATAAATACTTCAATAGAAGATGAGTGAGAGGTTGGATTAGTTGGTTGTCAATGTAATTGCTGAAGCATTCTATGTAACTGAGCTGAAAACTCTTGACTGTAAATAGTGGTTTCATCGGCTCTTGGAGCTCTGCTTGTAGAAGATAGGTAAGGTTGTGAAGAGAGATGGATTAAAACATTGGATCTGAAGATTGTAACCGGTTTGAAGCATCAATACAAGCTGATTTATGGGATCCTGGTCTATGCTGATGGTGATGTTATTCTCACTGTGAACTTGTCATTTTATTTTTGTTTTCATCTTGTTTCATTTTCCACTATAAAGAACAGTTTAAACAGTGTTAGGACCTAATGTATATCAGTATCCTTCTCTGGCTGAAAAATCTTTATCCCAATGTTTTCTTCTAACTGTGTTATTTAGAAATGAGTTAATTCAGTCTAAGTACAGGGATGTTGGCGTTCCCTCATCTTTTTGTCACAGCTGAATGTTATTTTTAAATGTTACTTTCAATATATGTTGTGTGAGGATGAACTGAGGAAATCAAGGTTAGCCCTGAGTCCCTTTCTTGTTTGCTCAACTATTTGTTTGTTTCCCTTAGGATGTGTCAAAAGCTGACTAGTTTCAAAGTACTTATCAGATCTTAGGCCATTCTGTGTTATCTCTGTGATTGTCTTGGAAGTAACTGAGTAAAGAAGAGCTAGGAGAGGATTATGGTGAGCCCAGCCCGCTAGTTTCTACTCCAAAAGTTGCCTTTAAGTTTCTCTTCGTTTTTTATATGTACTCTATTGGAAGTGTATCAAAGGCTGGATAGTTTCAAAGTACTTACCAGATCCTAGTTTACTTCTATGTTTTTCTTAAGTGCCTGGTCAAAGGCTAGCTAGTTTCAAAGTACTTACCAGATCCTGGGCTACTCTTTGTTCTGCATCTGTCATTTCCCTTTCTTATTGCATCATTACATTCCATAAATCAAACTTTAAAGAGATCCTTAGGCATAGATGACTTGCCCCATAGATCACTCTTGAACCTGAATGTTTCAATTAAATCCTCTTATGACTCCATAACCCAATGGATTGAGAACTTGCCATCATCTTTCTTCTTGATCAAAGCTTACTCTTTTGCTTGCAACTTCTCACCTTTGAACCTATTTGCATATAGATCTTTCCGCCTCAGACAGCAACTATGTTCAACCATCCGAAAAAACCAAACAAACCCTTGGACCTCATAACTAGCCTAATATCATTATTCTAAACTTCAAAGACAATATCCATCTTCGTACATATTGGAGAGATCCCTCTCCGGATTCAGGAGGGCTAGATCCTAGAATCCCAAAGTTGGTTGAAATGATGTTAACTCTGTGATCAGACTTTTGCCAATCTTGCTTATTACAGAGACCTAAGAAAACCAATCCATCGTGGTTCATCTTCAAGAAAGATCCATGAGTTATCTAATCTCACAATAAGATATAAATAGGAGGATGAGAAAGATGAGTGTGAAGGAAATTGACAAAGAAACCGACTTAAAATGTTAATATAATGATGAAAATAATTTCTTAAGGAAATTAGTTTATTAATAAAATTAATTAATTTAATAAGACTTTATTAACTTTAATTATTTTATTCGAAAAGACAATTTATTATGATTATAATGTTTAATATGTGATCTTCTTTTATTTAAAATATTTCACTTATAATTATAAACTTTTAATAAATATAAAGTTCTAACCAAATTATAAGAATATTTAATATATTAATTTGTTAGAGAGGTAATGTTAATGGATAATAAAATTATTCATAAAGGTTTTTAGTGATAAATGGATTCTTATAATTAATTAAAGGATATGCACGATTTCTCATTGATAATGGATATTTAGTAATTAGGAATTAATCTAAGAATGAAGAAACCATTAAAATAGATGTTATAAGTTTTAAAGATTAAGGAAGATAAGGATAATTAATAGTAATGGATAATGATTATTAAAAAATAAATAATATTAAATTATATTATGATAAAGGTTATAGGCTTTAAAAAGGAGATAAAGAGATTTTAATGAGAATTAAGGTTTACATTAATTAATTTTTTACCAGTTAAAATATTAATATTAATAGAAATCCATGTCATTATGTGATGTAAGAAGGGAGGAAAGACGACGAAATAATAAGGAGAGACAGGGTAGAGGAAGAAAGAGGAGGGAAAGAGGAAGAAAGAGGAGGGAAAGGGGAAAAGAGGGAGGGGTAGAGATAGAATAAGCGGGAATAAGGGGAAGGATGGGTGTGATTGTTGTTTAAGGTCGGAGTCCAATTGTCACTTATTTTCCAGCCATCATCATGGTTAAGGTTTTCAGGCTTCCCTAAATTTCCTGTGGTGATAGTGGTCAATTTTGGCTACCACATAGGAGTTTTCAATACAAATATGATGACTGGTTTTGTTGGAGTGCTCAACGAGAGCTAAGGTTTTAAGGCAGTTATGTTTTATATCTGCAACATGTTCTTGAATTCGTGTTAAGATAGATCGACCAGTTTCCCCAATGTACGGTTTTCCACATGAACATGGAATCAAGTACACTCCTTTGTGGCATATAGGGTCAATTAGATCTTTGACAGATTTGAGACACTTGCTAATAATATTCATGGGTTTAAAAGTTGCTTTGATATTGTTCTTTTTTAAAATGTGAGAGATTTTATCTGTGATGCCTCATTTGTAGGGAAGGTGAACTTTTCCCATCATATCGTCCATTTTTAGTTTATTTCCAGTGCAATTTCAACATTTTTAAAAGCTTTGATTACTTGGTTTCTTTTGTATCCATTCTTTTCAAAAAATCCCATTAGGTGGGTTTTCTCTTGTTCAAAGTGATCATGATCTGAAATGCGCACAACCCTGGTTCCTAATGTGTTGAGAAGCCCAATTTTATGAGTTGGATGATGATGGGATTTGGCATGAAGATATCGCTCGGTATGGGTTTTATTATGACAGACCTGGTGATAAATGGAGCCATCATGGTTTATGCGATGAGGATGTCAAGAAATTGGTAAGCAACCTGAAAACCTTAACTGTGATGATGGCTGGAAAATAAGCAACAATTGGATTCTGACCTTAAACAACAATCACACCCATACCTAAGTGCTCCCTTCCTTGCCCTTCTTCCTGCTTATTATGTCTCTGCTCCTCCATATTTTTCTCTTTCCCTCCTCTTTCTTCCTCTGCCTCGTCTCTCCTTATTATTTTTGTCGTCTTTCCTCCCTCCTTTTGTCACATAATGACATGGATTTCTATTAATATTAATCTTTTAACTTGTAAAATTATTGTAAATCCTAATTCTCGTTAAAATATCATTATCTTCTTTTTAAAACCTATAACCTTTATCATAATATAATTTAATATAATTTATTCTTTAATAATCATTAACTATTACTATTAATTATCCTTATCTTCCTTAATCTTTAAAACTTATAATATTTATTTTAATCGTTTCTTCATTGTTAGATTAATTCCTAATTACTAAATATCCATTATCAATGAGAAATCCTACATATCCATTAATTAATTATAAGAATCCAATTATCGGTAAAAACCTTTATGAATAATTTTATTATCCATTAACATTACCTTTCTAACAAATTAATATATTAAATATTTTTATAATTGGGTTATAACTTTATATTTATTAAAAGTTTATAATTATAAGGGAAATATTTTAAATTAAATTAGATCACATATTAAACATCATAATAAATTGTTATTTTTGTATAAAATAATTAAAGTTAATAAAATACTATTAATTTTATTAATAAACTAATTTCTGTAAGAAATTATTTTCATCATTACATTAATATTTTAAGTCGGCCTCCTTGTCAATTTCCTTCACGCTCATCTTTCTCATCCTCATATTTATACCTTATTGTGAGATCAGACCAACTCATAGATATTTCTTTAAGATGAACCACGGTGGATTGGTTCGAAACATTGACTTTATCAACAATGGATGTGATTCATCCGGAAAACATTTCTACACAAAATGCTAATCGCATAAGCCTTAAATATATAATTTTATTATATACGGGTAATCAACTTCCAATCTCTAGAAATCAAGGGTAGACCTTATGCTATGAAAGGAAACTACATTTTAATCTATACTATTTAAATTCTATTCTAGGAAAGTAAAGACGATTTGTATTTTAGAAAGCAAGCATAAACTATTCTTATGAAAACCGGAGTCTATCCTTAAGAAAACAGAACCAAACTCTAAATTATATTATCTATGAAAATAGAGCATTGTGAAATTAACAAAGATTTATTACGGAACTGATGTGTGTGTACAATCTTCATAATTCATCCATGCCTACAATGTGATGCAAAGATGAATGTGCAAGCAAGATGAATGTGAAAGCAAGATGAAGAGATGAATGTGAAAGTAGGAAATGAACGCAACAATATTCGATAAATATATTTGGTTTTATTTGAACTTTATCCAAGCGCTTGATGACAACTACAAAGAAAATGAAATGAATAAGTAAAATCCCTCAAAGTGTATGACCACAAACAAAGCATAAAACAAGGCACAAAAACCAATGAAATTGAAAGAGAAAGAGGTTAAATTACACTCGTATGCAACAAGGGGCCCTCCTAATAAAGCATGAGATATAAAATACTCAAGAACTTGGTGATCAAGTACAAATTTGTATCATTAAGGTGCAATAATATAAGTGAACAACTTTTATTAATATATCAGTGCCTACGTCAATAGTGCCAACATTCAATTAAAGAAAAAAAAAATTCTAAATTATATTTTCACTCAGTAAATCATATATATAATATTTATATAATTACCCTGAGAAGTTAAATGTTATAAACTAGATTAATTAATTGACAACATAGTCTTCAAATTTGATTTAAAGTTTGATTTCTATGATTTTCCATAAAGGAAGAGAATCATATAAATGTCTATCCTTAGACACAACATCATTCCTTTGATATTTTTTCACACTTGCTTGATATAGTTTTGGCATGCTCACTTGATATTCTAATCCATTACCAACTAATCTAAAGGTTTTGTGTATGACATCTCACATTTAACTAAAGGTTTGACTTTTCCATTGTGATCAATCTGTGAACTTCTCCTTGCACCAGATATGTAGAAAAACATGTAGGCATGATTTAACAACTATCCATGTGCTTAGGATAATATTTCCTCCATGGAGTTTACCTGAACCTTGGATTTAGCTACAAAATATTGTCAAGGATGCATAATATGTTAAATTTTGTAACTCATGAAAATTAAGTCAAATTTATAAAGCAATATATATAGAATTCAGAAGGCAGTGGAATTTTACCTTATTATATCAAATGTATCTCTTTATGACTAATTATTCATACAACATAAGTGATATGAGTGAGTAAAAATATGTAAAAAAGGATGTCATTTCTTCGGTTCAACCGTAGTAGAACCATTCTAGAAGGAAATTGGGCACATGGGTTTTGTTTCTAAAACCCTCAATATGGATTTTTGTTGTTCAAAGCTCACCCAACTTGCACATGTGAACCTCTAACATGTGATCAAAGGCAATAAGTATCAGTTTTGACCCGTCAACTTTAGATATGCTTTCCAAGAAATTAAAATGAATCTTGGAAAATGAAAACATGGGTTTTCTATAGAATGAGCCCATCCAGGTGACTGAAAAGTAGATTTTCTGAATTCATTATAGTTTGCGAGAAAATATCATTTTTCTAGAGATGAATTTTTTAGAATGCATGGGAAAATGGTTTGATCATTCAACGCCTAGTCAGCAAAGGATATTGTCAAGTATTGCAGTGGATGCAACATATCGAGGAAATTAAAGAGTTAGAAATCAAGTTATAAAAGGACATTTAATTATCGTCCATCCTCTTTGAGTAGCAACATTTCTTTGAATTTTATATTTTTGAAATCTACTGTAAATCAACTTGCTCATCAGGTGAGGGGGAGAGGAAATATTTGGAGAATTTTGAGTTGATATATATTTTAATGTCCCAAATATAAATTTTGTTGAAAATTTCTTCTAAAAATTTTGTCGTCAATTTAAATAACAATTTGCAAAAATTGAACCATAAATTTAATGACAAAACTAGAATACACGATCTCCAACTGAAGAATAAACATGATTAAACATGCAAAATAAACTCAACCTTATTTCATTAGATGCAATAAATATCATATTCTAGTAAAATAATATGGAAATGGATGAAATAATGGCCACTTAAGAAATCTGCAACAATACTGAACTGGCCTCCAGAATAAAGATAAATTGATCACTGCTCCTATGAATTATAGATGAATCCAACAAGGGGAGAAATGGGTTCTCACCCACTCTCGGAATCATCTGAGGGTTTTCTTCTTGGGGATACTAGAGTAGATAACTAGGTTCTCAAACCTCTCACACAAAGACAATGCAAAAAACAAATATGTCTCCAAATGACCTCCTCCTCCTCTTTTATAAACTCCATAGATAAATCTCCAAGTCTCTAGAAGCATCTTATTTTGACTGTTTTAATATTATTATAGAAACTATGTTTTGAATCCATCTAAGTGAATTTAATTTAATTTTATTTCACTAAGTCACTTTTGGCCATTTTTCCTTCAATTAATTATTTCCCTCTCTTTTAATTTAATTAAGTGACTAATTAAAGTCACTTTTAATCTAGGAAAATGGTTAACGTCCCACCATACTCTCTCAAACCATTGGAAGTCACTTCTAAGAATCCCATCCTATAGATCTTCTCATTCTAGTTCCAACGAGTTATTACACTGAGGTATTCCATCAAATATTCCTCCTGGAATTCCACCTCAAGCGCAATTAATTAAGTTAGGTCCGTTAATAACCTCATTTTTTGAAAGTTGTTGGAATGCAACAGAACGAAAGATAAGATATGAGGTCTATGGTATATTCCAAGCGAATGCCATCAAATCCCCTTAAAATCCCCCAAAATTCCTCCGAGACCCATGATGACATAATCCTGCTCCTGCGACCTTGCCATCACATACCCTGGAAACCCATCCTAGTTGTACTATCAAGGAAAAGAAAAATGGAAACATGACAAATCCTCCCGTCCCAAGATTTCTTTCCCTAAATCAATACATATCTTTCCAATTAAGAGGAATCTGTATACTGATACCAAGGTCCAAAATGAATCGTTGTACCATGTCATACTTAAAAATAACTAAACATGAATGGGTCCCTCAATACCCGAATTCCAAATAAACCGTTGAGATAGTCTACTAACCATGGATCCACCTAGATCCCAAAACCTCCATAGCCAATCATCCTCGTCCATCCCCCATGGCTCAAGATGTGATATATATTTGACTATAGATGTTGCTCCATCAGTAGAATACCAACTCATCACCTGTCTCCAATCCAACCTTTGGTACAGGTTGAGGTCAACCCCACTATGTTGATGCTCAGTTAGTGCTACTGGAATACTGATGAACTATCAGTCCACATCCCACTTCCCAATGAAACATATAGTAACCCAATAATCTAAGGGATCTTTTTGTATTATTCCCTTGACTAAGAATGATACTCCATCAATAGGATACCAACTCATGATCTCCTATTTGAGAACTTATGCTTTGGGAGAAAGATTTAGGGGTTCTAGGAGTCAAGGGGTTTGAGATTCAGGAGTTAATGGTAAAGGGTAAAGGGTTAGGGCACATGTGGTTGACGGGTTACGTGGTTGAGGTCTAGGGGGTCTACGGGTTAGAGGCTAATGAATTAGTGTTTAAGGGCTTCAGGGGTTAAGGGTTAAGTACCAAGGGCTTAGGGGTCAGGGGATTTAGGAGTTAAGTGCTTAAGGGTTATGGGATATAGGTGTCAACAGTTTAATGGGTTTGGATTTAGGGGTTATGGCTAAGGGGTGAAGGGTGAGGTTTAATAGGATAAAGGATTAGGGCTTAGGGGCTTCAGGGATTCTAAGTTAAGAGTTAGGGGTTAAGGGGTTAGTGGCTTAGGGTTTAATGGATCAAGGGGTTAATGGGTTGTGAGTTATGATTTTAGTGGTTAAGGGATTGTAGCTTTGGGGTTAATGGGATAGGAAATTATTAATTATGGTTTAAGCGCTTATGGGTTGTGATAATGGGGCCCCTATTCCCCGTATCACAACTATTGGGAGTTACACTATTAATTTCTCTCACTTCCTTCCCTCTAGGCCCCCTAACCCATATGCCATAAGGTCCTAAGGCCCCTTCTCATTCTCTAATGATAAGATTATAGATCTCAGTAAACCTTTTGGAACTGATTTTTGAACCTGTACTCAACTATCTTCTTCACGTTATTCTCGTCAGGGCCCATCACCTTGAGAGACAATAGTAGGAAGTCCAAATCCTCATTTTCCTCCTCCTCTAATTCTCCCCACCACACCTTCACTTAAGCTTTGTTATTTCCCACCTTTTCCATCTCCTTCTTCCTTGCACCCTCCCTCTGTGAAACATATTTGGTAGTGGTTGAAACATATTCCTAGGATGCTTGGGCTATTATTTTGCACAACGTCTCTGGTAGTGGATTTGATCCCACTTCTCCTACATTTTTGCTTATGAGAGCCCACTTCTCTTCCATTTTTTCTTGATAGAGGAATCCCTTCTACAGAGAGTTTGATAGAGGAATCCCTTCTAAATAGAAGTTTATCCAAGCACTTTTTATGTTTATCACCTAATAATTTATGAAGAAATAATTTTGTCTTTTAAAAAAATCTTAAAATAAACCATTTAACATTTTTTTACTCTAGCGCCTTGTATCCGCGTTGTAATAATTTAAGATGAAATTGTATTTAATGAAAATTGGCTTAAAATAAATCTTTTACCTTTTTTTTTCACTAGAAAAAAACAACAATATTATATTAGATATAAAAACTTGTTTACATATATCATAGGTCACATGTCCATCCATATTTAGTTGGAATGTTCTATTGAAAAAAACAAATTACATCAAAATACCTCCGTATTTTAAGAAAGTATCCCAATACTTATATCTTAACCAAAATTAAACCCGAAATAAAAAAGATAGTTATCATCAATGTTCCACATATTCCTCTTGTAAAAAACATATCGTAACCTGACAGTAAATGAGTTGCAAAAACATGAACCAATGCTCAGTGAATGGAAAAACTTTTGTTGTTTTGATAGATCGAATTTGCATATAATTTTTGTTGTAACATAACAAAAGGAAGATCAGTGAAGTGTGTATGTGTAATTGTCAGATCAGTGAAGTGTTACATGATTTTCTGAATTCTACCCAACCAGCCGAAAAGGAGTGGCGGGAAGAAAGAAAATATATTAGAAACCCGCTCCACAACCACTTGTGAATCTCCGAAGACTTCCAGTTGTACCAACCCAAACCTGCATGCATCGAAAAAAATGCCCCAAAGTGACATAATTTCATCTCGTGTACCCATTACCACCATTCCAACATATGTGGTACATAGTGTCCGACCAAATGATGATGTAGGCGCCACAATCACAAATCCCATCCTTAGTTGCACGATCAAAGTAAGCCTGCGTAAAGGGTGTTAAAGTTAGTGGAGGACAAATAAATCTCACAGTAGGTGTACCCACACCAAAATATACTTCCATGTAATATGCCATGATGTAAACACACCTCTGTCAGATATTAGGAAAATTGTTCTCAAAGATGAGTTAATTTTGGCTTTTCCAAATTCCCCGCATAATTTATATAGGAAGTGGTCAGAAATTTTTATATTAAATAATCCAATCTCGAATACAATTAGCCACAGAGGAGTAGTTCTAATCTACTTGTAAATGAAACATCTTAAATACACCATTCAAAATTGATTTTTTAAAGTCGCATTGAAGAAATAGATGAGCCAGTTCTTCCATCGCCTCCATAAAGAGTAAAACATAACCAAGCCCACTCTATCCTTTATGACGCATATTGTTCCATGTCAAGGTTCTATTTTTCCAAATGATCCAAGCAAAGACCTACAAATTTGTTGGAATGATCCATTTCCATATTTGCATAAAACTTTTGCTGCATGAAGAAAGAACAAGTGGGGAAATTTACCAGTATGCCTCTCTTACCTTTATTTGGCCCATCACCAAATTGTTGTTCCATACATATTTATCCTCATTTTCAGTGAGAAATATGCTTACATGTGGAAGTTCTCAGACGTAGATATTACATATACCTTCAAGGTCTGCATATAGTCTAATTTCTGAGGCCATGATAGAATAGGGATTGGAAAATACCTCTTGTATAAATATTTGACTAACATAGTGTATGCCCAAATTGCAGATTTTTTGTAGAAGGTCCGACGAAAAGGTGTGATCACTTGTAAATCCACAAATTGGATCTAATCCAATTTCAAATTTTGTGCCTTTTCTGAATTTCCACTAAATATTTCTCATAAGCCATGGGAGAACCTTCATAAAGCTCCTCCAAATATATGATATATCATGTGGGATGTGTGCGCCGGCCTTTATCCACAATATCATCAATTTATTTTGGAGGCATTTAAATTTTATGATGTTATGCCAAAAACCATCGCCATTTAGAGCCCGCCAAAAACATTTCATAAGTAATTCCCAACTCATGCGATCGAGATCAAGGATGCCCCATACTCGTTCATGTTTCCTCTAAGTCATAATCACCATGCTGGCCAAATGATATTTGTGCTTATCAAATTTTCCATTTCAAATAAAGTTTGAGATGATGGAGCAAATCATTTTAATAATAATCTTAGGTAGAGCGAAAAGATGAAGCCAATATACATAGATGCTCCGAAGGACTGCTCGAACTACAGTAAGACTACCTCCCACAGAGAGCCACCTATGTGCCCATGATAAATGTTTACAATGGAATTTATCTATAAGACAACTCAAATCCTTAATTCCATAACAATTAGGTTTGAGCATAAATCCAAGATATTTAAAACCTGCATCCAATGCAGTGCAGATAACACCAAAAATATGAGAAATATCTAGTACTAGTGCATCATCTGGGTAAGTAAAAATCATATGAGATTTAGTATTATTCATAAGGAGTCGAGAGACCAATCCAAAGAGGTCAATACTACCATAAATGTGTCTCCATTCCAAATAGATAATCTACCAAATAGTAACACGTCATCGAAAAAAATAATATGAGTAACCTTTACTTGTCTAGTAATAAAGATGCTTGTCAATGACTCGTCCATATGTGCATGCAGCAAGAGAAATCTGCTGAGTCCCTCGATAACAAGAATGAAAAGAAGGGGTGATAAGGTTTATCCTTGTCAAAGACCCTGAGACAGAAAATAATTTTGTAGGAAGCCCATCAACCAATACAGAAAATATTGCAGTAAACATGCAGGCCATGATACATTTTGAAACTTAAAATGAAATGCAAATTTTGTGTATGACTAATAGAATAAAGGTCCAATCTACACAATCAAAAGATTTTGGTAGGTCTAGATTCACAATGATCGCCTTGAGCTTCTTATATTTGATAGTATGTATAGTCTCATGTACAATAGCAACCACATCTTGAATTTGTCTTTGATGAAGAAACTCAAATTGTTCTTGGGTGATACCATCCAACGGTGTAGGTTTCAACATATTAGCAATCAAGGAAAATTTTAGGGGCTAGTATTCATATATGGGCTAATTTTACATGCTTTTTCCAAAAAAAAGGATTCGCCAATTCCCATTTATTTCTCAAAATGATTCGCCCAAATTTTATAAGAAAAAAACATTTTACCTTAAAATTCACCTAAAATTTATAGGTACTATATAAAATCATTAGAATTTTCAATATTTTTACTAGAATAAAGCCAAGCATTTTATAGTTTGCATATTATAGATTAGTAAGATTCGCCAAGGTTTCTAATCTTTAAAATAAATTTTCATCCTTTAAATTTTCCCTGTTAGCAATGATTTTGGAAATAATTTTATATAAGGTGTTGCAAAGAGATATAGGCCTATAATAAAAAAAATTTGATGCATGTGAAACCTTAGGAATTAATGTAATGAAAGAAAAATTAATATCAGTAGGGATATAAGAAATCTTTTGATATTCTTCTACAACCGCTAATATATCAGTGGCCATAATATCTTGGAAGTGTAAAAATCATTCAATAGGCAAGCCATCAGGCCCATGGATTTTATCACGAGCAAAGGATTTCATTGTAGCTTGTAGTTCTTCCAAATTTGTAATGGGATTAAATAACATATTATTTGTGTCGGCATCAAACATAGTTAGATATGAATCAACGTCCCCCATTTGTTGCACAATATCCACCTCCTCTCTAGCCCTATATTGATGGAAAAATATCTCAATGCCTGGATTTAAGGAAGATTAGATAAGAAATTACCATTAAATATATCCTGAATTTCCCAGATGGAGTTCTCCCTGCGACACTTCGTTGCATAATTATGAAATAATTTTGTATTCTTGTCTCCTCCTAATACTTAGAGAGCATGAATTTTCAGTGTGCACTCCTTCTGTAATTGCAAAATATAATTCTTCGTCTTTTATAAATCCACAACTAGTAATTGATACACCACTGAGAAATAATATGCATGTGAAGGATCAACCAATATACAAGGTTTTTATTAATAGCTAAAATTTCATCAATATGCTTCCTCATTTTAGTCTGAACCGAGTTACTGACTGAATTTTCAAGAGCCCTCAAATTAATCCCAATAATTTCCATGGAATATGTGATCAAGGGGTCTGATCCTATCCTAGTGCCCAAAAAGTACGCACTAATGAATAAAATTAAACAAATTTTAAGCAATGGCAATTAAATTTGAACGTGAGACCACCCCAATCCCCATCTTCCTGCCACTGGAGTATAATAGAGTAATGGTTCAAAATTTGGGATAGAATAACCCAAGATTTCACAAATCTTAGGAAATCCACCAAATTTTCGTGAAGCATGAAACAATCAAGTCTCTTAGTGATGCATATGGACCAATCCCAACCATTTCTCCATGTCGGAATAAAGGGAGCCAACAAAATATCCACCAAGAAGTTCCTACCAAAAATATCGTTGAAGTACCCCGCTAATGGGTCCACTTTGCAATGATTCCCCCAACCCTCATTATCTTGAATGGTGAGGTTCAAATCCGGCACCAAAATAAGGGACCCCATCTTTAATAGGCCACATGAATCCAATTTATCCTAATATCTTCTAAAAGAATATGGCTCATATGTATTAATAATATTAAATTTGTCCTTCGAGCCCTTGATGAAACCATGTAGAAGGATACCTGCAAAGGATTTATAGACAAGAAAATTCATGACCATAGGATCCCAAAAATCCGCAAGACCACTAGATAAACCCAAAGCATCCACAAAACATACCACCACCTGACATAGATGTAGAGGAGAATGGGCCAAATTTTGTCTCTAATCATCATTGTCTCTTGTAAAAGTATAATAGAGGGGTGATTAACCCCAATCAAATGCCAGAGTATGAGGATTTTTCAGGCACTCCCCAATCCCATGATGTTTAAGCAAATGATTATCATTGTAAGCCCTAATAATCGAGAAAATAATCTCCAAGGGCCCAAATATGGGAGAAAGAAGAAACAAAAGGTGATGTACCAGAAGAGGATGGACCAAGATCTAATGTTGCGACAATATTGTGAAGAAAAATGTCAGCCCCATTCTAATGATTCGAAGGTTTCGAACGTCATTCCTTCCTAATGTTCACATTAAGCCGAGAATTAGGATTCATAGAAATCTTAAACACCTTTTAGATACTAAGATTGGTCTATGTTTCACCCTTGATGCATACCACCATCATTTATCATGTTGCACCAGCGAAGGCTCACACACTCTATGCAACACTCTGATGCTCTTTCATAATTTGTTGCACTCATCAATCACTTTGTTGCTCAAAATATTCTTTTAAAGAATTTTGGATTGATATTTTTGGCATTAGACTTGAGTTATCTTGCCCTTTGATATATTGCATGGTTTTTCTTATTTTTTCCTTTATCTTATTCAAGTTGGTCCTCTAAATTTTCTCTTCATGTTATCTTAAGGTCCTATACAAATCTCATCCTTTTCTATGAGTTTTTTTGCTAGTTTCAATCACTTTTGGCCTTTTACAGGTTTAGCTAAAGTTAGCTAAAGATAGCGACCCTCCACACTTGGAAAAAAATGCCAAAAATGTGTCCTTCACTGTAAGTTGACCAAAACAACCTATTAACAAGTAGTTCTACCAAGAAAAACCTCCAAAAATAGTTGTCGACCCATCCACACCACTATCAGTATCATCCTGCCAAAAATAGTTTCCGTCACATCATTCCATGCCAAACCTCAAGGCTTTTTAACATGTCGATACCATTAAAAATAGAATTACTGCTTAAATAAAGCTTCCTCAAGCCTTTTTCTTTTATGACATGAATGTTTCCGAAATCTGCCTATTTTAGTCCTTAACCCCATGTTTTCCTTAAGTGTTGAAGGTTTTCCTCATGTGACCGACAACTGAACACTTAGGTGCTAAGCCCTTCAGGGCCCTATTGGGGGCCTATTTCGCTCTGTAAATGGCTTTGTGCCTTTAGTCATATTTAAACATGAAATGACCAAACATAAGCTCCAATGCTCGTAACTCCTTTACCTTACGCTTTGATGAAATACAATTCCTAAAAGGTTACAAAGTTCCAGGTTTCCAGGGATGGCCCACAGTTTCCACGTGTTGTCCTCCTACATACCTTCGACTGTCGGTCCCATTGTTATCCCGTATCTCTTATTAATAAATTTATGGGCTTCTGACCTTCTGAGTTTTCTCTGCTATTGTTCCCTACTTCCCACACCCCCGATGCTTTCTAATAATTCCAATTCTAAAAAGTTATGAGATTTTTAGGTTCTAGGATTTTAGGGTTCCGACCCTACTGCATCGCCACTCTAATCTTCGTTACAGGGTTCTAGGCAAGGAAATTTTTGAAGGAAAGAATTTTATCTCAAAATTTAGCAAACTTGGCGAATATTACTAGTCCCTAATAACCAAATTTTAAAATGTTTGATTATAATTTTGTAAAAATGTTTAGATTTCTAATTATTTTATATTAGACAATATATAATATTTGCAATTTTTAAGGAAAAATAATTTTATACTATAAAATTTGGGCAAATTAATTTTTAGAGAAATTGAAATTGGAAAATATTGTTTTTGGAAAAAGCATGGAATATTAGACCACCTGTGAATATTTGCCCCTAAAATTTTCCTTGTTTACGGGCTTCTGGGTCTCTGGGGTTCCAAGCTTTCGGCCCTGTTGTGCCACTCTAATATTCATTACAAGGTTTCAGGCTTCTGGCTTCTGGCCTTGCTACCCTCGCTTAATTTTGTTCCGGGCTTTTGGGATTTTGGCCTTTCAAGCTTCTGGGGTTCAAGGATTTTGCTCATCTTTGACTTTTGTAGGCCCAACTTTGACTGCTTCTATCTCTCGATTGAATAATTCGTTTTCAAACTTCTATATGTCGTTGGGAATATCTTTAAGAGAAATTTTCAGCTGGGTCAGTCCGATGTGGCCTTTGAGCTCATCTACTGCCTAAAAAATGGCTTCACACACTCTATTATTCTTTGCAACTTTACCCTTCTTCTTATTCCTGGAACCTACTCTTCTAAGACATTTCTTTGACATCTGTGCCACTTGTTGACAACATATTTCAAACCATATGCTTAATGGACACATTATTTCCATTAATGAATATCTTGTTGACATCAATGACAACATATTTCCAACCTTCTCCCCATTTGGTATTCGAATGACAACACCAAGATCGAACAAAACATCCTTACCAAAACATGTCAACATGTCATCCTTTGAGTGTTGCTCCCCCTGCGATGAAATTATCTTATTCTTTGTTGCTTCGTCTGTTGTTCCTTAAGTTGTGGGTTGTTCACTAACACCTCTCATTGTACTCGTTTATCAGAACGTTATTATCTCTCCCCTTATTCTTTGTTTGATCACCATTATCACTCCTCTTTTGACATCAATGGCAAAGACACCAACATACTCCCCCTGTCGCCATCCTCTTTCTGGAAAAAATAATTCTCCATCATGTGGATCCTATGGAAAAGGCATATTCATCATGATATGCTAAAAATACAACAACTTCCTTTCTTCCTCTTGAAGGAAGAGTTAGTGTAGGGATATGACAGGAACTCCCAATCTTTGCCTCAAATACTCAAATTGTTCTCTTAGGATTGACTTGGTAAAAATATTAGCAACTTGTTAATTTGTAGAACATACTCCAATTTCAAAACCTAATCTGCAACTTTCTCTCGCAATAAGTGATACTTGATTGGAAGATGCTTTGTCTTCAAATGAAACACTGGATTATTTGACATGTTGATTTCACTTGCGTTGTCACAAATAAATGGAATAGGCTGATCATAAAACACTTGTACATCCTACAAGGTTTTCTTCATCCACAAAAGTTGAGTGCAACAAGAAGTTTTTTCAATATATTCTGGTTTAGTTGTAGATAAGTAAATGGAAGCTTGCTTCTTACTCAACCATGAGACTATAATTTCTCCAAGAAATAAAGCACCACCACTTGTGTTTTGTTTATCATCTACATCACCTTACCAATCAACATCAATCTAAATATTTAATGATAAATATTTACGTCTAGAGTTCCACAGTCCATAATCCGTCGCTACTTTGAGATATCTAAGAATCCTGTTGGTTGTTAATAGGTGGTTTTGTCTAAGGGTAGCTTCAAATCTTCCAACTATAGCAACGTCTTGCATGATGTTTGGTCTTGATGTTATCAAATATAAGATATTGCCAATGATGGATCTATATAAAGTTTGGTACACTGATGGAGATTTATCCATCTTGCTAAGTTTGCAACCTGTCACCATTGGAGTGCTCACTAAGGAGCATTCTTTCATGCCAAATTTCTTCATCACTTCTTTGAGATACTTGCTTTGAGAGATAAAAATTCCTTTGGGTGTCTGGGCAATGTGAAATCCAAGGAAATAATAAAGCTCTCCAATCATTTCCATTTCAAACACGACCTTCATATCAGCTACAAATTCATTGGTCAACAAATTTGAATCACTAGAAAAGATGATATCATCAACATATACAGCCAGGAAAATGAGATTGTTGTCCTTTGATTTGACATATAAGTTGTTGTCAGCTGCACCTCTTTGAATCCACTAGGTAGTTTTCTAGCTTGGAATACTAAGCTCTAGGGGCTTGCTTGAGACCATACGAAGCCTTTTTAAGTCTGAAAATGTAATCTAGTTTCTTTGTCAGCTGAAAAATTATGATTTCTCTATGTAGACCTGTTCCTATGTCTCTCCATTGAGAAAATTATATTTGACATCCATTTGATAGATTTTGAATTTCTAAAAGCAAGCAAATACCAAAAAAAAATTATTTCTTCTAATCTAACAATAACAGAAAAAGTTTCATTAAAATCCAAGCCTTCTATTTGAGCATAGTCTTTACATACTAACCTATCCTTGCTTCTTACCACTTCTCCACGGTCATTTAATTTATTCACAAAAACCCACTTTGTGCCAATGCGATTCTTGTTAGCAGATCTTGGACCAAGTTCCCAAGTCTAATTTTTCTTTATTTGGTCCAAATCTTCATTCACTTCCTTTAACCAATGTTGATCTTGACTGGATTGAACAACATCTTTTGGTTCCTCCATGGACAAAAGGGCAACATGTGCTTGTTTGAGGCAATCTAACAACTTCCTTCTTGTCTGCACCCTACAATTTAATTCACCAATGATCTAATTAGTTGGGTGGTGTTTTTGTACATACCTTGGGGGGTATTTAGCTTGAGGACTAGAGGGTTCTTTATCATTTTCTTTTGTAGCTACTTCACCATGCTCCTCACTAATGTTCACTAGTTCATCAACTCTAGTTTTTGCGGGTTGTCTCTCCTCTTGATCAACATGCTCATCGACCTTTACATTGGTACAATCGAGGATCCTCTTGGTGACTTTATTGTAGAATTTGTATCCTTTGCTATTGTGTGAGTATCCTAGAAAAATGTCTTCATCTTCTCTGGCATCAAACTTGCCAATTATTTTTTCATCATTTCTTTTGATGTAGCATTTGCTACCAAAAATTTTGCAGTGTTTGACTCTAGCAGGTATTCCATACCACAACTCATAGGGAGTTTCACTATTCAGTCTAAAATGAGATTTATTGAGGATAACTACTATTTTCTGAATAACTTCTACCCAAAACCTTTGTTGGACATTCCTTTCGGTCATCATTGCTCTGACTAATTGTTGTATTGATTTGTTTGCTCTTTCTGCTACACCATTTTGTTGGGGAGTCTCTGCTATTGTAAAATGTCTTTTGATGCCACTCTTTTCATAGAATTCATAAAAAAAAATTGAAGTGAACTCAACTCCATTGTTAGACCTTATGTATTTGATTTTGCAATCAGTTTCATTCTCATCCAAGGCTTTGAACTATTTAAATTTCTCAAAAGCTTCAGATTTCTATTTGAGGAAGGCAACCCATATCATCTTGCTAAAATAATTAATTATTAGCATAAAGTATAATATTTTTGCGGGTGACTGCATTCTGGATGGACCACACAAATACATGTGTACCATCTGCAATGATTTGATGATAAGTTCTCATTTTCCTTGAATGGAACTAGAGCTTTATTTCCCAGTTGGCAAGATTTACAGATTGTATACTATGGTTTTTAAAGCCTAGAAAAATCCTTGAAAACATTCTTCTTTCTTATCTTGACTATCTAATCAAAGTTCATATGTCCAAGCCTTTTGTGCCAAAACCAACTCTCATCTATCTTTGATAGAACACCTTTATATCTTCTCTTTGTGCACATAGACATTATTGTATGTTCTTACAAATTCAACAATTGTCTCACATGTACTTGTGCACTTGATTTTACAATTTTTGGCTTTAAAAATCACATCATAGCCTTGATCATACATCTGAGATACACTTAGAATATTATGCTTTATCCCATCAACATATAAAACATTTTTTTCTTTACCTTTTCCATTTGATAGACTGACCATTTGTTTTCCATTATTTTACTAGGAGCATTGTTGCCAAAAGTAACATTACCTTTGTCAACTGGTTTCCATGTCAAAAACTTGCTTTTGTCTCCTATGATGTATCTAGAACATCCATTGTCCAGATACCAATGGAAGCTCCCACCATTATGAGCATACAAAGAAATATCATGTTGGAACACCTAATCCTACATGGGTAGGTGTGGAATGCGAAAAGTCACAATGGAGTCCAAGTGACCTTGGAATGTGAAACCAAGAGTCACGCCATTGTACTATAAATGTACATCTTTGTATAATGGAAAATAAGAAAGCCTCATGCTTATTTTTCATTGTGTGTTGAGTCTCTTGTGTGTGTGTGTTCATCTTCCTCATACACCATGTGTGTGCTTAACATGGTATCAAAGCGGGCGATTGCTGGCCCTGCTCCACATTGAGTGAGCCATTTGTGTTTATGGCCTGTGCAAATCTGCAAAAATTCTTGGCATTTTTTCAGCACTCAGAGATTGTTGCAGCAAACATTTTGCCGCATTTAGAAATTGGCAGCATTCAGAAACTGGTTTTGAAGAAGAGCAGCAGTGGTTTTGGATAAAAGCAGCTTTGTGCATTTGAAGGTTTTCTCACTGCTTATTTTTCCTGAAATCTCTGCATTTTAAATTCTGCATTTTTAAGCTGCTGGAAAATAGTTTAAAGAGGGTTTTTGAAAGAATTCTGAGTTCTTCACTGAAAATTTCTACAAATTTTTGGATTTTTCTACTGAAAATTTCACCATTCTCTGCTGCTGAAAGAAAAAGAAAAAAATTATTTTCCTACTACTTCTGAGTCTACGGTTTTGCATTTACCCTCAACTGCAATTTTACTGCTTAAAATTTTTCTCTATATTTGAAGAAAAAAAAATATTCTGCTGCTATTCTGCAAAGTCTTTTATTCTACTCTCTGCTGTTATAATAATAAATAAATAAATAAATAAATCAAACCCTGGGCAGCTCGGCCCTTGGCCCATTCGACCTTTCCCTCACCTACAACACCCGCTCCATACCCCTTACGTCCATCCCATATCCCCTTCCAACCCACGCTCTCCCCTCAACTCACATTTCACCCCTCCCCATTCCCATTCGGCCTCGCTCCTCATGGCTTAACCCCCCTCTCACGCTATCCCCACAACCCTTCGCCCTCTCTGCATTAACTTGTCGCTCCCCGCCCTCCTTACCATGATCCCTCACACCCGCGACTCCTCTTCACCGGCTACCCCAACCCTGACTCCCCTCAACCTGCAATGATACTCCCTCCCTACCAGCTTAACGCCCCCCCCATCGTAGCACCCTTCCTGCAATACTCACTCACTCACGGCCCCCCACATTGCTCAACCCACCTATCCACACTAAACCACACCCCCTACACGACCTTCATCCGACGCCATCGCTCGCCCTTCCCCTTATCCCTCCAGCCCTCCCACACTCCTCCATCCCTACGTTCATTCCACTACTCCCAATTTTAAATTCGATTTTTTAATTTTAAATTTTTTTAAAGTTAATCCCCTTCCTCTTTAAATTCGTTCCCACCTTTCCATTTTAATTTTTTTATTATTAAAAAGCCCTTTTCCCTTTTTAATTAATCCCATTTATAATTAATTTCCATTTTAAATTAATTCTCCATTTAAATAATAATTAATTAAAAAAAAAAATTCCCCTTAGTTTTTAAACTCCCCACTCTCCCACCCCTTTTAAATTCCCTCTCTTTTAATTAATTCCCCTCCTTTTTTACTATAGTCCTTCATTCCCATTTTTAATTAATTTATTTTTTAATTTAAATTTAAAAAAAAATAAAAATAAAAAATAAAAAAACCAGCAGAGAGAGAGAGAAAGGAAGAGATATGAACAACAGAAATGAAGGAAAGGACATATGAAGAACATAGACTATATTTAGAGAAAAGTGAATTTGACATTTTATGATTTGTGGCATAAGGGTGATTTTATGAAGAAATTGACATTTGAAGACAAGTTTGCCATCATTGAAAACAGCTCCTTGAAGAAAAATTCAGCTGCCTTAAAGGCTTCTTGTACAAGTTGTTTTTGCTGCACATTCATACAAATATTTTGCAGTGAGGTTGTATTGAACTGACATTGTATTGTGAGTGGAATTTTCATCTTCTTCATAGTTGCAATCAGTATTTTAGTTGTTGGATTTTTTATTTCCCTCCATCATTTGAGGAGCAGATCTTGTGCTTTGAGAATTCCTTGGAGTCATTTGTATTTGTTTGAAAGGAATCACATTGTAAACGGGTGCATTTTCGTTTGAAGCCGACACCCTTTCATTTTTTGAGCCTAAGTTGTTGAAATGGCTAAGATCAATGAGGCATTAGAGTTGTTGAATGACCTCGTTCATTCCAATGTTGATGACATGATAAAAATGAGCAAGAATGCTCTTTGTAATATTCAGAATTGTTTACGAAATGCACAATAAAAGATTGAGTTTTTGCAGCTGGAATCTCAGCTCCAACAAGATGAACTTCAACAAAAGAGTCACCATTCTAAACCTGTTTCTGTTCAGAACATTGTGAAAGACTCTCATCAGTAGCATGTCAGTAAAGTTGCAGTTGATTCCCATTCAGTTCTTTGCACAAGAGCAGATGTACATGCAGATGCAGCAGCTCAACCTGCACTTCCTAAGCCCATCATCAGACCTTGGGAAGAGCTTGTCCACAAAAAGCACCGAACTGGTCTTGGATATGACAAGGAAGTGTCCTTTCATATTCCAGACTACACCAAGCCCATCATATTTCAGAGTGTCAGATTCATGTATGACAGTTCACCTGCAACTGTTCTAGATCCTGCTCCACAACAACAATCACAAATCGTAAAATGACAACACTGTGATCGAGTTGGCCATATGAAAGATCATTGTTTTGATCTTCATCCATGCAAGCACTGTTGTCGGCACACCCATGCTTCAGACAGATGCTTCAGAAACAAGCCTCCTGCAAGAACAAAGATTCATCTTGGATGGATCGCTTCTTGGCAATGGGCATCAGCAACCAAGAAGATGTTTAAGTCGCATGTCATAACATGTTCACGGATATTGAGTAAACTTGCAGTTGAGTTTTCGCCATCATCTCACCTTGTCCCTGACAGGGGGGGAAATGGTGGTCAAGTACAAGCTTCAACGACAGATCAAGCGAGCCTGAGCCACAATCTCTCATTCATTGTTCATAGTTGTAGCCAGAGACACAGCAGTTCAAGCGAGCCTGAGCCACAATTCGTCATTCCAGATTCAGAGATGTAGCTAGAGACTCCGATGCCCATGAGCATGCCTTCGGTTGGTGGATAACCTTAAACCATCATCTTTGGTTGGTGGATAACCTAAAACCATCACAGGTAGTAGACCTCCCTTCTTTTAGGTTGAAGGTCTCCTTTTCATATATGAGGAACACTTACTCTAGCAGAAGCCTTCAGCTTCTTGCCAGCTTTGGTTGAGTTCCAAGAAATGCTTCAAGAATTTCAGAGTTGTTGGTAATCCTAAAACCATCACAAGTAGTAGACCTCCCTTCTTTTAGGTTGAAGGTCTCCCTTTTTTATGAGGGACAATTCCTCTAGCAGAAGCTTTCAGCTTCTTGCCAGTTTTGGAAGAGTTCCGGGAACTGCAACAAGTTTTGCGTTCCAGTGTTTGTGGTCATCCTAAAACCACCTCTTTTTTCCAACATTTTTAGAGAGTTGATTCAGCCCAAGTGCTGCCATGCATACTTTGCAGATTTGTATTACAACTCTTCTTGGACTCACACATACCCCTTCGGATTAAGGGGGGATGTTGGAACACCTAATCCTACATGGGTAGGTGTGGAATGCGAAAAGTCACAATGGAGTCCAAGTGACCTTGGAATGTGAAACCAAGAGTCACACCATTGTACTATAAATGTACATCTTTGTATAATGGAAAATAAGAAAGCCTCACGCTTATTTTTCATTGTGTGTTGAGTCTCTTGTGTGTGTGTGTTCATCTTCCTCCTACACCATGTGTGTGCTTAACATATCACATTGCTCTGATTTCTCTTTTTCTTTCAAGACCTTGGGCTTTTGTTTAATTTGCTTAATTACTAGCTTTGTCCTTTTTTCATTAAGTCTGCAATTCACTACCATCTGCGCAAAATTTTTACATTTAAAACATTGCACCTGATAATTCAGAGGATATATATTTTTTATATACCTGGGACTTATTTTCTTCTGTTGAAACTTTCTTCTAGATCTCAATTGCCTGTAGGAAATATTTACTCTACAATTTGTTGCTCTGTGCCTATAGTTTGTGCATGTAAAACAATAACTTGGAAAAAATATCATTGTATCTGGGTTGTCTTATGTGCTGGAATAAATTATACGCACTTCGATTTTCTTGGCCAACATTTTTCTTTTGTTGTTGTTGATTTTTGGATTGCATGTATCCGTTGCTACTATGTAGTCCCTTTTTTATTTTTTGGAACAAAGGTAATTTTTTTCTTTCCTTTTAACTTAGCTATTGTGTTGGACTTAGCTTCAAAGCCAAGACCACTACGATATTTAGAGACACGTTGAACCTCCAATATCTCATTTAAATCCTCAGTTACTTTACTAAATTTCTCATTAAAGCTGAGCCACATTTTGGCCTTCTCCAACTCCTTCCTTAGTAGCATGACTTCTCATTCCATCTTCTCACATGCCTAAACCTTTTCATTCAACTGTGGTTCAAGGATTCTTGAATTTTCTTATCTTATTTTATTTGCAAGAGAAATCGCTCAACTACCTCAACCTTTTCTTTTATCAAGGACTCCTTCGGGACTTTATTTTTCTTCCTCAACCTTTCTATTTCATCAATAACACCTACAAGTTCTCCTTCAAGGTACACTTCTCCTTCTTCATCATCAAAATTAATAGCCTCGAGTTGCATATTTTCTATGGAAATAAACATAAATTCTTTAGAGCTCTCAACATCTCTGTCCTCATCTAAGGATTGGTTGGGTTCAATTTTCGAGGAGCTCTCTTCTTGAACATATAAACCTCTCTTCTTAGTATTCTTTGTGTCCTTTTGAACCTTCTTGAATTTTTATTTAGGATCATAATCATTGTTCTTCATTCTAGGACACTTCGATGCAAAATTACCAACTTTTCCATCATTAAAACATTTAAATGGTAAGTTACCTTTATACTTTCCTTATCCTCACTTCAACTTCCTCACAAAGTTGGCTTCTTATTCATATGATTCACAAGATGAGTCATCATGCTCATCCTTGCACCTCTTTTCTACTGTGAAGGTTGATTCTTTATCTAAAGACTTGCCTTTCGAAATCTTCATCTCATAGGCAGTGAGTATACCAAGTAATAGATCTAGAGTAAGAGTGCTCATATTGGTCATTTATTAATTGGATGACACCTTGGGATTAAACCTTTCAATAAGAGATTTTAACATTTTTTGCACTAACACATCTTCATCTAGCTTCTCATCAAGCCCTCTTATGGTGTTCATAACTTCATCAACTCTTCAAAAGTATTTTGCAATATATTCATCATCATGAATACTTAAATACTCAAATTGCATCCTATACCCTTAGAGTTTAGCTTTCTTTACCTTGTTGTCTCCTTCATAACAAATGCTCAATATTTTCCCAAATAGCTTTGGCAGATGTGCAATCCATTACTTTGACAAGTTCTAATTCATGTAGACCAACAAGTAAGGCATTCAATTCTTTAGAATTGCATGTGAATTCCAACTTTTGATCTTTGTAACCATTGTTGGAGGCCTTTGATATGCTTCTTCCACAACATCCCACACATAACCTCCAAGTAATTAAATGTAGGTATTCATCCTCACCTTCCAAAACACATAGGTTTTTCCATTAAACATTGGTTCCCTGTTGGTAAAACCTCCTTCCTGGTTTTCCACGGTCTTTGATCCTTCCTCCATTTGTTAAACCAATTTGAATTAACTTAGCTCTGATACCAATTATTGGAAACCAAGACAATACTGAGAGAGTGGGGGGTGAATCAGTATTGTAGGAATTTCACTAATTTAAAAAAATATATTTTACTTTTGTTATATCACCATGACACAATAAAGTATTTTCAACAAATAAATAATCAAGACAAGAAATAACCTCAGCAATTCACAATGGGACACAAGAAAAAAAAAAAAAATCTTCAAGACTACTCTTTTATTGCTTCACTAGGAAAGCTACAACTTGTTATTACAATTCTATGGCTACAACCAGTAGGAAGTTACAACTCCCTAATTTATCGCCTAAAACTGAAAGGAGCCACAACCCCAATTGTTTACCAACAACCACTGGAAGGAGAAACAACCCCTGAATTTACAAGCTACAACTTGCTTGGCATTCATTGGTTCATATTTCATCCATTTTCATACTAGAAACATTGGTTGCCATTAATTCTTCCTTTAAAATGGAACAATTTCTCCAATCACCAACATCTTCTATATTCTATGATTACTGATAAAACTATAACAGACCCATGAAAAGGATTCATGTAATAAAGTTAATAAAGACAAAAAAATAAGACCATGGTTAAGGTACACTTATTCCAAGCTAAATGTTGGGCAAAGATATCCTAGTGGGAATCACTCGATATGTGTTTATGGCTAAGGAAAAGTGGCAAAGGAAATGGCTAAGGCATTAAAGAGGAAAAAATTATTTTTCGCACATTTATTTATGAAAATAAAGGAAATTAGAAGAAAAGGAAGGTAAAAGTTCACAGGTTGCTTGTGAGGAGGAAATTGAAGGAAAATAATGGAAAATGAAGAAAATAGAGGCCTAATTAATAAAAAATCTTCGGAGGATCAGTTCACACCTATTTTATGTTCAATTTTGGAGCTCTCTAATTTTACTATCTCTCTCTCTCTCTCTCTCTCTCTCTCGCACTCTTGGATACTTATAGTTTCTTGGAAAATTTCAGCATTGAGCCAAGAAGGAGGAAAATAAGCAGAGGAAGGACAAAGAAAGGAAGAGTAGGATATAGCAGATTCAGCAGGAATGCTTGCAGGTAACATATTGCATGTGTGATTTCCTAGCTGTTTTGGACATGTATGGCTTATGCATGTTGGTATTTGGTCATCTTACTGTCGATGGCATGGTTTTGTCGAGTTTTGATAGTCGCTTTCAGTCTTGCCTTGCCTTTTTATGCATGCCATAGTGTGTTGGGATTTTGATCTCAGTTTCGAGCTTTGGAATTTCCAGATGATTTCATAATCCGTGGTGGAGGTGGTCTCAAGGAAACATTCCCAATGGCCTAGGAATCCCTTGAATGGTTTTGGTGTAATGCACAGTAAAGCCTAAGGGTGGTGTCTCGGTTTAGGGCCTAGTGATTTGGGATTGAATTGCGGTAAATCCTGAGAGATAGGGAGACATAAAATTCCTCAAGGATAGTGATGGATTCCGGATGGAATTCCAAGTTCAGTCTGGTTTTGTGATCGGAGCATCGATTTTGGTGTGGTCACGATATGGTGAGGGTGGAGGTGGTTTAACCTCTGGATTCCATTGGTTGTTTTGGCTTGGTTTATCTATAAGATCCCACATTCATGCTTGGAATATGGCAGGAGGTGACTGGCTAAAGAGAGATTTGGCTCAGCCATGTCTATGGTCGGGTGGTACGTGGAAGTCCCGAACTTGGTCAGTTATTGCCTATGTTTAATGGAAGCTAAGTCCTCTTGCTTTTGTACTTATTAATGTGTGTATTTAATTTCGATTATCTCACTATTATTTCCATGGTTTTATGTTGGTTACAAGCATGTTTAAATGATTGGTTCATGTCATGTTTATTTCATGTATTTACTTGTAATGGGTGCAACACCTAATTGATGTCATATATGTTCAAGGAAGAGGGTGGTGGGGTTGGCCCGTGGGGCTGGCCCCCTTTGTTCCTGCCATCGGATAGTGCAAAGCCTTCAAATATAGATTTTTTGCATACGTTTTCAACATACAAGGCCCATGGCCCATTAGTAAAGGAGCGCAGTGGAACGGGGGAAGTCTTGGGGTCGAGCCCCGACCTCGCCCCTCATAAGTCTTTTGCACCATAATATTACACCATCAAAACCTTCCATATCACATTCCATTATAAAAATACGTCATCATCCATGGTTTAGACTATGGTCATAACTTAATACGATCTGCCCATATAATTAATCCGCTCCACCATATGTGAACTTGGATATAACAGATTTTCACTATTTAAAACATATGCAGAATTAATATAATATAAAATTTGAATTTAAATGTTATATGTGGAATTTCAGAATTAGTATAAAGTTTGGAATTAAATAACATATATATATATATATATATATATATATATATATATATTATTCCAATCTTTAATACACATCAAAAAATAATTCCAGCACATAAATTCATGAACCCAAATTCAACCTAAAGAGGTCATTGGACATATTTCACCTTCACAAAACAAACTAGAGAATCTAGCAGTGACACTTGTCATAGTCCCATTGTAAAAAAAAATTGAAGAAGATTCCCTGAATGTTGAATGGGTTGCAATGTCATCAGCCTGTACCTGTTCTGCAATTTTTTTTTATAAAAAATTGCATGTTCTAAATGAAGATCAACAGACCATAACTTCCTCATTCGAACTCAGTTTTTGACGAAACGAGTTGTGTTAGATTCCTGGCTACGATTTGGTCGCTTTCGTTAAGTTTGTAATAAATTTCGAGCACTTTAATTTTTGAGCTAAAATACTGAGCCTCTAATCATTCCTCCCCACTAGAAACCTTTTGGGCCCCAAAGGCTCTCTGATTACTGAGCATGTGGATTAGGGTACTGTTCCCTCACCCTTCCAGTCTCTATCCACTTAAATTTTCCCAATTTCATAATTTGGAGCTCTTCACAAAAAGTCAAGTTTTTCGTTGATTCTTGCGATCTTCTCTTGTTGTCATTGACACCGTCATGCTAAACTATTTCCGAATTTGCAGAAAAGCAATCTATTCTTGCAGAAACCATATTTTTCATACCTTGGTCAACAATCAAAGGAAACTTAAAAACTTTCTCACCTTGCACACTATCAGCACGACGATTTTTAGTTGATCTCGCTTTGTACTTGCGTCGATTCTTGACCAAGTATCTTCGTCATTTCCATGTACCTTTTGGAAACCAACAATAAGCATTTGTGGAACCCATGCCTTCTTTTCCAAGCTTCTTTATCGCTTTCTCTTTGACCTTTGCACTCTCTTGCATCGACATCTTGTTTCCAACACTGCTCAACGCTGATGTTGACTATTGCAAATGTTTTTCATCTTGTTCACCTTCTTTCAAAGGAAACCCGTTAAAATCCTGAAACAACTCATTACAAGAATACGCATCTTTTTGAAAAGTTTGATTCAATACGTCTCTTTGTTTGATCATCAACAATGTCAAGTTCTGACTTGCATTCGCTATCCTCTTCATTTCACTTGCATGTATAAGAGAGAAGCATGCCTTCTTCTTATGCGCTATAATTATGTACTCAATGTCATCCTTAAGTAAGTGATAATTATTCTCATGGTGATGAAATACTACTTTCCTATCATATATATAAGGACTTCCCAATACAATACCTGATATCTCAAGTGGTGCCACATCAAGCTCAACTTCATCAAGAAAGTTTGAGTTGATGATCAATCTTAGTAAAGACTTCCTTGTAACCTGCAAGTTTTCATTCTTGCATATCCAACCCAAAGGATATGGTCTTGGATGTCTAATAGTTTCAAGACCTAATTTCTTAACTAAGTCTTCGGAAATTAAGTTAGCTTGTGACCCACTATCAAAAAGTGTATCAATCTTGGCATGTTTAGAGACAACTCTAATATGGAAAAGTTCTATTCTTGTATCTTCATCATGAGTAACATTTGAACAATTTGAAGAACTAGTGCTTGCAATATGTGTACCTTTCAAACCCATGGTTGTAATATTTGTCTTGTCTCCTTAATCTGACCCTAAGTCATGTTCAACTACAACAACAACTTTACCCTTCTCTTTGGTTTTCAGTATATTTGATTTCAATTCTGGATGAAGTTGCCAACGGTGGTCTTCATCATGGCTAGTCTTTGAAAAGTTTTTGCATGTGAGTTTTTCCTTCTCTCTTTTTACAGAGCTATTAATTTTTCCTCTACCATAAAACGTTCCTTTTCCTTTACCCTCAATTTCACTTTTCTAATATATGTTTTGTTTCCCTCTTGCCTCTAAGTGTGTGACTTGAACAAAAACTTCATCTAAATTTCTTGGGTTAAACATAAGGATAGTATGTTTCAAATAGGAATGTAAACCCAAAATGTATTTCAAGAGTGTATCTTGGGAATTCAAATTTATTCCTAACAACAAATCCCTTTTCCTAAACTCATCGGTATATTCTTGAATTGTTTGACCCTTGAGCAACCTAAAATTTTTCCAACTTATAATAGATTTTTGCATATAGGCTAATGGATAAAATTGTCTTTTAATGGAAGAAATAAACTCAACCCAAGAAATGGATATCTTACCATGGATTCACATTTTGCTCTTGATTCTTTGCTTCCTACCAAACAAGTGCTGCTCCTTCTAGCCTTAATGAAGCCAACTAGATCTTTATTTCACCTTCATGAAGGTTATGAATTCTGTAATACACCTCCAATTGACATATCCAATTTTCAAGCCTCTCTACATTTACCTCGCCATTGTACATGGGAAGTTCAAACTTAATGTCCAATTTGAGTAATGGAGTTTTTCCTTTTGTGGCTTTTGAGTGAGGGTGAGTGGTTTTTGTGGTGGAAGTGGAAGATGATGTTGATGGAGATGATGAGGATGATGAACATGGTGGAGATGGAGGTGTCTTTCCTCCAATTCCCTTTGAACTCTTCTCTTCATCCTTCTTACCATTTGAAGTTCCTTCTCCAAATGGATGCTTAGAACCTTCTCCTGCCATCCCAACAGTAAATACATCAAACATAACTTTAACTACCCTCATTATGTCTTTGAAGTCTCTCTTGACATCTTCCTTTTCTAAATTTCCTTGAGTCTCTCCAATACCTGACATGATGACTATGGATTCAAGCTCAACTTCTGATGCTTGTACCTCTTCAATCAACTCAATTTCTTATACAAATTGTACCTCTTCAATCTCAACTTCTTGAGAAAAAAATTGAGGTTCTCCAAGTGCAGCTATGAGTGGAATTTTGGGTGAAGATGATGCTCTTGTAGCTCTCCTTCTTCTAGTCCTAATCTTAGGACTTGCAACCAACAATTTCCCTTCACATTTATGCAACTTTAAACTTTTCAACATCACAAAATTTCAACCATTAAACTTACACAAAACTTCAAGAAACTATCAAGAAAGTAACCTTGCCTTTCAACCAAAGCTCTGATACCAACTTGATCTGAATTATGAATGTTAATTTTTCTGTTCTAATTTAATTTTCAGATATAAAACTTATTTACTGATCTTATGTTTGATGTACAAGTTTCCTTGTTTCTTATGTGTGTCAAAAATAGGAAAGTAAACTAAATTTTATGAGTGAATTTGAAAGCATAAAGCATGAATTTAAATGGTTGAACAACAGCGACATAAAGAACATAAAACCATCACAGTTGATCCATTAAAATAGAGTTTTGATGAAGGAGTTAACCCCTCTTGGGCTACATCTCCTTGGTCCAGCTTCCATGGCTTGGGCCTCTGTATTAGCTCAATAGTGCTGAAATTGCTATTTACATGCATCAAATGCTCTTGGAACATACTCCAATGAGTTAAAAATGTCAAAATATATCATAAATGACTATTTATTTACTCAATTTGGCCTTCAGAGGCTCTAGGCATGATCTTCCCTCCTAGTGGCCCTAAGCTTCAAAATTATTCAAGGTAACTAAAACCTCTGTAAACTTGCTCCTCTACCTATGCAACCTATTCCAATATGTTCATAGCATGCCAATTAGCCAAGAATGACTCTTTCTGATCTCAATTGACTCAGTTACGGCAAAAACAAAATTTCCCTCAATTTCTCCTCCAAATCTGGAAGGACTCCAGCTAACTCTGACATTTTTGGTGTGTTGATTAGCGGTTTTCATTGATGTCAACCCAAGCAGCACCAGGGGCTAACCCAAAATTGAATGGGAAGTTTGAACTACCAAATTAATATATTCTGGGTCAATAATGCTTTTGATGGTTTCTACTTGTCGAGATGTTTACGTTGATATATGGCACGCGATGTAATTCTTCACGGTTTGAGAGATATTCATGTTTGAAGTTTGTACCCCAGTTAGTGGGATAAAAACCCATGGGGTTGGGGCATGGGTCATTGAAAAGTCATAATTAATATTTTTTATGCTCCTAAAATCCCTCACACATTCACTTGTTGAAGCCCCTCTCAACTTAAGCATTCATATATATTGTGATCTTCATTTCCTCCTTAGGCAAGGGATTCGGCCATCTGAAACAGTTCATCGTGGAATGTTCTCTCTAACTTTTTTTCTACGAAGGCTCAGAAGCTGAATTTTTTATGAGGTGAAGCTGAAATCCTGATGAAGCTGCAGTAAACATTTGAGATCAAGTTGCACAATATTTTTGGAGATATGATCTGTGGAAGTAAGGGTTTTTGTAGGCTCTTGAAATTCATCTCAAAGAAGTGACCATGGTAA
Source organism: Pinus albicaulis (assembly GCA_034641835.2). Lineage (NCBI taxonomy): Eukaryota > Viridiplantae > Streptophyta > Pinopsida > Pinales > Pinaceae > Pinus > Pinus albicaulis. Next base: position 119,915,702 of record CM076576.1, read on the forward strand.
AATCGTCATAAATCTCTCTCTAAGTATCGGATTGGAATGCTGTAAAAAGTGATGGATAGTGCACAGTGTTTAATTTTAGCTCTATCAATTTCAAAAACAAATGAAGAAACAATGACACGTGGAACGCCGTACAATTGCACTCTGTTGAAACAGTCCATAATTAGGGCATTGTGAGAGATTGGGTATAACTCTCTCTTCAAGAATCAAAATTGGGTCAGACCTATGGCATTGGAAAGATGACTCAGAGGAATAATACATGACCAAAAATTAGATATTGAGGATCTGAAATGACAGAGATACACCGGATTCAATATCGAGCTCCTAGAAGGCAAGAAAAAGCTAGATTATGTGTTGTCAAGGGTTGCAAAGGACCAGAATTTCTACGGCAGAAACGTAAAACAAGGTGCAGCAGAGGGTAGCATGACAAGAGCAGCAACCAAGGTGCATAACAGTAGCAAGAAGTTCATCATATGAAGTCTTCAAGTGGGCAGCACTGCATACAATCATTGTACTTAGTCATTGTAAATACATTATTGTACAAATTGTACTAGTATCTATCTGCCAAGGGTTGAAGAGGCAGTGTTGGGAGGTCTAGGATCATCATTAGGTGGTTGTGTCAAATTTTGGGTTATGGTCTAGTATATCTTCTTCTTCTACATCATTCTATATCATTGTAAAGTGGACCATTTTCCCTGGTACGGGAGTCCATTCTTTTTTTATTCTTCTATAGGGTGGTAGGGTGGTGCTAGGGTGAGTTGTAGCTCATTGGGTGTTGGTGCATCTGTTCAGTGACTACTGAAGAATCTCGGGTGTTGGAGCATCCATCCAGTGGGAGCTGGAGAAGAATGCTTTTCTAGATTCTAGGAAGTTGGAGCTTTATTTTCAATTGGAGTTGAAAATAATTATTAGAAAAGCATTAGGTGGTTTTTGTCCCGGAGTGGGTTTCCACCTTAAAAACTGTGTGCATTTTTGTTCCTCTTGTTTGTTGCTATCATTGTACAAACACTGATAAAAATTGAAGATTAACTAATGCTCTAATTGAAAGAAATACTGATTCACCCCCCCTCTCAGTATTTCCAACAATTGGTATCAGAGCTTGGTTCCTTCAATAGCAGTTTAACAGATGGAAGGAGGTCATGGAGCATACCAAGAATGGTGTACCTCTATTCAGTGAAAATAATTATGCACTTTGGAAAGGAAGAATGGAGGTCTATCTCTTGGTGCAAGGTTACGAAGTATGGGACACTGTTCAAAATAGATTTACATCAACCACGGATGAACAAGGTAAGAAGAATTTGGCAAATGATGCAAAAGAAAAGAATATTATTATCAGTGGACTTATTGAATCTTCTTATCATAAGGTGTTGGGTTGCAAAACTGTCGAAAATGTATGGGACAAGCTTGAGAATATATATGCAGGTGACTCAAATGTCAAAGAAGCAAAGCTTCAAATCTATAGAGCAAAATTTGAGCAACTCAGAATGAAAGAAGATTGCAACATTGTTGCATACTTTCAATACGTTGATGAAATAACCAATACTCTAGAAGGATTGGGAGACCCAATTGATGAGAAGACTATTATACGGAAGATTCTTAGAACATTACCAGGGAGATTCAACCCAAAGGTATCGGTCTTAGAATACAATGCAAATCTGAACAAACTCAGCAAAGAGGAATTACATGGAGTTCTCATAGCATATGAAATGAGACTTGATGAAGAAGAGGGTACTTCGCATCTAGAAATTGCATTCGTTGCTTCTAAGAAAACCAATAAGGATAAACAACCTTCAATTGAAAAGACATGCACCTACAAGTGTGAAGAAAATGGAGATGATGAAGAAGGTCTTTCAGATGAAGAATATGCTTACTTCACGAGAAAACTACAAATTGGTAAGGGACAATTCAAAGGTAAACTTCCATTGATATGTTTCAGCTGTAATGAGGTTGGGCATTTTGCAGCAAAATTTCCAAACAAAAGTAATGGAAACTCAAAGAGAAAGAAAGGCTTTAAGAAATTCAACAAGCAAGGATCCAAAAGGAACTTTCTCTCTAAAGAAGATAGCTCATCATCCGATGAAGACAATGACAGTGAAGAAGAAGCTAATGAGAGAGTATTGTTTATGGCCAAGCACAATAAACAAGAGGTATCAAACAATGAAGAAGAAGGATGGACCATAGAATAATTTTATGAGGAAGCAATCAAGCTTATAAAAGATCTGAAGGCGGAGAAGATTCGTTCCAAAACTCTTGAAGAACAAGTTCAAGGTCTCAAAATTGAAGTTGAAGAACACAAATGCATTGAAGAGTCACTTCAAAAGAAGTTGGAAGAAAGCAACCAAGAAAGGGAAGAATTAGAAGCCCAAGTAGTCTCGCTGTGTGAGGAAGTGAAGGAAAAACTATCCAAAACTATGCCAACGGCTCAAGGGCATTGGAAGAACTCATCAACAATCAACGATCTTACAATGACAAAACTGGCATCGGTTACAAAGAAGAAGAAGCAGGACCTTCTACAACAAAATACAATGAACCTATGAGATCTGACATGCATGTAGACTTCATTGGACAAGATTCGCAAGAACAGCTTTGGAAGACAATTCCTCGACGAAAATTTCCATCCAGGTACCAACATATTTTTTATGGCTACTATTATTCATGTGGAAAATTTGGTCATAAAGCTGTAGAATGTCGCACGTACCCTAGGAACGAATACAATTCCAGGAGATATGTCAAATATGAACCTCCCAGGGCTCAGTGAAACATCAATAGATTTGAACATTTAAGAAATAATATTGAATGTTACAAATGTCGAAACTTTGGACACATAGCCAAAGACTGCAGACTTGAAAATCCTCCAAAGAATCTTCAAAGCCACATAATGAACGAACATGGAAGAAGAAGAAGAATGATAATTGTGCTCTCGCTCTCAAGGCTCAAAAGAACAAAGATGTGTGGTATGTTGATAACGGTTGCTCAACGCATATGACTGGAGATAGAAATAAATTTGTATCTCTGAAAGAGAAGAAGGATGGAACCGTGTCCTTTGGAAATGATGGATCTTCAAATGTTATAGGATCAGGTACTGTCACTCTCGGAAGCAAAGATTCTCTATCCAATAATGTTCTATTGGTTGAAAACATGAATCACAATCTACTCATTGATGGACAAATGTGTGATCAAGGACACACAATACTATTCAACTCCATGAAATGTGAAATTAGGAAAGGCGTGTATGGTGAAATTGTGGCTACAGCAAGTCGAGCTCCAAAGGACATATATGTTCTGGATGAAGCAACTAAAGCATGTCTAATAGCTAAAGAGGATGATACAATAATTGGTAGCAATGATGATCGACTAAGTAAGAATTTTGCTACAAAGGTGCAAAGTGATTTCGAGATGTCTTTACTTGGTTGAAAATTGAGCATAGACGACTCATCTAAGGATGTGGATCAAAGGTTGTACAGATCTATGATTAGTAGTCTTCTATATGTAACAGCCTCCCGACTAGATGTTATGCAAGCAGTTGGACAAGTAGCAAGATTCCAAGCAGCACCAAAAGAATCACATATTAAATATTCGCCAACATTGGAATATCTTCGCCAGAAGCTTGGGATTCTCCCAAGTTCTCATTAGATTTTCATTTTTCGGAATATAAAGGGGGAGTGGAAGTAGATTACAGGTCTGCAAGACGATTGTATGTCAAGGGGAGTGGAAGTGTGTTCAGGTCCGCAGGATGGTTGTGTTTCAGGGGGATTTACCCTTTGCCATTGATGTCAAAGGGGGAGAGAATGTTGTAGGAAGAGGTGTCATGATCGCAGGGGGAGTACTTGTGTTGCCATCAATGCCAAAGGGGGAGATTGTTGATCGGCGGTTGTCATTGATGTCAACCCAAGCAGCACCAAGGGGCTAACCCAATATTGCATGGGAATTTTGACCTACCAAATTAATATATTCTAGGTCAATAATTCTTTTGAAGGTTTCTACTTGTCGAGATGTTTAGTTGATATATGGCACGCCATGTAATTCTTCACGGTTTTGAGAGATATTCATGTTTGAAGTTTGTACACGAGTTAGTGGGCTAAAACCCCATGGGGTTGGGGCATATTGATGAAAGGTGCTAATTAACTATTTTATGCTCCTAAAATCCCTCCCACGTTCACTTGTTGAAGCCCCTCTCAACTTAAGCATTCATATATATTGTGATCTTCATTTCCTCCTTAGGCATGGGATTTGGCCATCTGAAACAGGTCATCGTGGAATTTTCACTCTAAATTTTTTCATACGAAGGCTAAGAAGCTGAAATTTTTATGAGACGAAGACGAAATCCTGAGGAAGCTGCAGTAAAAATTTCAGATCAATTTGCGCAATATTTTTGGAGATATGATCTGTGGAAGTAAGGGTTTTTGCAGGCTCTTGAAATTCATCTCAAAGAAGTGACCTTGGTAAATTCTTCATAACTCTCTCTCTGAGTATCGGATTGGAATTCCGTAAAAAGTGACGGATAGTGCACAGTCTGTAATTTTCTCTCTATCAATTTTAGAAACAAATGAAGAAACAGTGACACGTGGTACGTCGTACAAGTGCGCTCTGCTGAAACAATCCATAATTAGGGCATTGTGAGAGATTGGGTATAACTCTCTCTTCAAGAATCCAAATTGGGTCAGACCAGTGGCATTGGAAATATGACTTAGAATACTAATATAGGACCGAAAATCAGATATTGAGGATGCAAAATGACGGTACCATATTCAATATCGAGCTCCTAGAGGCAAGAAAAAGCTAGATCATGTGTTGTCAAGGGTTGCAAGGACGGTTTCTACGGCGAAGAAATTAAAACAAGGTGCGGCGAGAGGGTAGCATGACAGGCAGCAACCCAGGTGCATAACAACGGCAAGAAGTTCATCATATGAAGTCTTCAAGTGGACAACCTTGCATACGATCATTGTAAAGGTATCATTGTACTTAGTCATTGTAAATACATTTATTGTACAAATTGTACTATTACGCGGGGGGTTGAAGAGCGGTGTTGGGAGGTCTGAGATCACCATTAAGTGGTTGTGTCAAAGTTGGGGTTATGGTCTAGTATATCTTCTTCTTCTACATCATTCTATATCATTGTAAATTGGACCATTTTCTCTGGTACGAGAGTCCATTCTTCTTTTATTCTTCTATAGGGTGGTAGGGTGGTGCTAGGGTGAGTTGTAGCTCATTGGGTGTTGGTGCATCCGTTCAGTGACTACTGCAGAATCTCAGGCATTGGAGCGTCCATCCAGTGGGAGCTGGAGAAGAATGATTTTCTATATTCTATGAAGTTGGAGCTTTATTTTCAATTGGAGTTGAAAAGAATTATTAGAAAAGCATTAGGTGGTTTTTTTCCCGGAGTGGGTTTCCACCTTAAAAATTGTGTGCATTTGTGTTCCTCTTGTTTGCTGCTATCATTGTACAAACACTGATAATAATTGAAGATTAACTAATGCTCTAATTGAAAGAAATACTGATTCACCCCCCCTCTCAGTATTTCCAACATGGTGGAATCTCTGAATTTGGTGTCGTCGCTAATTTTGTCGCTAATTAGTAGGAGGATTAATTAGGGCTTAATCCCAGATTAAATGGGATAAGTGCACTTTAAATTCACATTATGGTTGAACATTTGGAGCTTGGTCATATCGTTGGGTCATGTGGAGGAGGTCTGGCCCGCAGGGTTAGCCCCCTCTGTTCCTGCCACCAGATAGCGTAAAGCCTTCAATTATAGGTTTTCCACATACGTTTTCAATGTGCAGAGCCCATGGCCTATTGATAAAGGAGCGCAGTGGAACGGGGCAGGTCTTGGGGTCGAGCCCCAACCTCGCCCCTCATAATTCTTTTGCACCATAATATTATGCCATCCAAACCTTACATATCGCATTCCATTATAAAAATATTCCATCGTCCATGGTTTAGACTATGGTCATAACTTAACACGATCTACCCATATAATTAATCCGCTCCACCATATGCGAACTTGGATATAATAGATTTGCAATGTTTAAAACTTATGCAGAATTAATATAATATAAAATTTGAATTTAAATGTTATATGTGGAATTTCAGAATTAGTATAATGTTTGGAATTAAATTATATATATATATATATATATATATATATATATATATATATATATATATATATATATATATATATATATATGATTTTAAACATATGAATATTATAAATATATATATCATTCCAATCCTTAATACACAAAAAAAAAATTCCAGCACATAAATTCATGAACCCAAATTCAACCTTAGGAGGTCATTGGAAAAATTTCACCTTCACAAACCAAACTGTCGAATCCAGCAATGACACTTGTCATAGTCCCATTGGACAAAAACTAAGTAAGATTCCATAAATTCTAATTGGGTTTCCATGTCATCAGCCTGTACCTGTTCTGTAATTTTTTTTTATAAAATTCTATGTGTTCTAAATGACGATGAGCAGACCATAACTTCATCATCCGAACTCGATTTTAAACGAAACGAGTTGTGTTGGATTCCTGGAAAGGGGTCAGTCAGTTTCATTCAATTTGCAATCAATTCTGAGCACTTTCATTTTTGAGCTAAAATATTGAGCCTCCGATCATCGTTGGATGTTCTTCTTAGAGAGGTACATGAAGAAATTGAAAGGTTTTGTTCGACAAAGGGAAAACCCCAAGGGGTCTATGGCAGAGGGGTACACATCGTATGATTATTTCTATTATTCCAGTCAGTACATCAAGAATATCAACAATAGACCAGGTGCAGTGATTTGGGATGATGAAAGGGATGAAGACAAAAGAGAAGGGGAGATGCTCCAAACAAATATAAAAAAGTGTTTGATAAAGAGTAAGCAACTTATAATTTTTCAAATTTACACAAAGAAAATATTCATGTTGAACTTTGATATAATGTATATTTTGATCTCATATGTACTATATGTCGGTTTGATTTCGTCAGCGAATGCATAAATTGAAGCAATCAATAAATTCGTTCTTTACAATTCTGAAGTGACACAACCGTTGGTCGCATTGTACAAACAAAAGAGGATGAAATGGGATAGTGACAAGAAATAATTCAAACTGTTGAATGGTAGAAGTGTGCCTTATCCCAATCATTTAAAATAAAATATGCCAATTATATGCCCCAATAGTTGGGTTGCTGACCAAGTTAGAGAGAAATACGGTGCAACCGGTCGTTACCCGCGTGCTGAAGAGGATGTACTAAACGTAGGGATTGGGTTCACCCACTCGGTAATAATCTATTTATGTACATTTTAAACTTAATAATGCATCTTTGAAATGTAATTACATCTATATTTCATATTTTAACAGTTGGGTTATTATAAGACACATGACATTATGATGTTTTCAACTTTTTTATAGGTGAATTTGTTCCCATCTATATGGGCATATGGACACCATTTTCACACAGAAAATACCGATGATGGGACACATGACACAAGACTATGGAGTGGAAGTCGAGCTCTATCAATCTAGTTGAGCTAGCCACTATAATCAAAACCCAGTATAAGGGACTTTAGATTACGTCAGAAAGATACAAGAGATCATTGAAGTGGATTTCTCTTCTTTCGAATGTGTTATTTTTAGGTGCAAGTGGTGGGACTCCTTTGATCGGAATAATGTAAAGGAAGATCACGGTACCGGGTTGATATGTATCAACTCTAGAAAGATGTGGGATGAAGCTAAGGAGCCCTATGTTTTCCCCAAACACTGCAACTAGGTGTTTTTTTTACCTAGATGTGTTGGATAGGGATTGGTGGTTCGTATTGAGACATGACCCTAGATCAAAACATATTTTTGAGAACAATAGTGTTATCATGCCAAGCGAGCTAGAAAATAATGAGTGTGGTCATGAGAACCGGGAGTGATATGGTACATGTGTTATTTCATCATTTATACTTTTTAAGATGGGTTTTTATAAAGAAGAGGACTTAATTACCTTATAACTAAGACTCTTTTTTTCAAAACATTATAATATGTATTTTGAATTAATTGGTTTGCACTGTGTTAATGTTAAAATCATTTCACTTGATAATTTGCAATTATGTTGATCTCGAAAACAACGACGTGCTATATAAAGTTCTTCTTTTTTATAATGTCAATTTCTAAAATAATACAACTACTTGATTGCTTTAAATGAATGTGAATGATATCTTCAAATTTTATACTGTTATTTTTGGTATGTAAGATCATAATAAAATAATGATAATTCTAAACATGAATTTATTTTCATTATTTTCTAAACTTTATTATGTTACAAAAATTCATATTATTCTAGATTTATTATTTTAGAATTATTTATATTCATACAATTTTACAATTTTACAATTTTAAAATTATGGTAATTTAACAATATTTACGGTATAAATTTTACTTACGATACTAATTATAGTTCAAAATTGACAATTAATTTACAATTTTACAAATTTACAAATTTAAAATTTTTGATAAAATTGAATGATGACAATGAATGCAATTACAATTACAATTTTACAATTTCACAATACAATTACAATTACAATTTTACAAATAGTTTACATACAATTACAATTAAAAATACAATTACAATTTTACAATTTTACATACAATTATAGTTACAATTACAATTTTACAATTTTACATACAATTACAATTACAATCATTTCACAATACAATTACAATTACAATTACGATTTTACAATTTCACATACAATTACAATTACAGTTACAATTTTACAATTTTACATACAATTACAATTAAAATTATAATTACAATTACAATTACAATTACAATTTCACTATTTCACGTACAATTAAAATTACAATTTTACAATTTTACATACAGTTACAATCACGATGCATACAATTACAATTACATTTTTAGAAATTTACAAATTTACAAATTTTACAATTTTAATAAAATTGAATCATGACATGAATACATACAATTACAATTACAATTTTACAATTTCATAATACAATTAAGTACAATTACAATTAAAGTTTTAAAAATATTTTACATACAATTACAATTTTACAATTTACATACATTTAATTTTAAAATTTCAATTACAATCATGACATAATATGTAATAAATATCATGATTTAATATTAAAAATAAACAAACATCACGATCATGATAATCATCGTACAAACATCAAATTCGACTAAAATACACATTCAAATTCACTAACATCATCTAATCATCATGATCATGATCATCTAACAAAACACAAGCATTGTATAACATCATCACAACACAGACATCAAATATACATCTCATGTCAAATAACTATTATCACATACACATCTATTTGCAAGCACATTAAATGAACATATCTAATATGACCTAACAATATACACGTCATGATGAACACCAACATGTAAATTAAGTACATCAACATGAACATAAAATGCACACACACACACACATATAATTGTATAATGTAAAAAATATAAAATTGTAATATAACTGCATATAAATGTCAAATATCTAGTGGTACATCAATACTAGTACTAGTCGAGGCCTGCTCAGTCGATGGTGCAACCTTATGCTCAAATAGACAATGTGTGTGCTTTGGAGGTGTTTGTTGATCAGTTGATGGTGCAGTCTGCCTAAAAACTGCCTACTGATGACTCGCCGATGGAACAGCCTGCTCAGTGGATGGTGTGGCCTACTCATATGGACCTGCCTCCTCAGATGGACCCACTTGCTCAGGACTAGGTATTTGTTGAGATGGTGCAGACTACTCAAACGATGCTAGCTAATCAGGACTGGATGATGGCTACTCATCATGATCTCCACCGTGAGGTGAAGGAGGAGGAGGTAGAGTACTAGAATGATGATCACTACCCTCATGATCATGATCATCAAATGAGGTGATACTATGTCGTGCATCTCCACGATGCTTACCCCTCCTAGTCCGTGCCAGTGCTCTGGAAGCTCCAATGATATGACACATGAGGGTCAACATATCACGAGGAATGCCTCTCTAGAGCTGTGTGAGCCTATGATCAGCCTGAATCTCTCTAATCGTAACCGGGTGGACTCCCTCATCAACTAGTAATCAATGGAGTTGGTTGCCCAAATCCATCCTAAATTGGGTGTCCAGCCTATGCCTCAGCCCCGCGTGTATCTGCACCCGATCAGGATCAAGTCTGTCACCCTGATCCTCCACCTCATCCATCTCCTCATCAACATCTACACCTGGATCATTCAATGGGGGTGGAATATCATCCCCAACAAATGTCCCAATATCTACAAAATATATAGTACACAACAATAATTAGACATTTTCATTAAACAATTTAATAAAACAAGTTAAAGAACATGTTAGAATCAATTTTATAATTCTAATTATTTAATTAAGACAATAAAATGAAACTATATTAATCTAAAGAAAACACTAATATTACCTCTCGCATCTGGCGGTTCATCCTGTGTGAAGAGGATGTTGTTACACCCTCGCCAATCCAAATCGGCATACGGACATGGTACCAAAACGAAGGAATGATAATCAACACTGGATAGAAACTCCAGTGGATCAAGAGATATCCTAGCGGGAAAGCCAGATTGGCCCCTCTTGGGCATCATCTCGCCCCACATCTTCAACCGTACATGCAGCATCAGCCTACAAGGCTGCAGAACAAAAGTAGGCCTTGTCACTGGAAACCTCCCAAAAAATAAAAAAAAAATAACTCTGAAGAAAAATGGAAGGTCAACCTCCCACGTGCTTGAGAACGAAATCTATCTAATGATGTACAAAAATGCCGGAAAAAAATTGTAGACCATCTCACAAGTCGTGGCGCCTGGAATAAAGAATCAACATAAAATAAATGCAGGAAACTAATGCATTGCCCGTCACTGGTATGGTGTGCAATGGTCATCAACAGTAGTGAGAGGCACCTCACCTCCTCTGCACCAAATGAAGCAATACGTAACTGACCACCAAACACTTGAAAATCTGCAGGAGAAACTATATCGTCCCTAATGTATCTCTGGGAGTATGCCAACTGACTCCGTGTTGCATAGCCAACGGGGACATCTGGGAATTGGGGCAAATCCTACCCTCTCCTAGATAGACCAATAATAAAATATATTTCCTCCTTAGGGGGTGCGTACCACTGGCCAGGACCGACCCGGAAATCCTGTCGGTGGGCATCCCACCTGAAGATGAGTTGTCCCAATAACCCACTATGGCCCTTCAGGGATGTATCCTCCTCATAGAACTTGAGGAGGCCTACCTCCCTTAGGAGAAACTGGGTGGTTGCCATAATAGGGTGAGGATACATAAATCTCTCCCTCTCTCGTGCCTCCCATAGGGGAATCACGTTATACTTGTCCTCCATATGTTCTTGTTATTACATTTGTTCTCTCCATTAACGTCGCTGACTGATTCACATATTAAATACATTTTTTTATTAAATGAGATATATATATATATATATATATATATATAATGCCTCCCACAGGGGAATCACGTTATATTGGTCCTCCATATGTTATTGTTATTCCATTTGTTCTCTCTGTTGACGTTGTTGAATGATTCACATATTAAATACATTTTTTTATTAAATGACACACACACACACACACACACACACACATATATATATATTTCCATAGAAAAAAATGATATTCATATTGAATAACATTGACCCCGAAGGGTTTTACATTTGCTCGTTGTATTGTCTTGATGGAACCTCAAAAATGCTGCCATATTAGCCTTTTTACAAAAATTCTGAAACATAATAAAAAATAGGAAAACAATCTTTTCCTTATTTCATCCTTTGAGGTATATATCATGTTCTGAAGGATTTTGAAGCACATATAGGCAGCTCATATCAAAAACATTGTTCAAACATGTATAAGTTCCTTTGCAGCAAAGGAGGCATCCATAATCGTCAAGCATCCTGGTAGAAGAGTAAGAGCTTGTTTTGATAAAGCGTCAGCCTTTGAATTCAACTCTCTGTAAACATGTTTAAAAGAAAGGTTATTGAATTTTGTGAAGAAACTCTGAATGGATCGTAAGACCGCTTGTAAGTGATGGGCCAGGATCTGAGAGCGTTGAAGAGCCCAGTCCATAACCACCCTTGAATCGCCAAAGCAATGTAAATTTGATATACCTTTGTTGTTTTCAACATATAACAATGCCCATAGCACTTCCAATTCGGCCTTATTGTTGGAGCCATACCCAGGCGCAAACTTGATCAAAAATTTCTTTCCTCGGCTGAGATGGAGGGTGGGTCCTACACCAGTGAGCGGGGGAGACCCTTGGCTAGCTCCGTCGAAAAAATCCCAAGGCGCGTCATGGTTTATGACCGGGGGTTGTATTATCCGCAATTCATGTGCTTTGGGTGGACTCTTGTGTTCATTTTTCCACTGAACAATTAAAGCCGAAGTCAGTTCCTCCGGAATGGATTTTTCATGAAACATTTCCATGTTTTTTGCCCACCAAATGCCATAAGTGAAGAAGGAAGGGAAAGCTGCAAAGGAGATTACCCCGAGATCCCTCCACCATCGTTTGATTCGAGAGAGAACACAATCTTGCGCTTCGCGCTGAACTGATGTGAACGAGGAAACTGACTTGTTCCATACTGACTCTACATAAGAACATAAAAGGAATAGGTGAGGCCCAGTTTCAGCATCTATTCCGCAAAGAGAACATCAGCTCGGTCCTTCCCAACCACGACGTTGAAGATTCTCCCAAGCTAGGATTCTATTGTTAAGAACCAGCCATAACACAATTTTGGCCTTTAATTGACCAGGAGATTTCCATAATTGTTTCCACCATTCCTCTTTTTCTATCGAAATAGATTCCTCCATAAGTGATTTATATCCTTTGCTTGTTGTGTGGGAACCAGAAGTTGTGTTTTTTGTCCAAACCAAAGAGTCTTTAGTCTCCTGGTCCATATGAATGAAATTATTAACAAGAAGGAGCACATAGGATGACTATTCCTGTGATTCCTCCTCATTTAGCCCCAGGGAAACATCCATTTTCCATCCAGAAGTTCCCCATACCTATGGGTAGGAAGATGTTGCATCTGCAATAGTGTGAATATGGTTTATTCGCAAATTATTCCTAAGCCCCTCATATAGTTTGTAATCTTCACCTGCCCCAACCCAAGGATCCTGTCTTATTCTAACTTGTGTCCCATTTCCAATATTCCAAGCAGTCCAGTTTCCAATCAATGGGAAATATTAAACGAGTGCCTTCCAACCGATTGAACCATTTTTGTGAGATTTGATTTGAGATCGGAACCATGCCGAGACAGAAGTTCCGGACAAGTATTTTGCACAGATAATTCGTCCCCACAAAGAGCCTGGATTCTCAGCAAGCCTCCATAAGGATTTTGCAGCTAAGGATAAACATAAGATATGAATATTTTTAATTCCCTACCCTCCCAGATCCTTTTGAAGTGCTAGGGTTGACCATTTAGATAGCGGTATTCCTTCATTCTTTTTACTGGCTGTCCAAAGAAAGGAGGAGAATTTTTTTTCGAATTTTGTGTAGAATTCCTTTTGGGATAGTAGCAATAGTGGCCCAATATACTGGAATACTCTGAAGAACGGATTTCAGAAGCGCCAAACGACCTCCTCTAGATTTGCACCGGTTTGTCCAATGCATAATTCTTTTTTCAATCTTTTGATAAAGCCAAAGCCAGTCCCCGTAAACAAAAGAATTTGGTTTTAGTGTAAACCCCAAATATTTGAAACCAGACACCCAATCTGAGTGGGGAAAGGGAAAAGAAGATCTTAGATCGGACAGAAAAACCTCTGAAGTGATGTCATGGACCAAACATGATTTGTCAATGTTTATTTGCATTCTCATTGCTTGCTGATAGAGGTCAAGAATCATTTTTAGATTTCTGGCATTTTCTTTTGTGGCATCACCAAACAAGAGGATGTCATCTACAAAAATAATATGAGTCTGTATTCAAAACCCGCAATGTGGTTCCTTTAATATTTCCTGATTCTTGTGCTTATTTACAAAGATGACTTAAGGCTTTTGCAATTAAAAGGAACAAAAAAGGTGACAAAGGGCATCCCTGTCATAAACCCCTTGTAGGATAAAAAAACTCAAAGGGGGAACCATTGATAATGACTGCAAAGGATGTTGATTGGATGCATCCCATGATCCATTCCACAACCTCCACAACCACCCCAATGTGTATTAATAAGAGCCTCAGAAAAGTCTAGCCTACCCTATCATATGCCTTAGACAAATCTAATTTGAGCACAAAGGAGACTTTTTTGTTGAGCCGAACAGAATGAAGTGCTTCTTGTGCTAGAGAGACTGCATCATGAATCTATCGCTTATGAAGAAATCCAAACTGTTATTCAGAGATAATTATTCTCAGTATGGGCTTCAATCGTTGTGCAATGATTTTTGAAATCAATTTGTAAATCAGATTACAACACGAGATAGGACGAAAATCCCCCAAAGAAGAGGGGTTTTGGCTCTATGGGATTAGTGCGATAAAAGTCGAATTTAATGAGCCTAGGACTTTTCCGGATCATTGTTCCCTGAATACTTTAAGCATATCATCTTTCAACAGATCAAAAAAACCTAGTTAGAATTCGATGGTCAAACCATCCAGATCTGGGCTCTTACCTTTCTGAAAGGATCGTAGAATATTCTCAAGTTCAACATCATCAACTTCTTTTTGTAGTGTTTTATTCATCTCTTTCGAAATCATTCGAGGGAAAAGTTGAAGGACTTGAAGAATTTCCTGAATCAAGCATCCTTCCGGAGCTGAGAAAGCAGACTTGAAATTATTTACCCCAGCTTTTTCTTTTTCTTTAAAAGAGTTGACTTTATCACCATTAGAATTATGGATCTCCCGAATAGTGTTTTGGTTGCATATGTGTGACGCAAACTTGTGAAAAAAATTTGTATTGTTATCTCCTTCCTGAATCCAGATAGCACGACTCTTTAGTCGCCATAATTTTTCCTCCTTCAGGAGGAGGTCATGACGCTTAAGCTCAATATATTTAAGGGTATCGACTTTAGCTTTAGAGAGGATGCATTTGTTATTAATTTTATAGAGGTTGGCAACATTAGCTTCAGTATTTTTTAACATCTCCTATTGTTTGGCCTGAAAATTATGAACCCATCACTTTGTCACCTTTCTGACAAGAGCAATGCCTTTTTCCCATTGTTTCATATATGAATCGGACTAGTTTGAGGACAAATGAGTCCAGGAGCTGGTTATTAGGGACCTGTAATCTTCCTCTAATAACCAAACTGAGTTGAATTTTAGAGGAGAGGGAGGTTTTTGTTCACGAGCTTCCAAAGACATAACAATTGGGCGATGATCAGATAATCCATCGGATTCCACTCACGACTGAATTTTGAGATGTCCATCCAAGAGTCCATCCGAAATAAGAAATCTATCCAGCCTCTTTGCAATGGCCTCTTCATTTTTACGGTTGTTCCTCCATGTGGGGGCAAGTTTCAGCGGTTGAATATCCACCATCCTATGGGCTTCCAAAAGAGACTATAAGAAAGGGGCCAAGGGGTCAAATCTAGCCAAAACCCCCCAAACCTCCTGTCGAGACAGGGTAAAATTTAGGTCGCCTCCCATAATCATGTTATGAAATTGAGTAACCTCAGAGGAGAACAGAGACGACCACAAGGATCTTTTTTCAGTACAGGGGACATAAATATTTAATAAGGAGAAAGAAAAACCATTTTTTTGGTCATCACAAGAGGAACTAATACAGGTCAGGTGGCATTCATAAGAGAGCACTGAAATTGAAGGGTTTCAGGCTGTAACCAAACCCCCCACCAGGCCCACAGCATCATTGGTAGTGTAAGTCCAATCTTTTAACCATTTCGATACAAATTCAAAAACACAGGATCCTACTACCTTTGTCTTTTGTAAGAAAAGGAAATTAGGGGAAACGGTTTAGACTAACCATTTGAGGGCTATCTGAGAGGGGGCACCCCCAAGACCCCACACGTTCAGAGAAAGGATGATCATGAGGGACCCTTCTTTGGGCCTTTCACTGCTCCAAGGTCCCTTTGAATAGTTTTTTGTTTTCCTGCATGGATATCCATTGAAGCCTAATTTTGTGCTTTAGATAGGTGTGTATTGCGACCTAAAATGATTTTAGGCGATGGATCGACATCCAGACCTCCCTTTTTAGCATTTTCAGAATTATAAGAGGAGCGGGATCTCAGCTTTGATACGTAGGATGGAGAGGGAGGGGGGAGGGAAATATCTTGGGATACAGCCATAGGAGACTTCACCTCAGGGGAAGATGGTGGAGAGAGCATGAGAAGGGAAGGACCCAGAGATACATGGGGAGGCAGGGATGAGACAGGGGAGGAGCATGAAGTAAGAAAAGTGTCACCTTTTTCAAAACTAGGAGGATTAATATTATTAAAGATTAATGGAGGGGGAGAGGCCATAGTGGACATACCTTTGTCAGAAGAGGATGCGACGTCAAGGACCTGTTGAGGCTCATCCTTTTTCAGCTCATAAGTGCTCGACTCAGGGACAGGAGTGCCAGTCCGAGGCTTAAGGAGAGGTTCTTTCATTTTCCACACCTTTTTATATTTAGGCCTTGAACGATCAGGACGCGGACAATCCAGGGCAAGGTGGCCAACCTGTCTACACATGAAACATCTAAAGGGAAATTTCCAATATTCTCGACGCTCCTATGCATTTCGAGAGCAATGCCTTCATATAAACCTTGGTGAATGTCTAGTTCTACTAGAATATTTGTGCATCTTCAGTCCAATTTTGTATCCCAGTCGTCTTCAAGTGCAATGAACGTGCATATTTTGTTGCCAATTGCTTCAAGAAGGGGATGTTGCCAGAAGAATTGAGGGAGCCTAGGAAGGATTACCCATACTCTTTGCAGATGTTGAGGGAAGCGCTCAGTGTTGAAGTGTACGTCCCAATTCTGAAGAATAAGTCCAGCATACCCCAATTCCACACTCGGTCAGTGAGTTTAAGTTTGTCTTCTATTGAAATTACTTTGAAGAGGAGCCATCCTCGCGAGAGCTGGTGAAAAGATGGCGAATAACCCAGCATGGGCTTCCAGTGCTCATCAATCCATGTAGAGGTTGCTTCAATTGACGCCATCCGTCGGCAAAATCGTCCCACGAGAGTGTTTTCCAAATAACCTGGCACCTTAGAGATCGAAATGTCTTCCTCAACTACGAGTTTTGTAATTCTAGATTTGGATCAAACTCCTTTCTTGACTCGTTTTGGTCTAGGACTTCTTACCTGTGATGGATCATCATCTTTGGAGGTGGTGTTATCACCGTTATGCAGTACAAGAGATGCATGATGCGAAGGAAGGGTGGTAGGAAGATGTGGTCCTACCAAAACTTACAAAAAAAAAAAGTTTTATTTATTTACCATTTATTTATATTTTATTTATTTACCATACCTCTTTTATAAATATGGTATTTATTTACCAGTTCAATGAAATTGCTGAGCTTTGCACATGATGGAGGGCAACCAATATTTTAGCTGCTATTCGCCCATTAATGCTCTCTTATAGTACTACTGGGCATACCATGGGCATGGATATGGCATCGATCCATCGATCCTCAAGGCTCACCCTTCATGACCACGCTGTCAGACCTAGAACGCGGTGACCAGTTAATTCTTTGGGTGGATTTCATGGCGGATTTGGGCACGCCTTGTCAAGTCACCATTAATACTATTCTGTTTCAAATTTTGAATTTTATATCGGCGCGCAGAATTCTCCATTCAACTTTGAATATATCGTGGGAGAACTTTTGCTGAGATTTTCTTCGAGCTCTTCTCAGGCCATGGCTCAGCTAACAGAGTGGACACAAAAACCTCGCAAAGAACCCCTAAGATCCACACATCTTACTTCAATGGTTAATGTGCGGGTATTTGATGCTAAGCCCATTTCGTTTGAATTTCCTGCTGGATGCTCTGTTGTTAAAGGTGGAGCCGAGGGCGCCGGGATTGCAAGAAAGAGGAAATATGGATATATGGACTATCAGAGAGAACAGGTGAATCAGATACCAAACAAACTCGTCAAGGCAATTGAACCAGTCCACCGTTGTCGAGGGCTGAAGAGTTTGAAAATTTCTGCACTGAATCTCAAGTATTTAGATTTAAATGGACTCGACTGCCCACAGCTGATAATGAATTGCCCCCAGCTAGTGAATTTCATAGTAGATGATTGTCCAAGTATGTCAAGGTTGGAGGTTAGTTCTTGTGGGTTTCTGGATTTATCCACTACAGAGGTTAATGTAATTACAGGGTTTTCTACTAAAAACATGTTGAGAAAAGTTACCCTTCATGGGTACCGTAGGGAAGTGCCTGACCTTCATGGATTCAATGGGCCTGGAGAAATTACTCTTCATTTCCGTGCACAGGTGCTTTCAATTGAAGCTCTCGGCAGGTTTCTCAATCTTGAAGATCTCTCGATAGAAAGTGACTGGTTCAAGGTTAGCCATTCTCATGCTTTTAGCTTTAATATTACCATAATATTGTTATCTTGTAGAAATATTTTTCATACAAAGTTTGGCTGGCAGACCCAAGCAGAAAGCGTGGAAGTATCCAGCTTGACACTTCCACTGAAATTTTTGAAGAAGAAGGTTCATGTAAAGATTTCAACTTTTGATAAGGAAGAAATTGATCTGCTAGGTTGCCTTTTCAGAAGTACTCCTTCATTGCAAACAATGACACTTACACTATCAAGATGCTCCCAATACATCCACGAGCTGAGCTTCCTGAAACAGCTTCTGGGTTTGAAAAGATTTTCTGATTCAAGTGTAATTATAGCAGAAAAATATGAGGGCAACTGCGAGAGATGCAAAGAAGGAGAATGAATAAGATTTTGTAATCATTAAGCTTAAGCTTAGATTCTGCTACAGTTTCATGGTAAACAGCTGAGCTTCCTGAAACAACTTCTGGGTTTGAAAAGATTTTATGATTCAAATGTAATTATAGCAGAAAAATATGAGGGCAACTGCGAGAGCTGCACAGAAGGAGAATGAATAAGATTTTGTATTCATTAAGCTTAAGCTTAGATTCTGCTACAGTTTCATGGTAAATGGTTCATCTAAGTTTGTCTCTGTAAACTAAGATACCAAGTTCAGGTACAGTTTTATCTCTGTAATTCACCTCAGATTATCATTATATAAAATAGCAATATATACCAATTATATCCAATTAAAGCATAATTTAAAACTAGTGTTTTGTACTTAAAGACCCTTAAATCTTGTTATCATGTGCCATTCCACTCTGCTTCCTATCATTTCAGTTTGTAGTCTTCCTATCCTTCTACTTACTTGTTTTTAATTCAATATATGATTCCATTTCTATTAGTAGCAGACATTTTCATTTATCTAACATTTGAGCATAAATTTGTACATATTTTTGTCTCAGAATCCTTCCGACTTTTGTTTTTCTGGAGCGAAGCACCTAAGTGTACATATAACACTGCCAAACAGCCCATCAAAACCTGTTCTTTTGTTATATGGATCTGTGGCCCAGTCATCTGTTTCCTTTCATTTTTTTTCAGAGTTTGAATTTAGCTACAAGGTATAGTTATACAAATAAATTTCGTGTGAGAGTATCTGCATGTCAATCTTCCCACATTTGAAGTTTATATTTTAAGATATTTGGTTTCTTCGTTCTTCATCATATTTTGCATAATTGGTGCCTTGAATAAATAAATAGTTTAAGAATTTTGGTTTAGATAAAAGAACTTTCGGACTTAATCTTAATGATGTGATTATCCTAAAGGTTTTTTATATACATTATGGATCACAAAAGTCTTCCATCTAACTTTGATTCAGTTAAATGTGTTTTTCAAGTTAAAAACTTTAATAGATACCTTGTCTAGAAGTTATCCATGAATCATGGCCCTGCTCTGAATGGATGAAATTAGTAGACTTCTAATTAGTACATTGCTCATAAATTATACACAACATATGTAGACACATTGTGTTTCTTTTTTTGGTTTAGATTTATGGAAATACTTACATGAATTATTTATTTTTTCTAATTTATGTATTTATTTATTTGAATTTATTTCTATTTTCTGAAAAGAAATGGGAGGGAAGACTGTTTATTCCTTCAATGAATTTATGGTAATTTTTATTTTTTAAGCTATATAAATAAATGTGGTAAGGCATACCCACTATTAAATTTAAACAAAATTAAATTTAATGATGGACCGTTTATGTCCAACCACATTTAATAACGTATAACGCAAAAAAATAAATTTTACTAATTGCTTCCTTAACTCCATCCATTTGTGCCCTCCTATCGAATCCATCTCGTCCCATTAATATTTGATTTTGTTCGTAACTCTCGACTCATGCAACACAAGTGGCGACCTTACTTTTCGTGATTCAATGGTCGATTCACTTTTTAAATTTATTAAGTCATCATGAATTTTTAAATGTGATGTTATTTTTCCATCAATCATAGTATCCTATTCGGATATAATTGTTTGGTCGATTCAACTTCCAACTTGTGGTCTATCTCTTATCTTCCTAGTTGAGTCAACCTCTTTGCTAAATTGTACTCTAAATCTAATTCACAAGTCTTTTATTCTTTCATCATGTTGTTGATGTCGACTTATATTTTCCTATGATTTAATATTTAATAATTTCCTTAACTATTGTCCATGTTCTATTCTTTGTGACACTTCTTTATTTGATCAAAGGTCGTTTTTATTAATGGTGTTCATTTGTTGACACAATTATTATTCTACGAACTTTGTAGTTTTTTCTCATAATCATATTTATTTATTACTGGTAACAATTGAAATTAAGTTGAAGAAAAATATAATACATTTTGTTGATTAGCTAATTTGTGATAATGTGGTTTTTAGACTAGCTTATGCTTTTGACATTTCAGAGAGGTTTTCACTAATTGCATGTTGACGTTGTCAAGTGATATATCTTTTAAGTCTGGACACTATTTATGAGTGATTTGAATATGTGCCCTAGAAGTGTTTTATGTTGAACAATTTCGGAAGAATATATATCTTCGACCATAAAGGGGCCAATCCATGCAATTTCTAATTTCTTTGGCTTCCTCTTTACTCGAGTGTCATATATTAACGTTAGGTCTCTTACTTTTAAATTCTTTGTCTGCAATTTCCTATCAAGCCATGTCTTTTGTTGATTTTTACTCACTTGTTATTTGTGTAATGCGGGGAGTTTGTCCTCCTCTAGATGTTGTAATCGATAGAGTCATTGTTTCTTAACTTTTCTATCATGATCATATTTTAACAATATGGATACGTTTGCACCCTTTCTTGTATAATGAAGTGGTATGGATTCCTCTTGTCCATAGACTAATTTGAACAATGTGTATCCAGTCAACTATTTATACGTTGTTTGATATACCCACAAGATTGCTGGGATTTTGTTGTCCTAGTCGTCCTTGTCTAAATTGCATATTTTAGTGAGTCCTTTGTGCAACATTTTGTTGAATGATTCCATCACATCATTTTCCTGCGGGTGGTAAGTTGTAGTTTTTAAATTCTCAATCATGAATTTTTTCAACATTTTTTGGATTGTAGCATTGATGAAGTATGTATCCTTGTTGCTAATTAGGGTTTGGGGGAAACAAAATATCATTACTATGTTTTCATAAATGAATTTAGCCATAACTTGTTTTGTGTAGGGTTTGATTGTCTATGCTTCCACCCATTTTGTTAAATACTCCACTGTAGTTATAATGTTTTTTGCACTTGTTTGTTTATCTCTTTCGGGTAACAAACCAACAAAGTTAATTGCCTAGATCTCAAAAGGTAGAGTCAGGTTTATTGAGTGGAACAATGTATGATTTCTTGGAAAAAAATACCCTGTTCTTTGACACACATCGCATTTATGTACTTTATTCGACATTCTCATAATAGAGTTGGCCAACATAATCCAACTTGAAGGATTTTCCTTGTAGTTGTGTCTCCTTCATAATTCCCACCAACGTCTCTTTTATGAGCTTTTTCAATAATATATTCACTTAATGTTCTAGCACGTACCTTTTGAGTGCCTCTTTGGTTCCTAGCTTATATAATTGGCCATTTATCAAAGAAAATGGTGTCGCTTTAATTGTTAGGGTGTTTTCTTATTTTTGGATAGTCCATCTGGTGCTTTCCCTGTGAGTAAAAATTGGGGGTTTTTTACAATTTCCGTGAGGATTACTTCTACTTTGAATAAATGAACATCAAGTAAATCATGCTCAAGATTTATCAACTCCTCCCCTATCTCTAGTCCGGATAGATGGTCTTCCCAACGTTATTTTTAGCTAGTTACACTACTATTTCAAATTCATATTCTTGGAATAGTAATAGCCATCAATAGATCCAACCTTGTTGGACTAGCTTGTTGACAAGGTATCTCAAATATTAATGATCTGTGAAAAAGATGAAAGTGTTTGTGAAAATTTATGAAGAGCGAAGATCATGGTGAGTGCTTCTCCTTTTGTTCTTGAATAGCTTCACTTGGTTTTGTCTAGTTTTTTACTGGCCTACGCATTGGGGTGGTTTATGGAATTATTGTCTGCTTTCTGCTAAAACAACCTCGACTGCGACATTGGACTCGTTGACATGTACGTGGAACATTTTAGCCCAGTGAGGAAACTTTAAGATAGGTTCTTCAACCAATTTTCTTTTAAGTAATTGAAATGACTCATCACATTATTTTATTCATATGTAGTATAGAACATCCTCTTTTAGTAATTTGTCGATTGAGATATTTTTTGTAATATCTAGTGTTCCCCAAGAAGATCTTAATATACTTTTGAAGTATCACTTTATTTTTTTCCATCACCACTTGATCTTGTCCTTGGATACTACAATCCCCAATAATATTCTTATAGGAGTCGTGAAAATTTGTTTCTTAATATTTAGAGACAAATGGATTTGTATACATATTTTTCACATCGACCTTAGCCATACAATTTGTAGATTGTTTAATCACCAAGATATACAGCCATAGTCTTGTAAATATACTCCTGGAATGCCTTGACTCCTATTCTCGTGAAGACTTCGAGTGCATTTTTTAGATCAAAAGGAATTAATATGTATGCAAAAGAGCCAAATTTTGTAGCAAATGTGGTCTTTTATTGGTCTTCTTTTGTGATGGGTACTTGATTGTACATTAAGAACCCTATGTATAAGAGTAACATTCATGACCTATCACTTCGTCTATAATATCATGTGCAAACAGTGTTGGGAATGTATCAGTGATTGTCATGTTATTCAATCTACGAAAGTCAACGCATATTCTTAGTCTAGTCTATTCCTTCTTTTTGGGTTGCACGACCATAAGACTTTCCCATTATGATTTTTAAATGTTATAAATGATGTCAACAACTAACATTCCTTCTATTTCTTTTTGTACAATCGATTTGTATTTATGAGCGAGTTTGTAAGGTCTTTTATTCATTGGATTTTCTCTTGGAATGAGGTTAATCTTCATTTCCTTCATTTCTTTGGCAAGTCCTTTGAGATCTTTGTAGTCACAGTGACGAAAAGTGAACCCACAATAAGCAGGTTCACCTTTCAGTTAAGCATATGAACCTGCAAAGTTCAAATTCTGTGTTAACGCTAGATTCATAAACCTGAACTCGATTCTGGGTCCTATGGGTTATAGGTCACCATGCTTCCATTGCGCCACTTCCAATATATCAGAAGCAATTAAACCCATCTTCAATCCGCAACTGCACTTTAAACACCCAACGTTTAAAACTTTGGCAGTGTAATATTAATTGCATTTTAAACCAAGGGTTTAAACCTTCGAATCTCCTCACACCCTTGATCATTTTATGCGGCCCACCGTTAAACTAAAAATCCCGACTCCAAACTTACAAGCATCGTTTATAACATGAGCCTTCATTAGAGGTGGTTAAACAAAACCATATACCCCATTACCTTTTACCACGAAAACTGGTCTGTGATCACTGCCGGTCTTTAAGTCAAGATCCGGGTCTTCTCGACGTTGTTCCTTCTCGACTCCGCCTTTGCTATTCGCTGCACAATTACTGCGCATCAACCCATGATTCAACATGAGGGTAGTTCCAATCGCATGGTTTCAAACTCCTCGATGCTCTTGCAGATAATTCCGCTTCTAAATTTCCTTTAATACAATACCTCTGTATTAAAGAAGCCATCACTACACCGTTATTTAATCGATCCACCACAATGTATTTCTACGATACCTTCGGCTTTGAGAAACTCTCGATTCATTCACTGTGGGTTCGAATCAACAGTATTAATTCGCTGTATTCAACCGCAAATAACCTCACGCTATGACAATATTACACTGGATCGCAGATTTATTTCTGCTGCACAACAACTTATCCAATGATCTTCTATTTCATCAGATTGATGGTCGATCAATAAAAAAATAACAACTCAACTTTTTAATTCATAAAGCTAAATTATAATAACCCAATTCAACGCACAATGATGTTCCATCGAGGCTGCAACACTCTGCATTAGACTGTGGCCATTATTGGATTTTGCGGCGTAAGCAATAAACATGGTCAATTTCAAATTTGTAGAAAAAAAGAAGAAGTTTGTAGTGAAGATGGTGGTGAAACACCATTCTTTTTACCTTCTCCCCTGTGAGACTTGTAGGCTTTTCTCCTTGAGATATGCTCTTCGAAGCCTCAATACTTTCTGAAGGTGAAACTTGAGGTGGGGCTTATGGAAATCCTAGCTTCCTTTTCCTTATTCCTACTTCGGAAGCTATACCAACAAGTTTTCCTTCTCATCTCTAGAGCTTCAACCTGGTAAGCATTTTCACCTTACAATAAACAACGCTCTTTGCACAAAGAAAAAAAAGCAACAATGAACCTGATGCTCTGATACCATCTTGATCTGAATGTGGGGAAACTTGTTAATGTTATGCAAGCTCCCTCATTAGTATTAAAAACGTGTTTCTTATGTGCATAGGAATTTTACTGAGCTTTCAGAGTATTATAAGGATTTTTTTTTGGTGTATTTCAATACGTAATTCCATGATTTGGTTATATACTTGAAATCACTATGAACTCAGTGGAGCATAATAACCTTGTGCCACTTTAGACTTCATAAAAAGAAGGCCTCTATCGTGCTCAACACAACAGAATCCGAGAGTCTTGACAAACAAAACCCTGTATCCATTAGAGTAAGCAACTTCTTGCCACAAAATTAGACCAAAATTTTGTCTTAACCACGTACAACCAGTAAACTTCATCAAATTCCATAGCAATATCACACTATGCCACTCCTAATAAAAATAAAATTTGTTATTTATAATAATAATTTTTAATTAAACTATTAATAGCCGTTTCTTTTTGTAATTCAATTTGTAAATTAATGGAACTATTTTTATTTTTATTTTTATTATTATTTTTATAATTTTATTTATTATTATTATGATTAATGTTTAATTATTTATTTATTTATTTATTGTATTTTATTTTATTTATTTATTTTTTTAATTTGTTTATTTTTTATTTTATTTTATTTATTTATTTTATTTGATTTTATTTGATTTTATTTTTTTCTAAATATTTACATAAATTAATATATAATTATAATAAAATAATATTTGTATAATCAATTAATAAAAAATTAAATAATTAAACTATAAAATTGATATATAAAATTTTTTATTTTTATTTTTTATTAAACTTTTGATTTGAATATTCAAACTAGCCGTTTTTTATTTTTTAATTAATATAACTAACCGTTTTTTATTTTATAGTCAAACTAGCTGTTTTTAACAGTTTTCTTTGCCTCTCCTACATCTATTTAAACTTAACGACTGATCTGATCTCTCACCTAGTCCTGATGATGAACCACATTGGTTGGTTCGAAACGCGTCGACTTTGTTCATGTTAATGTGATTTTTACCGAAAGATTTCTTCTTAATTTATTGATGGATCACAGAAGCCAAAAATCTAGTAATATAATTTTCTTTTTAATTTTTTAAGGATGATAAGGATTTAACCTCCACAAAATATTTTAAAATGTTATTAGTAGTATTCAAAAATAAAAGGTTTATATCTATTTTAAAAGTAGTTATGTCATTTCTAGTCTTTTAATTTAATTGATTAATTAAAAAAAAGTTAGATAAACAAGTGTAATATCAAATGAGTTATGGTTTTTTGGGCATGTGGTAATGATAAGTCACATTATTGGCTCATACTAATATAACAAAACCTATTTATAAATTAATAATCTCCATAGTAAGGTGGGGTGGATCTTCATGGTTAAGAAACATGTTATATATGTGTGTGTGTATAAATCATATAACAATTATTTTTATAATTATTAATAATTATAATTTAAAATAATGTTATAATTTAAATATTTTTTTTATTAATTTTTAAAATTTTCACAATGTGAAATATATTATGAAGTAATTATTTTGATACTTATGTGATGGAATAATGATTCATTTTACATTATTAAGTTGCTATTTTTAGTGAGAGATTTATGGAGAGATTAGTGGAATGATTGAGGAGAGATTTGTGTAATGATTGTTGAGATGATATATAGTAAATGAATAAGAGATTATAGAAGATGGCACACCTCTCCTCTTAGATGTTCTTAGTAGGTTTTAATTGAATGAATTGGGATACTGGGAGTCTAGAACTCAGTCTTTGTCTCACTAGTATCTTTTTCAATTAATTGAACCTTTCTAAGTTCCCTTAAGCTGGATACCAAAGCATTGAGAGTTCAAAGTCTCTCTCTGATCTCAGGTTTTCAACTTTGTGTTCTAAATCTTTAATGTTTTCTTGTCTGAAGAGTTAGCCTTTAGGTTTTGGATCACAGGTTGTCCAATGGCATGTCCTATCCCTGGATCTGATTTCTGAAGGTCACCTTTGAGGTTTCCTTGCTTTCACCTCCTCTCTTACCATTTCATGCCACACTATCATCTTTAAGATCCAATGCTTTAGATGACTAGCCCAACGTAAAGCCTGCATATTGAATAGAAAGTAAAAACTTTCCTGACTCCATTGCCCAATGGTCTTGAATGTTCTCTAAAATCATCCCTCCTTTGCCTCAAATCATCTTTGCTCATCCTTGTCTTATATTGAACCATTCTTTCCTGATTCCCAACAACCAAACAAAAAAAAAAACAAACAAACAAACCACGTGCCTATATCTAGCCTAATATCTTAACTTTGAGCTTCAAAGACATAAAACCTTTGCTTATATAGAGAGATCCGTCTCTGGACCCAGGAGGGCTAGATCCTAGGGTCTGGAAGTGGTTATGATGTTGTATCATCTTTTGGTATTGCCAACCTACCAAAACATGGGAACCCCAACATAATGGCGACTCCGCTGGGGAATAATCTGAGAGTCTATAACTGATAACTTTGTCTGTCTCCCATTGTCATCACCAACATAATGGCGAATCCGCTAGGGACGTTCTGAGTATTTCCATCTTACTACATTCTAAGAGCCTCAGAAACCCACAATCTCTGGTTAGTTGGAAGTTAAACACTCCTATTCGCAAAGCAACTTCTAAACCACTTGTTGTGTTTTCTCCCATACTCTTAGACAGAGCCTGGAAAGGGCCAGACAGCCTCCGGATCTCATCCTCTTTTAGAGGTGAAATATCTGGTAAATTCCCTCCCAGTCCATCTCTGGTTAGAGTTTGCGGTGTTTTAAGGATTTCCCTAAAAGGGACATTACAGAAACACTGTGGTGGACAGTGTACCCTCTTGAAACATCCTAAACCTTCCACCTGGCAACTCCATAGTTCCTAAACGATTAAAAAACTCCACTGGTGATCAGTAGGCCTACTGATTATCTTGGTTCACATAAGACTCCACTGGGAGACCAGAGCCCGTTACAACATCAGCTACAATAGAAGTAACTGGTATGGTTAAGTTGCTTTGTTGGAAAACAACATTTTGGCTTCAAGAACCATTCACACAAGAGCTTATCCAAACCCTAACCCACCTGGAATAGTTGACAACCCTGAGAGAATCCTCAAGAGATCTCCTACACCTAAAAGATCAACTATTTCCAGCCACATCCATGGAGATAACTCTGCACCAGAAGACCTTACAGCTCTATCAGACACTCATCTTGACCTAGACTCTCAAAGCAGATTACCAAGAACTAGGTCACACAATGCTCTAGACCAGCCAGACCTTGAAATCCCTGGTTCACCACCTCAAAGTGGTAGACACATTAGGGACAGGGAGACCCCTCCATCTACACCTCCTGATATTCACTTCATTCAAAACTTGGGGCTCTGCCACCCTAAATCAGCTCAAAAGACTTTTGCTGGTCCTAATATCCCTGCCATCTACATACCAGCTGCTCAAGCCAACCCTGCACCTCATCAAAACACCATCATGGTAGCCTGGTATGGACCTCTAGTTTTACCCCAGCCTCTAGTACCCTTACCCAACGATTATCAATCAAAGATCCCACATTTCATTGCAAAAGAGTCTACCACAGCTCAGCACCATGTAGATAGGATGGAGGATTCTTTTGACTACATGGAGATAGATGACGATACAGTCAAAATGAGAATCTTTGCCCAGAGCTTAGAAGGTGATGTGAAAAAATAGTTTAAGGCCTACCTCCTAATAGTATCCAAGACCTTCCTGCTTTATATCAAACCTTCATAAAAAAATGGGAAGTTAAGGCCAACCCTCTCCAAATCTTAGCAGAATACAAATGTTTTGAAAATGATTTTTAAATCAATAAAATTAATATAAATATATAATAAAAATGGTTGAAGTATATTGGTATGTTTTATTGGAAAATAAGGTTGTCAAGGTATTTCAATCACTTTATTAATGTGGTTGTAGTTAATTGGAAATAGTTGACTATGCTTAATCTTGATTTACTTGGTTAAATATAGTAAAAATAGTGTTTAGAAGAGTAAGTCATACCCTTGGGAAATGAAATGCCAAAAATATGGGCCTTGAAGCTTGGAAATTTATCTTAAATATGATGTGATCGATGGTGGATGATATCCATAAAGTGCCATAAATGGGGTCATTTTTGCTACACATGGAAGGAAGTGTTATACCACCATTCAGACATTGGTAACCACTTGACCCATTATGTTTGTTTATCAGATACAAAGCAACAAAGATATCCTTCCAAAAGAAAATTCACTATATCAATTTTCCCATTAGATTGAGGATGAGAAGATGAGCTATGAGCTAATTGAGTACCGAGACAAGAAAATAATTTAGTCTAAAAAGTTTCAGCAAAAATGGGATCTCTATTGCTTAGAATAATCTTCGGGTTTCCATGTAGCTTTTGAATTGTTTCCATAAATGCAGTAGCAACCTTACTGGCTTTAAATGGATGAGATAATGCACAAAAGTGTGCATACTTGGTAAGTCTATGAATTACCACCATGATGAAATTCTTTCCTTCAGACTTAGGTAAAACTGTGAAAAAATACATTGAAAACTCCTCCCAATGTTGACTTGGAATGGTTAAAGGTTGTAATAGACTCAAGGTCTTAATTGTCTCCACTTTACTTTCTTGGAAAACCATACATTCCGCCACAAACTTTTGAATATCAGATTTAAGGCCATCCCAAAAAAAGTTCCTTCTTGACCCAACAGTAAGTTTTTAAAAATCCTAAGTGCCCTCCAAAGGGAGAGGTGTGAAATTCCAAAAGAATATTTTGTTTGAGTTGGAAATTATTACAAAGATATAAGTGATCTTTGTACCATAATGAATCAATTTTCTAGCTAAATGTATCAAATGTGCTAGGATTTTGCTGCAACTTTTGAATGAGTGTCCACACTTCTTCGTCATTCTTCTATTTATCCCTTGCTTTATTTATCCAATTTTGTTGGATAATAGAAATGACACAAAGCAATGCTTCCACATCCTTATTCTTTCTTGAGAGTGCATCAGCAACAAAATTTTGTTTCTCTTTTTTGTAGATGATTTCAAAGTCATAACCCAACATCTTTGTGGCCCATTTTTGTTGCTCTTCTAAAGATAACATTTTTTCCAAAGAGTATTTAATACTATCATGATTTGTTTTTACCTTGAAGTGTCTTCCCATTAGGTAAGGTCAACATTGCTTTAGTGCATGTAGTATTGCCAACATTTCCTTCTCATAAATAGGTTTGTGTAAATACTTTCCTTTGAATGGACAGATTTCAAAAGCAATGGGTCTTCTTGCTTACATTAAAACAACACCAATTCCATTTCCCGAGGCGTCATATTCCACAATAAAGGTTTTTGTGAAGTATGGTGTAGCTAAGACTGATGCTTAGTGCACTGCCTCTTTAAGATGTTTTTTATGTTTTTCAAAGGGATTTTTTGGGGATTTAAGCCTCCGGTTGCAGGCTGTGGTTGTATGAGGAAAGGGGCTAAGCCATATAAGCCCTCAGGGGCCATAAGACTGATATAGTGCAAGTAGAGAGTTTTTAAGCCAAATGAGGGGTTCTGGTAGAGGAAAAAGCAGATTTTTAAACCAAATCAAGGGAGCTATAAGGTTTAAAAAGGGAATTTTGATGATTTAGAGGGTTAATGAAGGGATTTTGGAGGAATTTTGAAGGAGAACAAGTGGTGAAAATGGAGGCTTTGTGGGGATGAAATAGGACAAATGGAGGCCTTTTAAAGCATTTTCTTTCACAAACAGTGAGGCTTATCAGATGGAAACAGCAATGAAGATTTCTTCAAATGACAAAAGGCACATGAAGGCTTCAAGAATGAAGGATTTTCAAGGAAATTGTTTCTCTTGAAGACTTAGAAACACATTTAGCCACCTGTTTGCTATGCCAAAATTTTATAGGTGGCTAACAGTGCCTACAAAGCAACAAAGGGAATTGGTGTCTCTTGTAGGTTGGTGCCTACAAAGCAATATATGGGATTGGTGTTTCTTGTAGGTTGGTGTCTACAAAGAAACATAGGGGATTGGTGTCTCATGTAGGTTGGCACCTACAAAGAAACATAGGGGATTGGTGTCTCTTGTAGGTTGGTGCCTACAAATTGATGTAATAATAGGCTGGGTCCTACAAGATCTTTCATATAAAGAAGTTTTGTGGTTTTCTCCCATAATGAGTTCCATGTGTATATTGTGTTACTTTTTTAGTTTATGCACAAGGGCTTCACTCAATGAACCTCTAACATATCATGTGCATTCGTGGCATACTAAAAAATACCATTATTTTGGTTGCATATTGGAAAATGCCTCTAAAATTCATATTATTTAACCCCCTACCAACACTAACCTAATACACATTCCCAATTTTAAAAGCCTCTACTTTCACTTGATATTGTAGGTATCCATTTTTTCATTAACATTTTTTATACCCCTTTATATTTTTTCATTAACTTTGAACTCCATTTTTTATACTTTTCCAATATAAAAATCATTTATCCCCTATTATATACTCAATATATTATGTCATTTTTTCCTCAATTTATATCCGCCAATATGAATGCATGTGGTATGGTATTGCCCCGGAGTGAAGCCCCCCTGACTTTATGAGATTAATGTTTTAGATGTTCAAATTTTTAACTAAGTAAAACTTTAATGTTTTATGATGTTCAAATTTTTAAATAAGTAAAACTTTTTATTATAGTGATTCACCCCTCCACTTAGTATAATTGTGAATTCCAACAAAGTAATGTGAAAGACATCATGGTGACTTATAATGTTGTAGCAGTAGGAAGTAGTTGTAGAGTCGATGGAGAAGAACTTGTCTCATGGAGTAGGCATGATGTAATACTAAAGTAACTAGATGCTTCAATATTGTAAGACCTATTACAACACAAAATCCCATATTTTAGTTATAAACTTTGATGGGATTCGGTGGATATCCAAGTCAAATGTTAAGAGAGTAACGCTTGGTTAATCTTGACTTGTTCATAGGGTTATTAATATAACCTTGATTTTTTATGAGGTTACTATTGGTAGTTTATGGGCCCATGGTATTTTCCTATGGAATTTGATGTGAGGAATGCTATCTAAAGGTTTGAAGAACTCCATTGTAAAAAGCCTAATTGAATATACCTTAGGAATTGGCATGTTGGCTCACAGAGGCTTAGGTGGTCAATGTAGTTCTGTAGTGCATGATGTAGGCCTAAGTTGATTCATAGAGTCAAGAAAGAATGAGTTTGCAGGTGATTACTCCTATTAATAGTAGCACTATAAAAGAAATTTCCCCATGGAAAAAATTGTGTAATGTTTGTTGTTTTATATTAAAAAATTGCATTTAAAAATACTAAGTTTCTCATTTTAAAAAATTATAGCTTTTTATAGTCACTCTTTTAATTTTGTTGAATGAATGGTCCACTGCAAAACAGAGGATTACTCATGTGCAATTCAATTAGAGGGGTTCAATTTGTTTGATCTACACAAAGGATAATCGGCACAAGCATTCATTGTTAAATAAAGTTGTGCAATTCAATTAGAGGGGTTTATGTGGTCTACACAAAGGATAATTAAATAAATTTGGATCCTATAGGAATAGTGATTGAGACATAAATTTCCTCTTATTGTGGAGATCATTCTAAACTTAGTTTTAATAGCCATTGTTTCATTCTTTACTCTTTACTGTGCAATACTTCGGAGATAAGTAAACAAGAGTATCTTGTCTTTGAAATACAAATAAATTTGATGCATTTTGTCTTTCATTAGTTTTCGATCATCTTGTTTAGACATGAAAGGTTAATGTTGGAGATAAATAAACCAGTATTTTTGTGAAGAGAAATATTGAAAGAGTTTTCTTTGAAATTTTGAATATAATCAATTCAATTTTTTAAATTTTTGAAAAAAAAATAAATAAATAATATCTTAATATTTTAAGATGTATATTCTCAGTTCTTTTCTATACTAAATTTTATATAGTCAATTTTTTTCCACATCTAATCAAATTAAAACTTGAATTCAAATTCGAATTTAATAACTATGATTTTAATTATATGATTTAATAATTAAAAAAAAAAAAAAAAAAATCTCTTTCTCTACTTATTTTATAATAAAAAAATATCAATTATTAAAAAAATTAAACAAATTTTATATTAAATAATATATTTAATATAATAAAAAAATTACGGCTAAAATTATATTTAAATAAATTAGTAAAACAATACTAATAAAAAGTTAAATTATAGAATAACTGAATGGTAAGTAGTGTGTTTAATTTACCAAATGTCAAAATTTTGAAAAATTGAAAATCATGATGAATAAGCGGAAACTTTGCCAATTCACTAAAGAAGATGAAAATTCAAAATCTGTGCAATGGGCATGGCAAATCTCTAAAAGGTCAAGCCTCTAGAAGAGGCGTGTGGCAAAAAGAAATGAAACGTGGGTAAAGCAGGTGAAAATGAATACTGGGCACGGGGCACATCACTGGTCTGATCACGCTAAAGGCTTGAAAGTAGGTGGCGTAATGTTACCGGATGCATAGCAGAGTCAAGTTTGGCAGCTTTGAAATTTGAAATTTGAAAATGAGAGCGCTCAAATTTGAAATATGAAATAGCGCTAATCGGGAGGGCTAGGGGGTCCACCGTCGAGCCGGAGAAGGGAGGGGTCGCCGGAGCAGGCTGATCGGGAGCTTGCCCCATGCCCATGCCCATGCATGATGATCCGCCGATGTAGAGTGTACTTCAGCTTGACGAGCAGACACCGATGGTACTCTTAAGGGGCATTAATGGGTCAATAGTAGCTAAAATAAGGCTCGCCAACCGTCAACGACTCACGGAAATTCTAGAAAATTGGTTTTTCAGGAAACCTGTCACGTTGTACTCGTTCGCTTATTAAATTCCAATCCGCGATGACTCGCATGACGGCAGGCATGACCATGCTCCATGGCGATGGCATGGCATTGGTACGTCCTGTGCATTCATGGGCGGATAGCAGCTAAAATAAGGCTCGCCTATGAAGAGTGTCCCTGGATGTCAAGTCATTCCATTAGATCTATCAAATCTATGACACACTCATCTTTCAAGACTATCAAATCCATAGTTTATCAGCATCCTTAAATGGACAACTCCAAAGCAATGTAATTTTGTTTTTTGTAATAACATAAAATATCAATTTACAAAAAAACTTTTACGTACCATATATTAATTAATTTTTTTTTAATTAAATTACTAAAATATTCTAAATATTAAACCCATTTATAATAAATTATATTTTAGTTTTATTTTTTTTCATAATACTTTATTTCATTTCCTCATTTCTTTTAATTATACTTTGTTATCGAGAAAAATCTTATAAATTATACCAACACAATTAATATGCTTATTATAACATTTTTTAAGCAATTTTATAAACCGAATAGTCTTAAGTGCTTCGTAATTTTATAAAGACAACTCCTTTTATAAACTATACCAACACAATTAATGTGCTTCCTATAACATACCTTTTATTTATGGCTCCACTGAAGATAATTAAGGCTTATATCCTTCAACGAGAATAATCACCTTTAATCACGGAAATTTCAAATTTTTTGGAACTATTTCGAAAGAATATACCGCTAAAAAATTATAAAATGAGCTTTATAATTCTCCTCTCTTTGCTGGATCAACTTTTTACTTAGTTGGATTGACTTTTCCACGTGGAGATTGTTATTTACGGATTAATTATTATAAGTACATTGTGCTTTTCAATAACTCCGCGCCGGCTGAATGGTCGCGTTGTCTCCAACGTTTTTTAGGCTTTGACCGTACGCTACAGCAAGAATAGGTTCGTACCTCCTGCTAATCCGCGGCGGCAACCAATATTTTAGCTGCTATTCGCCCAGGCATGACCATGCTCTATAGCCCTGGCATGGCATTGGTACAATCGGGAGCATTAATGGGTCAATAGCAGCTAAAATAAGGCTCGCCATCATGGAGAACTCTTATAGGATTTCCAATGGAGGAATATTCGAAAAGAGGGGTCGTTTTCCAGACTAGTGGGGCGTGGAACCCACGAACAACTTTATCTTTAAGGTGTTGTTATACGCATTAAATGAACTTGGATACATACTGTCTGTTATTTCGCATTAAATGCAGTGGCACATCATACCAGCCATTAATAGTGTAGTGAAATGCATGCTTCTGACATTACGTGCATACTTTTACTCTTACTTTTACTTTGGATGGATAAAGCTTCAGGAACAGGAATTCGGACGGGAGAAGAAAAAAATGTTTGAGGACGACTTTTTCGCCCCTGAAAGTAAAATATGTCACTTTTCAGAATGATGGTTCTTTGATTTTATACACCATTGCGAATTTGCCTTTCCAGTTTCCACATCTTCGATTAAGGAGTTGCGGAGCCCACTCATCTGGTTGCAGAAAGGATTATCACATGCTTCTTAGAAAAAGAGATTGAATTTAAAATATGTAAAGTGGGGTACAAATTGTAGTTAAGACGGACCTATATTAATGCACACCACTAGGCCTACTATTTCAAATTTAATAATTCTTTGTTTTGTACTTTTGTAATTTTAAGCTTTTTTGCAACTTGTATTTTCGTTATAACTAAGTTTATATGATAAGAAGTCTATATAATATTTATAATAAATATATGAAAGTTTAAAAATGTTTGAGTTTAATTGGATTAAGATCGATAGGAGTTGAATTTTAAGTCACACGTTTTAAATAGCAATATCTTAGGTTCAATGTAGTATGCTTGTCGTCAATGGAGAGAATTTTGTTTTATTTAGAGGTTTAGTATTTTTGTTTATGTCCATTACTTTTTGATATTAAAAATTTGGACATTTGTATTCTATAAGGATACGTTAAAATTAGTGCTGAGATAAAATTCATCGTAAATCTGAACTCATAATTGGAAGAGCATTGTCAATCTGAATGCATAATTAGAAGAGGAGCATTGTCAATCTTAACTCATAATTAGAAGAGCATTGTCATCATTCTCCACGGATTCACTTAGGATTTGTTTTATTGGTGGTAATAAGTTGGTGAGGAAGGTAATAAGTAATTATTATTATTACATAAATCCTGATCATAATAAGAAATAATGCTTGCCTTTATCTAGGAGAGGAGATTCTACTTGGCTTGTTTTTAAAGTTAATTATTTAATTAACTAGTAATGAATGAGAAATCTAAATTTCTTGAAAAATTATTAAAATTGATTTTTTTATCACTATAATTTAGATAATTAAATATTTAAACTTTAAATATTTTTTTTTAACTTTTTACTTATCATTATTAATGTTATTAAAATGTCATACAATACCAAATATATTTAAGAAATTAAAAAAATAAAATAAAATAAAAAATTAAGTTCAAAATCTCATACCTAAATTAAAACAACCAATACATCCTAACCATGAGTGTAACGCTGGTGAGATGCAGTCACAATGGGCAAGTGCGACAGGCATGCCAATGCCCAACTTGGTGGTCATGTGACAAACAAAGGTTGGAGAAGCGACGAAAACTACTACGTGTAGTTGGATGGGTGTTCACCGACGAATGAGCAACGATCAACACAAATTGGCAACCTTGTGACGTTATCTTGGTGGTCGTGCGACGATAGGAGTGACAGACAAAGGAAACATGTGAAATGGCCAAGTGTTGGTGTGGAAACTTTATAGGGAGCCTTGTTGGCAAGCCGACGTAATGGGGGAAACGTCACAATGTAACCAAAGGGATTCATGTGTGTTTGGTGGGTCGGCCTCATGTGAGTTGAAACCCCAACCATGGAAGTAATGCATGGGAAAAACACATATAAAAGGTAGACGCGTGATGGATGGATGGAGAAAAGCAACAAGGCATCAACAACTTTTTGATCACCTTTGCCAAGCGTAGAACATCTCTGAGTTTGAGCAGGGTCGAAGGTGAGACAAAAAATCGAACTGCAGAAAGTCGTTCAGGAAGCCAGGTCGAGTCGGGTTAAACGCGTTCAACCGTTTACCCACACTGTGTGCAGACCAGGTCGCCGCAAGGTCGAGTCGGGTTCCTTCTGCAGGGTACATGCAGAACAGTGTTAAGGGCAGGTGTGTTCGGGGAGAGTCGGGTTTGTGCAGCACGTTCTGGTCAAGACATGGGAAACAATGTTTTGGAGTGCAGAAGGCGTTCAGTAAGGTCAGTTCGAGTCGAACACGACCTGAACGCATTCAGAAAACACGTGCAAATGGTGACCCTGGTGACCCACATTCATAAACATGTTTAGGGTGCCGAGGGCATCCCTAACCCTAGTGACCCACTTAAACGTGGATTTCGGGCAAACTCCATAAACGTGTTCTAAAAGGATTTTTGGGATCCTCATTGGATGTTTGGGTTGTTGGAAAGTTGTAAGGCTTAGACAAAGCACAAGCACACTTGGCAAGGAGTGTAAGTGGTTACACAGACTTGGGTTGTATGATTATTGTAAAATTGGACACTTATTGAAATATAACATCGGGCAGACTTATATTCAGGAGTGGCCCCTCCCTGAATGTATGGACGTTCTTATGGATTGATGTTGATATTTAATGTTGAATTTATTTCCGCTGCATAATTGAAGAACACTGGAAGATTAATAATTGAAAGTGTTGAGTTAGGAGTAGTCTTATCATATCTCAAATACACATATCGATATAGATACACTCTAATGTGA
The DNA here is from genome assembly GCA_034641835.2 of Pinus albicaulis. Classification (NCBI taxonomy): domain Eukaryota; kingdom Viridiplantae; phylum Streptophyta; class Pinopsida; order Pinales; family Pinaceae; genus Pinus; species Pinus albicaulis. The sequence goes on from CM076576.1 coordinate 119,953,231, forward strand.
TTTATAATAATGGTAATATTTATTTTAATAGATACATGTTTGTTGATTCTTTTACAATAGTACAAAATTATTCATGATATTATCTTTCGATTTCCAGATAAGATAAATGCCTTTTCCTTCATCACACCAAAAACATTTTTTATATAGCCTACGTTTCCCTTCGCATGCATAATTTAGTCATTTATGTTGCAAAAAAAATCACACTTACACATCCACTTTTGACAAAAAATTTCCTTGCTCAATTAACTATGCAATCCACTTTGATTGATGCAAAGAAGGCACATTAACGTAGGCGATATGCACTTAATAAGGACACAATTAATGCACGTCGTCACCTACTATACAATAGTTGAAGACATAATAATCCTTCTCAACCTAACTCCAACCAAAGGACACCATATTCTCAAATCCCTCTTCCTCCCTTTCCATGCCGCCATTCGTTGTTGTCCTCCCATCCATTTCCACCTACCATCAACACCACTCTTGAGCCTACACTTTCTTCGCTTCCCACTTTCCCTATCGAACTATTCCCCAATATTTCTTCCACTTCAAATCCCGATACCTTCAACAAAAACACTTTCAAAAATGCACATTGTTGTTTCCGTGCAAGACTTGATGCACTTAGCCCCTTACAAGTTTGTTCCATTTGTAACGAATCTTAGCCATCAATGAAAACAAAATCTCACCACGGTCTTCTCACATGTTGTCGTTGTGCTTCGAAACGATCTGTCCACCACTTCTCCTTATTTAACAACATGGATCCATGAAAGCAACCGCATTCCCTCTCATGTCTAAGCCAAATTGAGGAGACGTTAATTTCATGTGTCAACCCAATTCTCCAAGTGGCCCATGCACGTGGAGGCCAGTACAAATACTCTGGCCATACCATTATCTTTCCTCAAGATATAACTAATATTGTCACCTCCCTTCCTCGTATGTTCTTGGATATAGATATCCTTATCGTCAGTAAGTGTAATTCTAATGACAAAACCTATAAATTCTTCGTCTGCAGATCACTCATTCTAGTAGCTTTGCAATACGCACTAGAAAGTGATCCATACTACAAGGTTGTCCATATCAACCCATCTACATTATCTACTTTGTCTATTCTCCCTACAGATTTCTCCCCCTTTCTACGTCACGTCACAACCGCTTCCCCTGTAACCCAACAATGCCCTCCAGATCCTTTTGACCCTGATCTTATCCACCATTGCCATCTAACCTCCAACCATCCTCTTTCGTATAAACACTGCCAAATACTCAAACTGAAATTGACGAGATATTTTATTACATAGAGTCCTTCAATTCAACACCCACCTATTAATCATCATAGAAACACAATAATATTAACATTAAGCTTTTATATATATTCAATAAGACATTTTCTCATATTGTTCTCTAAACAAAAATAACAGGTAGAGACAATGTCCAAAAAAGCATAGAAAATTATTAATATTGCGATGGCAATATAGGAGGCATACCGGATTCAGTTCAGCGAAATTGCTGGGCCTTACAGATGATTGAGAACTTTAATTGCCGAGGTAGACTTGTAGGATTTCCAATGGAGGAATATTCGGAAATAGGGGTCGTTTTCCAGACAAGTGGGTTTTCCAATGGAGGAATATTTGGAGAGAGGGGTCGTTTTCCAGAGTAGTGGGGTGTGGAACCCACAAACAAGCTTATCTTTAAGGTGTTGTTATTCACATTAAATGCATTAAATGCAGTGGTACATCATACCAGTACTTCAAAACGCCAGGCTGCCAGCCATTAACAATGTAGTCAATTGCATACTTCTGACATTATGTGCATACTTTTATTTTGGATGGAGAAAGCTTTAGGAATATGAATTCCGATGCGAGAAGGAAAAACTAGAAGTTTTTAGTGTGATTTTTTGAAAGTTTTTATGATGGTTTTTTTTGGGTTTTTGGTGGTTTTTTTGGGATTTTTGGTGGTTTTTTTCGATCTAATTTTTCTAAAATACAGCAAGAATTTATTGAAAACAGAAGTTTGATGGTTAACATTGCACAGTGAGTGGAAGTGCTCTAGAAATTTTTTAGGGTGCTGAATCTATATATATAGTAAAAAAACCAATCTAAATAACAGAAATCAAAATTTAATTTTCACCAGATTCCAACATTTGAAATTCCAAAAAATCACACTAAAAACAACTCAGAAGAAAAATATTCGAAGATGAGATATTCTCCCTTGAAACATTCCGAAGAAAAATGTTCGAGGATGAGATATTCTCCCCTGAAAGTAAGATATGTCACTTTTCAGAATGATGGTCGTTTGATTTTATACACCATTGCGGATTTGCCTTTCCAGTTTCGACACCTTCGATTAGGGAGCCGCGGAGGCCACTCATGTGGACAAACGTGGTCGCAAAAATGATTATCACATGCTTCTTAGAAAAAGAGATGGGCTTTAAAATAGGTAAAGTAAGTGGGGGTAGAAATTGTAATCCTTAAGACGGAACTATATTAATGCACACCACTAGGCTTGCTATTTCAAATTTAATAATGTTTGTAATTTTAAGTTTTCTGCAACTTGTATTTTTATTATACCTAAATGATAAGAAGTCTATATAATATTTATAATAAATATATGAAAGCTTAAAAGTATTTGAGTTTAATTGGATTGAGGCCGATATGAGTTGAATCTTAAGTTACAAGTTTTAAATAGCAATATCTAAGTTCAATGTAGTAACTTCTGGTTAAGGGAGAGATCTTTGTTTTAGCGAGAGGTTTAGTATTTTTTTAAAATTTGGACATTTGAATTCTATAACGATACTAAAAATTTCTATGATTAAAATTAATGTTGACTTAAAATTCATCGTAAATCTGAACTCATAATTAGAAGAGCATTGTCAATTTGAACTTATAATTAGAAGAGGAACAACTCATAATTAGAAGAGCATTGTCATCATTAGTAGCAATAAGAAGTTGGTGAGAGGGTAATAAGTAAATATCATTACATAATCCTTATGATACATAAAATAATGCTTGCTTTTATTTAAGAGAGGCGTGCTATATGGCTTGTTTTTAAAATTAATTATTAATTAACTAGCAATAAATGAGAAAATATAAATTTCTCGACAAATAATTAAATATTTAAACTTTAAATTTTATTTTTTTTTAACATTTTACTTATCATTATTAATATTTTGAAAATTTCATACACTACTAAATATATTTAAGAAAATAGAAATATCTGTATAAAATTAACACAATCAATACATCCTAACCAAGAGTGTCACGTTTTTACCTTAAAAAAAGAAACACCGGCCACACACATGCACGTGAAGTAAACATCACATACAAGTTTTATGAATGTTCAAAGATTTAAGCACGTGCGGTGTCACAAACAAAACAGAAGTGAGTGCAGGGAAAGAGTTTGGGGACCACTCATATACATGAAGAGAGTGAAGAAAACCACATTGTTCATGGAATAAAAAATTTATGTGAAATTATTTAAATGATGTTTAGAGCAAATCAATATTTACATTTAAAAACATTGAAAGAGGAATCTAATTTTTTGTAAACTAGATAACCTTCTCATCTTTGTCATAATAAACCCACTTCTTTTGATCTTCAAAGATCTGGAGCTCTTACAAAATCTTTAAATTGTACATCTATTCTAACAACGAGACATGAAACATCTCGTCTCACTCAGGAAAACGTGTCAGGCAATAAATAATTTCATTAATATTTTATTAAAGAATTTAGTATTATTTTTTTCTAAATTTTGAATATTAAAAATGATTATATAAAAGAATCATCGGTTGGTTAAATACTTTAGATTTAAATTTAATATTTTATTTTGAATACTAAACTAAATCCAATATAAAATAAAGAAGTTAAGTAAATATTATATCTTTTGTTGTATAAAGAAGTTAAGTAAATATTATATCTTTTACACAAAAGTATAAGATATATTTTAGGAAAATTTAAATGGGAAAATTAACGGGAAGATGAGGCCTTTACTTTTGCTCTTTTCTATTTAATTATGAAATGTAAGTAAAAAGAAAATGTTATGGCTATGGAGTTTCCATGTATATTGTGGTTTTAATGATTACAAAAAGATCTTTGCTCTACTTAACTATGTAATAATAAATAATACAGGAGAATGGAACTCATTCGTTTTCTTATTTACCCCTGCCGATGATACCATCATCTTGAATCTTATTGTTTCCCTTAATGTTAATCTTTTAGTACATTTTTTGTTTTGAGGCCAATTTTTAACCTCAAAATTCCCCTAATGTAAATCACTCATGAAATCCATGGAGGTTCTCTCCTATGGTTTACTAGGTACAAGTAGGGGATGGTATAAATCTCAATTTATATCGCTAGGCTTGTTGGTACAAGAAAATATGCATCCATTAATAACATGAAATACATTTTTTTGCATTCTAGGCCAATATGCATCCTTTTGTAACTTGGAAATTGTCTTCCCAATACTAAAACACTACGCAACTTTGAAGGTACAAGCCTTTTTGATAAGTTGCAATATTTCATTTTTAAGAACACGTAACTTATATACTTTTTAGAGAAACTCACCCTAGAGTTAATAGTCAACCTTACTTCACCTTCTTCCACACAAACTTGGCCATATAGCTACATGAACACCTCTTTGGAGTACTCTGATTATATGTATGCCTCTTTGTATACAACATGGGTGAAAGGATCCATGTGCAAAATAACTCAAAAATATATGATATTCGATGTGAACATATTAGAAAGAATATTTTTCAACTTATTATTGCTATCATTATTATATTTGATAATCAAATGAGATTGTTATAAAACCCCTCCACTTGTAATGTCTAGTTTATTGAATCTTTCTTTGGGCCTACAAGTACTGGATTGGTTGGTTATAACTATGAATGATGATTTTCCATTTATAATGTTTCTTTTTTTATCTAGGTGGATATTAGTGGCCACTCGCCTATTCCACCTAGTTTGTTTCATTAGTTTTCTTATTTATTATTTTTAGCAAATTTTCGGGTCTTGAACTATCAGAGCCGTTTTGAGGTCCTAAACGGCGTAGTCATCGAAGAGATATTTCCAACTAGGTATCATACATGCCAAACAGAGATACTATGACCAAGTTACGACCTCGGGAAGTTGGCTACCCAACTAACCCCAACGAGACCCATAAACTCTGGGTGTTTGATCCAGGTGGATATCGGTGGCCTCCCACCTATTCCATTTGGACCCGCAACATCAATTCTTTCAGTTTTTCAGCTTCAGCACAACTTACTATTTATAGCAGGTTTTCGGTCCTGCACACCCGGAGCCGTTTTGGGGCATTAATAATCCAGGTGGATATTGGTGGCCACCCATCGAGTCCATTTGAATCCCCACCATCAGTTATTTTAGTTTGTAAGTTTCGACACAAAACTCACTATTTTTAGCAGTGTTTCGCGTCCTCAACTTCCGGAGCTGTTTTGAGGCCCTAAACGACATTTTTTGGGTATCGTTTTACCAGCGAATTTGATCATCAAATTCGTCCCGAAAGTTGTGGTCCTCGGATAGATCTTTCTAACGAGCTATTGAGCGCATCAAACGGAGATCGGATGCCAAAGTTACGTCCCCGGGAAGTTGAACCACCAATTTACCCAAACGGGGCCCACAGTTATGGCGCTTCATCTCCTACGGTTAGGGTTTTGGACGTTTCGGATTCTACATTGTTTCTCAACAATAAATAGGCCCTCGAGCCTCATTGTAAGACAGTTCAGGGGGCTGGGAGCCGATACATCTCTTCTCAGAGACAAGCGCTACCAGTGCCCTAGCTCGCCACATCTCCATCATGTCTGCATTTTAACACAGTTCAAGGGCTGGTAGCTGCCACATCTCTTCTTAGGGATATGTTGCCATTACCATAGCTTTTTTTATTTCCATTATGTCTGTAACAGGCCTGCGAGCCTCAATGTAACATAGTTTAGAGGCCTGCGTACGCTACATCTCTTCTCAGAGATACGCTACCAGCGCCCTAGCTTGTTTCCATTATGTTTGTAAGCTTATTGCAGTCATTCTTTTATTAATAAAATGAAGCATTATTTCCGCTGCATCTCTATATCTATGGTTATATATGTACTCTATTCCGTTCCTGCATAAAATCCGGATCAATGTTATATTTCTTCGGGTTAGGGTTTTGGCTGTTTATGGTTTTCTCTTATTGTTCAATAATAAAAATTCCCTTGAGCCTCATTACAACACAATTCAAAGGCCTATAGCTGCCACACGTCTTCTCAGAGATAAGCTACTAGCGCCCTCGCTAGTTTATTACTATTCTATCTGTAAGCATATTTTACTTATGTGATATTGATGAAATGATGTCTTATCTCCATTGCATAGATGTGTTTATGTTTATTTTTGTATTTTATTTTGTTCTTGCATAAATCCAGATTCAGGTTACGACTCAATGAGGGTTTGAAACATATTTCAGTTTCAATGTTTTGCAATAATCTTCAGTAAACTCATGCAAGTGCCATGGTCTCCACAAGTCATATTAGAGAGTGAAAAAAATCTCATTTGAAAGTATTTTTTATTATCTTAAATGGGTTTTTTTTAATGGAATTTGATTTCGTTTCCTGGTTTGAGAGATATGAGCAATTGAAGTTACACCTGCCTGGAACATTGTGCCGCCATGAGTCCTATGAGTTTGTGGAATCATTTTCTCACCCCATAGGTCATAAAATTTCAAGTGTCTTATATCACTAGAAATATCTATTAAATTCCTAAAATGGGTCTTTGACATAATTTGATTTCTTCACATATAGTGTAAGCTCTCAACAAAGTTGTAGCAATAGGTCCATTCAACCAAGATGCAGATCAGTGGTATCAGAGCGGTTTGCTCTTTATCGATATTTCTTTGCATGTCTCCAATGAGGTCGGGGTATAAGGAGTTAGGGCTCGATCTAGTTGAACCTTTGTAAGATAAACCTCTCAAAACCCGATGACCTCCCATGACTAAAGAAAATAAAGGCGAGAGAGCAGGAGATCCTATCAAAATATTGCTTGAGGAGGCCCTAAAGAAACAAAGGAATGCGATGATGGATAAATTTTCCCATATCCTTTAATTATTTCCTACCAACACTGCATCTGCATCCAGCAGCCACTTTATAGGCGACACTCCTTTCAAGGTACATGTCAACTTCGACATTCTTGTATTTGAAGGCCATATAGATGTAGACAACGTAGATAGATGGTTGAATTTTATGGAAGGGTATTTTTCGATCCATGATTTATCTGACTGAGAAAATATTACTTTTTTCACTCCTCAAAGCCACCCCCCATTTCAAAGATAGGTGGGAAACCTACTGTGAGAAAAAGGATGAGAGGGAACACTCTATGTTCTCGACCACACCACTTGGAATTTGTTTCAAGATGACATCAAGGAAAAATATTACCCCCAGGGGGAGCTATGAGGAAAAGTACATCCCATGGACCATGTTGTTGTAGCAAAGGGATCAATATGTGCACGAGCTGACAAATTTGTTCCATACCTTGCACACAAAGTTGGGCATTAAAGATTTATAGAGACATTTGGGGCTCAAGTACTGCAGTTGTTTACATACATACATTCAGGAGGAAATGGAGTTCCTCGAAATTACCTTGCTTGGCGCGGCATATCGATATGTCGCCAAGATCAAGAAGAAATTTAAGCAGAAGAAACGATACTTTGAATCTGCAAATCCGAAGTGAGGGAAAGGCGCCCTCGAACCACAAAACAAGGGGAAAAGCAAAATCGAGGTGACTCAGAACAACACCACAAAGCCAAATAAGGACACAGGGAAGTGGTGTGAATTTCATAACAGCTCCACTCACAACAGAAGCTAGTGTCAGACCAAACAGTCGCTAGTGGAAGAATTGAAGACATCTGAATAAGATGTATGTTCTAATTATGAGTTAGAACCTGACCAGGGGAATGACAAAGGGAAGAAGATCATTGATGCGGATCCCAATGCCACTTTTTCCACCACCAAGCTACAGAGGGAGGATCCCTAGGATCCAGAGGAGTGGGAGCGCTTCTTCCATTCGTAAATGTGGGTGAAGGGTTATTCAATGCAATTTATTGTCGATAACAGAAGACAAAAGAACCACATTTCAGCAGAGGTCATGAAGCAGCTTGGCCTACCGACCATAGAACACCCGTAATAGTATACCATTGGGTGGCTTCACCAAGGAATAAATCTCTGCGTCAGCCAATAGTGTCGCCTTATGTACAACATCAAGCCCTTCACAGATGAGGTACTGTGTGGTGTTTCTCCTCTTGACATGTTTGGTGTATTATTGGACCAAACATACTTGTGGAAGCGGCATCTTGTGTATGAGTCTAGGCCTCATTCTGTTATTATTACTTTGGGAAATAAGCTGCACAGGATACCGGAGGTAGTATCGCCTCCCTCCATCTCTTTGATTACTGCAAAGCAATGTAGTAAGATTATTTCCCAAGCGAAGAATTTTATTTTCACTACAATTCACCCATAGGGCAAGAAGAATATTATGGCCACAACCTCCAAACATCTTGGAGAAATTGTTAAAATTGGACAACTAGGTCCAAACTCCATGTTGTGATGCTCAGGTTAAGATACTAATATTTTTGTTGGATTCTTCTTCCGGAGAGGTGTAAAATCCATATAAAATATATCTTAATCCGATGAGCAGAACATTTATTTTGAATTTATTATTTATAATAAATTATATGTGCAGGTCGGCCATAAGGTTTTGCACCCCCAGCAGATGTGTCACACACCTCAATGATGGATATAAATACAGTCAAAGTTGGAGAGCATTTCTATCATCTCATCTCATCACATCTTCTTCTCTTCTCTGATTTAGTACGAGCTTCTTGGAGGACAAATTCAGCTCACACGTGGGAAAAAGGACGAGTTGCTACAGCCAAGAAGAAGGACGCAGATTGTTGCAGCTAGGGTTTCCTAGGAAGTTTGACCAGCGTTGACTTTGGTCAACGCATGGTCCAAAGAGGCCCAAAATTGTGGAGACTTCGATTTTAGCAGGACATACACTTTGGCACAAGAACCGAGGTCAAAAGGTTGACCGAAGTTGGAGCTGCGTTGACTTTTATGTTATTGCCCTGCGTTGACTTTTCTGGACAATGTTGACTTTTCTGGAGTTGACTTGTGTTGACTGATTTGAGGATTGTTGTGACACACTCTGGGTTGGCTGATTAAGGAGACTTTGCTGGTTGAAGCATCCTGTTGACCGCCGAAACGCACCATCACATTTTTTTCCTGTTTGTGGTTTGTCTTCTACAGATCCACTGGTATGTTCTATCAGCATTTTACTTAATTGTTTGAGTGATTGCTGTAATAAAAGTAAAGTTGCATCAAGCATAGAACATCTAAAAAAATTTACATGGTATCAGAGCTGAGGTGAAGACAAGCCCTAAACTTATAGCAATCACCATCTAAGAAAATGGGTTCCACAAGTTATGGCTTCAAGGAGAATGACAAGCTGACTGGAAGGGATGACTTCCATGCCTGGAAGATGATATTAGATCTCAAATTGGAAGACCATGATCTCATGGACCATGTACTGGGTAAGATACAAGAACCTCCATCAAATGCTTCTGCTGCTGCTAAAACCAAGTACAAGAAGGGGGAGATCAAAGCAAAGCTGATGATCAAGGAATCCATTCATAAAAGCCTGGTGGCCTACATCTCTGAGTTGGGCACATCCAAAGAGATGTATGATAAATTGATTCTTATGTTCAAGGTAAACAATGTAAACCAAGTGCTATTCTTCAAGAATCAATTGAAGAATCTAAAGAAAGGCGAGGATGAGTCTGTTCAAACATTCTTTCTGAAATTGACCGAGATCCAGAATAATCTGTTGGCTATTGGGGAGACAATATCTGATCGTGAGATGGTACTCACCGCACTTGGAGGACTCCCATATGAATGGCATGTATTCAACACTACCATTCTCAATAATAGTGCCATTCCTAACTTTGACGAGCTACTGTCCAGATGCATGCAAGAGGAGATAAGAATGAAGGAATACAAAAATGACAAGAATGCTGCCTATGCTGCTCATTCTAGAAAGAAGAACTCTAGTGGTCCTAAGAACAAAGGAAGAACAAGGGCTCAAGGAAAGAAGGGCAAGTGTTTCACTTGTCATAGGCCTGGTCACTATGCTAGAGAATGTCCTTTCAAGAAGGATTCTCCCGATAGTGATGACAACAACAACAACCGGAGGAATGGAAATCAAAGTAACAACAGGTCCAAAGGAAAGAGGGAGGATCCCTCTGATGAAAACAATCAACCTTTCAAAAGGTCTAGAAACTCCAGGTATGAGGAATCTAATGCTGTTGACAAAAGAGATGAATACATTCTTGTATCTGCTCTCTCTGCTGCATCCCCGCCCGACACTATGGATGTCTGGCTGATAGATAGTGGTGCCTCAAGACACATCACTGGGTTCAAGGAAGCACTCTCTAACTTGGTTGAGAAGGATACCAATCTGGAAAGTATTCTTGGAGATAATGCCACATATCCCGTGAGAGGGACAGGGACTGTGACCCTCCACTTGTCTCAAGGACAAGTCCTACATTTGCAGGATGTACTCTATGTACCAAAATTGAAGAAGAACCTTGTGTCTATATCGGCAATTGAAGACAAAGGCTTCAATGTGGCATTTATTGATGGAAAGGTGCACATGTGGAAGAAGAATCTCAAGGAAGCTATCGTGATTGGTTTTAGAGTTGGAACACTCTACCAGGTTGAAGGAAGTCCTCTAGGAGCTATGACATGTAATACTGTCCGACAAACTGAACTATGGCACCGAAAGGTTTTGACACCTTCATTACAAGGCCCTTCTCGTAGCAGGGAAGGTGGTGACAGGGATGCCCGATTTTGGAATTAATCATGAAGGTGTATGTAAGGGTTGTGCCGAAGGAAAACACACAAAGGGGACCTCTCCCCACTAGCATTTGATGTCTTGCATTGATACATTCTGATATATCTGGTATGCTGCTCGTGACATCCTTGACAGGATGTTCTTTTTATGAGACACATGTTCAGGAACGTTTGCAGAGGAGCTAGCATCAAGAGGGAGACCACAATGTGTGTGGGCTACAGTGAAATCTCTCAGGCCTTTAGAGTTTATGTACTTGGTCAAAGGAAAGTAGAGATATGACATGATGTCACTTTTGACAAAGATGCTTCCCTGAAGAAAGTTGTAGATCTCCCGAGATCTGACGAAAATTATGAAGCAAGGCCTGGAAATCAAGATGCCGAGGGACATGCTGCCCTGAGGGGGACATTTTGAGAAAGCTAGAAGCCGTGTAGATACCAAGGGCATCTGGCTGCCATGAGTACTATTGTACAATCTAAACCTTGATCTTTTGAGGAAGCCGTAAAGCATCAAGTATGGAAGGATGCTATGCACGAAGAATATGAGTCCATAATGAAGAATGATGTCTGGGATGTGGTTCCAAGACCGAAGGAAAAATCAGTTGTCACCGCGAAATGGCTCTACAAGATCAAGTATGGATCTGAAAGGTTCAAGGCAAGATTTTTTGCCCGTGGCTTCTCTCAAAAGGAAGGGGTGTATGTAGAGCAACCTCTGGGGCCTGAAGTCCAGGATCAGAACACCCATGACTGCAGGTTGAATAAATCCCTCTATGGGATGAAACAAGCACCCAGAGCTTGGTACGAGAGGATAGATAGCTACTTAATGAAGCTGGGCTTCACTTGAAGTAATGATGATCCGAACCTTTACTTCAAGGTTGTCCAGGGGAAGCCTCTCATTCTGGTGCTGTATTTGGACGATCTCTCTCTGACAGGTGATGATCCTCTCAGTGTAAGAGGGAGCTCGATACTGAGTTCAAGATGAAGGACCTAGGACTGATGCACCACTTCCTAGGCCTAGAGGTCTAGCAGAGACCTAGCGAGATTTTCCTTTCTCAAGGAAAATACATTATGAAGCTTCTGGTATGGTGGACTGTAAGTCCATGTCGACACTGATAGAACTCAACTTTAAGAAGTTGAGTGGCAGCGCTGCTGGGCCCGTGTTAGAAAATCTTACTGAGTGTCTTCAACTCGTGGGGGGCTCTGATGTTCTTAGGGAACATCAGTCCAGACGTATGTTGTGCAGTGAACACTTTGAGTCAACACATGGTTGATCATAACACTCACTGGGTTGGTGCCAAGAAACTCTTGAGATATCTCTGAGGCACGATAGACCATGGGCTGAGATACACTGCCGAGAGTGTGACACTCCATGGATATACTGATGTCGATTGGGCTGGCAGTGTGGTGGATCGCAAGAGCACATTTGGATGCTACTTCACATGTAGATCTGCTTCGGGCTGGAAACTGAAGTCGGTAGCTTTGAGCACCTCTGAGGCCGAATACATTGTAACATGTATGGCCTGTTGTGAAGAAACTTGGTTGCGAAAGCTCTTCTGTGAGTTGTTCGAGCATGTGCTAGATGCCACCGTTATCCTTTGTGATAACCAGAGGGGGATTCATTTGTCATAGAAACCCGGGTTCCACGATTGATCCAAGCATGTTGATGGCTGGTACCACTTTATCTGGGATATGGTACAGCAAGGCGCCACAAGGCTCAATCATATAGGAACTGATGAGCAGGCCACGGATATTCTCACAATGTCCTTGGGGAAGGTCAAGTTCCTAACCTTCCGTGAGAATCTTGGTATCGTGGAACGGCCCTATGATGTGGGTCCTGTTGGACAATGAGCTCTGGGAGCTCTGGGGGGCTTTGGGGACAGCTTCTCGGAGCTATGGGCAACCACAAGGCTAGGCTTGCTGACCTTGGTGTTGTGCTTGGACCCCACCGTTATGATTTTGAGTTGGTTCACCTCTCATTATCTGTGCCCCATATGCATCCTACCCATTGAGTTCATGGCTCATGGGAAGTACCTCTCATTTGGCCAATGAGGTGGGAAAGGCTAGAGACTAGTAGCAAAGACTGATGGACGCATCAGTGATTGCCGTACTCTCTATCTAGGATGGCACGGTCCAACCACTTGATCTGGGATCAAGTAGTGAATGCAGGACCTCTGCACTCAGATCGAGATGAACCAACCAGGGTTGGTTGGAGACTCTTAGATTCTAACAGAGTTGGGACCTGCAGGCCTGGTCACCGGTAAGAGGATGATGTCTTTGTGACTGCCCATACATTCACAAAATAAAGAGGCAGGCAAAGCAAGTTAGGCGGGATGACGCACGATGTTTGATTGCTGCGATGGATGGAGTTCTCCTAGTTGAGAGGGAGTGTTAAAATTGGACAACTAGGTCCAAACTCCATATTACAGGATATCAAGTTGAATCTTGATATTTTTGTTGGATTCCTCTTCCGGAGAGGTGTAAAATCCATATAAAATATATCTTAATCCGATGAGCAGAACATTTATTTTGAATTTATTATTTATAATAAATTATATGTGCAGGTCGGCCTTAAGGTTTTTCACCCCCATCAGATGTGTCACACACCTCAATGATGGATATAAATACAGTCAAAGTTGGAGAGCATTTCTATCATCTCATCTCATCACATCTTCTTCTCTTCTCTGATTTAGTACGAGCTTCTTGGAGGACAAATTCAGCTCACACGTGGGAAAAGGACGAGTTGCTACAGCCAAGAAGAAGGACACAAATTGTTGCAGCTAGGGTTTCCTAGGAAGTTTGACCAGCGTTGACTTTGGTCAACGCATGGTCCAAAGAGGCCCAAAATTTGTGGAGACTTCAATTTTAGCAGGCCGTACACTTTGGCACAAGAACCGAGGTCAAAAGGTTGATCGAAGTTGGAGTTGCGTTGACTTTTATGTTGCTGCCCTGCGTTGACTTTTCTGGACAACGTTGACTTTGCTGGAGTTGACTTGTGTTGACTGATTTGAGGATTGTTGTGACACACTCTGGGTTAGCTGATTAAGGAGACTTTGCTGGTTGAAGCATCCTGTTGACCGCCAAAACGCACCATCACATTTTTTTCCTGTTTCTGGTTTGTCTTCTACAAATCCACTGGTATGTTCTATCAACATTTTACTTAACTGTTTGAGTGATTGCTGTAATAAAAGTAAAGTTGCATCAAGCATAGAACATCTACAAAAATTTACAGAAATCCAATGCCAAGTACAAGCAACACCACGATCAACATCGAGTGCCACACAAGTTCCAGGTGAATGACACATTTTGGTTACATTTGCATAAGGAGTGCCTCTCTAGACCCCACTGCAAGATATGCCCACTTCAAATAAGGCCAACTCCTTCACTGGGTTGTCAAAGCAAGCAAACTCCTTCATTAGGGAAAGTGGTTCACTAGGGACCAGGTTCAACATAAATTTACCTACCTCATGGAGGCTTTGCATGTAATGGGGACCATTTCTTCCTAAGGGGGGAGGAATGATCTAGGTGGATATTGGTGGCCACTCGCCTATTCCACCTAGTCAGTTTCATCCATTTTCTTATTTACTATTTTTAGCAGTTTTATGGGTCCTGAACTTCCAGAGCCATTTTGAGACCCTAAACGGCGTAATCCTCAAAGAAATATTTCCAACGAGGTATCATGTGTGCCAAACGGAGATACTATGACCATGTTATGACCCCAGGAAGTTGGCTGCCCAACTTACCCCAATGGGGCCCATAAACTCTAGGTGTTACATCCCCTCGGGATAGTGCTTTGGTTGTTTATGGTTTTCTCTTATTTTTCAATAATAAAAAGGCCCTTAAACCTCATTGTAACACAGTTCAGAGGCCCGTAGCCGCTACATGTCTTCTCAGAGATAAGCTACCAACACCCTAGCTAGCTTATTTCCATTCTGTTTGTAAGCATATTTCAGTTATATGATATTAATGAAATGAAGACTTATTTCTACTGCATCTCTGTGTTTATATTTATTTCTGTATTTTATTTCGTTCCTGCATAAATCCAGATTCAGGTTACGACTTCATGAGGGTTTGAAACATATTTCAGTTTCAATGTTTTGCAGTAATCTTCAGTAAACTTCATCCAAGTGCCACAATATCCACATATCATATTAGTGAGTGAAAATTATCTCATTTGAAATGATTTTTTATTATCTCAAATGGGTTTTTCTACGGAATTTGATTTTGTTTCCCGGTTTGAGAGATATGAGAAACTGAAGTTACACCTGTTTATAACATTGCGCCGCCGCGCATCCTATGAGTTTGTGGAATCATTTTCTCACCCCAAAGGTCATAAAATTTCAAGTGTCTTATATCACTGGAAATATTTATTCAACACCTCAAATGGGTATTTGATGTAATTTTATTTCATCACATATAGAAGAAGTTATCAATAAAGTTGCAGCAAGAGGTCCATTTCAACCAAGATCTAGATCATTTTTGCAAAAAAAACTATAACTTATAGCTTAAAGTCCCAAAAATAGAATGGTGGCATTGTGTAACTGAGGAGGTTGGCCACTATCACCTCATTAATTCTCCTTTGCACTTTAGGCTAAGGAAAGGGTTCTTAGTGAATGGGGGATTCCCTATTGGTTAATAGGCCCACTCATGTAGTAATGGGTGGAATTAAAGAGAACCTAACAACAATGAACATGAGAGAACAATAAATGAAATGGGTTTTGTGTGATGAGTGAGAAATAGTCGAGTGCCTTATCTATTTGTATTATGGAGTCATTTAAGCACTTCCAAGAGGGAAAATGAGTCATTTAAGCACTTCCAAAAGGGAAAATTAAGGGAATATAAGTATCCAAATAATGTGTTATAGACTCCTTAAATTGGTTCAATAATTTACTTGTTATAGACAAATAATCAGATGATGTGAATTATATACTCTTAAGTTTTGGTTATTAAATCTTGCAAAGTTATGAGGGAGAAGGTCTATCTATATTGACAACTCAGAACAACAATAAGGTGTTCCATCTCCCAAAATTGTCTATATTCACACCTACCAAAGGATGTATAATGTGTAATGTTGTGATCTTAATGGTAGATGACTCCAAATACTATATTGACAAGGTTTCCTTTAGAACTAGATGTTATTCCAATGTAGCATGGTGCTAACACATATTTCATTAAATTTTGAATTAAATAGTGGATCTAGAATTTTAAAAATAACTAAAAAAACTCAATTCTAATGATGCCCTTATAATAATTTGTTTCCAATTTTAATGAAATATGTCTTTGCTCCTATATAGCATTATTACTACCTTTGTTATTTATGTTCTTGCAAAACATCATATCCAAGTCACGCCCTGGAACTTATGTCCACAATGTAGAAATTAAATAAGAAAAACCAACATTTACTTACACAAGATGCCTTATCATCTAAATCCTAGACTTAGCTTGTTCATAGGTTCTTTCATTGATCATTGATTCCAAGCCATGTTACAAGTGGAGAGAGCAAGTCCTTATAGAGGTTTGATCTCTAATTCTTATTATAATAATATATCAATTATTTTTCGTGATCCATTAATTCTCTCAATAATAATCAGGGAAAATTTTAGGGGCTAATATTCGCAGGTGGGCTAATTTTCCATGCTTTTCCAAAAAAAATATTCGCCAATTTACATTTCTTTGTAAATTGATTCGCCCAAATTTTATAGTTTAAAAAAAAAAAATCTACCTTAAAAATCGCCAAAATTTTATATATACTAATATAAAATAATTAGAAACCTAAATATTTTTACAAAAATATCATCAAAAATTTTAAAATTTACATATTGCGGACTAGTAATATTCGCCAAGGTTTATAAACTTCAAGATAAACTTCCATCCTTAAAATTTTCCCTGATAATAATGATAAGACATTAATCTCAAATCTCCTCAACAATTTTTTTACTCAAAATAGCCAAGAGTTTGTTGAAAACTTGCATTCCTCTAGAAGGTTATAATAAAATATTCTATAAACAAATTTTAATAAATTCCTCATTTAAAGAACTCCATAAATAAAGGTTAATACAATAAAATAATAGAGTTAGTCACAACTACATTCCAGAAATAGAGTTAGCAAGTGGAGCAGCTCCTTGGTTTGAGATATATATTATATCAAGTCTCCAAAAGTATACAAGACTACTCTCCTGAATGAAGAGTCATATGTGTCAGTCTATGAACAAATGTTCTAGTAACTAAATAACATGTCAGGGCCTTCAAGGCCATGTCACCCTTATGAAGTGTGATGTGTAACGAAATATCCACGTGGCATGTACTCTCATGCACACCAAAATTCCTCTTACTAGCACATGTGCAAGATATCAAGGTGGTAGGAATGGTGGAGTGTGTTAGGAAACCTCATCAAGTGGATATGTGCATAAAAAATGTGCTCAAAATGAAATTATGTCCCAAAACACTTTGTTGATCCCAATTTTATGGGCAGTATGACCACATCAAGATAATTAAATTGTGAATCACCCTAATGTGCTCAAGAAGCCATAAACTAATTTTTAAATTGATGGGTAGAGTGAAAGCTTCACACCATGCACTTGAACCGATCATCTCCTCATATAGAAATGGTATGGTACTTTAAGTATGTCCATGTCTAGAGGTTTAGCATGAAAAAGGTTTGGGTCCACAAAGTAGGTGTCTTCATGGCCATATTTATAGCTACATTAATCTAATTTATTTTATTTTATTTTATTATGTTTTTACACTTCCTATTGGATGATGAAAAATAAGAAACCATTCTATACCATTATGTCCTGTCAAATTTATAAGCTAATAAATATAGACTAATAGTTCTAGAATAGACATTATCACTTTTAGGAATTAGATCCAACTATTGATTATAATCTTGCTACACGACTTTGGTTTCTAGAAAAATATGAAATATGTCATTTGATTGCTATTTTGCTTGATCAAAATTGTTGGATAAATGCAGTAGATTAAAATTATTTTTCTATAGTGAATGATATGATACCTTGAATATGAAGTTAATTTAAATATGAAATGAAAGCCTATTTTTTTTTAATTATATCCAATTTCTAAATCATTCCAAAGCCACCATTATAGGTGTCCCTTAATCCATTAGGAGATCTACTTCATGGATGCCTAAAAAAGTTTAGCTACAATGACACTAATGACGCATAGAATGACATCCCCTCTCGAATTGTAGGCTTTATACCTCAAATCCAAGCAAGCCTCTTTCATAAATAACCCTTCTTTGACCTTTATTTTACATTGATATTTTCAAAATATGCCAAGGGAAAACTTTAAATGCCATGAATAAAACTAAAAGGGCCAACATTTAGAAAAAAAATAATGAATTAAAGAACATTACTCACCTCCTTAAACTGGTACTTCTCTCCTCTTACTATGCATATTGATATGAAAACCTTCAATCTAGTGTTGTTCATTTTCTCCATCTCTACACTTTATTCGAGGGCCTTACAAATTTTCTATATGAAAATTTGTTCAATAACCTTTGGTTCTCCATAAGTAGATCTAAATGTATAGAAAAAATAGTATTTAGATGGAAGTGAAACTATGAACAATATCAAGATGATCCAAAAGGGATAATATTCTAAACCAGAGAAGACATTATTACTATTAGAGAGTAATAAAGTCATATTTTAGTAGTTCCTTATCTTCCTATAGCATGATGGTGGTAACCATTAGGTCTAGAAATTGACATGTTCCTTATGGTGTCTTACTACTGCTAGTGACCCCTAAATGTGTGTGTAGTCATTGGATTGTATTCTATTTGTGGATTGTGAGTAGGCTTATTGATTTTCAAACTAGACTACATGATCCTCATACCTTGTTACTATTGCTTGATATTTTTATCCTATGGTACTTTGTTTCTTAATTCTGAATTGTAGGTGGTATCATAACAATGGGATTCCATTAAATTCACATTTATCATGCTTTCGATAAATAAAAAATCATATCATAATTGAAAAATGGTTCCACCACATACAATTATGTGAGATAATGATGAAGGGGAAAGGCATTCCATCACACCACATGAATTCCATGTTATTTTCACATGGATACTAAGATGCTCATCGAAACAAATGTTGGAAGTTTTCCTTTTGCTACTAGTTATAATAATCTAGGAGATATAGTAATATCAACTCAAAAGTGGTCTGAAAAGTACTCTTTAAGATGTTACCTTTATCAATAAATAGTTGGTTTTATTTATTCTGCAATTTACATAAACACATTTCATATTCGTATAAATTCCTTTACTACTGTAAAAGTCTTGTCACACTTGAAAACAATGGTATTTTCCTTCAAATGATATATCACAGCAACCACTTTATCATTATTTTTCATTTCATCGTAATATGGTATTAATATAAATGATAGATATTAAAGTGTTGTAATCCTCAAACCCAACATTCAAACTATTTAAAAGTGGCATTAGTGCTTCAGATAATTGCTTTTTCTATGTAGGTACCATCAACACTAATACTCATATCAAATAATCCAACAATTTCGTGATGAGATAATACTACCAATGAAATAACAAGATAATCTATAGTCACCAATATAACATCTAAGAGCATGTCACCATATTCGCCTAAACAAAGCATTCCACTATCTCAAGTAAAAAAAAAAAACCAATACCATTCAGAACATCAACCACAAGATCTATGAAATAAGATCATTATCCTCAACCATCCTCAAGCAAAGAAAAAGAAGGTGTCTCATCATTACACATATATATTTTCCACTCATGTCAATATGAAGGGTAGTAATTGGCACCTACTTGGGGACATGTGCTCTTAGGAGAAGAGTGTATGAGAACCCAAAATTATTTAGTTGCATCTTCCAAAAAATCCTTCAAGCAAGAGGTAAGCCAGGATAGATTATCTATGTCTCATCACATCCAACTTATTACTTCAAAGTTGGCTTCACAAATGAAAGAAGGTATTTATGCTTGAAAAAGCTCCACCACCAACAATAACGGATGTTTTCCTAATAGCAAGGCCCAATTATACCCAATCTTGTTTGGTGTAGTGATCTCCACTACTATGCGGGCACAATTGCCACCAATTTTTTTTTGAATCAACTAAAATAAAATTTGATTGAATAAAATAACACTAATCTAATCTATGATATAATGTAATATATTCTATATGCTTGAATAATTAATATTAAATCTAATTCCCTATTTTGATCAGAAACAACTCTAATGTAAATTAAACACAAGATAATATTGATTATTAAAATAAAAGAGGAAATTTTACTATTCAAAAATATAATAAGCTCATAAACATACCATTATTTTTCGAATAAATACTAAAATTGTTTACTTGTAATTAACAATCACATCAATTGAAACACTAACATCATTCATGATAAATAATTACACAAGAAGATATGAAAGAATAATATAAGTGTTGTTCATAATAATACATAGATAACATTCATTTTTATAGCAAGGGAATCTTGTTCAAAATATGTTGGCCTTTGGCTTAAATTAAAAGTTTAATACAAATATATGAATTTTCATTAAAGTCCTCTACCTCTACAAAAAGAAAAATCTCATTTTTTCGCAAGAACATCCAACCCCCTATACATTTGAGGGTTTTTCTTATATAGATTTTTGTCCATCACTTCTTACAATCCTTTACTTACATCTAAATTATCCCAAAATGAATACCTATCCATAAATTATTCTTTAAGTAGAGGAATATATTTCTTTCTCATTCTTCTTTCCTTTAAAATAGTTATATCATGTTGCAATATGGCAACTATTAATTCAAATTTCCTTTCCTTAATAATTCCTTTTGAACTTTATTTATCTTCTTGTTTTTTTGTTTATTAGATCTTTTCATCAAACAAATATCAATAGGAGTATAGTAAAGATAATGGACAAAAAAATTAAACTCCAAGCTAGGGAAAACCCCTCTAAGGGGAAAACCCACAAATAATTCTTCTCTTCTTATAGAATCTACTTCAAATGAGACAATAGAGACCCAAATCGTAAACCAAGTCCTCCTCCAAGTACCAAGTAAGCCCTTCAAGGAAAAATTTTCATCACCCAATTTCTAGCTACACGTTCGACCCCCAACTTCGGCTTGTTGCTTCAACCTTCAACTTCAACTTTTGTAGCTCCCTAGAAACCCTAAGAAATTTCTTCAACAAGTATTTCTTGAGCAAGATGATGTTTTCCAAGGGCAAAAATTCAAATCAAAATATTTTCTCTTCCAACAACTCAATCCTGCAACTTGATCTCCTACAATTCAGACTTGCAATTTCGGCCTTCCTCGAAGCTGCAGAAACCCTAGATTTCTCATGCGTGAGATAGATAAAGCCCAAAAACAAACTCTTCTTCTTCTTCTTCTTGGATTATCCTTGTCTTCTAGACCTTCGATCTTCCTTTTCTTGCTTCTTCGAGCTTCAGATTGAACTTGTTCTTGAGAGATCAAAATTTTAAGTGAGTGAGTGCCAAATGAGGTCGAATCTGTTTCTATTTATAACCTTTCCAAAGGGTCAAATTCCCTCCTTTAGGCCAACTTGTACTTTGGAGGTTATTAGGACCTTCTAGATTCAAAATAAATTCTTTTACAAGGTACATTTTGCCCAAAAGGGTCTTATAATCATGATGTTAACTCTCTTGACTCATGACAATAGATATTATTAGGAATTTGGCTTCTGTGATCCATAAATTGTGTATAAAACATTTCAGTAAAAATCACATCAAAGTAAATTAAGTCAACGCGTTTCGAACGAGCCAGTGTGGTTCATCATCAGGACAATATGAGAAATCTGATCAGGGAACCTCATTTAAATAGATGAGAAAAACTCCAACTAGCCATTTGTAAATTAACAACTAGTTTGACTTGAATAAGAAATAAAAATAAAATAAATATTTATTAATTTTCTTTTTTTTTTAAATAAATTAAATATTTAATATCTATATTTTGAATTTCATATATTTATTTTTAATAAAATAATAATAATTTATTTTACATTATTATTTTTTTGAATTTTATATATTTATTTTTATTTTTAATAATATGTTTATTTATTCATTTTTTTTAAAAGAATAAATAAATGTTTAATATTTATATTAGAATTTTATAATTTTATATATTAATATGCTATGTATATCACCATAATTATTCATATTTATTCAACTTAATAGGACATATTACTTTACTTAATGGTAATTTTAGCAAGTTAAATTACTATATAAAAAAAAAGGAGAGGAGGGGAGAAAGAAACCAAAAGCCATAGCAGAGGAGAAAACTCTAACTAGCCGTTTGTAAATTAACCACTAGTTGACCCGAATAAGAAATAAAATAAAAATAATTATTTATTTATTTTCTAATTTTTTTATTCAAAAATAAATTAAATATTAAATATTTATTTTTTGAATTTTATATATTTATTTTTAATAAAATAATAATAATTAATTTACTTTTAATTAATGTTTAATATTTATATTAGAATTTTATAAATTTATATATTAATATGTTATGTCTATCATCATAAATATTCATATTTATTCAACATAATAGTATATATTAATTTACTTAATGGTAATTTTACCAAGTTAAATTACTTTAAAAAAAAGGGAGAAAGAAACCAAGAGCCATAAGAGAGGAAAAGACAAGGGGGAGAACAAGAGAAGAGAAACAACAACTAAGAGTGAATGGCAGGAATCCAGAATCTAGCATATGCTAACATTCCACCCATCATCTCTGTTGAGGTTAACCACCCTCTTTTCGATTTCCAGGGCTTCCCTCAACTTATGATGGTGGAAATGGTCAATCTTTGCAATAACCTGAGCATCTTCAATGCAAATGTGATGATATGTGTTCTCAGCATGCTCTGCTAGGGCAGATGAGCGTGATCTACTATGTTTAAGGTCAACGACATGTTCATGAATTCTTTGATTGATTGATTGACCAGTTTCACCTATGTAAAGGGTCCCACACGAGCATGGAATTAAGTAAACACCCTTACCATTCTTAGGGAAAATCTAGTCCTTAACTAATCTAAGCGAACTCCGAATGGTGTGGGAGGGCTTGAAGGTTGAGGAAACATTATGTCTCTTTAGGATCCTAGCGATTTATCAGTAGTACCTTGGATAAACGGAAGGTGAACTCCAGGTAAACTATCACAAGTATCTTTCTTATCCCTAGGACCTTTTTCAGCTTTTTGAAAAGCTCTAAGACATTGACTCAAGAAATAACCGTTCTTATTAAAAACTTTAAGGATATGAGCTTTTTCACCTTCAAAGTGGTGTTCATCAGATATTCTAAAGGCTTTGGTGGCTAGGGTACTGAAAACCCCAAACTTCTGAGGAGGGAAATGGTGAGAACTAGGAAAGTGTTAGCAGATGTTGGATTCCTGCCATTCACTCTTAGTAGTTGTTTCTCTTCTCTTGTTCCCCCCCTTGCCTTTTCCTCTACTATGGCTCTTGGTTTCTTCCCCCTCCCTTTTTTTTAAGTAATTTAACTTGGTAAAATTACCATTGAGTAAAGTAATATCTACTATTATGTTGAATAAATATGAATATTTATGATGATATACATAACATATTAATATATAAATTTATAAAATTCTAATATAAATATTAAACATTTATTAAAAATAAAAATAAATACAAAAAAATATATATATTATTTTATTAAAAATAAATATATAAAATTCAAAATATAAATATTAAATATTTAATTTATTTTTAAATAAAAAAAATTAGAAAATAAATAAATAAATATTTTTATTTTATTTCTTATTCAGGTCAAACTAGTCAAACTAGTCGTTAATTTACAAACTGCTAGTTGGAGTTTTCTCCTCTGCTATGGCTCTTGGTTTCTTTCTCCCCTCCTCGCCTTTTTATTTTTATTTTTATATTATATAGTAATTTAACTTGGTAAAATTACCATAAAGTAAAGTAATATCTCCTATTAAGTTGAATAAATATGAATAATTATGATGATATACATAACATATTAATATATAAAATTATAAAATTATATTATAAATATTAAACATTTATTTATTCTTTTAAAAAATGAATAAATAAACATATAATAAAAATAAATATATAAAATAAAAATAAAAAATTATTAATTTTCTAATTTTTTAAAATAAATTAAATATTTAATATCTATATTTTGAATTTATATATTTATTTTTAATAAAATAATAATTGATAGATTGGAGGTTTGGTGTAGATTTTTAGATGCACAACTCAGAATCTCCACTTGGCGTGGGGAACTCGAATTCTCCGCATGCACTAGATATTTTGGGATGATTAATTAGTTAACTAGATGATCATCAAGTTTGAGTGAAGCCCCACTGCACAACCTGACCCTCCACTTGTTCCTCCAATAGTTGGAACTAGTTTCACTAAAAACAATCTTAGATAACTAGCCTTGATTGCTACAAATTTACAATCACACACGATTAATTGAATTCTAGCTCCTCCAACTCGAATTTACTAAGTAAACTGGGTGACATAAGCCATGTCACACAAGTTAACATCATCTAAGTTGTCTGCTGATGTGGAAATTAGAATTTTCTCGATTTAATCAAAGGCAAAATCAAAATGATAATTTCTTGCTGCATTTTTCAACACTCCCTCTCAACAAGAAATTGATTATCAACCACCATTATCCTGAACTTGTGGAATGCACTGCATGCAACCACCTGTCACTATTATTGTTGCAACTACAACAATTGCAATTGATAAGAAAATAAAAAATAAAAAACAAAAAAATATTGAATCAATTGTGTCTGCAACTGTCTACTAGGAAAAATGTGTTATTGTTGACTCTACTATTGAGCCTCCTACTTTACCATCAACACTCCTCTACACTCCTCACTATCTCACTAACACTAATACTCCTGATATTGAATATTGTGGGCCCCTATATCAAGGTAATGATCCATGAGGAGAACACCTCAATGGACCCCACCCAAATTTTTGCAATTCTGAGACTAGGGCTTCACATCGCCACACCTAAAACCTCGAGGAATGGATGCACGTGCTCCCTTTTCCCACTTAGCTTGAACTTTCCCTCCAATGGAGGTCTCTAGTTGAGTGGATGTATCCACTATGATTCCTTTCTTCCTCTCCATTTGTGGTTGCTTCACAACTTCCTAAGGATCCTTCTGAAGCTCCATTTTGAGAGGTAAATCATGCTCCCTCTCAACCACCATCTCTCTAATCCCCACCTTTCTCCTCAAGGCTGTGCATGAATATTCTACCTCAAGTGCATACATGTTCTTGATCTGAACCCCAATATTCTTCACCTGTCCTGTGGCTATGTGTCTCAGGATTGTCTTTCCTTTGTTGAAGATCACATGATAACCATGGTCTTCCAAAACTGCAACAAAGATGAGATTTTCTTTCGGTCTGGAACGAATATGACATTCTTGAGCCTGAGAGGGGAGCCCAACTCCCTCTGAAAGGTGGTTATACCAATCTCGGTCATGTTCTACCTTCCATCGTCCCCAAAATCAATATTCGTCTAGAGATATTTCTCCTCCAGGTCACCGAAAAAATCTCTAAACCTAGTCATGCAGGGAAAATTTGAAGGATGGAAGTTTATCTTAAAGTTTAGAAACCTAGGTGATTGTTACGAGTCGTTAATATGAAAATTGTGAAATGTTTCGTGATATTTTTGTATAAATATTTAGATTTCCAATAAAACTTTTTCATAGATGTAAAATTTTGGCAATTGTTAAGGTAAAATAATTTTATTCTGTAAAATTTGGTTATATCATTTTTAGAAAAAAATGGAAATTTGCGAAAAAATTTCTTGGAAAAAGCATGGGTAACTAGCCCACCTACTAATTTTAGCCCCTAAAACTTTCTCTTCTTTCATGTGGAACGAGGGACCTAAAAAAAAGTGCCACAAACTCCCCATCACAGTCTTGGCCATGGATGCGATAAGGGTGAAATATAGCTCAAACTGTGAATTCAAAGCTTCACTTGTTACTGCTATTGCAGAATCCTTCTTGCTAGACTTTTTGTGTGGAAACTTAGTATCATAGTGCCCGAATTCATGACAATTGAAGAATTTAATTTTGGACAAGTCTTTCTTCTTCCCATCTTGGTTGGATTCAACCTCACTTTGGGACTTCTTTCTCTCGCCCTTCATTCCTTTGCTAACTAGAAAAAAATAATATTCCTATTCTTTGGATGAGGTCCCATCTCTGTTATTCTGCCTTATTTCCCTCTGTATCAAATCAGACCATAAGTGTTCCTAATTTGGTAGCTTATCCCTCTCGTTCACCGAATCTTAATAGTTATGCTAGCTCTTGGGAAGACCTAGAAGGGATAGGCTTACCAAGTCTTCTTCAGGAACATTTACACCAACCCTGCCAAGTTCATCATGACATTGCGTGAACTTTCCCATATACTGTGGAATAGTGTCATTCTTTTGCATCTTGATACTTCAAAGTTTATCCTTGAGCGCCAATTTCCAATTGTCACTATTATTTCGAACATTTTTGTCAATTATTTATACATTGTGAACGATGTCTCTTTTCCGTGGAGATTTGAGACAATGTGATCTTGTACTACCTCTAAGATTATTCTCCTCACCTTGGATACATCTTTCTTCCACTAAGAAAGGTTTTGGGCAACCGATGCTTGGGGTTTTACAACATCTGTCTTGATGTATTCTAGGAATCCATTGTCATCCAAGACCGCCTCCATGTGAACCTTCCATGAAACAAAATTAGAGGTGCCTTCCAGGGCATACTCTAGCATTAGTCCATTGAATGCCATCTTCTCAACTCTAAAGAAATCTTGCAACATTGATCTTCAAATTCGAACCTCCTGAGAAACAACTTCGAATTTCCTGCTCTAATGTGAATCCCGCTCTAATACCATGTATAAATTAAGATATAGGTTTGCAACTTCTCAAGAATTTTTAATCAAAATCACAAATCACAAACCTACTCTACTATTCTATGGAAATTAATTCGCAATTTAAAACAAAAATTTTAGACATGCAAGAAAAAATGGCACACATTCAATATGTATTTTTCTTAGGGAAAAGAATCTGCTAAAAGACCCAATGCCTACTTGCATTAAATCAGAAGAATAGAGATGTATTACAATTTTGTTTCCAACTAAGCACAACATGAAAGTGCA
The DNA here is from genome assembly GCA_034641835.2 of Pinus albicaulis. NCBI lineage: Eukaryota > Viridiplantae > Streptophyta > Pinopsida > Pinales > Pinaceae > Pinus > Pinus albicaulis. The sequence continues at coordinate 119,980,272 of CM076576.1, forward strand.
TAAGCTATCTCTCTCCTCACTAAGAAGCTCTGGCCCAGACTTGGTAAAAAAATTTCTCTGCTTGAGCTCCTATTTCCTTGCATTGTTCCTTGAGAAATTAGGCCCCTATTAATTAGGAATTTTCCTCCAATTGACTGTGCAATTCCTTAGGTTCATCGTCTGACTGCATGTAACACCTGTAAACTCAAGACTAATCTACGATTGGTGTTACACTTCCTTGGAATCTCCACTTGTCCTAGGGAACTCGAATTCTATGCATGCACTAGATATTTTGGGTTGATTGATAAGTTAACTAGATGATCATTGAGTTTGATCGAAGTCTCGCTGCACAACTTGACCCTCCATTAGTTCCTCCAAAATTTGGAACTAGTTTAAATGAAAATAAACTTAGATAACTGACCTTGATTGCTAAAAATTAATAATAGCACGTGCTTAACTAAATTATAAATCCTCTAAATTGAATTTACTAAGTAAACTGGGCGACACAAGCCATGTCACACAATATAACATCATCCAATTTGTCTGCTAATGTGGAAATTCGAATTTTCTTGATTTAATCAAGGAAAAATCAAATTGAGAATTTCTTGTTGCATTTTTCAACAACTATTGTGGGTGAAATACTTTCATTAAGAACACTGATTATGATTTGAGTTTCAATACACTCATTCATTTCCTATGACTAAATAGTTTTAGTTTTTGGAGTACTCACTAAAACAGTAGGAATTGTACCCATTTTCTTACTTGGTACCTCTATACCAATATCATTTTTCATATCTAATATTTCTTCTATACCTTGTCGTGGAATCTATACCTACTGAGTTTCTATTATAGTAGCTTGCTTTACATTTCATGACTTTGAAGCTTGAAGGTGTTTATTCTATTGAGGAATATGTTTCTCGTGTACGAGGTTTTATTAATACATTTTAGTATTCTACATAAATTTTTCCTTACCTTTCTATTTACTTTCATCTCTAGTTCCCTAGGTTCATTACTCTTATATGGATTAACTAAATTTAATTTTAGATTACCATTTATTCTATGTTTCTCTTCAAATAATGCTCACTTCCTTTATTCTTGAAAAGTAAGAACTTTTGTTTTTGTGTATGCACGTTGTATATCATGAATTTTAACCAACACCTAGTCATATTCCTTAGCTCTTTTAAACACAAAATCAAAAGGAAATTATTCATGTACATATATATACATGGATGGATTCAAATGTAGATTGACAAGATCATTTGGGTCATGTCTATAAATACTTATGCTATATAACCAAACATATTCCCTCGTCTCAGCTTCTATCTAAGAATGCTTTTGATATAATGAATAAAACATTCCTAGTTTCCAAAGAAAAGTAGTCCGCAACCTCTTTGAATTTTGACTTAATTTTTTAGTAATTCCTATGACAGTTGTTTGATATTCAATCTCTCTAAGTTCTAATACTATGTTAGGTATGTATTTGGGAAGAAAATGGGGAACTGTGACACATCCATATATTTTGAAACAAGAGAAAATCTCATCAATATACTAGTCACCTATTTCTCTAGAAAATTTGTTGTCTCCATAGTAATCCTCGAAGTTGGTTTTTCAAATAGAAAAACATGTAAAGAGACCATGGAATAATAACATATATTATAAAAGAATTTTTTACCTTTTTTGTTCAATAAGGTTGAGTAGTAAACATGGATTAGTTTTTCATCTATTGACCAAATGCATTACATCAATGGAATAAGAGTGGTGGCACATATATGATTTATGAGATGAGATAACATGAAGAAGCCAACCTGAAACCCTAGATGGAATCCAATGAACTTGTGTCTACTTGAAAGATGTTGGTAGAAAAGATTTGCGTCTAGTTAAATATCCTCCCCTTTTTATTAATTTGATGCAACAAGGAAACCCATTCCAATTTGAAATATTGTGGGTTTTCCTCACCATAGAGCCTACATGTTATAATAATATCCATAACATGTGGTATTTTGAAATTTGAATTAGATACAATCTATTAAGTCAAGTCATAATATAGAAGAATATTTCGCTTGACAACTACCTTATGTAGGGTTTATTTTTTGGTATATTCAAAATCATTCTTGTTTGTCTCATACTCTTCTTCAAAACTACCAGTTTCTAGAAACTCATAAATTTACAATTATTTAACCCTATCTTGTAGGTAGTGTCTAAAAAAACACTATAATCGGATTATGCTCTTCATCACATTCCTTATCCTTAGGAACTTCAATTGTTGTTTCCTTCCCTTTTAAGTTAGATTTAACAACTTTAACCTTCTTTATTTTTCCCTTTTCGTCATTCTCCCTATCAAAATTTGAATTAAAAAATAAATTACCCCAAAAATTTAACAATATTTAAATATATAACCAATTATGGAAAGAAAATAGCAAAAATTCTTACTAGAGAAATAAAATTTTGAGATAAGATCTAGCTTGTTTTAACAATTAATAGAATTCAAGCAATATTTAAATGCAATTGTAGTTTACTAGCAAGGATTTGAGAGTGCAAGGAAATATATTTCTGATGTAAAGAAATGAGTTTTAATTGTTGAAGATTTTAAAGTGATGGATACTAATTCCATTTTTTTTTCATGCCAATGTAAAAATTCAAAAATTGTTGACGCTTTACATTTAATATAAGATTATGGTTATATCCTTACTTAGGAATTTAAGCATGTATATGAAGCTTTATATGTATCTAACCCTCAAATGTATCTAGATTAAAATAGGCATAGTCCATTTTTTTTTTTTGGCTCAGATCTAGATGTAATATGTGGTGGAAATGTATCCGGTATTCGAGAATATGGAAGCTCTAGTAAAACAATGCTTTTATACTATGACCATAAATGAGTTGAAAGAAAAAATGGAAAAGATATTTAAAATCCATAAGTTTATCATGTAATTCACTCCTCAATGGATTTGGATTTGGATATAAAATATAAGCATGATAAAGTATGGATTTGGATATGGATATAAAATATAAGCTAGCATAATAAAATATATCGGATGCTTGGGAACTCACCAAATGAAACCCTGGTTAAGATGTCTAGAACCAGATATATTTTTGTGTAACATGCAAAGTATGAAAATTTTATTATTAAAGTATTGTTTCTTGACTTTATGTTAAGCCTTGTGAAAAATGTATCTAGGTATCCGAAATCCAATTGAAAAGAAAAGAGGGAACTTATGTATCATTGAGATAGTAGATATAATTATGAACTCCCCAAAAAAGAGATGTTTGGATTTGGATATATGGTATCCAAATATGTAAACCTTAGTATTTAAAAAAAAAAAAAATTGTTCATGTGTAAATCAGAGTATTTAAAAAAAAATCATTTGTGAATGTCCTAGATCTAGATGTAAGATAAAGTATATGAAAAATTAAATTAGATAATGAAATCGTTGCATGGGAAATGTCATTTATAAACCTATATTACTTTAATATAATTTCTAAACCTATCTCACTTTTGATCAGAAACTTTGATTGATTGAAACATTTCCTTCCATGACTATAATTGATCGAGCTCCAATTAATGAAATATAATGAAGCAATATTTATTATTAAGAATAAGATTAACCTTAACCAATTAAAATACAAAACTACATTAATTAAAGAGAAACTTTATAAGAAATGAAATTTTTAGTCATTTCTTAAGCTTATGTACCCCACAGAAAGTTTAATTTTTTAAAATGATTTGTACTGAAATTTCAAGTAGTTGAAATATTATACATTTAGATGAACCAACTAATAGAGTAAATTCTTAAATTGGCTGCATATTATTGAGTAGCCTTGGTTTAAACTTAGAGTTTCTAATTATAATTAGTATACATCAAAACATGTATATTATTCATCTCTGTTTTTCTAACATTGTCTTATTCCCCGCGAATGTACATACCCCCAATGAAATTGCTTCGATATCATACAAGCATGGACGCATTACATTGAATGTCCATATTCTGAAGGGGTTTACTTGTATTTCCCATCCTACATATAATGATTTTTACTTCCTTATATTTGTTAATTTTATCTTTCTAATTTGTATAAGATAATTTCATATGCAATTAGGTGAAGGAAGTGGTGTGTACCACAATCACATTATTTTTCCTAAGTAGTGTAATACTTTATAGTTTAACTCTGAAGGTTTCCCCAAGAACTATCAAAGAAAAATATTATCTTAAAGAGGTGAAGTGAGTGGGGCTTGGAGAGAAAGATAAATAGACTCTTTCCTTTTCTCCAAGGTTATTAATGCATAATTTCAATGAGTACATGTGTTCCACCACTACTACAATGAGTACATGTGTTCCACCACTACTACGAGATGCTACTCGCTAAATGAACACTTAATAAAACTATTTCAAATGAAATAGTCCATATTTTGTTTATGGTGATATATTTATTTTAATTTTTGTCCCAAATTATATTGTTCTGCGTACTTCAAGGACAATAAATTAAAATTGAAACTAAACTCTAATAAAAACAATGAGTTTATTGAAGGTTGTAGAACAACTACCCATTATGATGTGATTTATTTATAAAATAATGGGAACCCTTGTAATGTTTTTCTTGTATTATGAATTTGTAACGATTTGTAAATATTTAGTTATGATCTTATCATATTTGTACATATTTTTATCTAATTTTTTATTTTTATTTTTTCTACTTTTCCAAGAGTTTTATAAATTTATTTGGATTTGTTTCATTATTTTTTCTTTAATTTTTTATCCATTTGTTTCAATATGATATATGTTTTATTTTGTATAATGTCAAAATGATAATGCATTTTCCTAAAATCTAAACCCAATTCTTATTTTATTGGACTAATTATGCTAGATGTTGGATGTACAAATAATGGGTAATTCAAATCTACATTAGAAGAAAATCATCACATTTTAATTCAATCTAGATGTCAGATGTAGACTTTGCATCTAGACCTAAATGATGTTTGAATGAGTCACTTGAATTGGATTAGATACCATGTTCAAATATGGGAGAAATACATTATTCTTTATTTTCTTTCCTATGCATGCCTAGATGTATGATATCATTTCTTTTACGATTTTTTTTTTTTTTTAAATATTTGAATGTATGTAATTTTTTTATTTTACTTAAGGGTTGAGATAAGAAAGTGTTATGGGGCATCATGCAATTATTATTTCATGTGGAACTTTGGATGATTTGGTTTTCAATGTGGACAAATGAAATATCACTCTCATATCACATCAAGATTTGGAATAAACCATCTAATATACTCTTCAAATCACCTAGATGCTTGGATGTTGGTTCAATTTTCCTATTAAATTATGACATTTATTTCTTGGAGTGAACTCACTGATGTTTTATTGTATATGCCAAATTCCCTGATGTTGGATTTCCCTCACAATATTCTTATATCTAGATCAATGGTGAAGAACTTGGTTGCTTGTTTGAGTAATCCAAATATCAAAATATCTAGATGTATAGACATTCATGATGCATTCAGATGTTGATATGAGGATGCTAGCTCTATGACCTGCTAGCTCTATGACCAAGTTAAATTTCATGTCATAGGGTTGAATCTACGTAGTACTAAAACTATCCTATGTGTATGATGATTTCCATGTGTTGAAGTGGATGTTAAACTCATAAGTTTGATATAAATTCAAGGTTAAAATAATGCGTGGTATACCATAGTCTATATTGTATGCTAATTTCACAAGAAACACATGAAGTCTAGAAAATCTTATATGTTATATATTGCATTTACTCTTATTGTTTTCATTTTCATTTCATAAGGACCTAACCAACGAGTTTGGAATCTCCCTTCAAAATATTTGAATTTTGAATCAAAGAGAAGGGCACAAGCACCTAGTTTGAAAATTTTGACCTTGATAAACTTGTCATGCCATATTGTCCTATGTTGTTGGATTATGCTTGTCCTTTGAATGACATCTCGTCTAGTATCGTCCAATTCATTTAATTGTGTCAATATTTGCTTTTGGGCTATGAAGAGATATAGCCCTAATTTTTTTGTTGTCTTATATGTCTCCACTTGGAATTAAATAGGAAGTAGAACTTTCTTTCCATAGACAAGTTCATAAAAATTATGTCTAATGGTATTTCTCTATGTGGTCTGATATGCCTTGAGTGCTTCTAGGAGTTTTTTTTCCCAATCCTTTCTATGTAGATGCCTAGTCATGGTTAGTATGGCCTCAAGAACTTTATTTGTGGACTCCACTTTTCCATTATCATGTGGATGATATAGAGTGTATTTGCGATTCCCGATCTTGTATTGCTCCATGATCTTTTTAACAAGCTTGGATGTAAATTGCACACCCTAGTATGATACAATTTCTCTTGGTACACCAAAACGAGTGAAAATATCCTAAAACAAAATGTAACAATAACATTTCCAGAAGAAAAATATAGTGCCTTATCCTCTACCCATTTAGTAACATAATAAGTGTAAATAAGAGTGTACATCTTTTCTTTTAATGGAGGATTAATGGTTTTGACAAAATTTAGAGCTCGTTTCTCAAAAGGTTATATTAATACCTATGGTTGTAGAGGTGTTTCATCATATTGGACACGTTTTCCCATCCTTTGAAAAATATCACATCTCTTGACATATTATTTGGAATCCTTAAAAGGAGGGCCAATAATATCCCACGAGAATTACTTTGTATGTAGTTCTTCTGTCAAAAAAATGTCCTGCACAAGGTTCATCATGACATGCCTTAAGAATTTCAGGTACCTCATATTCTTGAACACGTCTTTTAATTATTAATTATTATCTTTTTAGGTATATTTATCCTTATATCCAAGAATAAGGTGTACTTATTTTAATAAATATTTGTCTTTCTTTTGATGACAATTGAGGAGGAAATTTTCTTGTAGCCAAATAATTAGTGATATCTACAAACCAAGGAGATTTAGTAAATATTGCAAAAGTATGTTCACAAGGAAAACTATATATTACAGGGATTACAATACTATCATTTTTTCATCTTGGAAAGGAAATCAACAATTGTGTTTTTCTTTCCTAGCCTATCTAAAATGGTAATATTAAATTCCTATAATAGTAAGAGTCATTGATAATTCTTTCATTAGTATTGGTTTATTCATAATATCTAATAACAAAATGATTAGTGTGAATACAAGTCTCAAATCCTGTAATGTAGTGTCTAAAATTATTTATAGCATCAACAACTGCCAATAACTCATTTACTGTGACTGTATAATTCAACTTTGCAGGAGTTAATTTTTTTCCTATATAGTATATGGCATAAGGAGTTAAATATTTTTGTCCCAATACAACCCCTAAAGTTGTATCTATGGGATAAGTGGAAATATTAAATGGAAGGGGCCAATTTGGCCCTTTTAGAATGGGTGCCTCATAATTTTTTTGTTTCAACAATTCAAAAGTTTTTTTACAATTGGAATCCCAATCAAATTCACAATCTTTGGTGAGTAATTCAAAAAGTGGTGAAGCACATTTTGTGAAGTTTTCTATAAACCTTCTATAAAAACCCGTGAATTCAAGAAAATTTCTTACGTCCTTTTGAAATTTAGGAACCAAAATTTCAGAATTGATTTCAATCTTTGTTGAACCCACCTTAAATTTGGAATCTGAAACATAATGTCCCAAAATAATTTCTTCATTAAATATCATAAATAATTTTTCATTACCTAATGAAATATTAGTTTATTGACACCTAAAAAGTACTTTTTGTAGTCTTTCTAACGCTTCTTCAAAAGTATATCTTAAATAGTAAATTCATCCTTATATACTTCTATAAAATCATGGATCAAGTAAAAAAAAGTACCCAGTACTACCCTTTCAAATGTAGTAGGTGCATTACATAATCTAAAAGGAAGTACTCTATAAGCATACACACCCCATAGACATATAAAAATTGCCTTATTTATATCTTTTGTCACTATTTGAATCTAATTATATATGTTGAATCCATCAAGAAAAGAAAAATATTTTTTCTTGTTAAAGTATCTAAGACTAGATCAATGAAAGTTAATGGAAAACAATATTTTGAATTTTCTTTATTAGGTTCTCCATAATCAATACAAACTCTCCACTTTCCACTTTTCCTTGGCACAATAACCAATGGTGAAACCCATTGGATATCTAAAATTGGATAAATAAAGCTCACACTGAGCAATTTCTGTAATTCTTCTTTAAAAATTTCCCTCAAATTAGGATTCATCCTTCTCTGAGGTTGTCTTATAGGTTTAATATATATATATATATATATATATGTGTGTGTGTGTGTGTGTGTGTGTGTGTGTGTGTGTGTGTGTATGTATGTATGTATGTATGTATATGTATATGTATGCAAGTATTTGGATTGATTCCTTTCATGTCTATATATTCCCATGAAAATGCAAAGGAATGTTTTTGCAACATCTTAATTAATTTTTTTTTTTTTGAAATTTCTCCAAGTTATTATTGATATTTAATGTTTTCCCTAAAATAATTTCTCTACAAGAGTATTGTAAAATATTTCCATCAAATTTAATGATAGATTGGATTTTCGCGATGAAAAGTCTTCAATACTACAATTTTCTTGAAAACTTTGATCTAACATATGCACACAATAATTTTGTTGAAAATATTGAGAAAAATCACAATTATTCATAGGATTCATTAATTGATTTCACTCACCATTTTGTGAGATAGTTCAAGTTGGTTGAATATCTTCATAATCTTCATCGTCATATTCAATCCATATTTCATTTTCTAATTCCATTATTTCTCTTGTTGGTGTATATAATGTAAACTTTTTTTTTGAATTTCCATTAGAAATAATCATGTCACCAAATCTATAACTAATCAATGCATTCATTGTGGATACCATGGCCTACCTAGTATAAATGGATTGCCTCCTAGATTAGTTTTTGGAGTTAATATCATGAAATCAACTGGTTATTACCACGAGTCTAGGAATACAAGTACATCTTCTAATATACCTTATGATTTAATAGTAGACCCATCGTCTAACTGTAATATAGTAGGAGTATATTTAATATTAGTCAATCTTAATTCATCTATAGTACTTTTCGTTATAACATTTATTCTTGTACCTAAGTCAAACAGTGTATTTGGTATTTCAACATTATTGATGTGGATTTCTACAATGGGACTTCATGGATATAAGTATTTTTCAATTATAGTTTTTCCCGTCATAATTTCTGCAAATTTTCCAATGAGTTACACTTTTTGTATTTTTTTTTTTCTACGTGGTTTCTTAGTAGAAAAATCCTTTATTGATTTTGTATGAATTGGAATGTCATTTATTTCTTGAAGTAAACTAATTTAATGAGAACATTTTTTAACTCATCTAACATATCATAATTTAGAAAAATAATTTTCTTATCTACACCTTTATCTATTTGTAATCTCTCTGGGAAAGGAGGGTTTTGTAAGGATATAGCGGGTTTCTTTTCTAGAGGAATAATAGAATTTGGTCTTATTTCATTCTCATATATTTTATTAGGAATTTCTTCCTTTTTAAGAGTCTTCTCCTTTTCAAGATTTTCATCCTCTTTATGTTATTTAATGACAATAAAAGGTTTTTTCTTTTGTAAAAATATCCTAGATCTAAGATCAATATCATTCAAATCTAAGGGAGTTATAATGTAGGTTTGAAAGTTTTGTACTTCAACATTGTTAGTGGGTTGCTGAGGTACTTTATTATTGGGTTTCAGAAGTGGTGGTGTAGGTAATTGATTTGGTCTTTGAGGTAATTGAATAGTGGTAATGGAAGAGGTTCACGTGTATTCAATTATCAATTAAATTGAGATTTTTATGGTTATAGTGGTGGAGAATAATATTGAGTCTGGTATTGAGGGTATTGAGTCTATTGTGACCAAGATGGGCTTTGAGGTTTGGGTAGCATGGGGGTAGCTAGGTTTGCCAAGGTAGGGGCGTGTTCCAAATATTTTTAGGTTTTTGCACATAGGATTGAAATTGTGAATTGGGATCTTGCATCATACGTAGTTGACGAGGCTGTTAAGGTATTTTAGGAGAAACAAAGAAAAAATGTTCTCGTGTTTGGATTGCTCCACTATCTTCCCGGTAAAAAACTTTCAACCCACGTAATGATCTGTAATCCTTTGTAGCATGTGATTATGCACAAATAACATGAATTTCAATATTTTCAAGTGGATATTATGTGAATGCATGTTTTTTTCTACATCTAGGACATAATATAGATAAAGAAACATTCTCATCTTTTTTCTTATTTTATATTCTTAACATATCGACCAGTTCAGTAAGATTACCAAGAATACTTGTTTTAAAATTATCAAGAAAATTGCCAAGTTTAGCTTGACTTACCGATCTTGATGTAGATTTACTTACTCGTGTAATGGTTGGATCCCTAAGACTGCTTCCGTACTTTGTTTTTCCTCTTCATATGTGTTTTAACAACTCACAAATTTCTTCGAATGATAATTGAGGCACATCTCCTTTACCCATTAGGCTAAGGAGATCAATGCACTCATCCCTTATAGCTATAAGTAAGCTAGTTTTCATTGTATCAAATATTAGATTATGTAATTTTTCTCTCTTAACATTATATGAGAATCTCTCTACTAGGTTCTAAAGGCTCTCATCTTATTTTTGAATCATTTTAAAGATTTCCTCTAAATAATATCATGATGTTTACAATAGTATTTAAAGTTTTCCAAAAAAAATATTCTCATTTCATCCCATGATCTTATCAAGCTAGTTCCTAGACCCAAAAACCATTTAAGAGCTCCATCCTTAAGTGTGGATGGAAACAATTTAAAATTTTGAGCATTAAGTAAATAATCATAAGATCTACATAATACTTCAAATTAAAAGAGAAAATATTTCGTTTCTTTTGTTCTCATACTGTGAAAGTTAGGAAGTAATGATGGTGAGATATTATTCATACTAAAATTAGTTTTAGTATCTTGAATAGGGAATCCATAAGGATCATCTTCATTGTCATCATCCCTGCCATTTCCTCTGCCTCTAGCTCCACATATACCACCTCTTCCACCATCAAGAGCTCTTCTTCCTCCTCTGAGATCTCCAAGTAATATTCTTTCTCCTATTATTTTTTCATGTCCATTTGGAGGAAATGTTTCTTCTTCACTTTTTGCCATTGAGCTTTCTGAACTGAGCTAATAAGGTTCTTCAACTGGATTTTCTTATTCTTGTTCTTATACTAATGGTTCTTTAGAAAATTTCCTTCCTCTTGTTCTTCCTCTTCAATAGGTACTTCTAATTGTTGTTCAAAGAGTTGTTCCCCTTTAAAATAAAGAAAGATAATTGCTTCAGATGGAGATACAAGTTCCTCTATTATTACTTCTATAAAGAAATTTGGCTCTTCTCTTGTTGTAATTTCATCTCTTTGTATGTAAAGAAGTATCCTTCTACCTACAATGACACAATTCATGAGATGGATGGTGATATGGCTCTTACTACACCACATGGTCTAGTGGGAGTGGTTGGTGAAGATGGAACTAAAGTTGTAACAATATACCCCTAAAGTATCTTTCCTTATACATGCATTCTAAAATGTACTATATTTTTTATGCATCTAAGAACTAATGCAATGTAATGCAATATCTCTGGTTAGGAGTAACCCCATAATCGTGATGCACGGTTTCTTACCTATCATCTTATCACTCGTCCTAATCAGAGTTGAGTAAGTAAAAATACATTCTAAATTGAAAGCTAATGCCTATGTATACTTCCTCGCCAATAATGCCAAAAATGTTGGGAAATTTAATTTTGAGTTAAATTAATTTCATTAAAATGCCAATCTAGGTTCGTAAACTTATGAAGTACACTACACTATATGTGCTAGGTGATTAACTTTTCAATTTTCAATTTTTGAATGAGAACTACATTATATTAAAATATAATAAATTTGAAAAGATGCAAAAAAAAAAAAGTTTTAAGGAGTGCAATGAAATCCTACTCATAAGATGAATTCTAAGCAGGGCACTCACATATTTTACCAATTCTATGGGAAAAAAATGAAATGATTTATACTATGAAAACTCTCAAATCCTATTCTATGAAAAGTAAATACTTTGTATTCTATGAAAGCTTGAAACACTATTCTAACGAAGGTAATGATAATTTTAATATAGAAATGTTTTCCTGATAAATCGCATCCATTTTTTATAGAGTCGGCGTGTCAAACCAATCCACCATGGTTCATCTTCAGGAAAGATCCATGAGTTGGTCTAATCTCACATAAGATATAAATAGGAGAATGAGAAAGATAAGCGTGAAGGAAATTGACAAAGAAACCAACTTAAAATGTTAATATAATGATGAAAATAATTTCTTAAGGAAATTAGTTTATTAATAAAATTAATTAATTTAATAAGACTTTATTAACTTTAATTATTTTATTCGAAAAGACAATTTATTATGATTATGATGTTTAATATGTGATCTACTTTTATTTAAAATATTTCACTTATAATTATAAACTTTTAATAAATATAAAGTTCTAACCAAATTATAAGAATATTTAATATATTAATTTGTTAGAAAGGTAATGTTAATGGATAATAAAATTATTCATAAAGGTTTTTAGTGATAAATGGATTCTTATAATTAATTAAAGGATATGCACAATTTCTCATTAATAATGGATATTTAGTAATTAGGAATTAATCTAAGAATGAAGAAACCATTAAAATAGATATTATAAGTTTTAAAGATTAAGGAAGATAAGGATAATTAATAGTAATAGATAATGATTATTAAAGAATAAATTATATTAAATTATATTATGATAAAGGTTATAGGCTTTAAAAAGGAGATAAAGAGATTTTAATGAGAATTAAGGTTTACATTAATTAAATTTTTTACCAGTTAAAAGATTAATATTAATAGAAATCCATGTCATTATGTGATATAAGAAGGGAGGAAAGACAATGAAATAATAAGGAGAGACAGGGTAGAGGAAGAAAGAGGAGGGAAAGAGGAAGAAAGAGGAGGGAAAGGGGAAAAGAGGGAGGGGTAGAGATAGAATAAGCAGGAAGAAGGGCAATGAAGGGTGTGGTTAGGTATGGGTGTGATTGTTGTTTAAGGTCGGAGTCCAATTGTCACTTATTTTCTAGCCATCATCATGGTTAAGGTTTTCAGGCTTCCCTAAATTTCTTGTGGTGATAGTAGTCAATTTTGGCTACCACATAGGAGTTTTCAATACAAATATGATGACTGATTTTGTTGGAGTGCTCAACGAGAGCTAAGGTTTTAAGGCGGTTATGTTTTATATCTGCAACATGTTCTTGAATTCGTGTTAAGATAGATCGACCAGTTTCCCCAATGTACGGTTTTCCACATGAACATGGAATCAAGTACACTCCTTTGTGGCATCTAGGGTCAATCAGATCTTTGACAGATTTGAGACACTTGCTAATAATATTCATGGGTTTAAAAGTTGTTTTGATATTGTTCTTTTTTAAAATGTGAGAGATTTTATCTGTGATGCCTGATTTGTAGGGAAGGTGAACTTTTCCCATCATATCATCCATTTTTAGTTTATTTCCAGTGCAATTTCAACATTTTTAAAAGCTTTGATTACTTGGTTTCTTTTCTATCCATTCTTTTCAAAAAATCCCATTAGGTGGGTTTTCTCTTGTTCAAAGTGATCATGATCTGAAATGTGCACAACCCTGGTTCCTAATGTGTTGAGAAGCCCAATTTTATGAGTTGGATGATGATGGGATTTGGCATGAAGATATCGCTTGGTATGGGTTTTATTATGACAGACCTGGTGATAAATGGAGCCATCATGGTTTATGCTGATGAGGGTGTCAAGAAATTGGTAAACACCCTGAAAACCTTAACTGTGATGATGGCTGGGAAATAAGCGACAATTGGATTCTGACCTTAAACAACAATCACACCCATACCTAAGTGCTCCCTTCCTTGCCCTTCTTCCTGCTTATTCTGTCTTTGCCCCTCCATCTTTTTCTCTTTCCCTCCTCTTTCTTCCTCTGCCCCATCTCTCCTTATTATTTTTGTTGTCTTTCCTCCCTCCTTCTATCACATAATGACATGGATTTCTATTAATATTAATCTTTTAACTTGTAAAATTATTGTAAATCCTAATTCTCGTTAAAATATCTTTATCTCCTTTTTAAAACCTATAACCTTTATCATAATATAATTTAATATAATTTATTCTTTAATAATCATTAACTATTACTATTAATTATCCTTATCTTCCTTAATCTTTAAAACTTATAATATTTATTTTAATCGTTTCTTCATTGTTAGATTAGTTCCTAATTACTAAATATCCATTATCAATGAGAAATCCTACATATCCATTAATTAATTATAAGAATCCAATTATACTAAAAACCTTTATGAATAATTTTATTATCCATTAACATTACCTTTCTAACAAATTAATATATTAAATATTTTTATAATTTGGTTATAACTTTATATTTATTAAAAGTTTATAATTATAAGGGAAATATTTTAAATTAAATTAGATCACATATTAAACATCATAATAAATTGTTATTTTTGAATAAAATAATTAAAGTTAATAAAATACTATTAATTTTATTAATAAGCTAATTTCCGTAAGAAATTATTTTCATCATTACATTAATATTTTAAGTCGGCCTCCTTGTCAATTTCTTTCACACTCATCTTTCTCATCCTCCTATTTATAACTTATTGTGAGATCAGACCAACTCATAGATATTTCCTGAAGATGAACCACGGTGGATTGGTTCGAAACATTGACTCTATCAACAATGGATGTGATTCATCCGGAAAACATTTCTACACAAAATGCTAATCGCATAAGCCTTAAATATATAATTTTATTATATACGGGTAATCAACTTCCAATCTCTAGAAATCAAGGGTAGACCTTATGCTATGAAAGGAAACTACATTTTAATCTATACTATTTAAATTATATTCTAGGAAAGTAAAGACGATTTGTATTTTAGAAAGCAGGCATAAACTATTCTTATGAAAACCAGAGTCTATTCTTAAGAAAACAAAACCAAACTCTAAATTCTATTATCTATGAAAATAGAGCATTGTGAAAGTAACATAGATTTATTACAGAACTGATGTGTGTATACAATCTTCATAATTCATCCATGCCTACAATGTGATGCAAAGATGAATGTGCAAGCAAAATGAATGTGAAAGCAAGATGAAGAGATGAATGTGAAAGTAGGAAATGAACGCAACAACAATCAATAAATATATTTGGTTTTATTTGAATTTTATCCAAGCGCTTGATGACAACTACAAAGAAAATGAAATGAATAAGTAAAATCCCTCAAAGTGTATGACCAGAAACAAAGCATAAAACAAGGCACAAAAACCAATGAAATTGAAAGAGAAAGAGCTTAAATTACACTCGTACGCAACAAGGGGCCCTCCTACTAAAGCATGAGATATAAAATACTCAAGAACTTGGTGATCAAGTACAAATTTGTATCATTAAGGCGCAATAATATAAGTGAACAACTTTTATTAATATATCAGTGCCTACGTCAATAGTGCCAACATTCAATTAAAGAAAAAAAAATTCTAGATTATATTTTCACTCCTTAGTAAATCATATATATAATATTTATATAATTACCCTAAGAAGCTAAATGTTATAAACTAGATTAATGAATTGACAGCATGGTCTTCAAATTTGATTGAAAGTCTGATTTCTATGATTCGCCATAAAGGAAGAGAATCATAGAAATGTTTATCCTTAGACACAACATCATTCCTTTGATATTTTTTCACACTTGCTTGATATAGTTTTGGCATGCTCACTTGATATTCTAATCCATTACCAACTAATCTAAAGGTTTTGTGTATGCCATCTCACATTTAACTAAAGGTTTGACTTTTCCATTGTGATCAATCTGTGAACTTCTCCTTGCACCGGATAGGTAGAAAACCATGTAGGCATGATTTAACAACTATCCATGTGCTCAGGATAATATTTCCTCCATGGAGTTTACCTAAACCTTGGATTTAGCTACAAAATATTGTCAAGGATGCATAATATGTTAAATTTCGTAACTCATGAAAATTAAGTCAAATTTATAAAGCAATATATATATAATTCATAAGGCAGTGGAATTTTACCTTGTTATATCAAATGTATCTCTTGATGACTAATTATTCATAGAACATAAGTGAGATGAGTGAGTTAAAAGGGAAAATGGGGAGCAAGATGAGTAAAAATATGTAAAAAAGGATGTCATTTCTTCGGTTCAACCGTAGTAGCACCATTCTAGAAGGAAATTGGGCACATGGGTTTTGTTTCTAAAACCCTCAATATGGATTTTTGTTGTTCAAAGCTCACTCAACTTGCACATGTGAACCTCTAACATGTGATCAAAGGCAATAAGTATCAGTTTTGACCAATCAACTTTAGATATGCTTTCTAAGAAATGAAAATGAATCTTGGAAAATGAAAACATGGGTTTTCTGTAGAATGAGCCCATCAAGGTGACTGAAAAAGTAGATTTTCTGAATTCATTATAGTTTGCGAGAAAATATCATTTTTCTAGAGATGAATTTTTTAGATTGCATGGGAAAATGGTTTGATCATTCAACGCCTAGTCAGCAAAGGATATCGTCAAGTATTGCAGTGGATGCAACGTATCAAGGAAATTAAAGAGTTAGAAATCAAGTTATAAAAGGACATTTAATTATCGTCCATCCTCTCTGAGTAGCAACATTTCTTTGAATTTTATATTTTTGAAATCCATTGTAAATCAACTTGCTCATCAGGTGAGGGGGAGAGGAAATATTTGGAGAATTTTGAGTTGATGTATATTGTAATGTCCCAATTATAAATTTTGTTGAAAATTTCTTCTAAAAATTTTGTCGTCAATTTAAATAACAATTTGCAAAAATTGAACCATAAATTTAATGACAAAACTAGAATACACGATCTCCAACTGAAGAATAAACATGATTAAACATGCAAAATAAACTCAACCTTATTTCATTATATGCAATAAATATCATATTCTAGTAAAATAATATAGAAATGGATGAAATAATGGCCACTTAAGAAATCTGCAACAATACTGAACTGGCCTCCAGAATAAAGATAAATTGATCACTGCTCCTATGAATTATAGATGAATCCAACAAGGGGAGAAATGGGTTCTCACCCATTCTCGGAATCATCTGAGGGTTTTCTTCTTGGGGATACTAGAGTAGATAACTAGGTTCTCAAACCTCTCACACAAAGACAATGCAAAAAACAAATATGTCTCCAAATGACCTCCTCCTCCTCTTTTATAAACTCCATAGATAAATCTCCAAGTCTCTAGAAGCATCTTATTTTGACTGTTTTAATATTATTCTAGAAACTATGTTTTGAATCCATCTAAGTGACTTTAATTTAATTCTATTTCACTAAGTCACTTTTGGCCATTTTTCCTTCAATTAATTATTTCCCTCTCTTTTAATTTAATGAAGTGACTAATTAAAGTCACTTTTAATCTAGGAAAATGGTTAACGTCCCACCATACTCTCTCAATCCATTGGAAGTCACTTCTAAGCATCCCATCCTATAGATCTTCTCATTCTAGTTCCAACGAGTTATTACACTGAGGTATTCCATCAAATATTCCTCCTGGAATTCCACCTCAAGCGCAATTAATTAAGTTAGGCCCATTAATAACCTCATTTTTTGAAATTTGTTGGAATGCAACGGAACGAAAGATAAGATATGAGGTCTATGGTATATTCCAAGCGAATGCCATCAAATCCCCTTAAAATCCCTCAAAATTCCTCCGAGACCCATGATGACATAATCCTCCTCCTGCTCCTGCGACCTTGCCATCACATACCCTGGAAACCCATCCTAGTTGTACTATCAAGGAAAAGAAAAATGGAAACATGAAAAATCCTCCTGTCCCAAGATTTCTTTCCCTAAAGCGATACATATATTTCCAATTAAGAGGAATTTGTATACTGATACCAAGGTCCAAAATGAATCGTTGTACCATGTCATACTTCAAAAATAACTAAACATGAATGGGTCCCTCAATACCCGAATTCCAAATAAACCGTTGAGATAGTCTACTATCCATGGATCCACCTAGATTCCAAAACCTCCATAGCCAATCATCCTCGTCCATCCCCCATGGCTCAAGATGTGATATATCTCTGACTATAGATGTTGCTCCATCAGTAGAATACCAACTCATCACCTCTCTCCAATCCAACCTTTGGTATAGGCTGAGGTCAACCCCACTATGTTGATGCTCGGTTAGTGCTACTGGAATACTGATGAACTATCAGTCCACATCCCACTTCCCAATGAAACATGTAGTAACCCAATAATATAAGGGATCTTTTTGTATTATTCCCTTGACTAAGAATGATACTCCATAAATAGGATACCAACTCATTATCTCCTATTTGAGAACTTATGCTTTGGGAGAAAGACTTAGGGGTTCTAGGAGTCAAGGGGTTTGAGATTCAGGAGTTAATGGTAAAGGGTTAGGCCATATGTGGTTGACGGGTTAAGTGGTTGAGGTCTATGGGGTCTACGGGTTAGAGGTTAATGAATTAGTGTTTAAGGGCTTTAGGGGTTAAGGGTTAAGTACCAAGGGCTTAGGGGTCAGGGGATTTAGGAGTTAAGTGCTTAAGGGTTATGGGATATAGGTGTCAAAAGGGTAATGGGTTTGGATTTAGGGGTTATGGCTAAGGGGTGAAGGGTGAGGTTTAATAGGATAAAGGATTAGGGCTTAGGGGCTTCAGGGATTCTAAGTTAAGAGTTAGGGGTTAAGGGGTTAGTGGCTTAGGGTTTAATGGATCAAGGGGTTAATGGGTTGTGAGTTATGATTTTATTGGTTAAGGGATTGTGGCTTTGGGGTTAATGGGATAGGAAATTATTAATTATGGTTTAAGCGCTTATGGGTTGTGATAATGGGGCCCCTATTCCCCGTATCACAACTATTGGGAGTTCCCCTATTAATTTCTCTCACTTCCTTCCCTCTAGGCCCCCTAACCCGTATTCCATAAGGTCCTAAGGCCCCTTCTTATTCTATAATGATAATATTATAGATCTCAGTAAACCTTTTGGAACTGATTTTTGAACCTGTACTCAACTATCTTCTTCACGTTATTCTCGTCAGGGCCCATCACCTTGAGAGACAGCAGTAGGAAGTCCAAATCCTCATTTTCCTCCTCCTCTAATTCTCCCCATCACACCTTCACTTAAGCTTTGTTATTTCCCACCTTTTCCATCTCCTTCTTCCTTGCACCCTCCCTCTTTGCAACATATTTGGTAGTGGTTGAAACCTATTCCTAGGATGCTTGGGCTATTTGTTTGCATAACGTCTCTGGTAGTGGATTTGATCCCACTTCTCCTACATTTTCGCTTCTGAGAGCCCACTTCTCTTCAATTTTTTCCTAATAGAGGAATCCATTCTACAGAGAGTTTGATAGAGGAATCCCTTCTAAATAGAAGTTTATCCAAGCACTTTTTATGTTTATCACCTAATAATTTATGAAGAAATAATTTTGTCTTTTAAAAAAAATCTTAAAATAAACCATTTAACATTTTTTTACTCTAGCGCCTTGTATCTGTGTTGTAATAATTTAAGATGAAATTGTATTTAATGAAAATTGGCTTAAAATAAATCTTTTACCTTTTTATTTCACTAGAAAAAAACAACAATATTATATTAGATATAACAACTTGTTTACATATATCATAGGTCACATGTCCATCCATATTTAGTTGGAATGTTCTATTGCAAAAAACAAATTACATCAAAATACCTCCGCATTTTAAGAAAGTATCCCAATACTTATATCTTAACAAAAATTAAACCCGAAATAAAAAAGATAGTTATCATCAATGTTCCACATATTCCTCTTGTAAAAAACATATCGTAACCTGACAATAAATGAGTTGCAAAAACATGAACCAATGCTCAGTGAATGGAAAAATCTCCATTTTTTTGATAGATCGAATTTGCATATAATTTTTGTTGTAACATAACAAAAGGAAGATCAGTGAAGTGTGTATGTGTAATTGTCAGATCAGTGAAGTGTTACATGATTTTCTGAATTCTACCCAACCAACCGAAAAGGAGTGGCGGGAAGAAAGCAAATATATTAGAAACCCGCTCCACAACCACTTGTGAATCTCCGAAGACTTCCAGTTGTACCAACCCAAACCTGCATGCACCGAAAAAAAGGCCCCAAAGTGACATAATTTCATCTCATGTATATGACCCATTACCCCCATTCCAACATATGTGGTACATAGTGTCCGACCAAATGATGATGTAGGCGCCACAATCACAAATCCCATCCTTAGTTGCACAATCAAAGTAAGCCTGCGTAAAGGGTGTTAAAGTTAGTGGAGGACAAATCAGTCTCATAGTAGGTGTACCCACGCCAAAATCTACTTCCATGTAATATGCCATGATGTAAACACACCTTTGTCAGATATTAGGAAAATTGTTCTCAAAGATGAGTTAATTTTGGCTTTTCCAAATTCCCTGCATAATGTATATAGGAAGTGGTCAGAAATTTGTATATTAAATAATCCAGTCTCGAATACAATTAGCCACAGAGGAGTAGTTCTAATCCGCTTGTAAATGCAACATCTTAAATACACCATTCAAAATTGTTTTTTTAAAGTTGCATTGAAGAAATAGATGAGTCAGTTCTTCCATCGCCTCCATAAAGAGTAAAAAATAACCAAGCCCACTCTGTCCTTTATGACACATATTGTTCCATGTCAAGGTTCTATTTTTCCAAATGATCCAAGCAAAGACCTGCAAATTTGTTGGAATGCTCCACTTCCATATTTGCATAAAACTTTTGCTGCATGAAGAAAGAACAAGTGGCGAAATTTACCAGTATGCCTCTCTTACCTTTATTTGGCCCATCACCAAATTTTCGTTCCATACATATTTATCCTCATTTTTAGTGAGAAATATTCTCACATGTGCAAGTTCTCAGACATAGATATTACATATACCTTCAAGGTCCGCATATAGTCTAATTTCCGAGGTCATGACAGAATAGGGATTGGAAAATACCTCTTGTATAAATATTTGACTAACATAGTGTATGCCCAAATTGCATATTTTCCATAGAAGGTCCGACGAAAAGGTGTGATCACTTATAAATCCACAAATTGGATCTAATCTAATTTCAAATTTTGTGCCTTTTTAAATTTTCCACTAAATATTTCTCATAAGCCATGGGAGAACCTTCATAAAGCTCCTCCAAATATATGATATATCATGTGGGATGTGTGCGCCAGCCTTTATCCACAATATCATCAATTTATTTTGGAGGTATTTAAATTTTATGATGTTATGCCAAAGACCATCACCATTTAGAGCCCACCAAAAACATTTCATAAGTAATTCCCAACTCATACGATCGAGATCAAGGATGCCCCATCCTAGTTCCTGTTTCCTCTGAGTCATAATCACCATGCTGGCCAAATGATATTTGTGCTTATCGAATTTTCCATTCCAAATAAATTTGGAGATGATGGAGCAAATCATTTTAATAATAATCTTAGGTAGAGTGAAAAGATGAAGCCAATATACATAGATGCTCTGAAGGACTGCTCGAACTACAATAAGACTACCTCCCACAGAGAGCCACCTATGTGCCCATGATAAACGTTTACAATGGAATTTCTCTATAAGACAACTCAAATCCTTAATTCCATAACAATTAGGTTTGAGCATAAATCCAAGATATT
This sequence comes from Pinus albicaulis, assembly GCA_034641835.2. Lineage (NCBI taxonomy): Eukaryota > Viridiplantae > Streptophyta > Pinopsida > Pinales > Pinaceae > Pinus > Pinus albicaulis. The sequence goes on from CM076576.1 coordinate 120,002,021, forward strand.
TAAAACCTGCATCCAATGCAGTGCAGATAACACCAAAAATATGAGAAATATCTAGTACTAGTGCATCATCTGGGTAAGTAAAAATCATATGAGATTTAGTATTATTCATAAGGATTCGAGAGACCAATCCAAAGAGGTCAATACTACCATAAATGTGTCTCCATTCCAAATAGATAATCTACCAAATAGTAACACGTCATCGAAAAAAATAATATGAGTAACCTTTACTTGTCTAGTAATAAAGATGCTTGTCAATGACTCGTCCATATGTGCATGCAACAAGAGAAATCTGCTGAGTCCCTCAATAACAAGAATGAAAAGAAGGGGTGATAAGGTTTATCCTTGTCAAAGACCCCGAGACACAGAAAATAATTTTGTAGGAAGCCCATCAACCAATACAGAAAATCTTGCAGTAGACACGCAGGCCATGATACATTTTGAAACTTAAAATGAAATGCAAATTTTGTGTAGGACTAAAAAAATAAAGGTCCAATCTACACAATCAAAAGATTTTTGTAGGTCTAGATTCACAATGATCGCCTTGAGCTTCTTATATTTGATAGTATGTATAGTCTCTTGTACAATATCAACCACATCTTGAATTTGTCTTTGATGAAGAAACTCAAATTGTTCTTGGGTGATAACATCCAACGGTGTAGGTTTCAACATATTAGCAATCAGGGAAAATTTTAGGGGCTAATATTCATATATGGGCTAATTTTACATGCTTTTTCCAAAAAAAAGATTCGCCAATTCCCATTTATTTCTCAAAATGATTTGCCCAAATTTTATAAGAAAAGAACATTTTACCTTAAAATTCGCCTAAAATTTATAGGTACTATATAAAATCATTAGAATTTTCAATATTTTTACTAGAATAAAGCCAAACATTTTATAGTTTGCATATTATAGATTAGTAAGATTCGCCAAGGTTTCTAATCTTTAAAATAAATTTCCATCCTTAAAATTTTCCCTGTTAGCAATGATTTTGGAAATAATTTTATATAAGGTGTTGCAAAGAAATATAGGCCTATAATAAACAAAAGTTGATGCATGTGAAACCTTAGGAATTAATGTAATGAAAGTAGAATTAATATCAGTAGGGATATAAGAAATCTTTCGATATTATTCTACAACCGCTAATATATCAGTGGCCATAATATCTTGGAAGTGTAAAAATAATTCAATAGGCAAGCCATCAGGCCCATGGATTTTATCACGAGAAAAGGATTTCATTGTAGCTTGTAGTTCTTCCAAATTTGTAATGGGATTAAATAACATAGTATTTTTGTCGACATCAAACATAGTTAGATATGAACCAACGTCCCCCATTTGTTGCACAATATCCACCTCCTCTCTAGCCCTATATTGATGGAAAAATATCTCAATGCCTGGATTTAAGGAAGAGTAGATAAGAAATTACCATTAATATCCTGAATTTCCCAGATGGAGTTCTCCCTGCGACACTTCGTTGCATAATTATGAAATAATTTTGTATTCTTGTCTCCTCCTAATACTTAGAGAGCATGAATTTTCAGTGTGCACTCCTTCTGTAATTGCAAAATATAATTCTTCCTCTTTTATAAATCCACAACTAGTAATTAATACACCACTAAGAAATAATATGCATGTGAAGGATCAACCAATATACAAGATTTTTATTAATAGCTAAAATTTCATCAATATGCTTCCTCATTTTAGTCTGAACCGAGTTACTGACTGAATTTTCAAGAGCCCTCAACTTAATCCCAATAATTTCCATGGAATATGTGATCAAGGGGTCTGATCCTATCCTAGTGCCCAAAAAGTACGCACTAATGAATAAAATTAAACAAATTTTAGGCAATGGCGATTAAATTTGAACGTGAGACCACCCCAATCCCCATCTGCCTGCCATTGGAGTATGATAGGGTAATGGTTCAAAATTTGGGATAGAATAACCCAAGATTTCACAGATCTTAGGAAATCCACCAAATTTTCATGAAGCATGAAACAATCAAGTCTCTTAGTGATGCATATGGACCAATCCCAACCATTTCTCCATGTTGGAATAAAGGGAGCCAACAAAATATCCACTAAGAGGTTCCTACCAAAAATATCGTTGAAGTACCCCGCTAATGGGTCCACTTTGTAATGATTCCCCCAACCCTCATTATCTTGAATGGTGAGGTTCAAATCCGGCACCAAAATAAGGGACCCCATCTTTAATAGGCCACATGATTCCAATTTATCCTAATATCTTCTAAAAGAATATGGCTCATATGTATTAATAATATTAAATTTGTCCTTCGAGCCCTTGATGAAACTAGGTAGAAGGATACCTGCAAAGGATTTATAGACAAGAAAATTCATGACCATAGGATCCCAAAAATCCGCAAGACCACTAGATAAACCCAAAGCATCCACAACACATACCACCACCTGACATAGATGTAGAGGAGAATGGGCCAAATTTTGTCTCTAATCATCATTGTCTCTTGTAAAAGTATAATAGAGGGGTGATTAACCCCAATCAAATGCCAAAGTATGAGAATTTTTCAAGCACTCCCCAATCCCATGATTTTTAAGCAAATGATTATCATTGTAAGCCCTAATAATCGGGAAAATAATCTCCAAGGGCCCGAATATGGGAGAAAGAAGAAACAAAAGGTGATGTACCAGAAGAGGATGGACCAAGATCTAATGCTGCGACAATATTGTGAAGAAAAATGTCAGCCCCATTCTAATGATTTGAAGGTTTCAAACATCATTCCTTCATAATGTTCACATTAAGACGAGAATTAGGATTGATAGAAATCTTAAACACATTTTAGATACTAATATTGGTCTATGTTTCACCCTTGATGCATACCACCATCATATATTATGTTGCACCAGCGAAGGCTCACACACTCTATGCAACACTCTGATGCTCTTTCATAATTTGTTGCACTCATCAATCACTTTGTTGCTCAAAATCTTCTTTTAAAGAATTTTGGATTGATATTTTTGGCATTAGACTTGAGTTATCTTGCCCTTTGATATACTGCATGGTTTTTCTTATTTTTTCCTTTATCTTATTCAAGTTGGTCCTCTAAATTTTCTCTTCATGTTATCTTAAGGTCCTCTACAAATCTCATCCTTTTCTATGAGTTTTTTTTGCTAGTTTCAGTCACTTTTGGCCTTTTACAGGTTTAGCTAAGGTTAGCTAAAGATAGCGACCCTCCACACTTGGCCAAAAATGCCAAATATGTGTCCTTCACTGTAAGTTGACCAAAAAAACCTATTAACAAGTAGTTCTGCCAAGAAAAACCTCCAAAAATAGTTGTTGACCCATCCACACCGCTATCAGGATCATCCCGCCAAAAATAGTTTCCATCACATCATTCCATGCCAAACCTCAAGGCTTTTTAACATGTCGATACCATTAAAAATAGAATTACTGCTAAATAGAGCTTCCTCAAGCCTTTTTCTTTTATAACATGACTGTTTCCGAAATCTGCCTATTTTAGTCCTTAGCCCCATGTTTTCCTTAAGTGTTGAAGGTTTTCTTCATGTGACCAACAACTAAACACTTAGGTGCTAAGCCCTTCAGGGCCCTATTGGGGGCCTATTTCACTCTGTAAATGGCTTTGTGCTTTTGGTCATATTTAAACACGAAATGACCAAACATAAGCTCCAATTCTCGTAACTCCTTTACCTGACGCTTTGATGAAATACAATTCCTAAGAGGTTACGAAGTTCCAGGTTTCCAGGGATGGCCCACAGTTTCCACGTGTTGTCCTCCTACATACCTTCGACTGTCGGTCCCACTGTTATCCCGTATCTCTTATTAATAAAGTTATGGGCTCCCGACCTTCTGAGTTTTCTCTGCTATTGTTCCCTACTTCTCGCACCCCCGATGCTTTCTAATAATTCCATTTCTAAAAAGTTACGAGATTTTTGGGTTCTAGGATTTTAGGGTTCCGACCCTATTGCGTCGCCATTCTAATCTTCGTTACAGGGTTCTAGACAAGGAAATTTTTGAAGGAAAGAATTTTATCTCAAAATTTAGCAAACTTGGCGAATATTACTAGTCCCTAATAACCAAATTTTAAAATGTTTGATTATAATTTTGTAAAAATGTTTAGATTTCTAGTTATTTTATATTAGACAATATATAATATTTGCAATTTTTAAGGAAAAATAATTTTATACTATAAAATTTGGGCGAATTAATTTTTAGAGAAATTGAAATTGGAAAATATTGTTTTTGGAAAAAGCATGGAATATTAGACCAGCTATGAATATTAGCCCCTAAAATTTTCCCTGTTTACGGGCTTCCGGGTCTCTGGGGCTCCAAGCTTTTGGCCCTGTTGTGCCACTCTAATATTTATTACAGGGTTTCGGGGCTCTGGCTTTCGGCCCTGCTACCCTCGCTTAATTTTGTTCCGGGCTTCTAGGATTTTGACCTTTCAAGTTTCTGGGGTTCAGGGATTTTGCTCATATTTGACTTTTGTAGGCCCAACTTTGACTGCCTCTATCTCTTGATTGAATAAGTCATTTTCAAACTTCTATATGTCATTGGAAATATCTTTAAGAGAAATTTTCAGCTGGTTCAGTCCGATGTGGCCTTAGAGCTCATCTGCTGCCTGAAAAATGGCTTCACACACTCTGTTATTCTTTGCAACTTTACCCTTCTTATTCCTGGAACTTACTCTTCTGAGACATCTCTTTGACATCTATGCCACTTGTTGACAACATATTTCAAACCATATGCTTAATGGACACCTTATTTCCATTAATGAATATCTTGTTGACATCAATGACAACATATTTCCAACCTTCTCCCCATTTGGTATTCGGATGACAACACCAAGATCGAACAAAACATCCTTACCAAAACATGTCAACATGTCATCCTTTGAGTGTTGCTCCCCCTGCGATGAAATTATCTTATTCTTTGTTGCTTCTTCTGTTGTTCCTTAAGTTGTGGGTTGTTCACTAACACCTCTCATTGTACTCCTTTATCAGAACATTATTATCTCTCCCCTTATTCTTTGTTTGATCACCATTATCACTCCTCTTTTGACATCAATGACAAAGACACCAACATACTTCCCCTGTCGCCATCCTCTTTCTGGAAACAATAATTCTTCATCATGTGGATCCTATGGAAAAGGCATCTTCATCATGATATGCTAAAAATACAACAACTTCCTTTCTTCCTCTTGAAGGAAGAGTTAGTGTAGGGATATGACAGGAACTCCCAATATTTGCCTCAAATACTCAAATTGTTCTCTTAGGATTGACTTGGTAAAAATATTAGCAACTTGTTAATTTGTAGAACATACTCCAATTTCAAAACCTGATCTGCAACTTTCTCTCGCAATAAGTGGTACTTGATTGGAAGATTCTTTGTCTTCAAATGAAACACTGGATTATTTGACATGTTGATTTCACTTGCGTTGTCACAAATAATGGGAATAGGCTTATCATAAAACACTTGTACATCCTACAAGGTTTTCTTCATCCACAAAATTTGAGTGCAACAAGAAGTTTTTTCAATATATTCTGGTTTAGTTGTAGATAAGTAAATGGAAGCTTGCTTCTTGCTCAACCATGAGACTATAATTTCTCCAAGAAATAAAGCACCACCACCTGTGTTTTCTTTATCATCTACATCACCTTGCCAATCAACATCAATCTAAATATTTAATGATAAATATTTACGTCTGGAGTACCACAGTCCATAGTCCGTCGCTACTCTGAGATATCTAAGAATCTTGTTGGTTGTTAATAGGTGGTTTTGTCTAAGGGTAGCTTGAAATCTTCCAACTATAGCAACGCCTTGCATGACGTTTGGTCTTGATGTTATCAAATATAAGATACTGCCAATGATGGATCTATATAAAGTTTGGTACATTGATGGAGATTCATCCATCTTGCTAAGTTTGCAACCTGTCACAATTGGAGTGCTCACTAAGGAGCATTCTTTCATGCCAAATTTCTTCGTCACTTCTTTGAGATACTTGCTTTGAGAGATAAAAATTCCTTTGCGTGTCTGCACAATGTGAAATCCAAGGAAATAATAAAGCTCTCCAAGCATTGCCATTTCAAACTCGACCTTCATATCAGCTACAAATTCATTGGTCAACAAATTTGAATCACTAGAAAAGATGATATCATCAACATATACAACCAGGAAAATGAGATTGTTGTCCTTTGATTTGACATATAAGTTGTTGTCAGCTGCACCTCTTTGAATCCACACTTGAGTAGGTAGTTTTCTAGCTTGGAATACTAAGCTCTAGGGGCTTTCTTGAGACCATACGAAGCCTTTTTAAGTCTGCAAATGTAATCTAGTTTCTCTCTTAGCTGAAAAATTATGGTTTCTCTATGTAGACCTGTTCCTATGTCTCTCCATTGAGAAAATTAGATTTGACATCCATTTGATAGATTTTGAATTTCTAAAAGCAAGAAAATACCAAAAAAAAATTATTTCATATAATCTAACAATAACAGAAAAAACTTCATTAAAATCCAAGCCTTCAATTTGAGCATAGTCTTTACATACTAACCTATCCTTGCTTCTTACCACTTCTCCACAATCATTTAATTTATTCACAAAAACCCACTTTGTGCCAATGCGATTCTTGTTAGCAGATCTTGGAACAAGTTCCCAAGTCTAATTTTCCTCTATTTGGTCCAAATCTTCATTCACTTCCTTTAACCAATTTTGATCTTGACTAGATTGAACAACATCTTTTGGTTCCTCCATGGAAAAAAGGGCAACATGTGCTTGTTTGAGGCAATCTAACAACTTCCTTCTTGTCTGCACCCTACAATTTAATTCACCAATGATCTAATTAGTTGGGTGGTGTTTTTGTACATACCTTGGGGGGTATTTAGCTTGAGGACTAGAGGGTTCTTCATCATTTTATTTTGTATCTACTTCACCATGCTCCTCACTAATGTTCACTAGTTCATCAACTCTGGTTTTTGCGAGTTGTCTCTCTTCTTGATCAACATGCTCATCCACCTTTACATTGGTACAATCGATGATCCTCTTGGTGACTTAATTGTAGCATTTGTATCCTTTGCTATTGTGTGAGTATCCTAGAAAAATGTCTTCATCTTCTCTGGCATCAAACTTGCCAAGTTTTTCATCATTTCTTTTGATGTAGCATTTGCTACCAAAAATTCTGCAGTGTTTGACTCTAGCAGGTATTCCATACCACAACTCATAGGGAGTTTCACTATTTAGTCTAAAATGAGATTTATTGAGGATAGCTACTATTTTCTGAATAACTTCTACCCAAAACCTTTGTTGGACATTCATTTCGGTCATCATTTCTCTGACTAATTGTTGTATTGATTTGTTTGCTCTTTCTGCTACACCATTTTGTTGGGGAGTCTCTGCTATTGTAAATTGCCTTTTGATGCCATTCTTTTTATAGAATTCACAAAAAAAAATTGAAGTGAACTCAAATCCATTGTTAGACCTTATGTATTTGATTTTTCAATCAGTTTCATTCTCATCCAAGGCTCTGAACTATTTAAATTTCTCAAAAGCTTCAGATTTCTATTTGAGGAAGGCAACCCATATCATCTTGCTAAAATAATTAATTATTAGCATAAAGTATAATATACTTGCGGGTGACTGCATTCTGGATGGACCACACAAATCCATGTGTACCAGCTACAATGATTTGATGATGAGTTCTCATTTTCCTTGAATGGAACTAGAGCTTGATTTCCCAGTTGGCAAGATTTACATATTGTATACTATGGTTTTTAAAGCTTGGAAAAATCCTTGAAAACATTCTTCTTTCTTATCTTGACTATCTAATCAAAGTTCATATTTCCAAGCCTTTTGTGCCAAAACCAACTCTCATCTATCTTTGATACAACACCTTTATATCTTCTCTTTGTGCACATAGACATTATTGTATGTTCTTACAAATTCAACAATTGTCTCACATGTACCTGTGCACTTTATTTTACAATTTTTGGCTTTAAAAATCACATCATAGCCTTGATCACACATCTGAGATACACTTAGAATATTATGCTTTATCCCATCAACATATAAAACATTTTTTTCTTTACCTTTTCCATTTGATAGACTGACCATTCATTTTCCATTATTTTACTAGGAGCATTGTTGCCAAAAGTAACATTACCTTTGTCAACTGGTTTCCGTGTCAAAAACGTGCTTTTGTCTCCTATGATGTATCTAGAACATCCATTGTCCAGATACCAATGGAAGCTCCCACCATTATGAGCATACAAAGAAATATCACATTGCTCTGATTTCTGTTTTTCTTTCAAGACCTTGGGCTTTTGTTCAACTTGCTTAATTACTAGCTTTGTCCTTTTTTCAGTAAGTCTGCAATTCACTACCATCTGCGCAAAATTTTGACATTTAAAACATTGCACCTGATAATTCAGAGGATATTTTTTTTTAATATACCTAGGACTTATTTTATTCTGTTGAAACTTTCTTCTAGATCTCAATTGCCTATAGGAAATATTTACTCTACAATTTGTTGCTCTGTGGCCATAGTTTGTGCATGTAAAATAGTAACTTGGAAAACATATCATTGTACCTGGGTTGTCTTATGTGCTGGAATAAATTATACGCACTTCGATTTGCTTGGCCAACATTTTTCTTTTGTTGTTGTGGATTTTTGGATTGCATGTATCCGTTGCTACTACGTAGTCCCTTTTTTAGTTTTTGGAACAAAGGTAATTTTTTTCTTTCCTTTTAACTCATCTATTGTGTTGGACTTAGCTTCAAAGCCAAGACCACTATGATATTTAAAGACACATTGAACCTCCAATATCTCATTTAAATCCTCAGTTACTTTACTAAATTTCTCATTAAAACTGAGTTGCATTTTGGCCTTCTCCAACTCCTTCCTTAGTAGCATGACTTCTCATTCCATCTTCTCACATGCCTAAACCTTTTCATTCAACTGTGGTTCAAGGATTCTTGAATTTTCTTATCTTCTTTTATTTGCAAGAGAAATCGCTCAACTGCTTCAACCTTTTCTTTTATCAAGGACTCCTTCGGGACTTTATTTTTCTTCCTCAACCTTTCTATTTCATCAATAACACCTACAATTTCTCCTTCAAGGTATACTTCTCCTTCTTCTTCATCAAAATTAATAGCCTCGAGTTGCATATTTTCTATGACAATAAACATAAATTCTTTAGAGCTCTCATCATCTCTGTCCTCATCTAAGGATTGGTTGGGTTCAATTTCCGAGGAGCTCTCTTCTTGAACATATAAACCTCTCTTCTTAGTATTCTTTGTGTCCTTTTGAACCTTCTTGAACTTTTATTTAGGATCATAATCATTGTTCTTCTTTCTAGGACACTTCGATGCAAAATTACCAACTTTTCCATAATTAAAACATTTAAATGGTAAGTTACCTTTATACTTTCCTTATCCTCGCTTCAGCTTCCTCACAAAGTTGGCTTCTTATTCATATGATTCAACAGATGAGTCATCATGCTCATCCTTGCACTTCTTTTCTACTGTGAAGGTTGATTCTTTATCTAAAGACTTGCCTTTCGAAATCTTCATCTCATAGGCAGTGAGTATACCAAGTAATAGATCTAGAGTAAGAGTGCTCATATTGGTCATTTATTCAATGGATGACACCTTGGGATTAAACCTTTCAATAATAGATTTTAACATTTTTTGTACTACCACATCTTCATCTAGCTTCTCATCAAGCCCTCTTATGGTGTTCATAACTTCATCAACTCTTCAAAAGTATTTTGCAATATATTCATCATCATGAATACTTAAATACTCAAATTGCATCCTATACCCTTAGAGTTTAGCTTTCTTTACCTTGTTTTCTCCTCCATAACAACTGCTCAATATTTTCCCAAATAGCTTTGGCAGATGTGCAATCCATTACTTTGACAAGTTCTAATTCATGTAGACCAACAAGCAAGGTATTCATTTCTTTAGAATTACATGTGAATTCCAACTTTTGATCTTTGTAACCATTGTTGGAGGCCTTTGATATGCTTCTTCCACAACATCCCACACATAACCTCCAAGTAATTAAATGTAGGTCTTCATCCTCACCTTCCAAAACACATAGGTTTTTCCATTAAACATTGGTTCCCTGTTGGTAAAACCTCCTTCCTGGTTTTCCATGGTCTTTGATCCTTCCTCCATTTGTTAAACCGATTTGAATTAACTTAGCTCTGATACCAATTATTGGAAACCAAGACAATACTGAGAGAAGAGTGGGGGGGGGGGGGAGTGAATCGGTATTGTAGGAATTTCACTAATTTAAAAAAATATGTTTTACTTTTGTTATATCACTATGACACAATAAAGTATTTTCAACAAATAAATAATCAAGACAAGAAATAACCTCAGCAATTCACAATGGGACACAAAAAAAAATAAAAAAAAATCTTCAAGACTGCTCTTTTATTGCTTCACTAGGAAAGCTACAACTTGTTATTACAATTCTATGGCTACAACCAGTAGGAAGCTACAACTCCCTAATTTATCACCTAAAACTGAAAGGAGCTACAACCCCAATTGTTTACCAACAACCACTAGAAGGAGAAACAACCCCTGAGTTTACAAGTTACAACTTGCTTGGCATTCATTGGTTCATATTTCATCCATTTTCATACTAGAAACATTGGTTGCCATTAATTCTTCCTTCAAAATGGAACAATTTCTCCAATCACCAACATCTTCTATAATCTATGATTACTGAGAAAACTATAACAGACCCGTGAAAAGGATTCATGTAATAAAGTTAATAAAGACAAAAAATAAGACCACGGTTATGGTACACTTATTCCAAGCTGAATGTTGGGCAAAGATATCCTAGTGGGAATCACTCGATATGTGTTTATGGCTAAGGAAAAGTGGCAAAGGAAATGGCTAAGGCATTAAAGAGGCAAAAATTATTTTTGGCACATTTATTTATGAAAATAAAGGAAATTAGAAGAAAAGGAAGGTAAAAGTTCACAAGTTGCTTGTGAGGAGGAAATTGAAGGAAAATAATGGAAAATGAAGAAAATAGAGGCCTAATTAATAAAAAAGCTTCGGAGGATCAGTTCACACCTATTTTACAATCAATTTTGGAGCTCTCTAATTTTACTCTCTCTCTCTCTCTCTCTCTCTCGCACTCTTAGATACTTATAGTTTCTTGGAGCATTTCAGCATTGAGCCAAGAAGGAGGAAAATAAGCAGAGGAAGGACAAAGAAAGGAAGAGTAGGATATAGCAGATTCAGCAGGAATGCTTGCAAGTAACATATTGCATGTGTGATTTCCTAGCTGTTTTGGACATGCGTGGCTTATGCATGTTGGTATTTGGTCATCTTACTATCGGTGGCATGGTTTTGTCAGGTTTTGATAGTCGTTTTCAGTCTTGCCTTTCCTTTTTATGGATGCCATGGTGTGTTGGGATTTTGATCTCAGTTTCAAGCTTTAGAATTTCTAGATGATTTCATAATCCGTGGTGGAGGTGGTCTCAAGGAAACATTCCCAATGGCCTAGGAATCCCTTGAACGGTTTTGGTGTGATGCACAGTAAAGCCTAAGGGTGGTGTCTCGGTTTAGGGCCTAGTGAGTCGGGATTGGATTGCGGTAAATCCTAAGAGATAGGGAGACAAAAAATTCCTCAAGGATAGTGATGGATTCCGGATGGAATTCCAAGTTCAGTCCGGTTTTGTGATTGGAGCATCGATTTTGGTGTGGTCACGATATGGTGAGGGTGGAGGTGGTTTAACCTCTGGATTCCATTGGTTGTTTTGGATTGGTTTATCCATAAGATCCCACATTCATGCTTGGAATATGGCAGGAGGTGACTGGCTAAAGAGAGATTTGGCTCAGCCATGTCTATGGTCGGGTGGTACGTGGAAGTCCCGAACCTGGTCGGTTATCTCCTATGTTTAATGGAAGCTAAGTCCTCTTGCTTTTGTACTTATTAATGTGTGTATTTAATGTCTATTATCTCACTATTATTTCCATGGTTTTATGTTGGTTACAAGCATGTTTAAATGATTGGTTCATGTCATGTTTATTTCATGTATTTACTTGTAATGGGTGCAAGACCTAATTGATGTCATATATGTTCAAGGAAGAGGGTGGTGGGGTTGGCCCCCTCCGTTCCTGCCACCAGATAGTGCAAAGCCTTCAAATATAGGTTTTATGCATACGTTTTCAACGTATAAGGCCCATGGCCCATTAGTAAAGGAGCGTAGTGGAACGAGGGAGGTCTTGGGGTCGAGCCCCGACCTCGCCCCTCATAAGTCTTTTGCACCATAATATTACACCATCAAAACCTTACATATCACATTCCATTATAAAAATACGTCATCATCCATGGTTTAGACTATGGTCATAACTTAATACGATCTTCCCATATAATTAATCTGCTCCACCATATGCGATCTTGGATATAACAGATTTTCACTGTTTAAAACATATGCGGAATTAATATAATATAAAATTTGAATTTAAATGTTATATGTGGAATTTCAGAATTAGTATAAAGTTTGGAATTAAATAACACACACACACACACACACACACAGATATGTATATATATATATATATATATATATATATATATATATATTATTCCAATCTTTAATACACATCATATATATATATATATTATTCCAATCTTTAATACACATCAAAAAAAATTCCAGCACATAAATTCATGAACCCAAATTCAACCTTAAGAGGTCATTGGACATATTTCACCTTCACAAAACAAACTAGTGAATCTAGCAGTGACACTTGTCATAGTCCCATTGGAAAAAAAAATTGAAGAAGATTCCCTGAATGTTGAATGGGCTGCAATGTCATCAGCCTGTACCTGTTCTGCAATTTTTTTTATAAAAATTTGCCTGTTCTGAACGACGATCAGCAGACCATAACTTCCTCATTCGAACTCAGTTTTTGACGAAATGAGTTGTGTTAGATTCCTAGCTATGAGTTGGTCGCTTTCGTTAATTTTGTAATAAATTTCGAGCACTTTAATTTTTGAGCTAAAATACTGAGCCTCTAATCATTCCTCCCCACTAGAAGCCTTTTGGGCCCCAAAGTCTCTCTGATTACTGAGCATGTGGATTAGGGTATTGTTCCCTCACCCTTCCAGTCTCTATCCACTTAAATTTTCCCAATCTCATAATTTGGAGCTTTTCACAAAAAGTCAAGTTTTTCTTTGATTCTTGCGATCTTCTCTTGTTGTCATTGACACCGTCATGCTGCACTATTTTCGAATTCGCAAAAAAGCAATCTATTCTTGCAGAAACCATATTTTTCATACCCTCGTCAACAATCAAAGGAAACTTTAAAACTTTCTCACCTTGCACGCTATCAGCACGACGATTTTTAGCTGATCTCGCTTTGTACTTGCGTCGATTCTTGACCAAGTATCTTCGTCAATGCTATGTACCTTTTGGAAACCAACAATAAGCATTTGTGGAACCCATGCCTTCTTTTCCAAGCTGCTTTCTCGCTTTCGCTTTGACCTTTGCACTCTCTTGCATCGACATCTTGTTTCCAACACTGCTCAACACTGATCTTGATTGTTGCAAATGTTTTTCATCTTGTTCACCTTCTTTCAAAGGAAACTTGTTAAAATCCAGAAACAACTCATTACAAGAATAAGCATCTTTTTGAAAATTTTGATTCAATACTTCTCTTTGTTTGATCATCAACAATTTCAAGTTCTGACTTGCATTTGCTATCCTTTTCATTTCACTTGCATGTATAAGAGAGAAGCATACCTTCTTCTTATGCGCTCTAATTATGTACTCAATGTCATCCTTAAGTAAGTGATACTTATTCTCATGGTGATGAAATACTACTTTCCTATCATATAGATAAGGACTTCCCAATACAATACCTGATATCTCAAGTGGCACCACATCAAGCTCAACTTCATCAAGAAAGTTTGATTTGATGATGAATCTTAGTAAAGACTTCCTTGTAACCTGCAAGTTTGCATTCTTGCATATCCAACCCAAAGGATATGTTCTTGGATGTCTAATAGTTTCAAGACCTAATTTCTTAACTAAGTCTTCGGAAATTAAGTTAGCTTGTGACCCACTATCAAAAAGTGTATCAATCTTTGCCAACGGTGGTCTTCATCATGGCTAGTCTTTGAACAATTTTTGGATGTGAGTTTTCTTTGAACAGTTTTTGCATGTGAGTTTTTCCTTCTCTCTTTTTACAGAGCTATTTATTTTTCCTCTACCATAAAAATTTCCTTTTCCTTTACCCTCACTTTCACTTTTCTAATCTATGTTTTGTTTCCCTCTTGCCTCTAAGTGTGTGACTTGAACACAAACTTCATCTAAATTGCTTGAGTTAAACATAAGGATAGTATGTTTCAAATAGGAATGTAAACCCAAAATGTATTTCAAGAGTGTATCTTGGGAATTCAAATTTATTCCTAACAACAAATCCCTTTTCCTAAACTCATCGGTATATTCTTGAATTGCTTGACCCTTGAGCAGCCTAAAATTTTTCCAACTCATAATAGATTTTTGCATATAGGCTAATGGATAAAATTGTATTTTAATGGAAGAAATAGACTCAACCCAAGAAATGGATATCTTACCATGGATTCACATTTCCTCTTGATTCTTTGCTTCCTACCAAACTAGTGTTGCTCCTTCTAGCCTTAATGAAGCCAACTAGATCTTTATTTCACCTTCATGAAGGTTATGAATTTTGCAATACACCTCCAATTGAAGTATCCAATTTTCAAGCCTCTCTACATTTACCTCACCATTGTACATGGGAAGTTCAAACTTAATGTCCAATTTGAGTAATGGAGTTTTTCCTTTTGTGGCTTTTGAGTGAGGGTGAGTGGTTTTTGTGGTGGAAGTGGAAGATGATGTTGATGGAGATGATGAGGATGATGAAAATGGTGGAGATGGAGGTGTCTTTCCTCCAATTCCCTTTGAACTCTTCTCTTCATCCTTCTTACCATTTGAAGTTCCTTCTCCAAATGGATGCTTAGAACCTTCTCCTTCCATCCCAACAGTAAATACATCAAACATAACTTTAACCACCCTCATTATGTCTTTGAAGTCTCTCTTGACATCTTCCTCTTCTAAATTTCCTTGAGTCTCTCCAACACCTGACATGATGACTATGGATTCAAGCTCAACTTCTGATGCTTGTACCTCTTCAATCAACTCAATTTATTATACAACTTGTACCTCTTCAATCTCAACTTCTTGAGAAAAAAATTGAGGTTCTCCAAGTGCAACTATGAGTGGAATTTTGGGTGAAGATGATGCTCTTGTAGCTCTCCTTCTTCTGGTCCTAATCTCAGGACTTGCAACCAACAATTTCCCTTCACATTTCTGCAACTTTAACCTTTTCAACATCACAAAATTGCAACCATTAAACTTGCACAAAACTTCAAGAAACTATCAAGAAAGTAACCTTGCCTTTCAACCAAAGCTCTGATACCAACTTGATCTGAATTATGAATGTTAATTTTTCTGTTCTAATTTCATTTTCAGATATAAAACTTATTATCTGATCTTATGCTTGATGTACAAGTTTCCTTGTTTCTTATGTGTGTCAAAAATAGGAAAGTAAACTAAGTTTTATGAGTGAATTTGAAAGCATGAAGCATGAATTTAAATGGCTAAACAACAATGACATAAAGAACATAAAACCATCACAGTTGATCCATTAAAATAGAGTTTTTATGAAGGAGTTAACCCCTCCTGGGCTACATCTCCTTGGTCAGCTTCCATGGTTTGGGCCTCTGTATTAGCTCAATAGTGCTGAAATTGCTATTTAAATGCATCAAATGCTCTTGGAACATACTCCAATGAGTTCAAAATTTCAAAATATATCATAAATGACTATTTATTTACTCAATTTGGCCTTCAGATGCTCTAGGCGTGGTCTTCCCTCCTAGTGGCCCTAAGCTTCAAAATTATTCAAGGTAACTAAAACCTCTGTAAACTTGCTCCTCTACGTATGCAACCTATTCCAATATGTTCATAGCATGCCAATTAGCCAATAATGACTCTTTCTGAGCTCAATTGACTCAGTTATGGAAAAAACAAAATTTCCCTCAATTTCTCCTCCAAATCTGGAAGGACTCCAGCTAACTCCGACATTTTTGGTGTGTTGATCAGCGGTTGTCATTGATGTCAACCCAAGTAGCACCAGG
Organism: Pinus albicaulis; assembly: GCA_034641835.2. Lineage (NCBI taxonomy): Eukaryota > Viridiplantae > Streptophyta > Pinopsida > Pinales > Pinaceae > Pinus > Pinus albicaulis. Next base: position 120,018,193 of record CM076576.1, read on the forward strand.
GGCTAAAACAAAATTGAATGGGAAGTTTGACCTACCAAATTAATATATTCTAGGTCAATAATTCTTTTGATGGTTTCTACTTGTCGAGATGTTTCCGTTGATATATGGCACGCCATGTAATTCTTCACGGTTTGAGAGATATTCATGTTTGAAGTTTGTACCCCAGTTAGTGGGCTAAAACCCCATGGGGTTGGGGCATAGGTCATTGAAAAGTCATAATTAATATTTTTTATGCTCCTAAAATCCCTCCCACGTTCACTTGTTGAAGCCCTCTCAACTTAAGCATTCATATATATTGTGATCTTCATTTCCTCCTTAGGCAAGGGATTCGGCCATCTGAAACAGGTCATCGTGGAATTTTCGCTCTAAATTTTGTTTCTACGAAGGCTCAGAAGCTGAAATTTTTAGGAGGTGAAGCTGAAATCCTGAGGAAGCTACAGTAAAAATTTCAGATCAAGTTGCGCAATATTTTTGGAGATATGATCTGTGGAAGTAAGGGTTTTTGCAGGCTCCTGAAATTCATCTCAAAGAAGTGACCTTGGTAAAATCGTCATAACTATCTCTCTAAGCATCGGATTGGAATGCCGTCAAAAGTGACGGATAGTGCACAATATTTAATTTTCGCTCTATCAATTTCAGAAACAAATGAAGAAAAAATGACACGTGGCATGCCGTACAATTGCGCTCTTCTGAAACAATCCATAATTAGGGCATTGTGAGAGATTGGGTATAAATATCTCTTCAAGAATCCAAATTGGGTCAGACCTGTGCCATTGGAAATATGACTCAGAGGAATACTACAAGACCGAAAATTAGATATTGAGGATCTGAAATGACAGAGATACACTAGATTCAATATCTAGCTCTTAGAAGGCAAGAAAAAGCTAGATCATGTGTTGTCAAGGGTTGCAAAGGACCAGAATTTCTACGGCAGAAAAGTAAAACAAGGTGCAGAAGAGGGTAGCATGACAAGAGCAGCAACCAAGATGCATAACAACAGCAAGAAATTCATCATTTGAAGTCTTCAAGTGGGCAGCACTGCATACAATCATTGTAAAGGTATCATTGTACTTAGTCATTGTAAATACATTATTGTACAAATTATACTAGTATCTATCTGCCAAGGGTTGAAGAGGCAGTGTTGGGAGGTCTAGGATCATCATTAGGTGGTTGTGTCAAAGTTGGGGCTATGTTCTAGTATATCTTCTTCTTCTACATCATTCTATATCATTGTAAAGTGGACCATTTTCCCTGGTACGGGAGTCCATTCTTCTTTTATTCTTCTATAGGGTGGTAGGGTGGTGCTAGGGTGAGTTGTAGCTCATTGGGTGTTGGTGCATCCGTTCAGTGACTACTGAAGAATCTCGGGCATTGGAGCGTCCATCCAGTGGGAGCTGGAGAAGAATGCTTTTCTAGATTCTAGGAAGTTGGAGCTTTATTTTCAATTGGAGTTGAAAATAATTATTAGAAAAGCATTAGGTGGTTTTTGTCCCGGAGTGGGTTTCCACCTTAAAAACTATGTGCATTTGTGTTTCTCTTGTTTTCTGCTATCATTGTACAAACACTGATAATAATTGAAGATTAACTAATGCTCTAATTGAAAGAAATACTGATTCACCCTCCCTCTCAGTATTTCCAACAATTGGTATCAGAGCTTGGTTCCTTCAATAGTAGTTTAACAGCTGGAAGGAGGTCATGGAGCATACCAAGAATGGTGTACCTCTATTCAATGAAAATAAGTATGCACTTTGAAAAGGAAGAATGGAGGTCTATCTCTTGGTGCAAGGTTACGAAGTATGGGACAATGTTCAAAATGGATTTACATCAACCGCGGATGAACAAGGTAAGAAGAATTTGGTAAATGATGCAAAAGCAAAGAATATTATTATCAGTGGACTTATTGAATCTGCTTATCATAAGGTGTTGGGTTGCAAAACTGCCAAAAATGTATGGGACAAGCTTGAGAATATATATGTAGGTGACTCAAATGTCAAAGAAGCAAAGCTTCAAATCTATAGAGCAAAATTTGAGCAACTCAGAATGAAAGAAGATTGCAACATTGCTGCATACTTTCAATACATTGATGAAATAACCAATACTCTGGAAGGATTGGGAGAGCCAGTTGACGAGAAGACTATTATATGGAATTTTCTTAGAACGTTACCAGGGAGATTCAACCCAAAGGTATCGATCTTAGAATATAGTGCAAATCTGGACAAACTCAGCAAAGAGGAATTACATGGAGTTCTCATAGCATATAAAATGAGACTTGATGAAGAAGAGGGTACTTCACATCTAGAAACTGCGTTCGTTGCGTCTAAGAAAACCAATATGGATAAACAACCTTCAATTGAAAATACATGCACCTGCAAGTGTGAAGAAAAGGGAGATGATGAAGAAGGTCTTTCAGATGAAGAATATGCTTACTTCACAAGAAAACTACAAATTGGTAAGGGACAATTCAAAGGTAAACTTCCATTGATATGTTTTAGCTGTAATGAGGTTGGGCATTTTGCAGCAAAATTTCCAAACAAAAGTAATGGCAACTCAAAAAGAAAGAAAGGCTTTAAGAAATTCAACAAGCAAGGATCCAAAAGGAACTTTCTCTCTAAAGAAGATAGCTCATTATCTGATGAAGACAATGATAGTGAAGAAAAAGCCAATGAGAGAGTATTGTTTATGACCAAGCAAAATAAGCAAGAGGTATCAAACAACGACGAAGAAGGATGGACCATAGACGAATTTTATGAGGAAGCAATCAAGCTTATAAAAGATCTCAAGGTGGAGAAGATCCGTTCCAAAACACTTGAAGAACAAGTTCAAGGTCTCAAAATTGAAGTTTAAGAACACAAATGAATTGAAGAGTCACTTCAAAAGAAGTTGGAAGAAAGTAACCAAGAAAGGGAAGAATTAGAAGCCCAAGTAGTCTCGCTGCGTGAGGAAGTGAAGAAAGGAAAAACTATCCAAAACTATGCCAACAACTCAAGGGCATTGGAAGAACTCATCAACAATCAACGATCTTACAATGACAAAATTGGCATCGGTTACAAAGAAGAAGAAGCATGACCTTCTACAACAAAATACAATGAACCTATGAGATCTGACATGCATGTAGACTTCATTGGACAAGATTCGCAAGAACAGCCTTGGAAGACAATTCCTCGACGAAAATTTCCATCCAGGTACCAACATATTTTTATGGCTACTGTTATTCATGTGGAAAATTTGGTCATAAAGCTGTAGAATGTCGCACGTACCCTAGGAACGAATACAATTCCAGGAGATCTGTCAAATATGAACCTCCCAGGGCTTAGCAAAATATCAATAGATTTGAACATTTAAGAAATAATATTGAATGTTACAAATGTCGAAACTTTGGACACATAGCCAAAGACTGCAGACTTGAAAATCCTCCGGAAGAATCTTCGAAGCCACAGAATGAACGAACATGGAAGAAGAAGAAGAATGATAATTGTGCTCTCGCTCTCAAGGCTCAAAAGAACAAAGATGTGTGGTATGTTGATAGCGGTTGCTCAACGCATATGATTGGAGATAGAAATAAATTTGTATCTCTGAAAGAGAAGAAGGATGGAACCTTGTCCTTTGGAAATTATGGATCTTCAAATTTTATAGGATCAGGTACTGTCACTCTCGGAAAAAAAGATTCTCTAGCCAATAATGTTCTACTGGTTGAAAACATGAATCACAATCTGCTCAGTTTTGGACAAATGTGTGATCAAGGACACACAATACTATTCAACTCCACGAAATGTGAAATCAGGAAAGGCGTGTATGGTGAAATTGTGGCTACAGCAAGTCGAGCTCCAAACGACATATATGTTCTGGATGAAGCAACTAAAGCATGTCTAATAGCTAAAGAGGATGACACAATAATTGGTAGCAATGATGATCGACTAAGTAAGAATTTTTCTACAAAGGTGCAAAGTGATTTCGAGATGTCTTTACTTGGTTGCAAATTGAGCATAGATGACTCATCTAAGGATGTGGATCAAAGGTTGTACAGATCTATGATTAGTAGTATTCTATATGTAATAGCCTCCCGACTAGATGTTATGCAAGCAGTTGGACAAGTAGCAAGATTCCAAGAAGCACCAAAAGAATCACATATTAAATATTCGCCAGAAGCTTGGGATTCTCCCAAGTTCTCATTAGATTTTCCTTTTCAGAATATAAAGGGGGAGTGGAAGTGTGTGCAGGTCTGCAGGACGGTTGTGTGTCAGCGCGAGTGGAAGTGTGTACAGGTCTGCAGGATGGTTGTGTTTCAGGGGGAGTTACCCTTTGCCATTGATGTCAAAGGGGGAGAGAATGTTGTAGGAAGAGGTGTCATGATCGCAGGGGGAGTACTTGTGTTGCCATCAATGCCAAAGGGGGAGATTGTTGATCAGCGGTTGTCATTGATGTCAACCCAAGCAGCACCAGGGGCTAACCCAAAATTGAATGGGAATTTTGACCTACCAAATTAATATATTCTGGGTCAATAATGCTTTTGATGGTTTCTACTTGTTGATATGTTTCCGTTGATATATGGCACGCCATGTAATTCTTCACGGTTTGAGAGATATTCATGTTTGAAGTTTGTACCCCAGTTAGTGGGCTAAAACCCCATGGGGTTGGGGCATGGGTCATTGAAAAGTCATAATTAATATTTTTTATGCTTCTAAAATCCCTCCCACGTTCACTTGTTGAAGCCTCTCTCAACTTAAGCATTCATATATATTGTGATCTTCATTTCCTCCTTAGGCAAGGGATTCGGCCATCTGAAACAGGTCATCGTGGCATTTTCGCTCCAAATTTGTTTCTACAAAGGCTCAGAAGCTGAAATTTTTATGAAGTGAAGCCAAAATCCTAAGGAAGTTGCAGTAAAAATTTCAGATCAATTTGCGCAATAGTTTTGGATATATGATCTGTGGAAGTAAGGGTTTTTGCAGGCTCCTGAAATTCATCTCAAAGAAGTGACCTTGGTAAAATCGTCATAACTCTCTCTCTGAGTATCGGATTGGAATGCTGTAAAAAGTGACGGATAGTGCACAGTCTTTACTTTTCTCTCTATAAATTTAAGGAACAAATGAAGAAACAATAACACGTGGCATGTCGTACAATTGCGCTCTACTGAAACATTCCATAATTAAGGCATTATGAGAGATTGGGTATAACGCTCCCTTCAAGAATCCAAATTGGGTCAGACCTGTGGCATTGGAAAGATGGCGCAGCGGACTACTACAGAACCGAAAATCAGATATTGAGGATCTGAAATGACAGAGATACACCAGATTCAATATCGAGCTCCTAGAAGGCAACAAAAAGCTAGATCATGTGTTTTCAAGGGTTGCAAAGGACCGGACTTTCTACGGTAGAAAAGTAAAACAAGCTGCAGCAGAGGGTAGCATGACAAGAGCAGCAACCAAGGTGCATAACAGCAGCAAGAAGTTCATCATATGAAGTCTTCAGGTGGGCAGCACTGCATACAATCATTGTAAAGGTATCATTATACTTAGTCATTGTAAATACATTATTGTACAAATTGTACTAGTATCTATCTGCCAAGGGTTGAAGAGGCAGTGTTGGGAGGTCTAGGATCATCATTAGGTTGTTATGTCAAAGTTGGGTTTATGGTCTAGTATATCTTCTTCTTCTACATCATTCTATATCATTGTAAAGTGGACCATTTTCCCTGGTACGGGAGTCCATTCTTCTTTTATTCTTCTATAGGGTGGTAGGGTGGTGCTAGGGTTAGTTGTAGCTCATTGGGTGTTGGTGCATCTATTCAGTGACTATTGAATAATCTCGGGCATTGGAGCGTCCATCCAGTGGGAGCTGGAGAAGAATGCTTTTCTAGATTCTAGGAAGTTGGAGCTTTATTTTCAATTGGAGTTGAAAAGAATTATTAGAAAAGCATTAGGTGGTTTTTGTCCTGGAGTAGGTTTCCACCTTAAAACTGTGTGCATTTTTGTTCCTCTTGTTTACTGCTATCATTGTACAAACACTGATAATAATTGAAGATTAACTAATGCTCTAATTGAAATAAATACCGATTCAGCCCCCCTCTTAGTATTTCCAACATGGTGGAATCTCCGAATCTGGTGTCGTCGCTAATTTTGTCGCTAATTAGTAGGAGGATTAATTAGGGCTTAATCCCATATTAAATGGGATAAGTGCACTTTAAATTCACATTATGGTTGAACATTTGGAGCTTGGTCATATCGTTGGGTCATGTGGAGGAGGGTTGGCCCGCGGGGTTGGCCCCCTCTGTTCCTGCCACCAGATAGCGTAAAGCCTTCAATTATAGGTTTTCCGCATACATTTTCAATGTGCAGAGCCCATGGCCCATTGGTAAAGGAGCGCAGTGGAACGGGGGAGGTCTTGGGGTCGAGCCCCGACCTCGCCCCTCATAATTCTTTTGCACCATAATATTATGCCATCCAAACCTTACATATCGCATTCCATTATAAAAATATGCCATCGTCCATGGTTTATACTATGGTCATAACTTAACACAATATACCCATCTAATTAATCCACTCCACCATATGCGAACTTCGATATAACAGATTTGCAATGTTTAAAACTTATGTGGAATTAATATAATATAAAATTTAAATTTAAATGTTATATGTGGAATTTCAGAATTAGTATAATGTTTGGAATTAAATTATATATATATATATATATATATATATATATATGATTTTAAACATATAAATATTATAAATATATATATCATTCCAATCCTTAATACACAAAAAAATAATTCCAGCACATAAATTCATGAACCCAAATTCAACCTTAGGAGGTCATTGGACAAATTTCACCTTCACAAACCAGATTGTCGAATCCAGAAGTGACACTTGTCATAGTCCCATTGGAAAAAAACTAAGTAAGATTCCATAAATGCTAACTGGGTTTCCATGTCATCAGCCTGTACCTGTTCTGTAATTTTTTTTTATAAAATTCTGTGTGTTCTAAATGACGATGAGCAGACCATAACTTCATCATCCGAACTCGATTTTCGACGAAACGAGTTGCGTTGGATTCCTGGCAAGGGGTCAGTCGCTTTCATTCAATTTGCAATCAATTCTGAGCACTTTCATTTTTGACCTAAAATATTGAGCCTCCGATCATCGTTGGATGTTCTTCTTAGAGAGGTACATGAAGAAATTGAAAGGTTTTGTTCGACAAAGGGAAAAACCCAAGGGGTCTATGGCAGAGGGGTACACATCATATGAGTATTTCTATTATTCCATTAAGTACATCAAGAATATCAACAACAGACCAGGTGCAGTGATTTGGGATGATGAAAGGGATGAAGACAAAAGAGAAGGGGAGATGCTCCAAACGAATATAAAAAGGCGTTTGATAAAGAGTAAGCAACTTATAATTTTTCAAATTTACACAAAGAAAATATTCGTGTTGAACTTTGATATAATGTATATTTTGATCTCATATGTACTATATGTCGGTTTGATTTCATCAGCGAATGCAAAAATTGAAGCAATCAATAAATTCGTTCTTTACAATTCTGAAGTGACACAATCGTTGGTCGCATTGTACAAACAAAAGAGGATGAAATGGGATAGTGACAGGAAATAATTCAAACTGTTGAATGGTAGAAGTGTGCCTTATCCCAATCATTTAAAATAAAATATGCCAATTATATGCCCCAACAGTTGGGTTGCTGACCAAGTTAGAGAGAAATACAGTGCAACCGGTCGTTACCCGCATGCTGAAGAGAATGTACTAAACGTAGGGATTGGGTGCAACCACTCGGTAATAATCTATTTATGTACATTTTAAACTTAATAATGCATCTTTGAAATGTAATTACATCTATATTTCATATTTTAAACTTAATAATGCATCTTTGAAATGTAATTACATCTATATTTCATATTTTAATAGTTGGGTTATTATAAGACACATGACACTATGATGTTTTCAACTTTTTTATAGGTGAATTTGTTCCCATCTATATGGGCATATGGACACCATTTTCACACAGAAAATGCCGATGATGGACACATGACACAAGACTATGGAGTGGAAGTCGAACTCTATCAATCTAGACGAGCTAGCCACTATAATCAAAACCTAGTACAAGGGACGTTAGATTACGTCAGAAAGATACAATAGATCATTGAAGTGGATTTATCTTCTTTCGAATGTGTTATTTTTAGGTGCAAGTGGTGGGACTCCTTTGATCGGAATAATGTAAAGGAAGATCACGGTACCGGGTTGATATGTATCAACTCTAGAAAGATGTGGGATGAAGCTAAGGAGCCCTATGTTTTCCCCAAACACTGCAACCAGGTGTTTTTTTAACCCAGATGTGTTGGATAGGGATTGGTGGTTCGTATTGAGACATGACCCTAGATCAAAACATATTTTTGAGAACAATAGTGTTATCATGCCAAGCGAGCTAGAAAATAATGAGTGCAGTCATGAGAACCGAGAGTGATATGGTACATGTGTTATTTCATCATTTATACTTTTTAAGATGGGTTTTTATAAAGAAGAGGACTTAATTACCTTATAACTAAGACTCTTCTTTTCAAAACATTATAATATGTATTTTGAATTAATTGGTTTGCACTGCGTTAATGTTAAAATCATTTCACTTGATAATTTGCAATTATGTTGATCTCGAAAACAACGACATACTATATAAAGTTCTTCCTTTTTATAATGTCAATTTCTAAAATAATACAACTACTTGATTGCTTTAAATGTGTGTGAATGATATCTTCAAAATGTATACTGTTATTTTTGTTATGTAAGATCATAATAAAATAATGATAATTCTAAACATGAATTTATTTGTATTATTTTCTAAACTTTATTATGTTACAAAAATTCATATTATTCTAGATTTATTATTTTAGAATTATTTATATTCATACAATTTTACAATTTTACAATTTTAAAATTATGGTAATTTAACAATATTTACGGTATACATTTTACTTACGGTACTAATTATAGTTCAAAATTGACAATTAATTTACAATTTTACAAATTTACAAATTTAAAATTTTTAATAAAATTGAATGATGGCAATGAATGCAATTACAATTGCAATTTTAGGATTTCACAATACAATTACAATTACAATTTTACAAATATTTTACACACAATTACAATTAAAATTACAATTACAATTTTACAATTTTACATACAATTACAGTTACAATTACAATTTTACAATTTTACATACAATTACAATTACAATCATTTCACAATACAATTACAATTACAATTTTACAATTTTTTTACATACAATTACAATTTTACAATTTCACATACAATTACAATTACAATTTTACAATTTGACATACAATTACAGTTACAATTTTACAATTTTACATACAATTACAATTACAATTTTATATACAATTACAGTTAAAATTACAATCACAATCATTTCACAATACAATTAAAATTTTACAAATATTTTACATACAATTACAATTATAATTATAATTACAATTAGAATTACAATTACAATTTCACTATTTCACATACAATTAAAATTACAATTTTACAATTTTACAATTTTACATACAATTACAATCACGATGCATACAATTACAATTACATGTTTAGAAATTTAGAAATTTACAAATTTTACAATTTTAATAAAATTGAATCATGACATGAATACATACAATTACAATTACAATTTTACAATTTCATAATACAATTACGTACAATTACAATTAAAGTTTTAAAATATTTTACATACAATTACAATTTTACAATTTACATACATTTAATTTTAAAATTTCAATTACAATCATGACATAATATGTAATAAATATCATGATTTAATATTAAAAATAAACAAACATCACGATCATGATAATCATCGTACAAACATCAAATTCAACTAAAATACACATTCAAATTCACTAACATCATCTAATCATCGTGATCATGATCATCTAACAAAACACAAGCATTGTATAACATCATCACAACACAGACATCAAATATACATCTCATGTCAAATAACTATTATCACATACACATCTATTTGCAAGCACATTAAATGAACATATCTAATATGACCTAACAATATACACGTCATGATGAACACCAACATGTAAATTAAGTACATCAACATGAACATAAAATGCACACACACACACACATATAATTGTATAATGTAAAAAATATAAAATTGTAATATAACTGCATATAAATGTCAAATATCTAGTGGTACATCAATACTAGTACTAGTCGAGGCCTGCTCAGTCGATGGTGCAACCTTATGCTCAAATAGACAATGTGTGTGCTTTGGAGGTGTTTGTTGATCAGTTGATGGTGCAGTCTGCCTAAAAACTGCCTACTGATGACTCGCCGATGGAACAGCCTGCTCAGTGGATGGTGTGGCCTACTCATATGGACCTGCCTCCTCAGATGGACCCACTTGCTCAGGACTAGGTATTTGTTGAGATGGTGCAGACTACTCAAACGATGCTAGCTAATCAGGACTGGATGATGGCTACTCATCATGATCTCCACCGTGAGGTGAAGGAGGAGGAGGTAGAGTACTAGAATGATGATCACTACCCTCATGATCATGATCATCAAATGAGGTGATACTATGTCGTGCATCTCCACGATGCTTACCCCTCCTAGTCCGTGCCAGTGCTCTGGAAGCTCCAATGATATGACACATGAGGGTCAACATATCACGAGGAATGCCTCTCTAGAGCTGTGTGAGCCTATGATCAGCCTGAATCTCTCTAATCGTAACCGGGTGGACTCCCTCATCAACTAGTAATCAATGGAGTTGGTTGCCCAAATCCATCCTAAATTGGGTGTCCAGCCTATGCCTCAGCCCCGCGTGTATCTGCACCCGATCAGGATCAAGTCTGTCACCCTGATCCTCCACCTCATCCATCTCCTCATCAACATCTACACCTGGATCATTCAATGGGGGTGGAATATCATCCCCAACAAATGTCCCAATATCTACAAAATATATAGTACACAACAATAATTAGACATTTTCATTAAACAATTTAATAAAACAAGTTAAAGAACGTGTTAGAATAAATTTGATAATTCTAATTAATTAATTAAGACAATAAAATGAAACTATATTAATCTAAAGAAAAACTAATATTACCTCTCGCATCTGGCGGTTCATCCTGTGTGAAGAGGATGTTGTTACACCCTCGCCAATCCAAACCGGCATACGGACACGGTACCAAAACAAAGGAATGATAATCAACACTGGATAGAAACTCTAGTGGATCAAGAGATATCCTAGCGGGAAAGCCAGACTGGCCCCTCTTGGGCATCATCTAGCCCCACATCTTCAACCGTACATGCAGCATCAGCCTACAAGGCTGCAGAACAAAATTAGGCCTCGTCACTGGAAACCTCCCAAAAAATAAAAAAAAAATAACTCTGAAGAAAAATGGAAGGTCAACCTCCCACGTGCTTGAGAACGAAATCTATCTAATGATGTACAAAAATGCCGGAAAAAAATTGTAGACCATCTCACAAGTCGTGGCGCCTGGAATAAAGAATCAACATAAAATAAATGCAGGAAACTAATGCATTGCCCGTCACTGGTATGGTGTGCAATGGTCATCAACAGTAGTGAGAGGCACCTCACCTCCTCTGCACCAAATGAAGCAATACGTAACTGACCACCAAACACTTGAAAATCTGCAGGAGAAACTATATCGTCCCTAATGTATCTCTGGGAGTATGCCAACTGACTCCGTGTTGCATAGCCAACGGGGACATCTGGGAATTGGGGCAAATCCTACCCTCTCCTAGATAGACCAATAATAAAATATATTTCCTCCTTAGGGGGTGCGTACCACTGGCCAGGACCGACCCGGAAATCCTGTCGGTGGGCATCCCACCTGAAGATGAGTTGTCCCAATAACCCACTATGGCCCTTCAGGGATGTATCCTCCTCATAGAACTTGAGGAGGCCTACCTCCCTTAGGAGAAACTGGGTGGTTGCCATAATAGGGTGAGGATACATAAATCTCTCCCTCTCTCGTGCCTCCCATAGGGGAATCACGTTATACTTGTCCTCCATATGTTCTTGTTATTACATTTGTTCTCTCCATTAACGTCGCTGACTGATTCACATATTAAATACATTTTTTTATTAAATGAGATATATATATATATATATATATATATATAATGCCTCCCACAGGGGAATCACGTTATATTGGTCCTCCATATGTTATTGTTATTCCATTTGTTCTCTCTGTTGACGTTGTTGAATGATTCACATATTAAATACATTTTTTTATTAAATGACACACACACACACACACACACACACACATATATATATATTTCCATAGAAAAAAATGATATTCATATTGAATAACATTGACCCCGAAGGGTTTTACATTTGCTCGTTGTATTGTCTTGATGGAACCTCAAAAATGCTGCCATATTAGCCTTTTTACAAAAATTCTGAAACATAATAAAAAATAGGAAAACAATCTTTTCCTTATTTCATCCTTTGAGGTATATATCATGTTCTGAAGGATTTTGAAGCACATATAGGCAGCTCATATCAAAAACATTGTTCAAACATGTATAAGTTCCTTTGCAGCAAAGGAGGCATCCATAATCGTCAAGCATCCTGGTAGAAGAGTAAGAGCTTGTTTTGATAAAGCGTCAGCCTTTGAATTCAACTCTCTGTAAACATGTTTAAAAGAAAGGTTATTGAATTTTGTGAAGAAACTCTGAATGGATCGTAAGACCGCTTGTAAGTGATGGGCCAGGATCTGAGAGCGTTGAAGAGCCCAGTCCATAACCACCCTTGAATCGCCAAAGCAATGTAAATTTGATATACCTTTGTTGTTTTCAACATATAACAATGCCCATAGCACTTCCAATTCGGCCTTATTGTTGGAGCCATACCCAGGCGCAAACTTGATCAAAAATTTCTTTCCTCGGCTGAGATGGAGGGTGGGTCCTACACCAGTGAGCGGGGGAGACCCTTGGCTAGCTCCGTCGAAAAAATCCCAAGGCGCGTCATGGTTTATGACCGGGGGTTGTATTATCCGCAATTCGTGTGCTTTGGGTGGACTCTTGTGTTCGTTTTTCCACTGAACAATTAAAGCCAAATTCAGTTCCTCTGGAATGGATTTTTCATGAAACATTGCCATCTTTCTTGCCCACCAAATGCCATATGTGAAGAAGGAAGGGAAAGCTGCAAAGGAGATTACCCCGGGATCCCTCCACCATCGTTTCATTCGAGAGAGAACACAATCTTGCGCTTCGCGCTGAACTGATGTGAACGAGGAAACCGACTTGTTCCATACTGACTCTACATAAGAACATAGAAGGAATAGGTGAGGCCCAGTTTCAGCATCTATTCCGCAAAGAGAACATCAGCTCGGTCCTTCCCAACCACGACGTTGAAGATTCTCCCAAGCTAGGATTCTATTGTTAAGAACCAGCCATAACACAATTTTGGCCTTTAATTGACCAGGAGATTTCCATAATTGTTTCCACCATTCCTCTTTTTCTATCGAAATAGATTCCTCCATAAGTGATTTATATCCTTTGCTTGTTGTGTGGGAACCAGAAGTTGTGTTTTTTGTCCAAACCAAAGAGTCTTTAGTCTGCTGGTCCATATGAATGAAATTATTAACAAGAAGGAGCACATAGGATGACTATTCCTGTGATTCCTCCTCATTTAGCCCCAGGGAAACATCCATTTTCCATCCAGAAGTTCCCCATACCTATGGGTAGGAAGATGTTGCATCTGCAATAGTGTGAATATGGTTTATTCGCAAATTATTCCTAAGCCCCTCATATAGTTTGTAATCTTCACCTGCCCCAACCCAAGGATCCTGTCTTATTCTAACTTGTGTCCCATTTCCAATATTCCAAGCAGTCCAGTTTCCAATCAATGGGAAATATTGAACGAGTTCCTTCCAACCGATTGAACCATTTTTGTGAGATTTGATTTGAGATCGGAACCATGCCGAGACAGAAGTTCTGAACAAGTATTTTGCACAGATAATTCGTCCCCACAAAGAGCCCGGATTCTCAGCAAACCTCCATAAGGATTTTGTAGCTAAGGATAAACATAAGATATGAATATTTTTAATTCCCTAGCCTCCCAAATCCTTTTGAAGTGCTAGGGTTGACCATTTAGATAGCGGTATTCCTTCATTCTTTTCACTGGCTGTCCAAAGAAAGGAGAAGCATTTTTTTTCGAATTTTGTGTAGAATTCCTTTTGGGATAGTAGCAATAGTGGCCCAATATACTGGAATACTCTGAAGAACGGATTTCAGAAGCGCCAAACGACCTCCTCTAGATTTGCACCGGTTTGTCCAATGCATAATTCTTTTTTCAATCTTTTGATAAAGCCAAAGCCAGTCCCCGTAAACAAAAGAATTTGGTTTTAGTGTAAACCCCAAATATTTGAAACCAGACACCCAATCTGAGTGGGGAAAGGGAAAAGAAGATCTTAGATCGGACAGAAAAACCTCTGAAGTGATGTCATGGACCAAACATGATTTGTCAATGTTTATTTGCATTCTCATTGCTTGCTGATAGAGGTCAAGAATCATTTTTAGATTTCTGGCATTTTCTTTTGTGGCATCACCAAACAAGAGGATGTCATCTACAAAAATAATATGAGTCTGTATTCAAAACCCGCAATGTGGTTCCTTTAATATTTCCTGATTCTTGTGCTTATTTACAAAGATGACTTAAGGCTTTTGCAATTAAAAGGAACAAAAAAGGTGACAAAGGGCATCCCTGTCATAAACCCCTTGTAGGATAAAAAAACTCAAAGGGGGAACCATTGATAATGACTGCAAAGGATGTTGATTGGATGCATCCCATGATCCATTCCACAACCTCCACAACCACCCCAATGTGTATTAATAAGAGCCTCAGAAAAGTCTAGCCTACCCTATCATATGCCTTAGACAAATCTAATTTGAGCACAAAGGAGACTTTTTTGTTGAGCCGAACAGAATGAAGTGCTTCTTGTGCTAGAGAGACTGCATCATGAATCTATCGCTTATGAAGAAATCCAAACTGTTATTCAGAGATAATTATTCTCAGTATGGGCTTCAATCGTTGTGCAATGATTTTTGAAATCAGTTTGTAAATCAGATTGCAACATGAGATAGGACGAAAATCCCTGAAAGAAGAGGGGTTTTGGCTCTATGGGATTAGTGCAATAAAATTCAAATTTAACGAGCCTAGGAATTTTCCGGATCATTGTTCCCTGAATACTTTAAGCATATCATCTTTCAACAGATCAAAAAAACCCAGTTAGAATTCAATGGTCAAACAATCCGGACCTGGGCTCTTACCTTTCTGAAAGGATCATAGAATATGCTCAAGTTCAACATCATCAACTTATTTTTGTAGTGTTTTATTCATCTCTTCCGGAATCATTCAAGGGAAAAGTTGAAGGACTTGAAGAATTTCCTGAATCAAGCATCCTTCCGGAGCTGAGAAAGCAGACTTGAAATTATTTACCCCAGCTTTTTCTTTTTCTTTAAAAGAGTTGACTTTATCACCATTAGAATTATGGATCTCCCGAATAGTGTTTTGGTTGCATATGTGTGACGCAAACTTGTGAAAAAACTTTGTATTATTATCTCCTTCCTGAATCCAGATAGCACGACTCTTTAGTCGCCATAATTGTTCCTCCTTCAGGAGGAGGTCATGACGCTTAAGTTCAATATATTTAAGGGTATTGACTTTAGCTTTAGAGAGGATGCATTTTTTATTAATTTTATAGAGGTTGGCGATATCAGCTTCAGTCTTTTTTAACATCTCCTGTTGTTTGGCCTGAAAATTATGAACCCATCACTTTGTCACCTTTCTAACAAGAGCAATGTTTTTTCCCATTGTTTCATTTATGAATCGGACTAGTTTGAGGACAGATGAGTCCAGGAACTGGTTATTACGGACCTGTAATCTTCCTCTAATAACCAAACCGAGTTGAATTTTAGAGGGGAGGGAGGTTTTTGTTCACGAGCTTCCAAAGACATAACAATTGGGCGATGATCAGATAATCCATCGGATTCCACTCACGACTGAATTTTGAGATGTCCATCCAAGAGTCCATCCGAAATAAGAAATCTATCCAGCCTCTTTGCAATGGCCTCTTCATTTTTACGGTTGTTCCTCCATGTGGGGGCAAGTTTCAACGGTTGAACATCCACCATCCTATGGGCTTCCAAAAGAGACTATAAGAAAGGGGCCAAGGGGTCAAATCTAGCCAAAACCCCCCAAACCTCCTGTCGAGACAGGGTAAAATTTAGGTCGCCTCCCATAATCATGTTATGAAATTGAGTAACCTCAGAGGAGAACAGAGACGACCACAAGGATCTTTTTTCAGTACAGGGGCCATAAATATTTAATAAGGAGAAAGAAAAACCAGTTTTTTGGTCATCACAAGAGGAACTAATATAGGTCAGGTGGCATTCATAAGAGAGCACTGAAATTGAATGGTTCCAGGCTGTAACCAAACCCCCCACCAGGGCCACAGCATCACTGGTAGCGTAAGTCCAATATTTTAACCATTTCAATAAAAATTCGAAAATACAGGATCCTACTACCTTTCTCTTTTGGAAGAAAAGGAAATCAGGGGAAATGGTTTAGACTAACCATTTGAGGGCTATCTGAGAGGGGGCACCCCCAAGACCCCACACGTTCAGAGAAAGGATGATCATGAGGGACCCTTCTTTGGGCCTTTCACTGCTCCAAGGTCCCTTTGAATAGTTTTTTTTTTTCCTGCATGGATATCCATTGAAGCCTAATTTTGTGCTTTAGACAGGTGTGTCTTGCGACCTAAAATGATTTTAGACAATAGATCGACATCCATACCTCCCTTTTTAGCATTTTTAGAATTATAAGAGGAGCGGGATCTCATCTTTGATACGTAGGATGGAGAGGCAGGGGGGAGGGAAATATCTTGGGATACAGCCATAGGAGACTTCACCTCAGGGGAAGATGGTGGAGAGATAATGAGAGGGGAAGGACCCGGAGATACATGGGGAGGAAGGGATGAGAAAGGGGAGGAGCATGAAGTAAGAAAAGTGCCACCTTTTTTAAAACTAGGAGGATTAATATTATTAGAGATTAATGGAGGGGGAGAGGCCATAGTGGACATACCTTTGTCAGAAGAGGATGTGACGTCAAGGACCTGTTGAGGCTCATCCTTTTTCAGCTCATAAGCGCTCGACTCAAGGACAGGAATGCCAATCCGAGGCTTAAGGAGAGGTTCTTTCATTTTCCACACCTTTTTATATTTAGGCCTTGAGCGATTGAGACGCAGACAATCCAGGGCAAGGTGGCCAACCTGTCTGCACATGAAACATCTAAAGGGAAATTTCCAATATTCTCGACGCTCCTATGCATTTCGAGAACAATGCCTTCATATAAACCTTGGCGAATGTCTAGTTCTACTAGAATCTTTGCGCATCTTCGGTCCAATTTTGTATCCCAGTCATCTTCAAGTGCAATGAACGTCCCTATTTTGTTCCCAATTGCTTCAAGAAGGGGACGTTGCCAGAAGAATTGAGGGAGCCCAGGAAGGATTACCCATACTCTTTGCAGATGTTGAGGGGAGCGCTCAGTGTTGAAGTGTACGTCCCAATTCTAAAGAATAAGTCCAGCAGGACCCCAATTCCACACTCGGTCAGTGAGTTTAAGTTTGTCTTCTACTAAAATTACTTTGAAGAGGATCCATCCTCGCGAGAGCTGGTGAAAATATGGCGAATAACCCAGCATGGGCTTCCAGTGCTCATCAATCCATGCAGAGGTTGCTTCAATTAACGCCATCCGTCGGCAAAATCATCCCACGAGAGCGTTGTCCAAATAACCTGGCACCTTAGAGATCGAAATGTCTTCCTCAACTACGAGTTTTGTAATTCTAGATTTGGATCAAACTCCTTTCTTGACTCATTTTGGTCTGGAACCGCTTACCTGTGATGGATCATCATCTTTGGAGGTGGTGTGATCACCGTTATGTAGTACAGGAGAGGCATGATGCGAAGGAAGGGTGGTAGGAAGAAAATCATCTGTCTGAGTGCCTTGGGAGGAGCATACGACTGAATGATTAGCCCTGCACATAAAATCATATTGTCCTAGGAGAACGTGACAGGACTCAGGACTGTAAATGGGATCAGTCTCATCCTCGCTCATGATGACGCACAAGATAGCAGTTGTTCGCAGGAGGGAGAGTGATTGGGGAATGACGTTAGAGGAGTAACAGGAAAAAGGGTGGTGGCGGTACGGATGAAAAGGGAGAAGGAAAACCCAGGACCTAGGAGAAAACTACCCAACCCCACAGACAGAGAAGGGTGGTCACATGCAGAAACCATAGGATCCGAGGGCCGCAGGGGCCGAAGAAAATCGACGAAAAAATCAGAGCTCATATATATATATAGATATAATTAAAAAAAAAAACAGTCGGTGCTCCCAAAAAAAGTCACGCACCAGTACCGATGCATACATTTTTATCGTGCACCGCTCTCGGTGCGCATGAAAATTGTTCGTGCACTGAAAAACATAAAACGTTCTTTTTCTGCAGTGCGTTGACGAAACTATCTACCCCGGGGAAAATAGTTAGGTCAACGCACTGCCCAATAATAAGACATGGTCAACAGTGCAGTCCTATAAATGACCGCATCGTTGACCATGTACTATTGTTGGGTGGGCAGTGCGCTGACCAAAATTTCCACCTCGGGGTGGATCTTTTGGTCAACGCACTGCCCAACAACATTACATGGTCAATGGTGCGGTCCTGTAAATGACCGCACCGTTGACTATGTAATGATGTTAGGCAGGCGGTGTGCTGACCTAACTATCTGTGGGCAGTGCGCTGACCAAAATATCTGCCTCCGAGTGGATCTTTTGGTCAACGCACCGCCCAACAACATTACATGGTCAATGGTGCAGTCCTGTAAACGACCGCGCCGTTGAATATGTAATGATGTCAGGAAGGCGGTGTGCTAACCTAACTAACCGTGGGCAGATAGTTTGGTCAATGCACCGCCCTCCCGACACTAGTACATAGTCAACAATGCAGTCGTTTAAACGACCGCACCGCCATGTTAGTTTTAAAATTAAGCATAGTGCACATTTTATCGGTACCACATCGGAACCCGGTACGGTTTCCGTTAGCACCGTTTGCGATGCGGGCTGTAAATTTATAGGCAGCACTGCGAACAGTACGAGCCGAACAACTCGAGCGCAAATCAAAATTTATTTTTTAAACGGTCAATTTTAAGAGTTTTTAGAAATCTAATCTACTAAAACGTTTAGTTATTGAGAAACAAGTAAAATACTTATAAATTTGCGCATCGAGGAGGCATATTTGTTGAGGAATTGGAGAAATCAAATTTTCCCACCGTTTTCGAAAATTCGAAATCCACAAGGTGCGAAATGGACGACAACAGTGCATGCAATGGGAGAATCGATGGTAGGGCGCTTGGCACAAGAGAAATTCACACCGGTGCTTGAGAGGTCTGGACCACTGAAGAAGTAAAAATGACGTTTTTACGGCTGATAATTTGTTTTTATTTAACCCTGTTTCGATGCGCAGGTTTTTGAGCTGCACCGGGCAGTATTATCGATGATGCACCACACATTGTTACGGTGCGTTGGATTACTGAGACGCATCGGGCCTGTTTATGCGTAGAGCACCGGTGCGCTATAGTACTTAGACGCACCAGGCGGGTTTGTACGAAGAGCACTGTGTCTTGGTGTGCCAACTTTCAATATGTATCGATGTGTTGTGAGTAAAATGCACCGATGCGGCTTATGATGAGAAACACACTGGACAAAAAACATCTGCAAGAACCTCCACCCGCCAACCTCCTCTAGAGAGCTCCGCTACAAACGGGTATCTAGGCTATATTTATAAGGGGTTCCTCAAAAACATCTACTCAAGGGTCTTTTCCTTGTAGTGTGTTGTCCTCTCTCCCTCTCTCTCCATATTTCTTATCACTCCCTCTTTCTCTCTCCACATTTCTCTCTATATGTATTTCTTCTTACCTCCCTCTCTCCCCCCTCCAACTTCATCTCTATTTCCCTCCCTCTCTCCACTATCTAACATCCTCTCTCTTCCTTCCTCTCTCTCCCTTTCTCTCCCACCCTCTCTCTCTCTCTCTTCACCTTCCAACTCTGTTACTATATCCCTACCTCTCTCCTTCTCTCTCCTGCTCTCCCCCCTTCTATCCATCTCTCCTTATTTGTCTCTTTATCTCACCCCCAAACATACACAATCTCTCTTCATCTCTCCCTTTTCACTCCCTCTCGCTCTCTACTTCTCACTCTCCATGTCTTTCTTCTTCCCTCCCCCTCTCCCCCTCCAACTCCATCTCTCTATCCCTCCATGTCTCCTCCTCTCTCTCTCATCCATCCTATCTCTCCCTTTCTCTCCTACCTCCCTCTCTCTTCCCCAACACACACTCTCTCTCTCTCTCTTTTCCCTCCAATCCTCTCTATTCCCCCATCACTCTCCTCCTCTCTCTCAAGTCCTCTTTCTGATCCTTCCTCTCTCTCCCTTTCTCTCCTACCCCCCTCTCTCTTCCCCCATCACTCTCTCTCTCTCTCTCTCTTCGCTCCAATCCTCTCTCTCTCTTTCTCTCTCTCTCCAACTATGTTACTATATCCCTTCTCCTTATCTCTCCTTATCTCCCCCTTCTATCCATCTCTCCTTATTTGTCTCTTTATCTCACCCCTAAACATACACTTTCTTTATCCATCTCTCCCTTGTCACTCCCTCTCTCTCTCCACTTCTACCTCTCTATGTCTTTCTTCTTCCCTCCGTCTTTCCCTCTCCAACTCCATCTCTCTATCCCTCCCTCTCTCCTCCTCTCTCTCGTTCTTCTGCTCTCTTCCTTTCTCTCCTACCTCCCTCTCTCTTCCCCCTTCTCTCTCTCTCTCTCTCTCTCTCTCTCTCTCTCTCTCTATCTCTCTCTCTATCTCTCTCTCTCCAATCCTCTCTCTCTCTCTCCCTCCATCTCTCTTTCTCTCTCTCCCCTTTCCATCTTTGTGTCTCCCCCTCCCTCTCTTACCCTTCTCTACCTCTCTCACTCCTCTCTCTCTCTCTTCTCCAGTCCTTCTCTCCCCTCTCCTTCAATGTATCTCCATCTCTACCTTGTGACTCCCCCTATCTCTCCACCTCTATCACTCTATGTCTTTGTTCTTCCCTCCCATATATATGTAGAGTTAATATATATCATGATATATTAATATATAATTTAATATAACAAATTCAATAGTGTACTCATCTAAATTTATTAAATTTATTAATATTAATATTATAATATATTAATATGAATATTATATTTAATAATGTTAATATTAATATTAGGGTTAATAATGTTTTTTTTTTTTGCATGGTATTAATAATAATTTGACCCATGGTATTTGGCTCAAAGGCTTCACCTAAAGAAACCTCTTTTTTGAGTGTTCGTAAATATAAAGAGGATTACGGAGTAAATATAAAAAGAAGTTTTATTTGTTCGCAGGGTCTTGGTTAAATGGTGATGAGGCGCGTTGTTATGGCACTGATCACAAGTTCAATTCCCTTCCCCGATCGGGGTGATGTATTTGGACATGTTGATGAAAATGTAAAGACGTGGTCCTACCAAAACTTACAAAAAAAAGAAGTTTTATTTATTTACCATACTTGTGGTTTATTTATATTTTATTTATTTACCATACCTCTTTTATAAATATGGTATTTGATGTATTTGGACATGTTGATGAAAATGTAAAGATGTGGTCCTACCAAAACTTACAAAAAAAAAAAAAAGTTTTATTTATTTACCATACTTCTGGTTTATTTATATTTTATTTATTTACCATACCTCTTTTATAAATATGGTATTTGGCCCATGGTATTTATTCAATGGTATTAAAATGGTATTTGGCTTATAATAAAACCTATTTTTTGAGTTTTCGTAAATATAAAGTTATGGAGTAAATATAAAATGAAATTTTATTTATTTACGATACCTTTAGTTTATATATATAGAGAGTGTGTTGGTAAACCTCTTTATATTAGATTAAAAATGTTAAATGTTGAACATTTTCAAGTTTATATGTTTAAGGATTTACTTTTATATGTTTAGTGAGATCTACCCCATACTAAGTTGTAGAAAACGCCTTTTAGCAATATAACTTTTGTTATGTTTTCAAAAATATCTTTAATTTTATTTGTTTTATAACATATACCACAAAAATATTGCATACCCTAAAAATCCAGAAACAATGCCCCTCTGCTCGAAACATGCTATCTTAATCATGATAGAAACACAATAATATTAACATTTTCTCATATTGTTCTCCGAATTAAAACAAGGCTACAGACTACCTGCCGCTTAGTTTAAATATAGTAATGTTGCAATGTGATGTTGGAAATGTCTATGAATAGCTATTATGGCTATTACATGTCGCTTAATGCAATTATAGAGACGTTGCAATTTGAATTTGAGCATGTTTATGAAGTTTTGTTTTGTAATAAACTATGGTTAAACTAAATTAGAAACAATTGTTGCAATTTGAGTTTAGTAGTAGTTTAAATCTATCTAAATTATGGTGAGGCAACTTTTGTGTTGATCCATGAGCATATGCATTTGATGTGTAGATTAGGTTTGCTACATATGCTTAGCTTATTTTTGGAATCAATATGAGTATGGCATAGTAGCTACTACTTGCTGCTTAATGTAAATATAGAAATGTTGCAATTTGAGTTTCAACATGTTTATGAAAATTTGCTTTGTAATAAACTTGTTGCTTTGTTTAGTATAGTTAAATTAAATTAGAAATAACTGTTGCAATTTGAGTTTGAGCATGTCTATGAGGATTTGCTAGATGTTGCCATTTGAAAGGTTTAGAATCTTTTTTTACTAATATTTTGTTAATCCAATTTGATCCAGCTACAATTGCAATGCCATATTGTCTACGATCTGAATACTTTTACATTTTTCGTAAAGTATATATATAAATATGAAAATTTATAATGGTAAAAATAAAAATTATTATTATAAGAATTTATAATAAAGAAAAATGTAAGTTTCAATGTAAGTGTGCGGCGTCGTAATGCTGCCCTTGAGCAATACATTCAAAGGTTGAGTTATATCCGAGGCTGTAATGTATGCTAATATATCATTTACTTTATTTATTTTTTTCTAAATAATTTAATTTTACATATTAATTTTTTTTCATCTTTAATTTACATCTTTACATATACTTGATTATATTACACACAACTTTTTGACTTCTACACATTTGTATTAACATTAAGTGATCAAGAAAAATATGTTTTCAAATATAATTTTGCTTTTTCTAAATACTTAACATAATAAACTTGTTTATAAAATTTTCATACTAAATTATAAAATATATATATATATATATATATATACTTACACCATATTATAAATATATATTATCACAAATTAAACATATTTAAACATATTCTACCCTTTATATGTATTATTATGCTCACACACAACCTACCTATCATCATTTGGCAGATATCTTATTCACAAGTAGAGATTAAACATATTCTAGAGGCATATTCTACCATTTATATTTTTTTATTAATATGCTCACACACAACATGCCTATACCTATGACGATATAGTACAACTAAGGGTAAACGCACTTCCAACCAATGTAGAATATCATTTGAGAAGAAAGTAATTTAACATCACATTATAGATTATTAATTTTTTCTTTTCATATAGCATTCGAGAAGAAAGTATTTTACCATCACATTATATATTATTAATTTTTTATTTTTTGATATGTCCATCGACATAACTTATTCATTTGTTTATAATTCCCCTCCTGCAGCGAGCATAAAAGCGTTGTTAAACTAAGATCGACCTAACCCCAACTTAACTCGATATCGACTGCCTGGCGCACAGTAAAATGCACCGATGACTTTGTTGAACGGTCGAACGCGCAATCTAGATAACCATTCCGACACAAATAATTTATCATTCGACACTTATACTTTACACACATATAATATCAATTATCGTGCAAAAGTTTTGTGGAAAGGAAAACTGATCACCGTGGTTTAACTTTAGAACCATCATAATGCACATGTTTGCAGGAATCAGAAGTTACGACGGATTTGGACGCACGATGAAAAAATGAAATTTGGCCTATAATATGCATCGGATCCGGAATTTGAGAATACAAATGGGCCATTTTGAATATTCCGATTCCGATTGAGAACGGACGCGCGATAAAGGAATTAAATCTAGTCCATAAATGGTATCGGGTCCGGACTTCACATAACAATCGGGCCATGTTAGAACCATTTGTGATTGTAACATAATATAAGATGCAATTGCGATTGCGAACAAGACAATTTGTGGGGACGACTAGTCTTCACTTAAAACTGACTCCGTCGCGTTCAAACTAAAGAACTTTAGGTTAGAAATACATGCAGTCCTTGAAGCATCTCAGTTATAGTTTGAACTTTGGACTATTTTATTTTAGTGATAAATACTTGTTTCATCTCTATTTAATAATCTATTTTGAGAAGATCTAGTACTTCATAATGTTTGCATTTAAAGTTGTATAATTGAAAATTTACTACTACTTAGAGAGACATAACAGATTCAGTGTAACGTTGTCTTTAGAACTTAATAAGATATGGACCGAGTCAAATTTTAAAACAGTTTAAGACTTTTATAGGTTTTTTCATCACTGTATCATAACTTGCAAGCCCCTGGAAAGAAACTGTATATGCTTACTCTGCATGTAAAGTTCATGGCATATAAAGTTTAGCTTTTAGAAGACATGTCGTAATAAAAGAATAATGCTAGAAATAGTCGGATAAAATTGTAGCAGGAAAGAAGAAACGGCAAAGTCCACGGTCATCGAATTCTGGTAGGAGAACGGTCATATGGTCGACAAACACAGGCGGAAAGGGGTTCACGGGGATGAGACTGTTTGGTAGCGGTGTGCTCCAAATTCTCGGCAAGGCAAACGCCACTCTCTAGCAAAGCAGCGATAATCCGACCGATACGCTTCTTCTTGGCAATTCCTCGGCGTAGGGCAAGCTCTTTTTAGTCGATTGTCCCCTTATAATCTCTCACAGGGCACATATAGCCCGCAAATGATGCCCGGGGGTGTGGGACTCTATGTCAACGGATCTGATTCTGCATCCTCGGAGCTTTACTGGATGTGGAATATCTACAATAAAAGCGTGCGCGCCCTCACTCTGGACCAAAATTGCTCAGGTATTTCCTTCAATGTCTCTATTTCATGGCCTGATACAAGTCTCGGTTTGAAGTTTCAACAGTCCACAACTAGCAATGCATCCAATATGTGCAACATTTCTTTTACTCCGAATTATTATTTCTCTAGCACTATCAAAGCCAAGCCGAAATTATCGTCAGATGCTGTGTACATAAGGTTGGATTATGATGGAAATATGAGAGGATATGCAGCCGGAATTTCAGAGCCTTTCCAACTTTTGTCTGAAGCAATGAGTAGATGCCAATTGCCGAGCTCTTATGGGAACTATGGAGTTTGTTCTCAAGAAATTCCACAATGTAAATGTCCCAACAATGGTACAGATCATATAGGAAGTGAATCAAATTTCAATGGATGAGGCTGTCAATTATCTGAGAAACCCACCTGCGCCAACGTTAATGCAAGCTGGCAGATGTTTTCTCTCGCAGGAATTGAATATTATCGTAACCGATATGTTGTTTCGCTTAATTTGTCTACAATGGAAAAATGTTCAGACTATTGTTTAAAAAATTGTTCGTGCATAGCTTCCTTCTATGTGGGCCAATCCAAATCATGTTTCCTCATTTCGTCTCAACTCGGGACACTTGTGGAGACCTCTAACCAGATCAATTTTGTTTTCATCAAAGTGCGCATAACTGATATAATCAAGAATCCGAAGACCTCAAAGCATGGCAGCAATTCTTACAAGTGATCTCATATTGTCACATGGTTTGCTTTCAAGTTGATCAATCCATGCTTGATAATTTCACTGATATAGGTAATTGTAGAAAGGCAATTACATTGGAAAGCAAAATTTAGTTTGAATGCGACAGAGTCAGTTTTAAGTGAAGACCAGTTGTCCCCACAAAGTGTCTTGTTGATGTTGGAGCTTGTGATGCGATCACAATTGCAATCGCATCTTATATTATGTTACAATCACAAATGGTTCTAACATGGCCCAATTGTTATGTGAAGTCCGGATCTGATACCGTTTATGCACTGGATCTAATTCCTTTATTGCGTGTCCGTTCTCAATCGAAATCGAAACATTCAAAATGGCCCATTTGTATTCTCAAATTCCGGATCCAATGCATATTATAGGCCGGATTTCATTTGTTCATCGGGCGTCCAAATCTGTCGTACACCAAATCCGTCGTATTACTATCGCACTTGCTTGCTCAATCCAATTATACATTATAGATTTAGATGGAGAATCTACTGTCTGTGAGTTTCAAGTTGAAATTTTAACAAGTATGAGATAGCAAGTTTCTTCTTTTCCAGTTATTATTATGTTTCCGAACTTCAAAGAGGGAAATGAAGCCGACATTTTCAGCATTAACATGCCTGAGGACATTTTCAACCTTTAAATCTTAAAATATTAAGCCTCCAAATCCTTTGATAAATGACAAAAGTCCTACTTAGAGAGAAAACCCCGTCTTGTCATTAAATGCCCAATTCTTTTCCAATCCCTATCCATAGAAATAGGTGAGACTGCAATCTAGTTATTTGCATATGACATGAAATTAATTACAATGCTAGTAATGAGGTGATTAAATAGAATGTCATAGTATGCGTGGTGGGATCCTTCATTCCAAGTGCGGAAAGGTCGTTGCAAATAAGTTCCAATGGGAGAATGTGCATAATCGAAACTTGTCAGTTATAGGTACTACAATACAGTTCCTGCTCCGAACAATGTTTAACTTATTATTTATAATAAAAAAATTAAAACAATTATCACACATCGAATTTTGTTCACAAAGCATTAATGCCATTTATCTAATGCCCTTTCCGTAGTGTATGGAAGATTCACCAAATAGCACGTTTGATACCATGAGAAAAATAAAGCAAAAACCAAGACAATGATATGAAAAATTACGCCAAATAAAGCCATGGCACAAAGCATTTCTAAAATTATAACATGGGCATGCGTTTGAAAATTGCCCAGCTAATGGAATTTCACAACTGTAACCCATCCAACTTCCATATGGCATTCGGTGGAACATTTAAGCGACACTTGTTTTTGAGGTTTACATCTAAGGCTTCCCACTTACGGCTTCCCCAGTTAATCAATGAATCTCATGCTCATTCAGAGAGAAAGTCTGCAACTTCCGAACAATCTTCAAACGCGAAATGACAAACTGTAAAGACTGCAGGCCGATTATATTTCCCCAGGGTATGCGAATCACAGGCATTTTCTTCTGAAAAATGGAAGGAGAAGAACGTGAATTGTGTGTTTGAGGAGATTCAAAATAAGGACCTTAGTGCAGAGCAAGTCTTCAAGCATGGAAATATATTGGAAATCGTCAAGAATTGTGTTGCATACGAGTGCAGGAGACTTCCCACCCAGCCGCACAGCCGCAGAGTGATTCTTTAAATGGAGAAGGAGCAGAGCAGAATGACTTCGACCATAGAAAGGCTCATTGCTTTTCTTTTTATTACACTATTTTTGTATCAGTCTAGCAATTATGGTACACACTTTTCTTTTTCACTTTTGTGCAGCCCTAAATTTAAGCATAAATTTGTTAGATTGTTCAAATATATGCATTTATTTATAAATTATTATGATTCACATGGGTATCTAGCATTCTAGGGTAAATTTATGTGCGTAATTTACAATTTATCTATAAATTTAGACGATTTACAGTGAGAACGATGAAATTTTCAATTTTCCTAAATTCCAGTCCAAGAAATTCATCATGGAATTTAAAATTGTTTTGAATGTCTTTACAGTGGTAACCTATGTGAATTTCGTATTTGATTCAAAATTTCGAATTACCTCAATTCCAGTCCAAGAAATGCATGAAGGAATTTAATTTTTTTATTTATGCCTCTGAAAACCTAGAGTGGCAACCTCTGTGAATTTAGTATTGGGCGCGACCTTAGTGAATCTCGGGTTGTCCTGACATGTTAACCCTCTGCATAGAAAGGAAGCCGACGTATCAAACCCTTGTCCATTTCTGGAATCGACAGAGCTGAACCATAAGCTGTTGAATTTCTGGTATTAGAGAACTTATCTTGGACGCGATGCATTTAAATCCACTTAAACTCAACTCAAACAGCCTTTACTATCAGCCGTTACTATCAGGCCATTTTCCTTTGCTTTACCTCTAATGTTACTACTTGTGTTGGTCTCGCAGCTGATTGATGAAACCCTATCGGGTGACTATAACCCTAATCAAATCCCCGCGGGAAGTCCTTTCTTTGATTATATGGGAGAACTGCTCGTAGATTTCCAACAAAACACCCCCAACAACAATTACAACTACATTACAATGCTAAAAAAGAAGACACGCATTTTTTTGGGCGTGTTTTGTTTTGTTCGAGATCTACGAGCAGTTCTCTCATAGCACTTCCCGCTGCGATTTGACTTGGGTTACAGTCGCCCGATAGGTTTAGGTTTGCATTCAGCTGCGAGCCCAACACAAGCGGTAATATTAGAGGTAAAGCAAAGGCAATAGTCAGGGTTTTTTGATTTTAAGTCCATTGTGTATTTTTCAGGAATATAATCAATGGTAAATGGTCTGATGGATCATCAGGGTTTTTTTCGAATTTATATGGATTGTAGATTTTTTTTGTTTCTGAATATTTTTTGATTTGGATGGGTCGATAATTTCATTTGGCTTATATCTATAAGTTTTTAAAATTTCAAAAAAATTGCAATTCGCATAAAAATACCCATCATAATTACAACATGAAACAAAATAATATCATCTTTAATAATAATAATCCCTTCAAATGGCAAACAAACTCAGATTAAAACATATACTCAAATCAGATCAAATCAGATTTTTGTTAGAAATATACTCAAAATCTATAAAGTATAACGATAATACTCTGAAGGATAATGATAATTTGGAGCCATCGGCCACTGGAAGTTTAATCCGTGACTTCAATTCATTCTTCACAAAATCATAAGCAACCTAGGCCAGAAAAGTCACTAGCGTTCCAGTGTCTATGATCATTCCACTGGAGCCATCAGATTTGATATCGAAAGTACCAGCAGGGATTTCTCCATTTCCGAGCCAATTGCCGGTTGCATGACAAATTTTCCATTTCTTTTGTAACCAAGCAATTTATGACAATCAGAAAACATGATCTGCAGCTTTTCGAATCTCTCTTGACCGCGTTGGACTGCTCGTTTCAAGACCACAGTGGTTGGAGCCAATCCTTTTATTGCAGCGGAGTTTATTGTATTCATCGCGTCTGTTCCTAATCGGAAATCGGAACTTTTATGATTCGCCTGTTTGTTTGTTATTTCATGGACCCGATCCGTGTTATCTAGCAGAGTTAAACTTTAGTTTTCGAGTCCGATCCTCCAATCGGAATCAGAGATTTTATATAGCTCGTTTGTTTTGTGTTGCAAGTCCGGACCCGATGCTTTTATAGGCCGGAGTTAAGAATTGGTTATCGCATCCAATATAGTTTTGAATGCGCCATGATAAATTAGTAACTTTTTTAGTAATTTAAACAAAGTCCAAGATTTAAAAAAAAATGTATTATCAATATTTCCCTTTATTAATAAGAATATATATTTTTAAGTATCAAATTACTTTGAAGTGCAAATTACAAATTAACAATGAAAATTATTTCAATTTTATTTAAACTACTTTTAGTTCAATTTATTCACCTCTATATGCATTCTAAATTAACCTAAACTTGCAAGAAACTTATTCTTCCAAGTGTTATATTGTGACATCCATCCATGTAATTGTAACATATATATATATATATATATACTTTCTACTTTGCTATCTTATTACTTTTTTAATACCACGTGTTAACTTTATTTAACACCATAGTATTCACGATGGTAACACATTCTTATAAAACATGTTAAAATAGTGGGTTAAACCCTTTATTTAACACCGTAGCATTCATGATGGTAACACATTCTTATAAAACATGTTAAAATAGTGGGTTAAACCCTTTTACACTTCACCCTTATTTATACTGCTATCCGTTTAATATTGTTTTTAGCGTCATAATTCAAAGGTTTTTTGTGAAATAAATTTCAACCCACGTGGGGTACCATGCACCAACCTAGACTTAATGGATTGTGCATTGTCTACCACCACGTGGTAAATTCGATGGTGATTTTTTTTTATTGGAATCTGGAATGAAATAATTTCGTTAATAAATATATCATGGATCATTATTAAATACTTGAGTATCAAGTGGTACCCCACTTTATCTTCGCTCAAGATTTGTCGTGGTCCTGTTGAATCTTGAGGTTGACATTTGCCTTGTTTAACATTGTTGGATCATTTCTCTCAATCGACGAATGTGCGAGTAATTAGGTTGGGTTTGGTATTGACTTACTGCGACTCCAGATAAAGTACAAGACCTGCAGCATAAATATGAATCTTTTTGCAACGACAGTACAAATAATGGTGATAAAATCTAGGCATTTTGCAATAAGAAGTGAAAGTTTTTGGCCAATCAGATAACAGATAATTCAAATTAAAATAATTAAAATAAACACACAATAATAAATCTTATAGTGAACCATGGCAAAAATAAATAAATAAATCAAAACGTATGTCTAATCAAGGTGAATTAATGTCACAATCAAGAAAAACCTGATGCTTATCCTGCGAGCAGCAAGTACAATAACAAGTAGAGACAATGTCCAAAAACGCATAAAAAATTATTAATATTGCGATGGCAATATAGGAAGCATACAGGGTTCAGTGCAGCGAAATTGCTGGGCCTTGCAGATGATGGAGAACTCTAAGTGCCGAGATAGACTTATAGGATTTCCAATGGAAGAATATTCGAAAAGAGGGGTCGTTTTCCAGACCAGTGGGGCGTGGAACCCACGAACAACCTTATCTTTAAGGAGTTGTAATTCGCATTAAATGAACTTGGATACATGCTGTTTCTTATTCGCATTAAATGCAGTGGCACATCATACCAGCCATTAATAGTGTAGTGAAATGCATGCTTCTGACATTACGTGCATACTTTTACTCTTACTTTTACTTTGGACGGGAGAAGAAAAAAATGTTTGAGGACGACTTTTTCGCGCCTGAAAGTAAAATATGTCACTTTTCAGAATGATGGTTCTTTGATTTTATACACCATTGCGAATTTGCCTTTCCAGTTTCCACACCTTCGATTAAGGAGTCGCGGAGCCCACTCATCTGGACAAACGTACGTGGTTGCAGAAAGGATTATCACATGCTTCTAGGCCTTAGGCCTACTATTTCAAATTTAATAATTCTTTGTTTTGTACGTTTGTAATTTTAAGCTTTTTTGTAACTTGTATTTTCGTTATAACCAAGTTTATATGATAAGAATTCTATATAATATTTATAATAAATATATGAAAGCTAAAAATGTTTGAGTTTAACTGGATTAAGATCGATAGGAGTTGAATTTTAAGTCACAAGTTTTAAATAGCAATATCTTAGGTTCAATGTAGTATGCTTGTGGTTAATGGAGAGATTTTTGTTTTATTTAGAGGTTTAGTATTTTTGTTTATGTCCATTACTTTTTTATATTAAAAATTTGTATTTGGACATTTGTATTCTATAAGGATACTAAAAATTTCTGCTGAGTTAAAATTCATCGTAAATCTGAACTCATAATTGGAAGAGCATTGTCAAATTCATAATTAGAAGAGGAGCATTGTCAATCTGAACTCATAATTAGAAGAGCATTGTCATCATTCTCCACG
Source organism: Pinus albicaulis (assembly GCA_034641835.2). Lineage (NCBI taxonomy): Eukaryota > Viridiplantae > Streptophyta > Pinopsida > Pinales > Pinaceae > Pinus > Pinus albicaulis. Next base: position 120,050,133 of record CM076576.1, read on the forward strand.
GATTCACTTAGGATTTGTTTTATTGGTGGTAATAAGTTGGTGAGGAAGGTAATAAGTAATTATTATTATTACATAAATCCTTATCATAATAAGAAATAATGCTTGCCTTTATCTAGGAGAGGAGATTCTACTTGGCTTGTTTTTAAAGTTAATTATTTAATTAACTAGTAATGAATGAGAAATCTAAATTTCTTGAAAAATTATTAAAATTGATTTTTTTATCACTATAATTTAGATAATTAAATATTTAAACTTTAAATATATATTTTTTAAACTTTTTACTTATCATTATTAATGTTATTAAAATGTCATAAAATACTAAATATATTTAAGAAATTAAAAAAATTAAAATTAAAAAAAATTTAAGTTCAAAATCTCATACCTAAATTAAAACAACCAATACATCCTAACCATGAGTGTAACGCCTGTGAGATGCAGTCACAATGGGCAAGTGCGACGGGCCTGCCAACGCCCAACTTGGTGGTCATGCGACAAACAAAGGTTGGAGAAGCGACGAAAACTACTACGTGTAGTTGGATGGGTGTTCACCGACAAATGAGCAACGATCAACACAAATTGGCAACCTTGTGACGTTATCTTGGTGGTCGTGCGACGATAGGAGTGACAGACGAAGGAAACATGTGAAATGGCCAAGTGTTGGTGTGGACACTTTATAGGGAGCCTTGTTGGCAAGCCGACGTAATGGGGGAAACATCACAATGTAACCAAATGGATTCATGTGTATTTGGTGGGTCGGCCTCATGTGAGTTGAAACCCCAACCATGGAAGTAATGCATGGGAAAAACACATATAAAAGGTAGACGCGTGATGGATGGATGGAGAAAAGCAACAAGGCATCAACAACTTGTTGATCACCTTTGCCAAGCGTAGAACATCTCTGAGTTCGAGCAGGGTCGAAGGTGAGACGAAAAACCGAACTGCAGAAAGTCGTTCAGGAAGCCAGGTCGAGTCGGGTTAAACGCGTTCAACCGTTTACCCACACTGTGTGCAGACCAGGTCGCCGCAAGGTCGAGTCGGGTTCCTTCTGCAGGGTGCATGCAGAACAGTGTTAAGGGCGGGCGTGTTCGGGCAGAGTCGGGTTTGTGCAGCATGTTCTGGTCAAGACATGGGAAACAATGTTTTGGAGTGCAGAAGGCGTTCAGTAAGGTCGGTTCGAGTCGAACACGACCTGAACGCATTCAGAAAACGCGTGCAAATGGTGACCCTGGTGACCCACGTTCAGAAACACGTTTAGGGTGCCGAGGGCATCCCTGACCCTAGTGACCCACTTAAACATGGATTTCGGGCAAACTCCATAAACGTGTTCTAAAAGGATTTTTGGGATCCTCATTGGATGTTTGGGCTGTTGGAAAGTTGTAAGGCTTGGACAAAGCACAAGCACACTTGGCAAGGAGTGTAAGTGGTTACACAGACTTGGGGTTGTATGATTATTGTAAAATTGGACACTTATTGAAATATAACATCGGGCAGACTTATATTCGGGAGTGGCCCCTCCCCTGAATGTCTGGGCGTTCTTATAGATTGATGTTGATATTTGATGTTGAATTTATTTCCACTGCATAATTGAAGAACACTGGAAGATTAATAATTGAAAGTGTTGAGTTAGGCGTAGTCTTATCATATCTCAAATACACATATCGATATAGATACACTCTAATGTGATTTTTAATAATGGTAATATTTATTTTCATAGATACATGTTTGTTGATTCTTTTACAATAGTACAAAATTATTCATGATATTATCTTTCGATTTCCAGATAAGATAAATGCCTTTTCCTTCATCACACCAAAAACATGTTTTTATATAGCCTATGTTTCCCTTTGCATGCATAATTTAGTCATTTATGTTGCAAAAAAAATCACACTTACACATCCACTTTTGACAAAAAATTTCCTTGCTCAATTAACTATGCAATCCACTTTGATTGATGCAAAGAAGGCACGTTAACGTAGGCGATATGCACTTAATAAGGACACAATTAACGCACGTCGTCGCCTACTATACAATAGTTGAAGACATAATAATCCTTCTCAACCTAACTCCAGCCAAAGGACACCATATTCTCAAATCCCTCTTCCTCCCTTTCCATGCCGCCATTCGTTATTGTCCTCCCATCCATTTCCACCTACCATCAACACCACTCTTGAGCCTACACTTTCTTCGCTTCCCACTTTCCCTATCGAACTATTCCCCAATATTTCTTCCACTTAAAATCCCCATACCTTCAACAAAAACACTTTCCAAAATGCACATTGTTGTTTCCGTGCAAGACTTGATGCACTTAGCCCCTTACAAGTTTGTTCCATTTGTAACGAATCTTAGCCATCAATGAAAACAAAATCTCGCCATGGTCTTCTCACATGTTGTCGTTGTGCTTCGAAACGATCTGTCCACCACTTCTCCTTATTTAACAACATGGATCCATGAAAGCAACTGCATTCCCTCTCATGTCTAAGCCAAATTGAGCAGATGTTAATTTAATGTGTCAACCCAATTCTCCAAGTGGCCCATGCACGTGGAGGCCAATACAAATACTCTGGCCATACCATTATCTTTCCTCAAGATATAACTAATATTGTCACCTCCCTTCCTCGTATGTTCTCGGATATAGATATCCTTATCGTTAGTAAGTGTAATTCTAATGACAAAACCTATGAATTCTTCGTCTGCAGATCACGCATTCTAGTAGCTTTGCAATACACACTAGAAAGTGATCCATACTACAAGGTTGTCCATATCAACCCATCTACATTATCTACTTTGTCTATTCTCCCTACAGATTTCTCCCCCTTTCTACGTCACGTCACAACTGCTTCCCCTGTAACCCAACAATGCCCTCCGGATCCTTTTGACCCTGATCTTATCCACCATTGCCATCTAACCTCCAACCATCCTCTTTCGTATAAACACTGCCAAATACTCAAACTGAAATTTACGAGATATTTTCTTACATAGAGTCCTTCAATTCAACACCCACCTATTAATCATCATAGAAACATAATAATATTAACATTAAGCTTTTATATAGGAGTTTTCTACCCAGGCAACAAAATAGCCCGGACGACAGTTTTTTGCCGAAATCCGGGCAAGTAAAATTCAAGAAATCAAGTAGTTGGAGTGTTTGGAATCCATTTTTGACAGTGGAAATGGATTCAGCACTACCAAATACCCTTAGGGAACTCAAAATACTAAAGTTTAACAATTGTAAACATGATTCTGATAAAATCTTTACTGGATTCTGGGCCAAAACGTTGCCTGGGAAGTCTACGACATTTATATATATTCAATAAGACATTTTCTCATATTGTTCTCTGAATAAAAATAACAGGTAGAGACAATGTCCAAAAAATCATAGAAAATTATTAATGTTGTGATGGAAATATAGGAGGCATAACGGATTCAGTTCAGCGAAATTGCTAGGCCTTACAGATGATTGAGAACTTTAATTGCCGAGGTAGACTTGTAGGATTTCCAATGGAGGAATATTTAGAAATAGGAGTCGTTTTCCAGACAAGTGGGTTTTCCAATGGAGGAATATTTGGAGAGAGGGGTCATTTTCCAGAGTAGTGGGGTGTGGAACCCACGAACAAGCTTATCTTTAAGGTGTTGTTATTCGCATTAAATGCAGTGGTACATCATACCAGTACTTCAAAATGCCAGGCTGCCAGCCATTAACAATGTAGTCAAATGCATACTTCTGACATTATGTGCATACTTTTATTTTGGATGGAGAAAGCTTTAGGAATGTGAATTTCGATGCGAGAAGGAAAAACTAGTAGTTTTTAGTGTGATTTTTTGAAAGTTTTTATGATGGTTTTTTTCGATCTAATTTTTCTAAAATACAGCAAGAATTTATTGAAAACAGAAATTTGATGGTTAACATTGCACAATCGAAGTGCTCTGGAAATTTTTTAGGGTGCTGAATCTATATATATAGTCAAAAAACCAGTTTAAATAACAGAAATCAAAATTTAATTTTGACCAGATTCCAACATTTGAAACTCCAAAAAATCACACTAAAAACAACTCCGAAGAAAAATGTTCGAGGATGAGATATTCTCCCCTGAAAGTAAGATATGTTAACACCATACTGTTTGATTTGTACATCATCTGATTGTCTTTCCGTTTTGCATACCATTAGGGGAGTCACGAAAGCCCACTCATGTGGACAAACGTGGTCGCAGAAATGATTATCACATGCTTCTTAGAAAAAGAGCTGGGCTTTAAAATAGGTAAAGTAAGTGGGGGTAGAAATTGTAATCCTTAAGACGGAACTATATTAATGCACACCACTAGGCCTGCTATTTCAAATTTAATAATTATTTGTTTTGTATGTTTGTAATTTTAAGTTTTCTGCAACTTGTATTTTTATTATACCTAAATGATAAGAAGTCTATATAATATTTATAATAAATATATGAAAGCTTAAAAGTATTTGAGTTTAATTGGATTGAGGCCAATAGGAGTTGAATCTTAAGTCACAAGTTTTAAATAGCAATATCTAAGTTCAATGTACTAACTTCTGGTTAAGGGAGAGAACTTTGTTTTAGCGAGAGGTTTAGTATTTTTTGTTCATGTCCACCACTTTTTGATATTAAAAATATGGACATTTGAATTCTATAACGATACTAAAAATTTCTATGATTAAAATTAATGTTGACTTAAAATTCATCGTAAATCTGAACTCATTATTGGAATAGCATTGTCAATTTGAACTTTTTTTTTTTTTTTTTTTTTCAGAGGAAAAAAATGCTGTTTATATTATAATATAAGCAGTACATAGTCAATATATTCTCAAGCTGTTAAACGAACATCGAGAAAAAACAACCTATATAGGCCAAAAGAGAATGCTCCATGAAGAGAAAGAGCAGCATATGAAAAGTAGGCCGCCACATATCAGGACAAGATATGTCCCGTACATATACGCTCAGCGAAAGATGCGAGCATGAGAGACATATTGGATTATGGTTCTACAGCGATGACAATTGATATAAACTGAATATATGATACGACAAAAATATTAGCTGAGGAAGACTAATTAGATTTGTAATTTAGAAGATCCCAGCTGCAAGAAGAAGTACTATATCGTCCCATTTCTGGCCTGTCAAAATAATATGTGAATCTGTTTAATATACAACAGGCAGAAATGGTAGATTGTTGTAAAAGGCGTATATGTAGGATATTATACAGAAGATAATGCCCTTTGATCAGACTCAACATGAATAACAGTGCAGGCTCTCCTTTGTTGATCAGACCGGCTCGCATGCATCTTTTAGTCACGCTCGCTTGTTGATATCATATTAATACCGGCTCGCTTGAAATATATAGACAGGTCTGTTGTTGTAAATTGACCCTGGCTCGCATGTTGATAAGATAATATCCAGCTCGCTTGATGAATTGAGACAAGCTCGCTTGTAGATATATATATCGGCTCGTATGATTGATTGATTGAGACTCACATGTAAATAATAACACCGGCTTGCTTGATCTCCTTTTTTCCCTCGCTCGCTTGTATATGTAGAGAATGATATAGCCTGGATAGAATACCCCTTTGCCACAAAAAATTCATAACAAAAGCACTATAAAACCACTTATAAATCCGCTTTATGGTATCGCAATATCAGTATGCCAGAAAGGAAGACCATCTCTAAACAGTTGAACCTGCATAACTCCAAAATCAGAATTTAAGCCTTTTTTGGAAAGACCGTCTGCCCTAGTATTGTTTTCCCGATATATGTGACAGATGGAAGGCCTATTGAGTATAGTCCATAAACGCCGAGTTCTATGTACCCAGCCTTGTAGTTATAGAGGAATCATAGCCGCAGGATTTGTGATCCACCCTATAACAATCTTTGAATCCTCATAAACATGAATATCCTTAAGCTGTAAATAGACTGCAAAACAAAGACCTCCCCATAGAGCTATAACCTCCGCTTTATTGTTGGTTCCTTGTCCTCCATTCCAGTAAATATGAATCCTTTCCCTTTGTGATAACTTGATCCATGCCCCACACCCCATAACACCTTCCATGCAAGCACCATCAAAATAAACAGCCGGGATTGCCACCTCATGTGGTCTGATGCAGATGGAGCAATCCATAATAGGCATAATCATCATAGGTCGGTCCTCCATCCATTTTAAGATTGCAGAAAAAATACAAGGAATCTGAAAGGGAACATTTTCAAAAATCAATTTGTTTCTTCCCAGCCATACCTCCCATATGAGGAAAAAAAGAAGTGTTCTGAATTTTCCTTTTAACTTGTCCCATTCCATAGCAGCTGTTATGAAATCATCATGAGACCAAGTTGGGCCCATGAAATGGTCAGAGAAAAGTCGCCAAAATTTGACTATTATTGGACATCTAAAGAACAAGTGATTGGTAGACTCATAATCCGCGCAACATATTTGACATCTGTATAGGCCAGAATAGCCCCTCTTAATCAAATTATTGCCAGTGAGGACCTTGTCTTTCCATACCAGCCAGCCAAAGAGCACTATCTTAGTGGGGATTTTCCGTTGCCAAAACGCATAGAAGGACCTTGTAATCTGTCCCTGATAAGAATTCATATTTAGTCCTATGTATATATCTTTAACAACAGGGACACCGTCAATCGTAGGACCATCCCAAACTAATGAGTCACCCCCAGAGTCCCAACAGAAACCCGCAGCCCGAAACGTATCTCTGAGAACCTCCCATTCAACATCCTCCAGCTCCCTCAACTCCAGTTGAATAGCAGATTTAAATATAGGAGCCCCATAGGACCATACTTGGATTGACTGTGCTAGATATATAATACCCCTGTGAGCTAACCTGTGAATGAGCTGTGGAGAAGGACCTGCAAGTGGGGGAAAGCCAATTAACTTGTTGAAAGACATTGGAATACGTCCTCCGTCCCGGAAAAGCCATGCCAGCCTATCCGCCATATGAATCAACACCTTCTTGAAGCTGCACCAAATGACAGAGATAGAACGAGGTTGTGAAAGTTGCAGACTAAGGATTTGTTGTAAAATGTCACCCTCAATGTATTTACACCTGATGACATCGTTCCAAATGCCGTTTCCTCGAATAGCCCTCCAGAATGACTTTATGAGCAGCGCCTTATTGAAGTTTCTTGTGTCGAGGATACCCCATCTATCATGTTCCTTTGGCCTGCAAAGACTCTGAAGTTTGCATAGATGTATATTGTGAGACAGTTGTGCATCGCCCCATAGAAACTTAGCAATAATGCGATTTATCATTTTAATTATACCGTCTGGAAAATAGTATAGATGTCCCCAATATACCATCATCTGAGAGAGTGCTGCTTGAATCATGATAAGCCTACCCCCCATAGACAACCATCTGTGTGTCCATCTGAAAATCCTCCTTCTAAATTTGTTAATCAGCCACATCCAATCCCAAATCTTGTAACCACATGGTTTGATATTAAAACCCAGATATGTAAAACCAACAGAAGCTTCTCTTAACTCAACACCCATATAATCTGCGATGAAAGCGATCTCCCTTAGGTCTCCATATTCATAAATGATGAACGATTTGTTTTTGTTGATGGCCAGCCCAGTAGCCGATTCAAAACGTATAAAAATAAGATGAACGTAGAACCAATGGTTCCGAGGGAGATAACCAAATAATAACATATCATCAACAAATAAAGAGTGTGTGCATGAGACCGAATTGGAGAAAGAGAAACCCTCTGTATATCCCCGTTGTACCGCCATGTGTAGAAGACAACTGAATCCATCCATAATTAAAATGAAGATTAGTGGAGACAGCGCGCAGCCTTGTCTAAGTCCATGACCAATAGCGAAGAAAGGTGTAGGAACACCATTGATGATAACCGCATAACTGACTGTGGTTATACAAGACATAATCCACCTTATAATTCTGATTGGGAGCCCAATCTTCATGAGCACCATCCTAATGTAAGCCCAATCAACAGAATCATAGGCTTTATGAATATCCACCTTCATCATGATGGCCTCCCTTTTTTCCGTGTGCATGGAATGTAAGACTTCTTGTGCAATTGACGTGGCGTCATGAATAGATCGGCCTTTTAGGAAACCATATTGCTCCTTTGAGATAAAGGTTGACAATGTATCTTTTAACCGCTCTGCTATGATTTTGGAGGTAATCTTGTATAGTACATTACATAGGGCGATTGGCCTGAAATCTGCAAAAGTTTGGGGATCATCCTTCTTTGGAATTAGAGCAATGAACGTAGAGTTGAGATTGGCCGGCATGAATCCCCGAATCTGGATATGTTCAACGACCCTTGTCAATTCCTCACCCATCAGGTCAAAAAAATGGATAAAAAATTCCGCAGGCCACCCATCCGGCCCCGGACATTTATCCTTAGAGAATGTTTTCAGGACCATTAATACTTCATTCCCTGTGACAGCATTATCCAATAAAGAGATTGCATCAGCATCGAATAAACGAGAGACATGTTCCAGCAACCATACCTGGTTTTCCTTGCATATTCCGGCCTGTCTAGTGTAAAATGATGTGAAATATGCTAGCGCCTCATTCTGTATATCTTGGCATGTATGAGCGAAAGATCCATCCGCTTTTTTAATACGCCAAATGGCGTTTCTATTTTTCCTCTCATTTGCGCACTTATGAAAATATTTTGTATTCTGGTCCCCCCTCAGCCAGCCATTGAACCCTGCTCTTTAACCTCCAGGTGATCTCTTCAATCCGCAGGATTTCTCTTTTTCTTGTCCCCAAGCTCTTGAGATTGTCAAGTGTTTGCTCGTCCGGATATGTAGTGAGAAAGGAATTAATAATCTTCTCCATCTGGTCCTGTATACCCAGATATTCCGCTCTAAGTTTCATCTTCTTCTTTTGTTCCCATGTCTTGGACACAGCCTTTATTTTCTGCAGTCTATGATGAAAGAAATCCCATACCCCCGAAGTCGGGAAATCGCAATCAGCCCTCCATATCCCCTCCACAATGCATGTATATTCCGGATCCTCCAGCCATATTCTATTGAACTTAAAAGGGCGCCCAGGAACCATCCCAACATTGGACCATGTAAAGGTAATCGGCATATGGTCTGAGATGTCGAATGCCAATGTAATAGATCTAGGACCTCCCAAGATATCCATGATTGATTCATTAACCATCACTCTGTCAAGCCTTTTCCCAATAAAATTGTCAGCCGATCTTCTGTTGGTCCATGTTGGTGCAAGAGGATGCGGTCTTATGTCCACCAGTCCATGTGATAGAAAGATGTCATTTAAATACCCGGCCAGAGAATCCATACGAGCGCTACTGCCCCATATTTCATCAACATTTAGTGTTGAGTTGAAATCTCCCATTATGATAAGATTTGGGAGAGATAAAATACCCGCCAACTGCATTCTGTCCCAGAAAACCCTTCTATTTGAATATGGAGCGTAAATATTGATCAAATTAAAAATACTTTGCATACCTCTGAGGCGTCCAGATAGCAATATACCCCCGAAGAAACTGTAAGCTTTGAAAGATACTTGATCTGGGTTCCACATTGCAACCATTCCCCCAGATCTGCCATTTGAGTTTGTCGCAGCTACATGCCAATCTTTCTTGATTTTTAAAAACAAATTTATAGTCTTCGATCTTTCAGACATGGTCTCCTGTCCCATAAAAATTATCGGATTCTTAGATACTAGTAAATCCTTCAGGCAATGGAATTTGGGAGCATCACCCAACCCCCTCAAGTTTAATGAGATAATGTGAGTCATGGAGAAGATGTTCGAGGGTTGCTTACTCTAAGCGCCCTAGTGATGTTGTCCGTAACATCATTTCTGTGGATGGGAACATCTGAAAGACCCACATCATCATCAGAAAACAGTGATATCGATTTTAGCTTATATTTTTTCCGGCGACATGCAGCTTTTGCCTTCTTTTTGATGGACCTGATAGCGTTCGATAAAGTAGGGAATTGTTTTGCAGTTGAGGAGATAGATTTGTCAAAGACTATTAGTGCAGCGAGATCGAGGTTGGAATTTCTCATAAGAGGAACATTGTTAATCTGAACTCATAATTAGAAGAGCATTGTCATCATTAGTAGCAATAAGAAGTTGCGAGAGGGTACTAAGTAAATATCATTACATAATCCTTATGATACATAAAATAATGCTTGCTTTTATTTAAGAGAGGCGTGCTATATGGCTTGTTTTTAAAATTAATTATTAATTAACTAGCAATAAATGAGAAAGTATAAATTTCTCGACAAATAATTAAATATTTAAACTTTAAATTGTACATCTATTCTAACAACGAGACATGAAACATCTCGTCTCACTCAGGAAAACGTGTCAAGCAATAAATAATTTCATTAATATTTTATTAAAGAATTTAGTATTATTTTTTTTCTAAATTTTGAATATTAAAAATGATTATATAAAAGAATCAACGGTTGGTTAAATACTTTAGATTTAAATTTAATATTTTATTTTGAATACTAAACTAAATCCAATATAAAATAAAGAAGTTAAGTAAATATTATATCTTTTGTTGTATAAAGAAGTTAAGTAAATATTATATCTTTTACACAAAAGTATAAGATATATTTTAGGAAAATTTAAATGGGAAAATTAACGGGAAGATGAGGTCTTTACTTTTGCTCTTTTCTATTTAATTAGGAAATGTAAGTAAAAAGAAAATGTTATGGCTATGGAGTTTCCATGTACATTGTGGTTTTAATGATTACAATAAGATTTTTTTTTTACTTAACTATGTAATAATAAATAATACATGAGAATGGAACCCATTCGTTTTCTAACCACTTACTACTCATCATGTTCTAATAATTGTATAGGGTTAGGGTTAGATTTTTAGCATGCCTCAACCTCTAATTAATGCAAATGTTTTGAACTCCCTAGAATCTTCTTGAATATGCATATGTGACTAACTGAATAATGTTGGAGTAATGTGAGTTGATATGGCATTCACTTAGTGTCATGGAGGTCCACATCATAGATCACCTTGTGGGAGGCATAACTTCTACATGCAAACTTCTATTGAGGTGATATTCAAGTTATTGAATAGCTCATTATGTGCATAATAGTGTTGAGAGATTTAGGGGTTTTATCATAAATTTAACCCAATAATGTCCATTTAAGGCCTCAAATGGACTCTAAAGAGTTTTGCATGCTAAATCACCAAAGTGAGACCTACTCGTAAATGGATCCTACAAGCTATTACCTCTATTTTTTTCACTTATGAAGTAACAAAATATATGAAAAATTATATAATGATCCATTCCATAGATCACACCTCTCCATTTTTGTAGGATTTTGGTCCTACAAATCTTTTATGAAAGGATGTGAGTAAATTTTTCCTTCACCTCTCCTTACCTGGAAGTTGTTCTCTTAAACCAACTTACCAAAGTTCATGTTAAAAATTATCGAAGAGAAACAAAATAATTATCAAGAGAATTATTACCAACAACAATCATAAAACATAATGCACATAATGTTTACCCTTGGAAAAACCCAGCGAATGAAATTCCACTAGATCCCTTCTGTTAGTGTCAGTCTTTGCAGCCTTCCTCCAGTGATCAAACATGCTCTTACAAGGTGATTTTAAGGTGTCAAGGTCAAATTTTGTCATTTCAGTGAGTCTTCAAACAAAATTTGGTCACTAGGTATTAGGTCTAGGGTTTGCTTTTACTCTTGTCAAAGTTGTCCAAATGTCGGTCCATGTCACCATTCAGCTGAGTGTACCATCATTCAGAGGGTTGTCATCATCATGTCAAGTTCCATTGGGTCATTTTACAGCTTGTTCATGCTTCAGTTGTGCCTAGGTAAGGTTCATTTCCCTCTCCTAGGGTTTTGAAGGTAATTTCTCTTGGATGGTCAACTCATCATCAAAACTTGTATCCTGATGTTCATAAACCTTCCCTTATCCTTAATGTACCTTATTAAATACTTCCCATCACTGAGATCCCCCAAATTCCTCATTTTTGCACAAACCCTAGTTTCTTGCTACAACTTGGCAATTTTCTAGGCTAGGCCTATGTTTTTCCCTTTTGGACCCCTTCCCCTCACTCAATCTCTGAAATTCCACTTTCCCCTGCTTCCTAACATCCCTCCCTACTTCCCAAAAATTTCTCAAGAATTTAGAAGCCCCTTATCCCCTTCATTTCGCTTCATTTTGACAAATCCCTTGTTCCACACATCGGGAAGGCCTCCAAAAGCCTCCTGCAAAATGGTGCGGCGCATAGAAGAGTGGGCGCGGCGCATTGGGTTTGTGCACGGTGCATTGGGCTTGGTGCGCGGCGCATAGAAGAGTGGGCGCGGCGCATTGGGTTTGTGCACGGTGCATTGGGCTTGGTGCGCGGCGCATTGAACTGAAACACAAAAAAAATTTCCATTCCTCTCCAACATCAAATTTTCTTGGTTTCTCCAAGTTTGAGTAAGTCAAAGCCACTCCTCTATTGCTCATAACTCGTGCTTGGTGTTGATTATGAATATTTGAGTGCAAAACTAAACCCTACTATCTTGTTGAGAAGTGCCTCCTTAAGGTTTTGCAACTTGTTTTGGTGTCAGTCATCCCACCTCCCCACCTTGTTTTTCCCATCTCCCATCACTGTTATCTCATCACTACACCATGCCATCTATCCCTGCATAAAATAGACAGGTTTCGTCATTCAGCTCCAAAATCACAAGGAATCAAGTGGAAGCAAAATAGAGTTCATTGGAGAAGTGCCAAAGTGTTCAAATATCACAAAATGAGATATTTTAAATTAAAAATCAAGTCATTGGGCATATAAGATATTCGTGGTGTTTGAACAATCCATTGGTATGCCAAAAACATCAGTGAAAGCCAAGACAAGTTGTGGAAGAGTGAAATAGTATGTGAGAAGCCGAATTGTGCTGAAGGCAGACTGCGCGATGCACTTGGCAACTGGCGCAGTGCACTGGAGGTGCGCGGCGCATTGGGCCATTTTGCACAGTGTAAATTTGCACATGCGCGGCGCATACAGCCTGGCTGCGCGGCGCACAGGGCCGGAACACTAATTTTTGTCATTTCTTCACAAAAACTCAAATTAACTCATCCTCCTATGCACCATGAAAGTTTGTGCGACTTTTTAATTGCTCATGGCTGGTGTTTGATGTGGTTTCAAAGATTGGTTGGAGAATTTTTAACATCAAAGTTAAACCCTAGTCTCTTGTTAGAAATGGCTCTTGTAGGGTTTGAAAGTTGAGTTTTAAAGTTTGATCTTGGTGCCAATCCCCCACATTGTTTATTCCTTTCCCATCACTGTCACATTGTCACTCATAGTCCCTCTCCTATTCCCTTATAATCCCATTATCCCTATCCCTCAATCCTTTCATTCCCTATCCTTATCCCTTTCCCCTATATCATTTGCAAAAAGTTCCTAAATCCCAAAGTTCCCAAACATAATAAAGTGAGTGTCCTTGCACTTTAAATCTCACTTTATTACAGTCCATTGTTCCCACTGCCTTATTTCCCACACTCCCTTCCTACTTAGCATATTTTGGCATTGAGACCAAGACACCAAACTCTTTGTATTCACCTAAGGCAGCATAGATGAAAAAGGCATCAAGGAGGCGTGAAAAGACATAATCTTGGTCGAAGCTTCGTTCGCTGAGCATAGTACTTGATGAAGGACTTTCAGTTCAAATTTCAGCAAGTTTGGGGAAAATTTTGTCATTTTTGAAATTTTGGTCGCAAAACAGATTTTTCCCCCCGACGTGTCGCGCCACTTGGCGCGCGCTTACGTTTGAGAGATCTTCTGGAGGAAAACTTGATATTTTTGGGTTTTTTATGATAAATTATGCATGCTCAGGAATGGCTGAGATATTTCATCAAGTTCTGGGTGGTTTAAAGGGTCAAAAACACCTTGAAAATGGCCTTTCTGCCACCTTTTGCACCAGCAGGAACCAGTCTTGGGAGATTGAAGTTTTGGAGGGGAAAATGACCTCCAAATTGAAAAATTCCACTTGGGTTGGATAGTAGACAGATAGGGATTTCCAACGAGCTATCATGAGCTCAATTTTGACTTCGTGAAGTGCCTCCAAAACAGGCTCAAAGTGGTGCGACGCATTGAGTTTTTGAGCGCGGCGCATAGAGAAATTTGGCCTCATTTTGACTCTTCAGCTCAAAAATTCGCCTAGTTTTGACTAGTTTTACTTTTTGATGTAATTCTTGATCTATCTTGATGTAATTTGATGACTATTATGTAATTTTAGCTCATATTTACTTGTTCTAGAGGATTCATTCACTAAAAAGTGAAAATTAAATGAATGAATCAGTTTCCTTCCATATAGAGGCAAGTTGTTTGATTGCCTAGATTTCAGTTCCTTATTTAGAATTGGTTGAAACAGCTCCTAGAAGGATGAGCTCGACCCGTAGAGGCATGGGAAGGTGTTAGACTTGTCTATATATTGTATTTTCTGAGACATCTTCATGGTTGGACTCTTGGGAATAGTTTGGCACTTCATTGTACATACACTTCTGCATTTTTGGCAAAGGAAAGACCAGGGTTTTGCAGCACTTGTTGGGATCCTTGTGGCTCTGAGTTTTGATGATGTTTTTCTCCATGTATCTGTAAGTTTCATTAATTTTATATGTATGCCATTTCCCTTCTCTTTGCTTTTGAATTAAACAAATGAGTAACTAAGGTAGAATTCATTAGTTTGTTGGTGCTCTGCCTTAAACTTTTGTTTAGTTTTATATGTTTTCCTCCGTTTGAAGAGGACCCTTGCACCTTCCTGCCCTCTTCAGCTCCTCAACAGTATTTTATATCCATGCATTGAATCTAAGACATCGAAGCCATTGCCTTCCCTGCCCCAACTCGAACTTTGCAAGAAATTGGCCTCATCCCCAAGCCCAAAAATTGCCTTTCCCTTTTTCCAACAAAAACCCTAAAAATAATTCCAAACTCCTTGATTCATATACCTAGCCTAAAATTAGCACTCATTTCAGTCATCTCGAGCCCTATTGATACATTTTTCCTGAGATTGACCCGGAGAGAGCCCTCTCCTGTTCTGGTAGGGCTAGCTACCAGACTGAGCGTGGTATGATGTTACCCTGAACTCTAACTTCCTTCAGCCTAAGGTAGATTTGGGCTATAACATAGTGGCAACCATACTGGGGGAGAAAATGGTTTGCTTGTTGGTGTTATTTGTTTTTATAAGCTACAGACGGAGCCTGAAGTTATGCCAAGTAGCCTTCGAAACGCTTTTGCTTTGCATTAGCGGAAGTAGATAAACACTGCTTTAGTGAATCTCCGGTCTAGCTTGTAAACGTAACATATAGCTTGTAAATTGCCCCAGTATATGTATGAAGTTCAGATCTGATGGTTGATGGTGGACAACGATCAGACATAAGAAGGATAAAATCATTCACCTGGTGACTCCAATTCAATGTAGAGACTCCAATGGAGGACTAACTCTTTCTCTGAGAAAATGGAAGGATCTTACACTAAGTTCAGGTACCCAAAGTGGAATGGTATTCAGGATCTAGTCTGCTTTCTTGTAAATTACTTCTTTGTTGTTCTTGAAGTTGTCCTGAAAGTTTTTCAAAATTTGTTGTATGATAAAGATGATCGAAATCTTCACTTGACCTATTCAAAAAGTGTAAATACTGAGTTTCCCTTTGATCCTGGCCTCCTTACTTTTCCCACATCTTATGATGACTCTCTTCAGAGTGATGAGCCTAAAGAAAACAAAACTGATCCCATAGCTCTTGTATATACTCCTACACCATTTCTAGTCCCAGATAGGTATAAACCTCTTGTTTTACCTTCTGTTCTTCATGCTTTCCCTAAAAATTATGACCTATATCTACCAAGATTTGACAGTGAATGTAACAATATCAATGCTGAGCAACATGTGAAGAATGTTGAGACTTTCCTAGACCTTTTTGAAGTTGATGACGAGGATGTCAGTGTTAGGCTTTTTTCTCTTTCTTTTCAAGGCCAAGTGAAGAGTTGGTTTAAAGCCCTGCCTAATGCGAGCATCTCAGATTTCCAGCAGTTCATCGAAGTTTTCCTTGACAGGTGGGTGATCGGACATAATCCTTTCCTTATTATAGAAGAGTATAACCAGTTGAAAAGACTGCCAGGGGAGACAGTACAACAGTTTTCTTCCAGATTTAACCAAATATATTTTTCAATGGCAGCTGATATAAGACCTTCTCCTAGATCTGCTCTCTTGCACTACCCGGGTGCCTTTGATCCGGAAATGGAGTTTCAGTTGAGAGAAAGGAATCTTGCAACACTTCACGAGATGTAGAACAGTGCATTAAATGTAGAGGCTCATTTGCTGATCCGAAGGTCAAGGTTGAAGGAAGAAGAGATGAAAAACATGGATCCGGAGAAATCGATATCTTTAGAGGTAAAGCTTGACATGTTGGTAAGTGCAGTAGAAGAGATGACGCAAAAGAACACCACAAGGAATGAGAATAATATTCAAGCCCATGACTTTCTGATTGAAGAAGAACAAGTTGTTGATCCAAAACATTTTGTTTCTTATCCCAGTTGTCATAGTGATTGCTTTATAGATCATCTTGAAGAAGAGAGAGTTGTTGATATGACATGTATGCTTGATGATGTGTTGTATACTGATGATTTGCCTCAGTTTGATCAATATGATGATGATTATGTTCTCCAAACAGAAGCTAATCTTGCAGACAAATCAGCAGCTAGTTTGTGCGAGGAGGAAGTTCACTTTCAGCAGCTCGAGTACAGTGATCAACCGATGCATATCAGCTATGACAATGATGAAGAAAGTGCAGCAAATCTTGAATTAAGTGAAGGATATTTGCCTTTTTGTTTTGATTCGTTTCAGTTCATCAGAGACAAATTCCATACAATCAGAAATCAACTGTCAAAAAGTCTTGATTTGGACCATCTTGAGGGCAATGAAAACCTTGTTCAAGATTTCCCATACCCATATTTGCAATCTCCGAATGCCATTGATTGTCAAGTTGCAGATGAAAACATGGAAGTTGGCACATATGATTTAATGCTACAAGGTGACTCCATACCATTTTGTTTTGAATCATTCCAGTTGTTGAAGGGTAAATTGCATAGTAAATCTTCAAATGAGCAGCCTATAAGAAATCGACAATATCTCAGTTTTAATGTGGATGATGAGACAGATAGCGAAATTCTTGAGCAATTTGTTGATGAGAAATCTTCCCTTGAAATGACTGATGAAATCATTTTGGATACAAAACCCTCCCTAGCTCTAGATTTGCAGCCACCAAACGGAATTGAAGGTCAGATTGCGGATGAGAGCGTGGAAGTTGAAATACATGATTTAATGATGCCAGAGAATTCTGTACCCTTTTGTTTCGAAACCTTTCAGTTCATAAAGAAAAATATTCGTAATATCTCTCAAGAAAAATATGAACAGCCAGTAGGATGTCAGGCAGTTTCAATGGATACATCACAACAGTCTTCTCAAATTTTTGACGATCTTATTGCTCGTGTGTTGGATGATGTTTGTTGTAAAAATTCTGCTCCATTTGTTAACCATGTGCCAGGAAAGAATGTTGATAATAATCTTATTCAAAATTCTCCTTCATTGTCTTGTTTAACAGATTGTTCATTGCATAGCCCATGTCAAGATTTGCAGTCACATGAGGAGATTGATAAAGGGGACCTTCGTTCTGTTTGGGATCAGCTACAGAGAATGATTGTTCATGAAATTCAGGATTCTTTTGACAGCTTGCTGCAATCACCAAAGAAAGACAACACATATGTGAGGAAAATATTAATATCCAGCTATGAAGATTACCTGGACCAGAGCAGTAATGTGTTAATGGAAATCAATAGCTATGTTTATGAAGATCCTTTTGCAGTATTCTTGAAGTCGTCCAGTCAATTCATGCTTTGCAAGTTTATCAGCAGTCAACTTGATTCCAAGTTTCCATGGGAGTTGCCTTTTGATTCTTCCCTTTTCCTGTGTATCAGAAAGCATTTGGGAAGAAATCAAATAGCAGCCAGGATGCTTACATGGTTGCATTGGCTGTTCCATTTCACTTGATCAGTTGATGAAAAGAACAATTAGAGTAGGTTGTATTGAATAAGCTCTACTTTGATCATATTTTCCAGTTTTTCAGTTGTGTTTAAGTATCGAGTCAGTTTTTAGTTGAGTGAGAGTCAGTTTGTGTCATCAAGTCATCATTTTTCAGTCATGCATTTCAGCTTGAGTTTTTGATTCCATTGCCCAACAGATGAAGGCACTGTCTGCTTTCCAAAGATCTGTAGTTCTTGGCACCTCCAAGGAGCTACCATCCCCATTGGAGCCAATGTTAGTGTCAGTCTTTGTAGCCTTCCTCCAGTGATAAAAAATTCTCTTACAAGGTGATTTTAATGTGTCAAGGTCAAATTTTGTCATTTCAGTGAGTCTTCAAGCAAAATTTGGTCACTAGGTATTAGGTCTAGGGTTTGCTTTTACTCTTGTCAAAGTTGTCCAAATGTCGGTCCATGTCACCATTCAGCTGAGTGTACCATCATTCAGAGGGTTTTCATCATCATTTCAGGTTCCAATGGGTCATTTTACACCTTGTTCATGCTTCAGTTGTGCCTAGGTAAGTTTCATTTCCCTCTCCTAGGGTTTTGAAGGTAATTTCTCTTGGATGGTAAAATCATCAGCAAAACTTGTATCCTGATGTTCATAAACCTTCCCCTATCCTTAATGTACCTTATTAAACACTTCCCATCACTGAGATCCCCCAAATTCCTCATTTTTGCACAAACCCTAGTTTCTTGCTACAACTTGGCAATTTTCTAGGCTAGGCCTGTGTTTTGCCCTTTTGGACCCTTCCCCTCACTCAATCTATGAAATTCCACTTTCCCCTACTTCCTAACATCCCTCCCTACTTCCAAAAATTTCCCCAAGAATTTAGAAGCCCCTTATCCCCTTCATTTCACTTCATTTCGACAAATCCCTTGTTCCACACATCAAAGCCTCCAAAAGCTCCCGCAAAATGGCGCGGCGCAGAAGAGTGGGCGCGGCGCCATTGGGTTTGTGCACGGCGCATTGAGCTTGGTGCGCGGCGCATTGAGCTGAAACACAAAAAATTTTGCCATTCCTCTCCAACATCAAAATTTCTTGGTTTCTCCATGTTTGAGTAAGTCAAAGTCACTCCTCTATTTCTCATAACTCGTGATTGGTGTTGATTATGAGTTTGATTATGAAGATTTGAGTGCAAAACTAAACCCTACTATCTTGTTGAGAAGTGCCTCCTTAGGGTTTTGCAACTTGTTTTGGTGTCAATCATCCCACCTCCCCACCTTGTTTTTTCCATCTCCCATCATGGTTATCTCATCACTACACCATGCCATCTATCCCTGCAAAAATAGACGGGTTTCGTCATTCGGCAAAATCACAAGGAATCAAGTGGAAGCAAAATAGAGTTCATTGGGGAGAAGTGCCAAAGTGTTCAAATATCACAAAATGATTATTTTAAATTAAAAATCCAAAGTCATTGGGCATATAAGATATTTTTGGTGTTTAGACAATCCATTTGCTAACACCAAAAACATCAGTGAAAGCCAAGACAAGTTGTGGAAGAGTGAAATAGTATGTGAGAAGCCGAATTGTGCTGAAGGCAGACTGCGCGGCGCACTGGAGGTGCGCGGCGCATTGGGCCGTTTTGCACAGTGTAAATTTGCACATGCGCGGCGCACTAGGTTGGCTGCGCGGCACACAGGGCCGGAACACTAATTTTTGTCATTTCTTCACAAAAACTCAAATTAAATCATCCTCCTATGCACCATGAAAGTTTGTGCGACTTTTTAATTTCTCATGGCTGGTGTTTGATGTGGTTTCAAAGATTGGTTGGAGAATTTTTAACATCAAAAGTTAAACCCTAGTCTCTTGTTAGAAATGGCTCTTGTAGGGTTTGAAAGTTGAGTTTTAAAGGTTGATCTTGGTGCCAATCCCCCACATTGTTTATTCCTTTCCCATCACTGTCACATTGTCACTCATAGTCCCTCTCCTATTCCCTTATAATCCCATTATCCCTACCCCTCAATCCTTTCATTCCCTATCCTTATCCCTTTCCCCTATATCATTTGCAAAAAGTTCCTAAATCTCGAAGTTCCCAAACATAATAAAGTGAGTGTCCTTGCACTTTAAATCTCACTTGATTACAGTCCATTGTTCCCACTGCCTTATTTCCCACACTCCTTTCCTACTTAGCATATTTTGGCATTGAGACAAAGACACCAAACTCTTCGTATTCACCTCAGGCAGCATAGATGAAAAAGGCATCAAGGAGGCGTGAAAAGACATAATCTTGGTCGAAGCTTCGTTCGCTGAGCATAGTACTTGATGAAGGAATTTCAGTTCAAATTTCAGCAAGTTTGGGGAAAATTTTGTCATTTTTGAAATTTTGGTCGCAAAAGAGATTTTTCCGCCCGACGCGTCGCGCCACTTGGCGCGCGCTTACGTTTGAGAGATATTCTGGAGGAAAAATTGATATTTTTGGGTTTTTTATGATAAATTATGCATGCTCAGGAATGGCTGAGATATTTCATCAAGTTATGGGTGGTTAAAAGGGTCAAAAACACCTTGAAAATGGCCTTTCTGCCACCTTTTGCACCAGTAGGAACCAGTCTTGGGCGATTGAAGTTTTGGAGGGGAAAATGACCTCCAAATTGAAAAATTCCACATGTGTTGGATAGTAGACAGACAGGGCTTTCCAACGAGCTATCATGAGCTCAATGTGGACTTCGGGAAGTGCCTCAAAAACAGGCTCAAAGTGGCGCGACGCATTGAGTTTTTGGGCATGGTACATAGAGAAATTTGGCCTCATTTTGACTCTTTAGCTCAGAAATTCGCCTAGTTTTGACTAGTTTTACTTTTTGATGTAATTCTCGATCTATATTGATGTAATTTGATGACTATGCTGTAATTTTGGCTCATATTTACTTGTTCTAGAGGATTCATTCACTAAAAAGTGAAAATTAAATGAATGAATCAGTTTCCTTCCATATAGAGGCAAGTTGTTTGATTGCCTAGATTTCAGTTCCTTGTTTAGAATTGGTTGAAACAGCTCCTAGAAGGATGAGCTCGACCCCTAGAGGCATGGGAAGGGGTTAGAATTGTCTATATATTTTATTTTCTGAGACATTTTCAGGGTTGGATACTTGGGAAAATTTTGGCACTTCATTGTACATACACTTCTGCATTTTTGGCAAAGGAAAGACCAGGGTTTTGCAGCACTTGTTGGGATCCTTGTGGCTTTGAGTTTTGATGATGTTTTTCTCCATGTATCTGTAAGTTTCATTAATTTTATATGTATGTCATTTCCCTTCTCTTTGCTTCTGAATTAAACAAATGAGTAACTAAGGTAGAATTCATTAGTTTGCTGGTGCTCTGCCTTAAAATTTTGTTTAGTTTTATATGTTTTCCTCCGTTTGAAGAGGACCCTTGCACCTTCCTGCCCTCTTCAGCTCCTCAACAGTATTTTATATCCATGCATTGAATCTAAGACATCGAAGCCATTGCCTTCCCTGCCCCAACTCGAACTCTGCAAGAAATTGGCCTCATCCCCAAGCCCAAAAATTGCCTTTCCCTTTTTCCAACAAAAACCCTAAAAATCATTCCAAACTCCTTGATTCATATACCTAGCCTACAATTAGCACTCATTTCAGTCATCTCAAGCCCTATTGATACATTTTTCCTGAGATTGACCTGGAGAGAGCCCTCTCCTGTTCTGGTAGGGCTAGCTACCAGACTGAGCGTGGTATGATGTTACCCTAAAATCTGCCTTCCTTCAGCCTAAGGTAGATTTGGGCTATAACACCTTCAAAAAAACTCGTTCAAGCAACCCAAGTGAGTTTCAATCGCTCACATCCCCATGCCTTTTACAATAGAGTTCCTCCCATCCTTTTAAAGGCTCCATGACATGAAATCCATGGGCATAAAACCATGGGTATGCTAAATCACATGCCTGAAACCACTGCCATTTGACCTGGTCAACTTTGAATCTTTCCTTGAGTCAAGTTTACCTAATAATCCCCCCTTAAACTTTGAATTGGGGTATCTTTGACTAAATTCAAGCAAACTAAATAAGTGAGACATCACAACTCACCTCCATCCCTTACGTATCAAAGTTTATACCTTGAGTATTTGTTAACTTGTCATGCCCCCTATCACCTAGGTCTAACAATATACTTTACCACCAATTACCTAGGAGTACACATTACTCAGTCTTACAACAGTAGTCATGTGGGTGAAATAAATTTCGCATCCAATGGGTGCCTACACTTGAAATTTGAGTAAATCTATAAGGATATATAAGCCAAAAATACAATGAAGAAAAGTAGTTCCTTCTTTTCCCTCCAAAAATATTTACCCCTGCGGATGAGACCATCATCTTGAATCTTATTGTTTCCCTTAATGTTAATCTTTTAGTACATTTTATGTTTTGAGGCCAATTTTTAACCTCAAAATTCCCCTAATGTAAACCACCCATGAAATCCATGGAGGTTCGCTCCTATGGTTTACTAGGTACAAGTAGGGGATGGTATAAATCTCAATTTATATCGCTAGGCTTGTTGGTACAAGAAAATATGCATCCATTGATAACATGAAATACATTTTTTTGCATTCTATGCCAATATGCATCCTTTTGTAACTTGGAAATGGTCTTCCCAATACTAAAACACTACGCAAATTTGAAGGTACAAGCCTTTTTGATAAGTTGCAATATTTCATTTTTAAGAACACGTAACTTATATAATTTTTTAAGAAACCCACCCTAGAGTTAATAGTCAACCTTACTTCACCTTCTTCCACACAAACTTGGCCATATAGCTACATGAACACCTCTTTGGAGTACTCTTATTATATGTATGCCTCTTTGTATACAACATGGGTAAAAAGATCCATGTGAAAAATAACTAAAAAATATATGATATTCGATGTGAACATATTAGAAAGAATATTTTTCAACTTATTATTGCTATCATTATTATATTTGATGATAAAATGAAATTGTTATAAAACCCCTCCACTTGTAATGTCTAGTTTGTTGAATCTTACTTTGGGCCTACAAGTACTGGATTGGTTGGTTATAACTATGAATGATGATTTTCCATTTATAATGTTTCTTTTTTTTTATCTAGGTGGATATTACTGGCCACTCGCCTATTCCACCTAATCTGTTTCATTAGTTTTCTTATTTACTATTTTTAGCAAATTTTCGGGTCTTGAACTTTCAGAGTCGTTTTGAGGTCCTAAACGGTGTAGTCCTCGAAGAGATATTTCCAACTAGGTATCATACGTGCCAAACGGAGATACTATGACCAAGTTACGACCTTGGGAAGTTGGCTACCCAACTAACCCCAACAGGAACCATAAAATCTGGGTGTTATATTTCTTCGAGTTAGGGTTTTGGCTGTCTAGGGTTTTCTCTTATTGTTCAATAATAAAAATTCCCTTGAGCCTCATTGCAACACAATTCAGAGGCCTGTAGCTACCACACGTCTTCTCAGAGATAAGCTACTAGCGCCCTAGCTAGTTTATTTCCATCCTATCTGTAAGCATATTTTAGTTATGTGATATTAATGAAATGAAGTCTTATCTTTGTTGCATATCTGTGTTTATGTTTATTTCTATATTCTATTTCGTTCTTGCATAAATCCAGATTCAGGTTACAACACAATGAGGGTTTGAAACATATTTCAGTTTCAATGTTTTGAAATAATCTTCAGTAAACTTCATGCAAGTGCCACGGTCTCCACAAGTAATATTAGAGAGTGAAAAATATCTCATTTGAAAGTATTTTTTATTATCTTAAATGGGTTTTTTTATGGAATTTGATTTCGTTTCCTAGTTTGAGAGATATGAGCAATTGAAGTTACACCTGCCTAGAACATTGTGCCGCCGTGCATCCTATGAGTTTGTGGAATAATTTTCTCACCCCACGGGTCATCAAATTTCAAGTGTCTTATATCACTAGAAATATCTATTCAATTCGTAAAATGGGTCTTTGACAGAATTTGATTTCTTCACATATAGCGTAAGTTATCAACAAAGTTGCAGCAATAGGTCCATTCAACCAAGATCCGGATCAGTGGTGTCAGAGCGGTCTGCTCTTTATCGATATTTCTTTGCATGTCTCCAATGAGGTCGGGGTATAAGGAGTTAGGGCTCGATCTAGTTGAACCTTTGCAAGATAAACCTCTCAAACCCCGACAACCTCCCATGACTGAAGAAAATAAAGATGAGAGAGCAGAAGATCCTATAAAAATATTTCTTGAGGAGGCCCTCGAGAAACAAAGGAATGCGATGATGGATAAATTTTCCCATATCCTTTAATGATTGCCTACCAACAGTGCATCTGCATCCAGCAGCCACTTTATAGGCGACACTCCTTTCAAGGTACATGTCAACTTCGACATTCCTATATTTGAAGGCCAGATAGATGTAGACAACGTAGATAGATGGTTGAATTTGATGGAAGGGTATTTTTCGATCCATGATTTATTTGACCGAGAAAATATCGATTTTTCACTCCTCAAAGCCTCCCCCAATTTTAAAGATAAGTGGGAAACCTACTGTGAGCAAAAGGACGAGAGGGAACCCTTTCTGTTCTCGACCACACCCACTTGGAATTTTTTCTGAGAAGACATCAAGGAAAAATATCACCCCATGGGGAACTATGACGAAAAGTACATCTAATGGACCACACTGTTGTAGCAAAGGGATCAATATGTGTACGAGCTGAAAAATTTGTTCCATACCCTGCACACAAAGTTGGGTATTAAAGATTTAGAGAGACATTTGGGGCTCAAGTATTGTAGTTGTTTACACAAATACATTCAGGAGGAAATGGAGTTCCTCGACATTACCTCGCTTAGCACGACATATCGATATGCCGCCAAGATCAAGAAGAAATTTTAGCAGAAAAAGCGAGACTTTGGATCCACAAATCCGAAGTGAGGGAAAGGCGCCCCCGAACCACAAAACAAGGGGAAAAGCCAAATCAGGGCGACTCAGAACAACACCACAAAGCCAAAGAAGGACATGGGGAATTTGTGTGAATTTCATAACAGCTCCACTCACAACACAAGCGAGAATCAGACCAAACAGTGGCTAGTGGACGAATTGAAGACATCTGAAACAGATGCATGTTCTAATTCTGAGTCATAACCTGACAAGGGGAATGAAAAAGGGAAGAAGATCATTGATGCAGATCCCAATGCCACTTTTTCCACCACCAAGCTCCAGAGGGAGGATCCCGAAGATCCAGAGGAGGGGGAGCGCCTCTTCCATTCGTAGATGTGGGTGAAGGGTTATCCAATGCAATTCCTTGTCGATAACGAAAGACAAAAGAACCTCATTTCAGCAGAGGTCGTGAAGCAGCTCGGCCTACCGACCATAGAACACCCACAGTAGTATACCATCGGGTGGCTTCACTAAGGAATAAATCTCTGCGTCAGCCAACAGTGTCGCCTTCTGTAAAACATCAAGCCCCTTCACGGATGAGGTACTATGTGGTGTTTCTCCTCTTGATGTGTCTGATGTATTTTTGGACCAACCATACTTGTGGAAGCAACATGCTGTGTATGAGTCTAGGCCTCGTTCTATTATTATTACTTTGGGAAATAAGTTGTACAGGATACCAGAGGTAGTAACGCCTCCCTCCATCTCTTTGATTACTACAAAGAAACTTAGTAAGATTATTTCCCAAGCCAAGAATTTTATTTTCACTAAAATTCACCCATAGGGCAAGAAGAAGATTATGGCCACAACCTCCAAACATCTTGGAGAAATCCAATGCCAAGTACAAGCAACACTACGATCAACATCGAGTGCCACACAAGTTCCAGGTGAGCGACACATTTTGGTTACATTTTCATAAGGAGTGCCTCTCTAGACCCCACCGCAAGATACGCCCACTTCAAAGAAGGCCAACTCCTTCACTGAGTTGTCAAAGCAAGCAAACTACTTCATCAGGGAAAGTGGTTCACTAGGGACCAGGTTCAACATAAATTTACCTACCTCATGGAGGCTTTGCATGTAATGGGGACCATTTCTTCCTAAGGGGGGAGGAATGATCTAGGTGGATATTGGTGGCCACTCGCCTATTCCACTTAGTCAGTTTCATCCATTTTCTTATTTAATATTTTTAGCAGTTTTATGGGTCCTAAACTTCTAGAGCCATTTTGAGGCCCTAAACAACGTAGTCCTTGAAGAAATTTTTCCAACGAGGTATCATGTGCGCCAAACGGAGATACTATGACCATGTTATGACCCCAGGAAGTTGGGTGCCCAACTGACCCCAACGGGGCCCATAAACTCTGGGTGTTACATCCCCTCGGGTTAGTGCTTTGGTTTTTTATGGTTTTCTATTATTTTTCAATTATAAAAAGGCCCTTAAACCTCATTGTAATACAGTTCAGAGGCCTGTAGCCACTACATGTCTTCACAGAGATAAGCTACCAACACCCTAGCTAACTTATTTCCATTCTGTTTGTAAGCATATTGAACAGTTATATGATATTAATGAAATGAAGACTTATTTCTACTGCATCTCTGTGTTTATGTTTATTTCTGTATTTTATTTCATTCCCGCATAAATCCAGATTCAGGTTACGACTCCATGAGGGTTTGAAACATATTTCAGTTTCAATGTTTTGCAGTAATCTTCAGTAAAATTCACCCAAGTGTCACAATATCCACATATCATATTAGTGAGTGAAAATTATCTCATTTGAAATGATTTTTTATTATCTCAAATGGGTTCCTCTACGGAAATTGATTTCGTTTCCCGGTTTGAGAGATATGAGAAATTGAAGTTACACATGTTTAGAACATTGCGTCGTCGCGTGTCCTATGAGTTTGTGGAAACATTTTCTCACCCCAAAGGTCATAAAATTTAAAGTGTCTTATATCACTGGAAACATATATTCAACACCTCAAATGGGTATTTGATGTAATTTTATTTCATCACATATAGCAGAATTTATCAATAAAGTTGCAGCAAGAGGTCCATTTCAACCAAGATCCAGATCATTTTTCCAAAACAAACTATCACCTATAGCTTAAATTCCCAAAAATAGAATGGTGGCATTGTGTAACTGAGGAGGTTGGCCACTATCACCTCATTAATTCTCCTTTGCATTTTAGACTAAGGAAAGGGTTATTAGTGAATGGGGGATTCCCTATTGGTTAATAGGCCCACTCATGTAGTAATGGGTGGAATTAAAGAGAACCTAACAACAATGAACATGAGAGAACAATAAATGAAATTGGTTTTGTGTGATGAGTGAGAAATGGTCGAGTGTCTTATCTATTTATATTATGGAGTCATTTAAGCACTTCCAAGAGGGAAAATGAGTCATTTAAGCACTTCCAAAAGGGAAAATTAAGGGAATATAAGTATCCAAATAATGTGTTATAGACTCCTTAAATTGGTTCAATAATTTACTTATTATAGACAAACAATCAGATCATGTGAATTATATACTCTTAAGTTTTGGTTATTAAATCTTGCAAAGTTATGAGGGAGAAGGTCTATCTATATTGACAACTCAGAACAACAATAAGGTGTCCCATCTCACAAAATTGTCTATATTCACACCTACCAAAGGATGTATAATGTGTAATGTTGTGATCTTAATGGTAGATGACTCCAAATACTATATTGACAAGGTTTCCTTTATAACTAGATGTTATTCCAATGTAGCATGGTGCTAACACATATTTCATTAAATTTTGAATTAAATAGTGGATCTAGAATTTTAAAAATAACTAAAAAAGCTCAATTCTAATGATGCCCTTGTAATAATTTTTTTCCAATTTTAATGAAATATGTCTTTGCTCCTATATAGCATTATTACTACATTTGTCATTTATGTTCTTGCAAAACATCATATCCAAGTCACGCCCTGGAACTTATGTCCACAATGTAGAAATTACATAAGAAAAACCAACATTTAATTACATAAGATGCCTTATCATCCAAATCCTAGACCTAGCTTGTTCATAGGTTCTTTCATTGATCATTGATTCCAAGCCATGTTACAAGTGGAGAGAGCAAGTCCTTATAGAGGTTTGATCTCTAATTCTTATTATAATAATATATCAATTATTTTTCATGATCCATTAATTCTCTCAATAATAATCAGGGAAAATTTTAGGGGCTAATATTCACAGGTGGGCTAATTTTCGATGCTTTTCAAATAAAAATATTCACCAATTTCCATTTCTTTGTAAATTGATTCGCCCAAATTTTATAGTAAAAAGAAAAAAAAATCTACCTTAAAAATTGCCAAAATTTTATATATACTAATATAAAATAATTAGAAACCTAAATATTTTTACAAAAATATCATCAAAATTTTTAAAATTTACATATTACGGACTAGTAATATTCACCAAGGTTTATAAACTTCAAGATAAACTTCCATCCTTAAAATTTTCCCTGATAATAATGATAAGACATTAATCTCAAATCTCCTCAACAAATTTTTTACTCAAAATAGCCAAGAGTTTGTTGAAAACTTGCATTCCTCTAGAAGGTTATAATAAAATATTCTATAAACAAATTTTAATAAATTCCTCATTTAAAGAACTCCATAAATAAAGGTTAATACAATAAAATAATAGAGTTAGTCACAACCACATTCCAGAAATAGAGTTAGCAAGTGGAGCAACTCCTTGGTTTGAGATATATATTATATCAAGTCTCCAAAAGTATACAAGACTACTCTCCTAAATGACGAGTCATATGTGTCAGTCTATAAACAAATGTTCTAGTAACTAAATAACATGTGAGGGCCTTCAAGGCCATGTCACCCTTATGAAGTGTGATGTGTAACAAAATATCCATGTGGCATGTACTCTCATGCACACCAAAATTCCTCTTACTAGCACATTTGCAAGATATCAAGGTGGTAGGCATGGTGGACTATGTTAGGAAACCTCATCAAGTGGATATGTGCATAAAAAATGTGCTCAAAATGAAATTATGTTCCAAAACACTTTGTTGACCCCAATTTTATGGGCAGTATGACCACATCAAGATAATTAAATTGTGAAGCACCCTAATGTGCTCAAGAAGCCATAAAATAATTTTTAAATTGATGGGTAGAGTGAAAGCTTCACACCATGCACTTGAACCGATCATCTCCTCATATAGCAATGGTATGGTACTTTAAGTATGTCCATGTCTAGAGGTTTAACATGAAAAAGGTTTTGGGTCCACAAAGTAGGTGTCTTCATGGCCATATTTATAGCTACATTAATCTAATTTATTTTATTTTATTTTATTATGTTTTTACACTTCCTATTGGATGATGAAAAATAAGAAACCATTCTATACCATTATGTCTAGTCAAATTTATAAGCTAATAAATCTAGACTAATAGTTCTAGAATAGACCTTATCACTTTTAGGAATTAGATCCAACTATTGACTATAATCTTGCTACACGACTTTGGTTTCTAGAAAAATATGAAATATGTCATTTGATTGCTATTTTGCTTGATCAAAATTGTTGGATAAATGCAGTAGATTAAAATTATTTTTCTATAGTGAATGACATGATACCTTGAATATGAAGTTAATTTAAATACGAAATGAAAGCCTATTTTTTTTAATTATATCCAATTGCTAAATCATTCCAAAGCCACCATTATAGGTGTCCCTTAATCCATTAGGAGATCTACTTCATGGATGCCTAAAAACTTTTAGCTACAATGACACTAATGACACATAGAATGACATCCCCTCTCGAATTGTAGGCTTTATACCTCAAATCCAAGCGAGCTTCTTTCATAAATAAGCCTTCTTTGACCTTTATTTTACATTGATATTTTCAAAATATGCCAAGGGAAAACTTTAAATGCCATGAATAAAACTAAAAGGGCCAACATTTAGAAAAAAAATAATGAATTAAAGAACATTACTCACCACCTTAAACTGGTACTTCTCTCCTCTTACTATGCATATTGATATGAAAACCTTCAATCTAGTGTTGTTAATTTTCTCCATCTCTACACTTTATTCGAGGGCCTTACAAATTTTCTATATGAAAATTTGGTCAATAACCTTTGGTTCTCCATAAGTAGATCTAAATGTATAGAAAAAATAGTATTTACAGTGAAGTGAAACTATGAACAATCTCAAGATGATCCAAAGGGATAATATTCTAAGCCAGAGAAGACATTATTACTATTAGAGAGTAATAAAGTCATATTTTAGTAGTTCCTTATCTTCCTGTAGCATGATGGTGGTAACCATTAGGTCTAGAAATTGACATGTTACTTATGGTGTCTTACTACTGTTAGTGACCCCTAAATGTGTGTGTAGTCATTGGATTGTATTCTATTTGTGGATTGTGAGTAGGCTTATTGATTTTCAAACTAGACTACATCATCCTCATAATTATATGTGGTGGAACCATTTTTCAATTATGATATGATTTTTTATTTATCCTATGGTACTTTGTTTCTTAATTCTGAATTGTTGGTGGTATCATTACAATGGGATTCCATTAAATTCACATTTATCATGCTTTCGATAAATAAAAAATCATATCATAATTGAAAAATGGTTCCACCACATATAATTATGTAGCTAGTGATGAAGGGGAAAGGCATTCCATCACACCACATGAATTCCATGTTATTTTCACATAGATACTAAGATGCTCATCGAAACAAATGTTGGAAGTTTTCCTTTTGCTACTAGTTATAATAATCTAGGAGATATAGTAATATCAACTCAAAAGTGGTCTAAAAAGTAGTCTTTAAGATGTTACCTTTATTAGTAAATAGTTGGTTTTATTTATTCTGCAATTTACATAAACACATTTCATATTCGTATAAATGCCTTTACTATTGTAAAAGTCTTGTCACACTTGAAAACAATGGTATTTTCCTTCAAATGATATATCACGGCAACCACTTGATCATTATTTCTCATTTCATTGTAATATGGTATTAATATAAAGGATAGATATTAAAGTGTTGTAATCCTCAAAACCAACATTCAAACTATTTAAAAGTGGCATTAGTGCTTTAGATAATTGCTTTTTCTATGTAGGTACCATCAACACCAATACTCATATCAAATAATCCAACAATTTCGTGATGAGATAATACTACCAATGAAATAACAAGATAATCTATAGTCACCAATATAACATCTAAGAGCATGTCACCATATTCACCTAAGCAAAGCATTCCGTTATCTCAAGTAAAAGAAAATAACCAATACCATTCAGAACATCAACCACAAGATCTATGAAATAAGATCATTATCCTCAACCATACTCAAGCAAAGAAAAAGAAGGTGTCTCATCATTACACATATATATTTTCCACTCATGTCAATATGAAGGGTAGTAATTGGCACCTACTTGGGGACAATGCTCTTAGGAGAAGAGTGTATGAGAACCCAAAATTATTTAGTTGCATCTTCCAAAAAATCCTTCAAGTAAGAGGTAAGCTTGGATGGATTATCTATGTCTCATCACATCCAACTTATTACTTCAAAGTTGGCTTCACAAATGAAAGAAGGTATTTATGCTTGAAAAAGCTCCACCACCAACAATAAAGGATGATTTCCTAATAGCAAGGCCCAATTATACCCAATCTTGTTTGGTGTAGTGATCTCCACTACTATGCGAGCACAATTACCACCAATTTTTTTTTGAATCAACTAAAATAAAATTTGATTGAATAAAATAACACTAATCTAATCTATGATATAATTTAATATATTCTATATGCTTGAATAATTAATATTAAATCTAATTCCCTATTTTGATCATAAACAACTCTAATGTAAATTAAACACAAGATAAGATTGATTATTAAAATAAAAGAGGAAATTTTACTATTCAAAAATATAATAAGCTCATAAACATACCATTATTTTTCGAATAAATACTAAAATTGTTTACTTGTAATTAACAATCACATCAATTGAAACACTAACATCATTCATGATAAATAATTACACAAGAAGATATGAAAAAATAATATAAGTGTTGTTCATAATAATACATAGATAACATTCATTTTTATAGCAAGGGAATCTTGTTCAAAACATGTTGGCCTTTGGCTTAAATTAAAATTTTAATACAAATATATGAATTTTCATTAAAGTCCTCTACCTTTACAAAAAGAAAAATCTCATTTTTCCGCAAGAACATCCAACCCCCTATACATTTGAGGGTTTTTCTTATATAGATTTTTGTCCATCACTTATTACAATCCTTTACTTACATCTAAATTATCCCAAAATGAATACCTATCCATAAATTATTCTTGAAGTAGAGGAATATATTTCTTTCTCATTCTTCTTTCCTTTAAAATAGGTTTATCATGTTGCAATATGGCAACTATTAATTCAAATTTCCTTTCCTTGATAATTCCTTTTGAACTTTATTTATCTTATTGTTTTTTTGTTTATTAGATCTTTTCATCAAACGAATATCAATAGGAGTATAGTAAAGATACTGGACACAAAAATTAAGCTCCAAGCTAGGGAAAACCCCTCTAAGGGGAAAACCCACAAAAAATTCTTCTCTTCTTATAGAATCTATTTCAAATGAGACAATAAAGACCCAAATCGTAAACCAAGTCCTCCTCCAAGTACCAATTAAGCCCTTCAAGGAAAAATTTTCATCACCCAATTTCTAGCTACACGTTCGACCCCCAACTTCGGCTTGTTGCTTCAACCTTCAACTTCAACTTTTGTAGCTCCCTAGAAACCCTAAGAAATTTCTTCAACAAGTATTTCTTGAGCAAGATGACGTTTTACAAGGGCAACAATTCAAATCAAAATATTTTCTCTTCCAACAACTCAATCCTGCAACTTGATCTTTTATAATTCAGACTTGCAATTTCGGCCTTCCTCGAAGCTGCAGAAACCCTAGATTTCTCATGCGTGAGATAGATAGAGCCCAAAAACAAACTCTTCTTCTTCTTCTTGGATTATCCTTGTCTTCTAGACCTTCGATCTTCCTTTCTTGAATCTTCGAGCTTCATATTGAACTTGTTCTTGAGAGATCAAAATTTTGAGTGAGTGAGTGCCAAATGAGGTCGAATCTGTTTCTATTTATAACCTTTCCAAGGGGTTGAATTCCCTCCTTTAGGCCGACTTGTACTTTGGAGGTTTTTAGGACCTTCTAGATTCAAAATAAATTCTTTTACAAGGTACATTTTGCCCAAAAGGGTCTTATAATCATGATGTTGACTCTCTTGACTCATGACAATAGATATTAATAGGAATTTGGCTTCTGTGATCCATAAATTGTGTATAAAACATTTCAGTAAAAATCACATCAAAGTAAATTAAGTCAATGAATTTCGAACGAGCCAATGTGGTTCATCATCAGGACAATATGAGAAATCTGATCACAGAACCTCATTTAAATAGATAAGGAAAACTCCAACTAGCCATTTGTAAATTAACAACTAGTTTGACTCGAATAAGAAATAAAAATAAAATAAATATTTATTAATTTTCTATATATATATATATAGAGAGAGAGAGATATAGATATAGATATAGATATATATATATATTTTAAATAAATTAAATATTTAATATCTATATTTTGAATTTCATATATTTATTTTTATTTTTAATAATATGTTTATTTATTCATTTTTTTTAAAGAATAAATAAATGTTTAATATTTATATTAGAATTTTATAAATTTATATATTAATATGTTATGTATATCACCATAATTATTCATATTTATTTAACTTAATAGGAGATATTACTTTACTTAATGGTAATTTTAGCAAGTTAAATTACCATATAAAAAAAAGGAGAGGAGGGGAGAAAGAAACCAAAAGCCATAGCAGAGGAGAAAACTCTAACTAGCCGTTTCTAAATTAACCACTAGTTTGACCTGAATAAGAAATAAAATAAAAATAGTTATTTATTTATTTTCTAATTTTTTTATTCAAAAATAAATTAAATATTAAATATTTATTTTTTGAATTTTATATATTTATTTTTAATAAAATAATAATAATTTATTTACTTTTAATTAATGTTTGATATTTATATTAGAATTTTATAAATTTATATATTAATATGTTATGTCTATCATCATAAATATTCATATTTATTCAACATAATAGTATATATTACTTTACTTAATGGTAATTTTACCAAGTTAAATTACTTTAAAAAAAAGGGAGAAAGAAACCAAGAGCCATAAGAGAGGAAAAGACAAGGGGGAGAACAAGAGAAGAGAAACAACAACTAAGAATGAATGATAGGAATCCAGAATCTAGCTTCTGCTAACATTCCACCCATCATCTCTGTTGAGGTTAACCACCCTCTTTTGGATTTCCAGGGCTTCCCTCAACTTACGAAGGTGGAAATGGTCAATCTTCGCGATAACCTGAGCATCTTCAATGCAAATGTGATGATATGTCTTCTCAGCATGCTCTTCTAGGGCAGATGAGCGTGATCTACTATGTTTAAGGTCAACGACATGTTCATGAATTCTTTGATTGATTGATCGACCAGTTTCACCTATGTAAAGGGTCCCACATGAGCATGGAATTAAGTAAAGACCCTTACCATCCTTAGGCAAAATCTGGTCCTTAACCGATCTAAGAGAACTCTGAATGGTGTGGGAGGGCTTGAAGGTTGAGGAAACATTATGTCTCTTTAGGATCCTAGCAATTTTATCAGTTGTACCCTGGATAAACGGAAGGTGAACTCCAGGTAATCGATCACAAGGATCTTTCTTATCCCGAGGACCTTTTTCAGCTTTTTAAAAAGCTCTGAGAAATTGACTCAAGCTATAACCGTTCTTATTAAAAACTTTAAGGAGATGAGCTTTTTCGCCTTCAAAGTGGTGTTCATCAGAGATTCTAAAGGCTCTGGTGGCTAGGGTACTGAAAACCCCAAACTTCTGAGGAGGGAAATGACGAGAACTAGGAAAGTGTTAGCAGATGTTGGATTCCTGCCATTCACTCTTAGTAGTTGTTTCTCTCCTCTTGTTCCCCCCCCTTGTCTTTTCCTCTACTATGGCTCTTGGTTTCTTTCCCCTCCCCAAGCCCCTGATGTTTAAGCAAATGATTATCATTGTAAGCCCTAATAATCGGGAAAATAATCTCCAAGGGCCCGAATATGGGAGAAAGAAGAAACAAAAGGTGATGTACCAGAAGAGGATGGACCAAGATCTAATGCTGCAACAATATTGTGAAGAAAAATGTTAGCCCCATTCTAATGATTCGAAGGTTTCAAACGTTGTTCCTTCCTAATGTTCACATTAAGACGAGAATTAGGATGGATAGAAATCTTAGGAGAGGAGGATGAATGGATGAGTAGGGTCTCTAGATGGATATTAGGGTGAAGGCAGAGAAATTCGATATCACTCCCCACTGAATTTGTAGGAGAAAGGTCTCCAGAAGAAGTCCCAAATTGAATGTGAGTATGGTCAGGGAAAATAGTCAATGAGTCATTAATAATGGAGGTTTTACAATTCACATGAAAAGATAGATTGTGGGTAGATTCCAAATTGGTCGAACAAAGATCAATTTCTTGTATAGATAACAATGAAAAATGTTAAATACAATTAGAATGTGACAACTGAATATGTGGATAAACAATACATAAAGGATGAAAACTAGAATTACTAAGAGAAACAACACTCGATACCAAATCATTACGAATATGTTGCTCATGACATGTCATAGGTGGTGTGATTTTAAGCTTACCCAAGAGAGAGTGCTAACCAATATCCTGAGCCGTCGGAGAGCGTATATATGTCAATGGACGACCCGCATAGCAAACAGTCTCTGATATTCCATGTCACTGATTTCCAAATCTACGCAGACACTAAGAAATAAAATTTCCAACATTATGACAACCCAGGCAGCGAAAAGGTATTTCCCAATAGTCAATTTGTTGCCTAGTAGAGAAGCCACCCTAATTGACCTCCACCTCTACGTGAAGGTCAATAGCGAAGTCCAGCTCCACCAAAATGCATGTGCTATGTTTATCTCTATGTTACAGTCTTGCTTCCTCCAGGAAAGAAAATTTACTAATGGAATTTATGCTCATCATTAGTGATTCACATGACCAGAATATGAGGGGTAAACCAGGGACCTTACCTCGAAAGAAATTTCTTTTGTGGAAATTCCAGGTATGGATCAAAGACCACATGTCAATGATGTAAAGAGAGGAAACCATAACCATGAACCCAATATGATCCTAAAATCTTCGCTACATCATCATTAATAAAGTGGAAGTAGAACCATTGATTGTATAAAATGTTAAAGAGAGGAGCGTACTTAAGAATAGGGTACCAATGTTCTTTAACCCATGAAGACATCTGAGAGCCATCCATTCGCACATAAAACCACTTACCCATCAAAGCTCATTGTTAAAATCCTACCACCCTATCCCAAAAAACATCAAATCCAAAAGTGGGTTTCTGATAATCCAGATCAACATGAACTTCCTTCTTTTTCTATGAATGATGGAAAAACATTTTCTGTGGATTACAACATTCGTGTTCAATAACTGGTGGGGATACTGAAACATTCGAATCCACGTGTATAGTTGAATGTATAGGATATTTCCCAAAGGGATACTCTCCTAACCTGGGGCATCGATGAATCTTCGCCTCAATAATTGCATGTACCAACACATCGAGTAATGGCACATCACCGCCCCAAATTCCTTCAGTATCAAGTGACATCCTACCGATAGATGTAAAGGTGAGTTGTACAACGGACACTACCAACACTTTGCAATCTTGCCTATATGTGCACCAAAGTAGAGAGCATTACCAAAAAATACCTTATGTAGCAGTGTCTGAAAAAACCTCGATAAAATATGTAGACAAATTAAATTAATGTCACTTATCAATTATTGACCCCACTCGATGTAGCTTGTCACCAACTCAATCAACTAGGAAACCCCTTCAAATACAATAGACTGGCTAATCATCGTTGACCAATGTCCTGCAGAAAATATCATCAAGCACACAATCAACAAAGATCTTCAATGACAATGCAAACCATTAGTGGATTGTCCCTCATATAATCAATGGCCAACTTGGAAAATAAATATCCCCCTAGACCAATTAATGACCCCAAGACACTCCTTCGTGATTGAACTCAAAATTTAAATATGTTACCAACTCCGCCAACCAAAATGAATGCACTTACGTAGCAGTAAATATCCTTGGAAATCCTCCTATCGACCAATCCCAAACCAGAGAGGATCAGGAAGATCCATAGGAGAAAAGGGTCAGAAGAAATACCACGTAAAATAACCAGCAAGTGTGTCTTAGATAGACTATAGAAAAGACCAACAAATAGCAGCTAAGATCCTTGGAAATCCCTTGATAGACCAATCCCAAACTAGATAAGGAGCAAGAAGATCCACATGAGTAAAGGTTCAAAAGAAAGACCATGTAAACAACTAGCTAGTGCGCCTTAGATAGACCACAGAGTAGACCAACAACTAGAACAGAAAATAAATTGTTATTAGTGTATCTTAAAAAAAAAAAACTAGTAGATATCCCTGATATTATCTAGAATCAGGATAAAAAATGATTCTAAATTAGATAGTTATGCTTAGATGCATTTCACCCAACAACGCCAACAATTACACTAGCAAAGGCTACATTTAATCCATCTACCTCCACACTTGCAACCAAAATTACCACCCTTGTGAATTTTGTGACTAATGCTTCCACAATCCTATCTTTTATCCTCAGCGTATGCTTCTCGCAAAATTTGTTGTGGATATTTTGAAGTAGGCATATATTGTTTGCCAACAGATATTCTGTAATTTTCCTCCACCACTCTTCAGGTGAATCTAATCCATGTTGTCGATGATAGTCAAAAGTTTCAACACAACAATGTATTGATAACAACAACTAGCAGATATAAGTAGGGTTCAAAATAAATGAAACATTAAAAAAAAACAGATTAAAACACAATCGATGGAGACCCCGAAAAGTACTCCAACTATGTTACTGCCTATCCATGTTTAGTGAAAGTGCCTCCATTGCTCCTCTCACCAAACACCTCTGTTGTCGGCCTTCGTCCCCCTAAATCCCATCAGTTGTTGTTAGCCTCCATTTATCCTCTTCCTGAAGAACCCATCAACAACATAAAGACAAACCCCTAATCCTTTACTTTTACCTTTTTTACTAGCACCTCGTATCGAAATTTTAAGATGAAATTAAATTTTAAGACAAAATATTTATTTTTTCTTAAAAAATTGCCTTTAAAACCCCCTTTGTGTAGTAGTTTTGAATGCAAAAACATACAAGTTGTCTCTAATCGTATCAACAGAGATCGAAGGGACAAAGATGAATTGACGTCTGAGAAATCTTTCTAGGAAAAGTTGTCGTGTTCTCCAGAGTCGGCTACCCCACCAAAAAAAAGAGCCCAACAAATTGTTGTCATTATATGAGATAACGTGAATGGTAAGTGAAATAGCAGCCTCGGTATAGGCACGAGCAATAGTAATTGTTGTTGGAATTTCTGAAAAATTCTAGAACAAACAATGGAGAGAGTAATACACTCCT
The DNA here is from genome assembly GCA_034641835.2 of Pinus albicaulis. NCBI lineage: Eukaryota > Viridiplantae > Streptophyta > Pinopsida > Pinales > Pinaceae > Pinus > Pinus albicaulis. The sequence goes on from CM076576.1 coordinate 120,088,679, forward strand.
CTTTAACACAGAGAAATATAAAATTTCTTGACAGGAGACAGAGTTTCCACACTGAAAACAAAATTCTATTCCTTTAAAAGAAAACTATTACAATGTCTTCCTCACACAGAGGGATTTACAAAATGGACTGCTACACAAACACAGTGCCAAAATACTTCACTGTCTCTCATACAAACAACACTTTGTCTCTGTAAAACAACACTGCTGTGTTTTTACTATTTCGCATTGTTGTGCATAATAAAAACAATGAAAAATTACAATAAACAGGCTCTCGGGCCTTTTCTTTTATATGTGCCACGCACATTATAAAACATTGCAAAACTATATAAAACAAACTTAATAGCAAATCTATTTAAAATATTGTTGGGGGCCCACGCAATATAATGCGCAAAGTTAAACATTACAAATGTTATAACATTAACTCCGTCGCGCATTTTAAACAAACAATAAACTTTGTAAATCTCTGACCCGCCGAACTTGAAAACTTATGAGCCAAACTTTATGACACCAATCGGGTCCATGTTTTAACAAAAAAATTGGTTCAAACAAAATTTTCGATTGCGATTGCAAACCGGATGCGATGAACAAATAAATTACGCCATATAAAACCATCGGGTCCGTGTTATAACAAAACACACGACCAAAAGAAAATTCCGATTGCGATTTGAAAGCGGATGCGATGGGTAATAAAACTTCGTTGAATAACTTCATTGGGTTCGGATCATATAACACTGTGCGATCGGGCCTTGTACAAAAAGGTTCCGATTGCCGATCAAAAACGGATACGATTTAACAATTAAACTGCGCCAAATAAAAGATCGGGTCCGCCATTTCAAAGTGCAATCGGGGGCATAAACAAAACTTCCCCGATTCAATACTTGCGATTGTATGATAGACTGCTGCGTGGCTTTGTGGACCCATGGGCCTCGGCTGCGGTGGACCCATGTGCATCGCATCGGGCCGTAAACAAAGGCTGTGGTATATGTGAATGTTCTGCTTGTGTAACTCACCACATCAATAAGACACTGTACCAGTGGGGACTACGGGGTTTAGAACTAAACGCCCGCGTACACAGAAAAAAATATCTCTGTGTATATAAAGATATAAAGTACTCTGTTTTTCCAAAAACAGAGACTGTCCCTGATCAATTCAAAAAATTGTTTTTCAAAATAAAAGACTGCGTCGATCAAAAACAAATCTGAACTGATTGTTCAACAATTTTGGAAAGCGGCTGGGAGTACATAAACCTGGAGAGAAAAATAGAAAGCGGCTCTGCACAACCACTGTTGAAAGTAACATTTCAACACTACCCCTTACTTTCAACTGTTGGGTTATCAGTCATACCCAAGCATTCTCTCAAAAATTCGAAACTCTTCTGTCCCAATGGCTTGGTCAGAATGTCTGCAAATTGCTCCTGAGTTTTGCAGTGTTCCAAAATAACTTCACCATTGTTTACGAATTCTCTGATGTAATGAAATTTTGTGTCAATGTGTTTCGTCCTCTTGTGAAACACAAAATTCTTAGATAATGCAATAGCTGAGCTATTGTCACAAAAAATCACTGTTCCTTTTGTCTGCTCTTGGCACAAACTCCTTAACATCCTCCTCATCCAAATTTCTTGACACACTGCTGCTGTAGCTGCCACATATTCTGCCTCTGCTGTAGACAATGCTACAATGGTCTGTTTCTTAGAAGCCCATGAAATGGCTCCTGAACCCATGTGAAAAACATAACCGGAAGTGCTCTTCCGATCATCTACACTTCTAGCCCAATCACTATCAGTGTATCCAACTAAATCTGAACATTCTGAAGCAGTATATAAAATACCAAACCTTTTGGTACCTTTAACATACCTCAGAATTCTCTTCGTTGCCTGCCAATGTGCATCCTTTGGCTTCTCCATGAATCTGGAAATTAAACTAACAGCATGCATTATGTCGGGCCTAGTTGCAGTCAAATACATGAGACTGCCAACTATGCTCTTGTACAAGTTAGGATCAAAATCCTTGCTGCTGTCCTCTCTGCTGAGTTTTAATCCCATCACTGTGGGAGTGATTGTTGCTTTGCTTTCCTGCATATTAAATCTTTCAAGCACTTCATTAACATATTTTTCTTGTGAGATAAAAATCCCATTTTCATCTTTTTCTACTTCTATTCCTAAGAAGTATCTCAACAAACCCATGTCAGTCATTTCAAATTCTTCTTTCATGACTGTTTTAAAATTTTCAATAAGGTAATCATCATTACCTGTGAAAATAACATCATCAACATATAAGACTACAATCAACATTTTACCATCCTTTTCTTTGATGTAGAGGGTGGGTTCTCCCTCACACTTTTCAAATCCATTTTCCAGTAGATAGGAGTCTATTTTACTGTACCACGCTCTTGGCGCTTGCTTCAGCCCATAAAGAGCTTTCTTCAACTTGCACACTTTGTGCTCTTGGCCTTTCTTTTCATAGCCGAGAGGTTGTTCAATGTAAACCTCTTCCATTAACACTCAATTTAGGAATGCTGACTTCACATCCATTTGGTAAAATTTCCACTTGTTTTGTGCTGCTATGGACAGCACTGCTCTCACGGTTTCCATTCTAGTAACAAGTTCGAAAGTTTCCTCATAATCTATCCCATGCTTTTGTTTATAACCTTTGACAACAAGCCTTGCCTTGTGTCTCTCTATTTTGCCTTCAGCATTACTCTTGGTCTTGTAGACCCATTTAACTCCAATGACATCTTTACCTTTTGGGAGTTCAACCAAATCCCAAGTCTTGTTTGTTTCTATGGCATTAATCTCCTCATCCATAGCTTCTATCCATTTCTTATCCTTAATAGCTTCTTCAAAGTGGATAGGGTCTTCAACATGACAATATAAAGCAAACAAAGAATTGATACCTTCATTTGCTGCCTCTTGTGCATAAATTTCATTCAAATTTCTGAACTTCTTACCTCTTTCATTTGGTATACAAATCCCTGAGGAAGCACTTGAATTTCCTCCTTGTGGTGTGCTTGGAGAAGCACTTTCATTTCTCCTCAAGGGTGTGCTTTGTTGCTCTTGTGTTGGTGCTGCTGTTTGGGGATGTATTTCAGCCAATTCATCATCATTTTCATCATGAGATAAACAATGTTTAACATTCATTGTTTTCTCTATGCTTCCATCCCAAGCTTCCTCTTAAATGAACTGAACATCTCTGCTCACAATAAAATTCTTGGTGGATGGGTTGTATAACCTGTAAGCCTTGGATTCCTCACTGTATCCAATGAAAATACATTTCTCCCCCTTGCTATCCAACTTCTTCCTTAGCTGATCCGGTATGTGTGCATAAGCCACACATCCAAAAACCTTCATATGTGTGACACTTTTCTTTGTGCCACTCCATGCCTCTTCCGACACTTTTTTCATCACTTATTTTGTAGGGCATCTATTTAGAATGTACGTTGCACAATGTACAACTTCAACCCAATAATCATTAGGCAAATGCTTTTCCTTTAACATGCTCCTTACCATGTCCATTATGGTTCTATTCTTCCTTTCGGCTACTCCATTTTGCTGCGGAGTATATCTTGTTGTAAACTGCTTATGAATACCATTTTCTCTACAAAAATGTAGAAAATATTTAGAGATATACTCACCTCCTCTATCAGTCCTTAGGAATTTGATGTGCAGCCCACTTTTGTTCTCAACAAGTGCTTTGAAATTGCAGAACCTTTCAAACACTTCACTTTTGTTTTTCAAAAAATAACCCTAGTTTTTCTTGTAAAATCATCTATGAATGTTAACATGTAGTGGCTGCTAGCAAGCGATGGAGTTTGCATCGGTCTACACAAATCTGAGTGGAAAATCTCTAAGGGTGCCTTTGCCCTTATGATTTTCCCGGAAGGAAAAATTTCCTTGTGTTGTTTCCCCAAGATACATCCTTCACAAAGGCTGTCCGGCTTCTCTATCAATGGTAAACCTCTTACCATTCCTTTTCTGTTCAACAAGTTAAGACCTCCAAAGTTGAGATTTCCAAATCTCAAGTGCCACAACTAATTTTCATCTTTTGGTTCGCTTTGGAAAGCCTCTTTTGCCACTGCTGCTATCTTTTCTTCATTTTTCAGATCTGCTCTCATTCTAAGAGGGAACATCCTGTTCCTTGTCATCTTCACTTCAACAATACATTGTTTGCTAGGTGGTTTGTCCATGATGGTACAAACATCATCCTCAAAAAATACATTATACCCCTTTTGAACAAGCTGTCCAATACTTAAGAGGTTACACTTCATTCCTGGAACATAATACACATCTGCTATGGATTTCTTTGCACCTTTTCTTGTTAAAACATTTACATTTCCTTTTCCCATAATAGAAACTTTTCTATCAGTTCCTAGTGTGACTTGTGACTTCACACTCTCATCTAGCATAGAAAACATTGCTAAGTTTCTTGTCATATGGTTACTGCAACCAGAGTCTAGAAACCATAAATCCTCACTTTTTTCTTCAGCCATATTACAAGCTAAGAACAAATTATTTTGGCTAATATTTTCTCTAGTGAAATTTGCACTAGTTCTACTTCCCATATCATGCTGCTTCTTTCTACATTCATTAGCATAATGACCATATTTTTTACAATAGTGACATTGGACATTGGACTTATCATACCTCTGTCCTTGAGCATTCTTCTGACCACTCTGCTAGCTGCTGCCTTGGCCTTGATGCTGATTTGGATTGATGCCCCTTCCTTGAGCATTTGTTGGATTGTTCCTTCCACCTCTTTTTTGGCTTCTGTCTCTTCCTCTTTTGTTTCCTCTGCCTTGCCCTCTTCCTCTTCCGAAAGACATTTGGGTCTTAAAGGCATGCTCCAGAGATGATTTTTCACTCCTACCCAATCTCTGCTCATGAGTCATCAGTGATGCATGTAGCTCATCCACAGTGAAATTTGTGAGATCCTTAGTCTCCTCTATGGTGGTGACAATCACATCGAATCTTGAGGGTAGACTCCTCAAGAGTTTTTCCACAATCCTCTTATCTTCAAGAGTCTCTCCATGAGATCTTATTTTTGTGACCATTCCAATCACATGAGTGAAGAATGAGTCAATAGTATCTGACTCTTTCATACAGAGAGTTTCAAAGTCTCTCCTCAGCAATTGAAGTTTTGACGTCTTCACTTTTTCCATGCCTTGATAGGCTGTCTTGAGAGTTTCCCATGCTTCTCTGGATCTCTTGGCTGCTGCTATCCTTGGAAACACACTCTCATGCATTGCTTGATACAATAAGAAGAGAGCTTTGGAGTCTTTCTTCCTATTGCTCTTCAGCAACTCTCTTTCTGCCTGAGTTAAATATTCAAACTCTTTTTCATTTGCTGGCTCTTCAAAGCCATCCTCAACAAATTCCCATAAGTCTTGGGAGACAAATAAAGCTCTCATAGTTATTGACCAGTAGTCATAATTTTTCCCATTAAACATTGGGAGATCGATATTTCCCATACCCATACCAGTGCTGGCTCCAGCCATTCTGCACTCTTAACTATGATTCAAAAACACTTGACTGTGTATTTAAAATAGCTCACTGTTCTGCAACAGTAAGACAATAAACTGTATAGAGAAATACCTTGAATTCTTTTGGCTGAGTCTTCACACTGCTGGAGAAGATGTTGCAACAAAGAACTCCTTTCCTTCAGCTTCTTTGATCTTCAAAGAGCCTGGACTAGCTCTGATACCATGTTGGAATTTCTGAAAATTCCAGAACAAACAATGGAGAGAGTAATACTCTCCTCTTTAACACAGAGAAATATAAAATTTCTTGACAGGAGACAAAGTTTCCACACTGAAAACAAACTTCTATTCCTTTAAAAGAAAACTATTACAATGTCTTCCTCACACAGAGGGATTTACAAAATGGACTGCTACACAAACACAGTGCCAAAACACTTCACTGTCTCTCATACAAATAACACTATGTCTCTGTAAAACAACATTGTTGTGTTTTTACTATTCCGCACTGTTGTGCATAATACAAACAATGATAAATTGTAATAAACAGGTTCTCGGGCCTTTTATTTTATATGTGTCGCGCACATTATAAAACATTACAAAACTATATAAAACAAACTTAATAGCAAATCTATTTAAAATACTGTCGGGGGCTCACGCAATATAATGCGCAATGTTAAACATTACAAATGTTATAACATTAAATCCGTCACGCATTTTAAACAAACAATAAACTTTGTAAATCTCCGACCCACCGGACTTGAAAACTTATGAGCCAAACTTTATGACACCAATCAGGTCCATGTTTTAACAAAACAAATGGTTCAAACAAAAGTTCCGATTGCGATTGCAAACCGGACGCAATGAACAGATAAATTACGCCATATAAAACCATCGGGTCCGTGTTATAACAAAACACACGACCAAAAGAAAATTCCGATTGCGATTTGAAAGTGGATGCGATGGGTAATAAAACTCCGTTGAATAACTTCATTGGGTCCGGATCATATAACACTGTGCGATCGGGCCTTGTACAAAAAGGTTCTGATTGCCAATAAAAAACGGATGCAATTTAACAATTAAACTGCGCCAAATAAAAGATCGGGTCCACCATTTCAAAGTGCAATCGGGGACATAAACAAAACTTACCCGATTCAATACTTACGATTGTATGATAAACTGTCGCGTGGCTTTGTGGACCCGTGGGCCTCGGCTGCGGTGGAGGGAAATTATAATATAAGGTTTGCTGTGTATTTTGATTGTGATGTGTGCATCACATCGGGCCGTAAACAAAGGCTATGGTATATGTGAATATTCCGCTTGCGGAACTCACCACATCAACAAGACACTGTACCAGTGGGGACTACGGGGTTTAGAACTAAATGCCCACATACACAGAAAAAATATCTCTGTGTATATAAAGATATAAAGCACTCTGTTTTTCCAAAAACAGAGACTGTCCCTGATCAATTCAAAAAACTGTTTTTCAAAATAAAAGACTGCGTCGATCAAAAACAAATCTGAACGGACTATTCAACAATTTTGGAAAGCGGCTGGGAGTACAGAAACCTGGAGAGAAAAATAGAAAGCGGCTCTGCACAGCCACTGTTGAAAGTAACATTTCAACAATTGTCATTGTCTTAAATATAAAGTTTTGTCTTAAAATATTTTTGCCTCAAAGTGTTTTTGTCTCAAATGTAAAGTTTTGTCTTAAAATATTTTTGTCCTAAATTATTTTTGTTTTAAAATATTTTTGTCTCAAGTGTTTGTCTTAAATATAAAGTTTTGTCTTAAAATATTTTTTTCATAAACTGCTTTTGCCTTAGATATAAAGTTTTGTCTTAAATTGTTTTTGTAGTTTTGTCTTAAAATAATATTTTTGTCTTAAATTGTTTCTTAAAATAATATTTTTTTCTTAATTTTTTTTGTCTTAAAATATCTCAAACTGTTTTTGTCTTAAATATAAAGTTTTGTCTTAAAATATTTCATTAAAATTTTATATTTAAGATGATTCAATTGATATTAATATAAAAAAATTTAAGACAAAAAAAATTTCAATGGTCTAAAAATGGTTATCTTGATATCAACCTATTTATATATCAACCACTTTATTATATTTAATTGTGCTAAGATAAACTTTTAATAATAATAACCATTAGTTTTAAAATCACCACTTAATTACTTAAGTTGAAGTGTATGACACCTAGAAAGTCATTCGATCAATGAGCATCCAAAAACTTGCAAGTAATTTAGTCGATGCACACAAGGAAAAATAATTTCAACAAAGCAAAGTCGCTTATATTTATTGTAATTTCCCATAAAGTAAGGCTGCTAACATGAGAAATTGCTTGGACATAGTGAGAGTTACGAACAGGTGTAAGTTTACATAGAGTAGGATGACGATTCTTGAGATGCCTCTGTCTCCAGGATAGAGTACGTTGAAGGGTTTGAAGTCCAGCACTGGTTACGGATCTCTCCTTCACTTCTTGTGAGCACATCCAGCTGACTCATTTTCAGCATGCTCAGCACAAACTCTTCAAAGAAGAGGGTTTGATTCACCGCAAAGTCGATCACAATCTGGCGAGTTCAACTGTCGCTGTAGAGACTCTGGTCAGACGTGAAGAGGGTCTGCCTGTTGAGGAGATTGACGTAGTATTTGTTGTCGAATAAATTTGGAGTGTGAATATCCAATTTGGTGGTGTTAACGGTTGTGTTGGTAGGGCATGTGAGATAAAGATTCTTAGCGAAACTCTGGTCCATGGTGGGATCCTGCATTTGGGTACCAGTGGTACTGTTATATAGTCTGTTATCGAACGAGGAGCAGTTGCCTCTGCCAATTGTATGTCCTCCTGCTCATACACATAATAATAAATAATAATTTTTCACCCAAGTCAATATACACTGTTCATCACGAGAATCGAACGTGCAAATCCCAAAAGATAAAAAATGAAAGTTGTTGATGAGGTAGTGGTACCTGAGAGGGCCACCAGATCTGTGTTATTCAAGCCTTTGGGACCGAAAATGCTGATAAGGTGCGTTACGTTGGAGGTCGGGGCAGGCAAATTTCCCAGAACGGTCGTACTATTTGCGAAGGTAAGGCTGTCCCTCCGGCCCAGTGGTAGGGGATAGGATGGCCCTCCAGCCTTCACCAAATACACACACATATATATATTATTATATAAGCAAAAAAAAACAAATGCATCCCTTAGTCACAAATGAAATGAGAGTTGATGCCAGTGTGAGTCGAGGAATAAAATTAGTTACTATTTCGACGGAGTCACGGGCCGCTAGGGCAAGAATGTCAGCACACGACACAATTCCGTTGCACGCTGCTTCTACGTTCTCTTTGATGTCATTAATGATTTTCAGAGCCTCCGCTCTGAGTGATAAGTTGGGCACAACTGTTTGCTCGCTCGATGTTGAGTTCAGCAACACAGACCCGTCGCATCCCTGAAATCAAAAAGTTACATTCATTATTAACTCAATAATAACAATTCAGTTATTTCCATTTATTAATTAGGGTTTCTATGTTGATTTATAGTTTTAAATTCTATGAGAGTGGGTGAGGATAGAAATAATTTTGGGAATTAAACCATTCAAGTTTCACTCAGAAAATTATTCAGCAAACTTTCAAGAGCAATCCAGGTTCTGCACAACCTCACACAATCCTAGTGATACCATAGTGAGTGACTTCACCAAACAAACTTCCAAGAAATGACCAAATCACAATCCTAGTGATACCCATTCATAGTGAACTACACCAAACAAACTTCCAAGAAACATCTGAACTCAACCTTACCTCACACAATCCTAGTAATACCCATTGAGAGTAAGTAGACTCCCAAGAGGCATCCAGGTTCAGCCCAACCTCGCACAATCCGTTGCACAATCCTAGTGATACCATAGTGAGTGACTCCACTAAACAAACTTCTACCAAACCTTGCACAATCCTAGTGATACCCATTCATAGTAAGTGACTCCACAAAACAAACTTCTAAGTAAAGTTCAAACTCAACCAAACCTCCCACAATCCTAGTGAAACTCATTCAAAGTAAGTAGACTTCCAAGAGGCATCCAAGTTCACTACCTCACACAAGCCTAGTGATGCCATAGTGAGTGACTCCACCAAACAAACTTCCAAGAAACTACCAAACCTAGCACAATCCTAGTCATGATACCCATTCATAGTAAGTGACACCACCAATCAAACTTCAAAAAAAACGTCCAAATTCAACCAAACCTCCCACAATCCTAGTGATACCCATTCAGAGTAAGTAGATTGGGTTAGAGCGCTAGGGTCAACTTTTAATCACCCACAATTTTTTTTAATAATGTTTAGTATGGTAATATATACTGTTGAAAATATTAAAGTCACCTGCCAGCCTTGGGCAGTGACAAGAAGAAAGAGTACAAGACAACAGCAACAGCAGCAAAGATTTGAGTGCACAGCACTCAGTATTTAAGTAGAATTTACTGATGATGGGCCGCAGCCAAGTGTAGCAGAAGAATTAATTTTGAAGTATGGGCGAAGTCATTTTTGACAGAGGAGAAAATATTTCCCGTAGTTCAAGTCTACGGAGAAGCAGAATTTATTAAGACAGTCATTTCGGGCTTAAAGGCCCTCAACAACCAAAATGAATGAAATGTGTTTAAACAGGCGGAAGTCTTTTATTTTATAAAAAGGTCGGACAAGTGGTCCCCACCACTTGAGCGCAAATCGCAAGATTGCAATTTCGGAAGTTCAGAAAACCCAAGTGTCTTGTTGATATGGAAATCTGCGATGTGTGATGGTTGCGCCATCGCAACATCGCAACATCGCAATATCGCATTTTACTGCAATCACCCTCCGCCCATTGCTAGAGTTTTGTTGAAATTGCGATGTGCGATCGTCGCACCATCGCAAGATCGCACAATCGCATATCGCAAAGTTGTTCCGCCACATATATATATATATATATATTATCGCAAATGTTGAAAGTTGCGATGTGCGTCCGTCGCACCATCGCAATGTCGCAAATCGCATTTTTTGTTGTTCCGTCGTTCCGCCATTTCGCATATCGCAATACTGTAAATTGCGATGGCCGACTACGACGTGGACCCCACTCGTACGTCGCGCCATGTTAAAAGTTTCATGTCCGCAAAGGTTTTCCTTTGTATTTTGTTTATTTCTTTGTTTTAAGTTTTATGTTTGGAAAGTGATTTTCCTTTGTAATTGTTTTTTTTATTGTTGTTTTACGTGTTTTTGTTCCGCCGCGCCATATAAAAGGAGAAAAGGCCCGAGAGCCAATGTAATGAATGTATTGTATTGCATTGTAAACGCTGTGTGAGCTCGCAGGCAAAGAAAACACAGTAAGAAGAACTGAGCACGGCTTGTGCGTTCTTGAGACACAGAGAGAGAAAAGATTTGTTTCATATAGCACTGCGTCTGTAGCAGTCGAACATATTTTGTGAATCCCTCTGTATTGAGGAAGAAAATTTGTAATAGTTTTTTTTTTTTTGTTCTGTTTTAATCAAATAGAAGAAAGCATTTTCATGCCATCTCTGTCTGTGATTAGAATTACTCAATAATTTCAACATGGTATCGGAGCTAGTTCAGGCTCTTTGAAACTTTCAAAGAAGCTGAAGAAGAAGAAGACTTGTTGCAGCGTTTTCTCCAACAGCGTGAAAAGCTCGACAGAAGTCACAGTCAAGTATTTCTCAAAGATAAAAGTGCAGTTGTTTATTGTTTAAGGAGTTTGTTCTTTCAAGAAGGAAAGACAGTTTATTTAAGCTTAGAGTTCAGTTTTGAAGCAATGACTGGACCAAGTACTGGTATGAGTCTTGGAAATGTTCAACTTCCACAGTTTAATGGAAAGAACTATGATTATTGGGCCATTACCATGAGAGCCCTGTTTGTATCACAAGACTTATGGGAACTTGTTGAAGATGGTTTTGTTGAACCAGCTGATGAGCAAGCTTTTAATGCCTTAACTCAAGCAGAGAAGGATGTGTTGAAGAATAATAGGAAGAAAGACTCTAAAGCTCTCTTCTTATTGTATCAAGCTGTAAATGAGAGTGTGTTTCCAAGGATAGCAGCAGCTAAGAAATCCAAGGAGGCATGGGAAACTCTGAAAATAGCCTATCAAGGTATGGAGAAAATTAAGACAACAAAACTTCAAATGCTGAGAAGAGATTTTGAAACTCTTTGCATGAAAGAGTTAGACAGTGTAGACACATTTTTTACACATGTGATTGGGATTGTAAATCAGATAATATCCCATGGAGAAACTCTTGAAGAAAGAAGGATAGTGGAGAAACTTTTGAGATGCTTACCCTCAAAGTTTGATGTGATTGTTACCACCATAGAAGAGACCAAAGATCTCTCACAGTTCACAGTGGATGAACTTCATGCCTCGTTAATAACTCATGAACAGAGATTGAGTAGAGATGAAACCTCATCTCTTGAGCATGCCTTCAAGACCCAAATGCCTTCAGGAAGAGGAAGAGGTCAAGGTAAAGGAAGAGGAAGAGGCAGAATCCAGAACAGAGGTGGAAGGAATATCCCTTCACATTCACATGGAAGGAGCAACAGTCAAAATCAGAGCCACGGCCAATGCAACAGCCAGCAAGGTGGACATCAACACCAACATGCTCATGGACAAAGGTATGACAAATCCAATGTCCAATGTCATTATTGCAAGAAATATGGGCATTATGCCAATGAATGTAGAAAGAAGCAAAATGACATGAAAAATAGGCAGAATGCTAATGTAGCAAAAGAAGAAAAGAACCCAAGCAATGTGCTGTTAGCTTGTAATGTAGCACAGGATAAAGAAGATGATGTTTGGTTCTTAGATTCAGGTTGTAGTAATCATATGACTGGCAACAAAGCTGTGTTTGCCAATCTAGATGAAGAAGTTAAATCTGAAGTGACCATAGGGACTGATACTAAGATCTCTGTCAAAGGAAAAGGCAGAGTAAGTATTCGAGCAAGAAATGGGGAGCAGAAATTTGTCCCTGATGTGTATTATGTTCCAGGTCTGAAATGTAATCTTTTGAGCGTTGGACAGCTCATAAATAAAGGTTACAATGTAGTTTTTAAAGATGATGTGTGCACCATAAAAGATATTCTTCCAAGCAAGAAAATTATTGCTGAAATTCAAATGACCAGCGATAGAATGTTTCCACTCAAGCTCAACATTGACTTGAAGGGAAAAGGAAAGAGTATAGCAGTCGTAACACAAGAAGCCTTCCAGAAGGAAGAGAAAGATGAAAATTGGTTATGGCACTTGATATTTGGACATCTCAATTTCAGAGGATTGAATTTTCTGCACAGAAAAGGAATGGTAAAAGGTTTACCATTGATTGAAAAGCCTGACATCCCATGTGAAGGCTGCATCTTGGGAAAACAACACAGAGAAAATTTTCCTTCAGGGAAAAACATAAGGGCGAAAGCACCATTAGAGATTATTCATTCAGATCTATGTGGGCCGATGCAGACAGCATCAGTTTCAGGCAGCAACTATATGCTGACCTTCATAGATGATTTCACGAGAAAAGTGTGGGTTTATTTTCTGAAATATAAGAGTGAAGTTTTTCAGAAATTTTGCCATTTTAAAGCTCTTGTAGAGAAACAGAGCGGATTGTATATTAAAGTCCTCAAAACCGACAGAGGAGGAGAATACATATCAAAGGAGTTTCTGCGTTTTTGCAGAGAAAATGGCATACACAAGCAGTTTACCACAAGGTACACACCGCAACAGAATGGAGTCACTGAAAGAAAGAATTGAACCATAATGGAAATGGTGAGAAGTATGCTAAAGGCAAAATATTTGCCGAATGAGTATTGGGCAGAAGCAGAAAACTGTGTTGCGTATATTTTGAATAGATGCCCTACAAAAGCTGTAATGAACAAAGTTCCAGAAGAAGCGTGGAGTGGCAGAAAATAGGGAGTCACCCACATGAGAGTTTTTGGATGTGTGGCATATGTACACATTCCAGACAAATTGAGAAAGAAGTTGGATAGTAAGGGGGAGAAGTGCATTTTCCTTGGATATTGTGAGGATTCCAAAGGATACAGATTGTATAACCCATCCACAAAGAAGTTTGTGATAAGCAGAGATGTGCAATTCATTGAAGAGGAAGCATGGGATGGAAGCATTGAGAAAACAGTCAATGTTAAAAGTTGTTTATCTCATGATGAAGATGAGGAAGATGTGGTTGAAATCAACAACCCATCCGTTGTACAACCTCCACCAGCACAAGGACAGCAAGGGACACCTCAAGCAGCAGCGAGAACACCCTTGAGAAGAAGTGGGAGTGCATCCCCAAGGACACCACATGGAGCAGAAATGAGTGCTTCATCAAGCACAACTACGCCAAGTGAAAGCGGAACAAGGTTCAGAAGCCTTAGAGAAATTTATGAGCAAGGAGAAGCAAACGAAGGTATGAATTCCTTATTTGCTTTGTATTGTCAAGTTGATGATCCTATTCATTTTGAAGATGCTATTAAAGATAGAAAATGGATAGAAGCTATGGATGATGAAATTAATGCCATAGAGAAAAACAAAACATGGGAGTTGGTTGATCTCCCAGAAGGTAAAGAAACCATTGGTGTTAAATGGGTCTATAAGACCAAAATCAATGCTGAAGGAAAAATAGAAAGACACAAGGCCAGACTTGTTGTCAAAGGATATAAGCAGAAGCATGGGATTGATTATGAAGAAACTTTTGCACCAGTTGCAAGAATGGAAACAGTAAGAGCAGTGTTGTCCATAGCAGCACAAAACAAATGGAAAGTATACCAGATGGATGTAAAATCTGCATTTTTAAATGGAGTTTTAATGGAAGAGGTATATGTGGAACAACCTCTCGGATATGAGAAGAAAGGCCAAGAGCACAAGGTCTGCAGAGTGAAGAAAGCTCTTTATGGGCTGAAGCAAGCACCAAGAGCATGGTACAGTAGGATAGACTCCTATCTACTGAAAAATGGATTTGAAAAGTGTGAGGGAGAACCCACCCTCTACATTAAAGAAAAGTATGGTAGAATGTTAATTGTTGTTTTATATGTTGATGATTTAATTTTTACAGATAATGATGATTACCTCGTTGAAAATTTTAAAACAGTGATGAAAGATGAGTTTGAAATGACTGACATGGGTTTGTTGAGATACTTCATAGGAATAGAAGTAGAGAAAAATGAGAAATGGATTTTTATATCTCAAGCAAAGTAAGTGAATCAAGTTTTAGAAAGATTTAATATGCAGGAGTGCAAAGCTGCAATTACTTCCACAGTAATGGGATTGAAGTTGAGAAGAGATGACAACAGCGAGGATTTTGATCCAAGTTTGTATAAAAGCATAGTTGACAGCCTCATGTATTTCACTGCAACTAGGCCAGATATTATGCATGCTGTTAGTTTAATTTCTAGATTTATGGAGAAGCCAAAAGAAGCACATTGGCAAGCAGCAAAAAGAATTCTGAGGTATGTGAAAGGAACAAAAAGATTTGGTATTTTATATACTACTTCAGAAAATTCATAATTAGTTGGTTACACTGACAGTGATTGGGCTGGAAGTGTAGATGATCGGAAGAGCACTTCCGGTTATGTTTTCCATATGGGTTCAGGAGCCATTTCATGGGCTTTCGCGAATCTCAACTGGTTTTGAGGTTGAAAGTAAGATATGTCACTTTTCAGAATGATGGCCCTTTGATTTTATACACCATTGCGGATTTGCCTCCCCTGTTTCGACACCTTCGATTAGGGAGCCGCGGAGCCCACTCATCAAACGTGCTTGCCAGAAAGCATAGAATGATCATATGCTTCTTGGAAAGAGAGATTAGCTTTAAAATATGTAAAGTGGGTAGACATTTTTATCATTAAGAAGGAAATGTGTTTGCTCTTCACGACGCTATTAATGCCCCGAGAAAGCCTGGCGTTTCAAATTTAATAATTATTTGTTTTGTAGATCTGTAATTTAAAGTTTTATGCAAATTAATAAATATAAAAAAGTTTTATGCAAATTAATAAATAAAAAATGTTTTTGTTGTTGTTATATGTAAATTTAGGTGACAAGAAGGCTACATAATATTTATAATAAATATATGAAAGTTTAAAAATATTTGAAATTTTTTGTTTAGAAATTTGGTGTTTTTTGTATTTTTATTATTGTTTTAAGAATTTTTTAGGATAATCAGAATCTCATTTCTTTGATGTTTTTGAAAATAATGAGTAAAGTAGATAGCAAGGCCTTAATGCTTGTCATAAAGCATATAAAGGGTTGGGAGGCAAATCTACTCAGGTTGATCCTATTTCCAAGGTTCATCTCCCTTTTATGCAAGGGACAATGGACAAAATTGCTGATGTCCTTAGGAGGAATAAGGTCTCCTCTTAGTTCAAACCCCTTCATACTATTAGGAATTCTCTCGATCTATCAAGGACCCTGTTGACTCAAGGACATGAAAGGTGCCTACATGATTCCTTGCTCCTAACAATCTCAACAGGGACTGCTGGAAATTGAGTAAGAGTTGGACTCCAACTCTTTGGATTTGACTCTTTTTTCCCTTTGTTTCAGTAAGTCTTTTTAGGTTCTTTCTTAAATTTTCCCTATTGGAATTGATTATTTCTCCTCTCTCTCTCTCTCTATATATATTCCCTATCTCTGGCGATCTTTCTAGTTTTCCCTTAATATTTTTCTTAACTCCGTTCCTTTTTATATAATTTATAGTTTCCTCTTCTTTCTTTGTCCCTTTTTATTTAATATAAGATATTTATTTCCCTCTTTTTAGATAAGAATTTGTAATATTTTTAATTAATCTAAATATTTATTAAAATATAAAATATTTTAATAATTAAAATGTTTTTGAATAAATATTTTTAATAAGTAATTTAATATTATCTTTAACATTTTTAATATTTTTTGAATATTTAAATAATTCCCTCACAACTATTTAACTAACTAATAAGTATTTAAATAATCTCTTTAACAATTAATTAAATAACTAACGGTTATATCTCGGCAATGTTGCATCCTTTGTAGTGAGGATTAACTACATTAAATGGTTTTAAAAGTCAACCAAATGTTGCATTCTTACTATTTATTCATGATGATTGATTTAACTTTTTCACTTTGTAGTGAGGATGAACCACATTAGTGGTTCTAAAAGTGGACCAAGTCATAAGAATGTGATTAATCCGAAAAAATTATATCCATAATATTTGAATGCATATAGATTAAGAGTGAAAAGAGTTGAATTTTAAGTCACAAGTTTTAAGTGCGATAACTTAGGTTCAATGTAACAAGGTGATGGTTAAGTGAGATTGTGGTTAAGTGAGAGTTCTTGAGGCTTATTATTTGTTGTGGTTAAGTGAGACTTCTTCAAGTTTATTATTTTATTCATCTCCACGACTTTTTGATATTGAAGATTTGGACATTTAAGTCATATAAGGATATTAAAAATTCCTGTAATTAAAATTAGTGTTCAGTTCAAGGTTATAGTCAATCTGAACTGACAATCAAAAGCATGCTATCAACATTATAGGCAGCAATAAGTTGGTGAGAAGAGTAATAAGTAATTATCATAATATGAATCATTATCATAACAAGAAATAATGCTTGCCTTTTAGCTAGAACATGCAATTTTTATGTGGCTTGTTTTTTTCATATGAAACAGTTAATTATTCAAATAACTATTAATATATTAATAAAGAGAAATCTAGATTTTCAATAGGTATTAAAATTACTTTTTATATATAAACTAATTACTACAATTTATAACAAATAAAAATAAATTAAATATTTGCCTTTTAACATTTTACTTATTTATATAATATTGAAACATTTACAAAATTTAAAAACATTTTATAATACATTAAGTTCAATACCTGATCACTAATTAACAACCAAGATATCCCTAACGATGAAGCTTAAAACCTGATACCTAATTAACAGAGTGAAGACATCCCTAACCATGAGCATACCTACCCTACCACTTTACGCCGCCCCTCCCCCACATATATGCACGTGAACTAAACATGAGAACCATTGAAAACACAAATATTATGAATGTTCAAAGATTTAAGCACGTGCGGTACCATGCCACAAACTGAAAAAGTGAGTGGGAAAGAGTTTCGGGACCGCAGATATACATGAAGAGAGTCAAGAAAACATGTTTGAAATAGAAAACCACATTGTACATGGAATACATTTTTTTATGTGTAATTGATTAAAATTATTTAAAAATCAATATTTCCATTTAAAAACACATTGAAAGAGATCAATATTTACATTTAAAAAAACATTGAAAGAGGAATCTCATTTTTTTAATGCAGACAACCTTCTAATCTTTGTCATAATAAACCAGTTCTTTTGATCTTCAAAGATCTTGGTTTCTTACAAAATCTTTAAATTGCACATGTCTTCTTACAATGAGACATGAAAGTGGCATATCTCATCTCACCTAAGGAAAACGTTTCAGGTAATAATTAATTTTATTAAAACATGTAAATGTATGTTTTTTTTTTTAAACAATTATGCGTAGAGTTGTTTAAACTTGAAGGGCATTTAAAGTTCAAGTGACATTAGCATGGATACCTCTCAAAGTGAAATAGTGTACCCAAATTGAAGTAAATCCGTGAACATATATGAAATTGTAAAATCACGTTGTGCCAAAGTGGGTTCATAACTAGTCATTGATTTGTGGAAGGAACCATGTCAAAATACTTTGAAGAAGAACTCTACACATTAAACAAATCATTCTAAAATAACTCGGAAGGCATCTAAGAAGTCGTTGAGAGAGCAATAGTTTGTACCACAAAAAAACAACCCTCTTCATCTTTTACTTTGATCACAAATCAAACTTACCTTTCTATTAGAATATTTTAGAGAAGTGAAAGAAAAGATCGATATAGATTAATAAAGTCAAGTATAACACTATTTAAAAAAAAAAAAATTTGAAAATGATTATGTATGATTTATTGAAATAATTATTTGTATTATAGATTTATTGATATTTTAAATCTATTAAAGTGTGATGTTTTATTTTAGATTTAGATTCAATTTTATTATTTTAAATGTTAAAATAAATTGAATATAAAATGAAAAAATTTAAGTAAATATTGAAGATACATTTTAGAAAAATGTATATCGGAAAACTAATTAGAAGATGAAGCTTATGCTCTTACTCTTTTCTTCTAGATTATGAGATGCAAGTAAAAAGAAAGTGCATTCACTATGGAGCTTTCATGGACATTGTGGTTTTAATGACTACAATAAGATCTTTTACTTCCTCTATTATGTTTCAACATCCCACTCCTAGATGCTCTACTTAACTATTAACAATAAATAATACATGAGAATGGAACCCATTCATTTTCCAGCAGCCAGTACTCAACATGCCCTAATAATTGTATAGGGTTAGGGTTAGTTTTTTTGCATGCCTCAACTTCTAATTAATGTAAAGGATTTGAACTCCCTAGAATCTTCTTGAATATGCACATGTGACTAACTCAATATGTTGGAGTAATGTGAGTTGACATGACATTCACTTAGTGTCATGGAGGTCCACATGATAGATCACCTCGTGGAAGTCATAACTTCTACATAAAATCTCCTATTGAGGCAATATTGAGGTTGTTGAATAGCTCATGATTTGCATAATAGTGTTGAGATATTCAAAGCCTTTTTAATCGATTTAACCAAAAAATTACCATTTAAGGCCTCAAATGGACTCTAAAGTGTTTTGCATGCTAAATCACCAAAGTAAGACCTGCTCGTAAATGGATCCTACAAGCTAATACCTCTAATTTATTTATTTATTTTCTTAGTTATGAAGTAACAAAATATATGATGAATTATATAATGATCCATTCCATAGGTCATACCTCCCCATTTAGGTAGGATTTTGGTCCTACGAATCTTTTATCAAAGGATGTGAGTAAATTTTTCCTTCACCTTATCCTTAAAGTACCATTTGTCCTTACTTGGAAGTTTTTCTCTCAAACCAACTTACCAAAGTTCATGTAACAAATTATTAGAGAGAAAGACAATATTTATCGATAGAATTATTGCAAGAAACAATCATAAAACATAATGCACATAGTGTTTACCCTCGGAAAACCCCAACTCCATGGGAAAACCCATCAAATCAAATTCCACTAGATCCCTTGGCCAAAACTCGACCAAGTTGCTCAAGTGAGTCTCAATCGCTCACATGCCCAGACCTATTAGAAGAGAGTTACTCCCATCCTTTTAAAGGCTCCATGACATGAAATCCATGGGAAAAAAACCATGGGTACACTTAATCACATGCCTAAAACCACTACCATTTGACCCAATCAACTTTAACTCTTTCAATGACTCAATTTTACCTCACAATCCCCCCTTAAACCTTGACTTGGGGTATCTTTGACTAAATTCAACCAAACTAACCAAGTGAGACATCATCACTCACCTCGAGCCATTAACCCTCAAAGTTTATACCCTATGTGTATGTTAATTTTTCATGCCCCTATCACGTAGGTCTAACACTAGACTTTATCGACGATTCCCCAAGGGTACGCATGCCTTACCGGGTCTTGCAAAAATACGCTCATTTACATGCAATTTACAATTTTTACTACATTATAACAATTTTTTTAATATGTGGTTTCTATATTACCTGCATATTTTTTCTCTCCCTGTTACTTTACCACATCCCTTAACACTTCATCTCATTTCTTTAGTGATTCCCTAACCTTACATGACTTCCATCCTCTACATGGCCTTTACATGGCTGAACAAGAGTTGGCGGTAGATTCCTTTTTAATATGCTGACTCCACAAACTAGCACTCCCATAACTACTCATCTTGTGCCTAACCCTTGATGCCATTATCAAACCACGCTACCTGCACCCAAATCCACAAATATATACATCGATCTCTCCATCTACTATAAATCCTTAGCAATAGAGGCATCCCATGAAGCCAACACTGGCTCTGATACCAAATGTTAAAAATTACCAAATATAAACAAAATATTTACTACAAAAATTATTACCAACAACAATCATAAAACATAATGCACATAGTGTTTACCTTAGGAAAGCCCCAACTCTATGAAAAATACCAGCTAAAAAAACTCCATCAGATCCCTTGGCCAAAACTTGACCAAGCTAACCAAGTGAGCCTTCATCACTCACATCTACTAACCTATTACAATAAATTTCCTCTTTGCCTTTTGAAGTCTCCATTGCATGAAATCCATGGGCATAAGACCATGAGTAAGTTAAAAGACGTGCCCAAAACCATTACCATTTTACTTAATCAAATTTGACTCTTTCCCAAATTCAAGTTTACCTAACAGTTCATGCCGCACCCATCTAACTATTCGTGAGTTATCTACGCAACAATATATTCCACTACTAGAGATTTTGGTGCTAATTCTTCTATGCTACATAGAGGTTGTCCATCAATTTCCTCATCTAACATGGAAGGTTTGTTTAGATTTCTACATTCAATACATAGTAAGTATATATGGTGATAGAGTGAATTTGTAGGAATTATCATGCACCTTTTCCAACAATTCAAAACAATCATACCATAGAGACTTGTTCTTCTTACTAGGGCCCTATATCCTTTGTTCGTTCAAATACAACCAAACTCTATATCCCACCTTGAAAATTTTCTCAATTTATGATGATCACATCAAGTCTTCTAACTTTTTCTATGACTTATTTAATGTATCCTACAACTGAAAATAAATTTGCTTGATTTAAAAATGAAATTTTCATCATAAAATGTTATTCCTATGATGTTTTCCCTCGATCCTCCTTGTTATTGATATCCAAAATCTAAGGCAAAAGGTAGCAAATACCCAAGAGAAGTTACACAAAGGAACTTACTAGAAGTGTGGATCACTTTGTTATAAGAGTGTGAATTACAAATCAAATTTTCATCCAAAGTCTTTGGATGATTTTGAGTATATCCTATCAAACAATGAACCAATTCTATGTTGACTTATATGTATGTCTATCCATCCATCTATTGCTGGAAAGTTGTAGATCTCTGAACTTTGTGCCCATATTCTCCCAAAGTTTATTCCAAAAGGCACTAATAAATCTAGTATCTCTATCTCAGATGATGCTCTCTCATATCTCAAACTACAACTATACCTTTTTAAAGAACATGTGTGCCACATCTTTCCCTTGATAAGCTTCTTACAAGATATGAGAATGAATATCTTTCTAAACTTGTCAACTACCAGAAACAAATAGTCATGTCCCATCTTTATTCTTAGCATTAGGGGAATTTTGAGGTCTAAAATATGCCTCCTGTTAGGGTCCTATAATAGGATTCATAATTTTGAATTGACTTTGATTAGTCCTGTAATATGTACATACTTTGCTTTCTACAAAATTGTTTTCCCATATTAGAAAAATTAAAAAATGTAAAGAGGGTAAAAGCCCTAAAAGAAAAATCAAAGGACTTGAAAGAAAAAAGATAAAAAAGAATAAACAATGAACCCCAAACAAAAGAGAGATAAAAATGGATCATGAAAGTGATGCAAATTCAAATGCCACTACTTTTTACTTCACTTTGCAAAATAATATTGTGTGTAGCTTGTTAAAAATGCCACAATACACAAAGGTCAAACTGCTTAATCTTGACCTTTCATGCTTTAAATTTCATGTTGCTAGATAGAGAATAAAGATCTAGCCAAACTATTTAAACTTGGCGGATCAGTAGTTAGGTAGAGAATAATAAGGAGCTCAACAGTTTAATCTGATCCCTTGGAAGAAATAGTATAGAATTAGATAGTTTGTTGTTTAAAAGAAAAATGAATAAGGGTCTGAAAGCTCAAATGCACCCATGTAAATGAAGAAAAAATATTAGGGTAGCAGATGGGTAGGCAGAAGCAGTTTTCACAAGGCATAAATAGCAGAAAATTGGTCATTTCATTTACTAACTTCCTTTCAAAATCATTCCCTTATAAAAATACCCCATCCCCTTCATTTTTACTCTTTCCCCTTATTTCACTCTTTTCTCCCTTGCAAAAAATCCCTTTTCCTACGTTAAAATGCACATTTATCCTTTGGAAAAGTAAAAATCCTTTATTAACTCCCATTTTCATTCAAAAAATACATTAAAAACCCCAAAAATACCTGTATCCTAAGTATTTCTTTAAAAAAGGTGATAGGTCGGGTCCCATAGTGAAATAATGCCTTCTCGATATCAGCTTTAAAGTTAAACTTAGTGTATTTAATCTCCCACATTATATATATTACTAACATTTAACTTTATTATATTAACTCCTGCATTAAACCTTTAACCCATATTTAATTAATTCTTTTATATGTATATCCCAACCCATATTTTAAATTTAATACATGGTTTTATTTTCCCACATGTAATATATTTCGGGCCCACTTATTATTACCCTCGCCTGTTATAAATCCCCACTTACCCAAACCCCATCGGTTAATATATTAAACTCAGCTTATTACAAAGTCCTGACCCCATGCAATTAAAACCATAGTTTATATGCATATTAACCTATCACATCATAGTATACCGGGCCCCATGCATACCCAATCCCGACGACTCCAACGCATCGTCAGATCATCACTGACCAAATCTAACGACCAACAAGCCTTGTCGCACATCTGATAGACCTACCTTTAACTACACCCAAACCTTGCGAAATGAGCGGTTTGCGGAGCTTACCTCCCTGCTACGTGTCGATTTTTCATTTGATCCCATCACCAAAAAAAATACCGCCAACCACCTTTGGCTCTTGCGAAAACCACTAAGCGGTTTCTCCTGCCCGTTGCGCAAAGCACCCTGTCAATTCAAATTGACCGCACATTCAATGTAATCATTGTTGATTAAAATGCATATAAAGCCGCCCTTTGCACCATTTTTACCATTTATGTTACACCTTCACGCAGAAAGAGCACTAACGACCTATTTCCGAGCAACCAGATCACTTAACCGACCTTTTTTCAGGCCTTTTTCACCAAAATTCAAGACCTTTGCTGATACAAGATATTGCCAAACCGAATTGAAGCATTATAAAGACCAGAAGCTTCAAAGAACCTCCATTGCTTTAGAAACCCTTCTGCGAGGAAAAATATTCATTTTTCCCAAGTATTCCTCAAAGAAAAGGCTTGTCTCTTAATCTAAAGAGAAAGTAATCAGTAATTGAATCAAGTAGAAGCCTCTGCAGACCTAAAATGAAAACCATGTAGCTTCTCAAATCCTTTTTTCTGCAAACCCTAGACCTATGTTTACAAAATTTTGATTACTGAGACTTTTTTTGAACACAGAGAGTACAATTTGATCAATTGAACAAGTTTATACCTTTGCAGACCATAGAAAATACCTATGTTTCATCCTAAATCAGTTTGCAAACTGTAATAATCTTTCTGAGGTGCTCCTACATGCCTAAATCATTTTTTCTTAAGTCAAATAATAATCAATTAAATAAATTTAACAAAATAATGGCTTCCAAAAGCATTTTATCTGTCAATCCTCTACAACCCCCTGTTGTAGATGTAGAACACACTCCCTTGGCTGATAGAGACTTCAAGATTAATGACACAGTCACTAAATTTAACCTTCTTGAGTTGCACTGCTGGAGCCATGAAAAATCCGTACACCAAGCAGATGATGTTTTCATTTGGGAATCTAATTTGCCAAAACATGTATTCCCACAAACTTTCCAGTGCCCATAAGTAATGAGACTTTGTCAATCTTGTGATTTCCTTGACCAGAGAGCCATAATAAACCCTGAAAAATAAATTATGATTACTATTACTGTTGAATCCCAGATCCAATCCAGACCAGATGAAACCCCTTTGTCCATTGAAGCTCTTACATAGTTGTATTTGAATATGGACTTCCCCAAGAGGTTCTAGATATTTCAAACTTTCATGCCTTCATCTGTAGAAATTCCCAAGATAAATCCTCCATACCCAGCTGCAAATTTTTTTGAAAGAACTAGACATATCATTAGCATGTTGTCTTTTATTCTTGGTTATTTCACAGATGGGCATGTTGATGTTGCAGTACTAGGTTTTTTGTCTACTTTCATACCTGGCCAGCC
Source organism: Pinus albicaulis (assembly GCA_034641835.2). Lineage (NCBI taxonomy): Eukaryota > Viridiplantae > Streptophyta > Pinopsida > Pinales > Pinaceae > Pinus > Pinus albicaulis. Next base: position 120,113,210 of record CM076576.1, read on the forward strand.
TCCTACTACCATTTTCAATTTTTCCCAATACCTTTCTGATAATATTCATGAACAGTTGGTCAAAATGCCTGAAGAAGGTGTTTTCAAATATTCCTCAGCCCTTTTCCATATTTTTTTATATGTTTAATCAAAGAAATTTTCCATCAACCTTCAGAAGCTTGATGTTGAAGGTAACCCACAGTCAGTCATATTTTGGACTCCTTTAATAAGAAAAGACTCCTTACATTCCGCCTATACAGAGTTTATTGATTCCTTCATTCATCCTATGGTCAATATGTTGAACAGTAGCATGCATCCCATAATCAGTGAGGAGATTAAAAATGTCCTACAGTTGTCAGAGCATAATAGCACATGAGATTGGTACTTGTACCAAAACCATACTGAGATAAGAGTATATGGATCAAATATTATTCCATATAAACTACCCAAATACCTCCCAATGAGGTTATTTTCCCTTGAGTATATAAGACAGATTCTTAATTCTGATTCAATCAATTTCTTAGTAGCTAAGAAGAAAACACAGTTCAAAATAAAAAAATCAGGATGGCCCTTTCATTTGTAACAACAGAGATGCAGGTCCAGAAGCTGAAAATTATTTTCAGGATTTTAAATTCCGTAAGAGTTTTATATGGTATTATGATCCCATAAGAATAATAAGTAAACTGAGAGTTAAATGCAAACTAATTCCTTATGTTCATGAAAAGAAACCAGATATTGAGAAATACTCCAACCAGTTTGAATGGTTGGAGAACACCTTGATTGAGGCAGAGAATCAAGGTGATACTAGTCAAACTTTCCAGACTCTGGCCCAAGAAGATAAAAGCTCAAAGAGAATCAGAGAGGAAGGATCATATACTGCAGAGACTACAAATGAAACCAAATTTAAATTGATGTACAGGAAGAAGCCTAAGTTAAATCCTGTCAATGAGGAAGTGGAAATAATAGAAGTTATTGATACAGATACAACAACAAAGAACAATGCACCTCCTACAGTAATTGAAGGAATACATCAGCCTACAAATTCAAAAACTCAGCTTATTCAGAAGCAACACAATGTTGAATGTCATCTTCCAGTAAACCAGCAGAGAATGAGATGGAAATTATGCAGAAATACAGAGGGATAAAGATGATAAATGAAGCTTTGAAGACTGATACGTTCAACCAGTATTGGAAGCAGTCACCCAGTGACCAAAGCAGATTTCTTTCTGCTTTTGACTACAAAACCAGGAAAATGCAGATGAACTTATTGTAGCCTAAAGTAAAGCATCCTAAATCATTAGCTGATTACAAAAAGTCATCATATGAAGTTCAAGCAACTGATCTTCATCCTATTGATCAAATAGAATTTCACAAACAAGTTGGTGAAATTCTTTACTCCACAATGAAAAATAAGGCCATGAGTGTACAAAGGCTCCAAAACACTCTTGAAAATATCAAAGATCGGCTCAAATTGAAAAAAGCATCCTCTCAAGCTAAGGACAACAGAATCAAATCACTGGAAGATTTGGTTATTGAAGTAGGATATGATCCTAGTAATGTCAAAGTTGCAGATGAATTGACTAAGAAGAAGAATGCAGACGTTGTTGCACTAAAGAATCAACTTAAGTTGCCTCCTACTAAACATCCTCAAGAAAAGGAAGTGTTACAGGATGCAAATCAGAAAGATGAGATGATGAATCTCATATTACAGTTGAATGCCCATATAAAGGAAATGGAGAATGAAATGGACAAGTTAGTCCAAGAGAAAAAGGCCAGAGAAGAAGTTTTACCTTCCACATTAGCAGAATCATTGGCTCATATAGTCACAATAGCTACAACATTACCTGTCACCTCATCTACAACTTCAATCATAGAGTCTTCAACAACAACAACATAGCCTACATATGAAGCAAGTAATCTAGTAAAAGCTATGCAGGACATGTCTATTCAGACAAATGAAATTAACAGACTTAAAGAAAACAAACTTGCTAAGATAATGCACAAGAATGAAGAATAGAAGGCAAACAAGTTGAATGAGCAATTGAAGAAGTTAGAGAAAGATCTAACACTAAAAGAACCCATGGCACAAGCCAAGCAACAACTATGGGCCAATATCATTGAATATGTCAATGATATTTGGCCATCCATACAGGTTATCTATGAACAGAAAGAATTAGTCAAAGCAACAAGAGAAGTTATCCAAAAGATAAAAGAAGAACTTGGAAAAAAGCCTGAAGAGGCAAATGAGATCATAAAATTTCTTAATTCTAAGAATAGGAAAAAACTTGAAGAAATTGGAATCAGTGATAGAACAGAAACTCTCCTAGAAGTTAGGAAGGTTATTTCTAAAAATAATTTGATGATACAGCTAGAAGATAAATACCAAAATATGGAAGTTGCCATCACAAGGTTCATGATGAAGTTTGACACTCTCAGACAAAAAGGCCTTCCAAATCCATTAGTTATTCATGAAAAACTAATGAAGCATGATGATTATGATAAGAAGATGAGATAAGTGGCTAAGGAACAAGCTAATAATTTAGCCATGCAGGGAATTCCAATAGGGAAGGTTCTTTACAAGAATTTTGAGAATATGTTTTACCTACAACATCAGGTGAAACACCTATTTGTCAACTAGCCTACATTCTCAAAATACGCAGAGGCTGATGAAATATTCAGGAGGATGGTGAAAATTAAGTTACTAGGGGAAAAAATATGGGAGAAATTGATTGATTTACTATGAAGATTAAAACAATCAAACAAGGCAATCAAATAAGAAACATATCAGTCAGGAAAAGATAAAACAGAGCATGTTGTTTTACAGTTACAATTTACAGTAAAGAAGAATATTCAAAAGGTTAAAGAGTATTAGTTTACAGTTAGAGTTAAAGTCAAGACAAAAATTACAAAGCAAAGATGAAAGCTTCGAACGTATATAACACTCCACTGCCTAACAAGCAGCCTATGTTGAGCAAACAATTAGAGACAAATTAGTAGAAAAATACCAACAATTGAACAACAAATCAATAAAAGCAGGGACAACTTGCATTAGTTAGATAGTTGTCTCTATCTTCTTGCATGAAGATATTTCTTTTTCCTTGAATAATTCATAAGTTTTTTTAGGATATTTTGTAAGAGTTTTTGTATAAATACTTCACATTTTGAAATATTGAGTGTGGATGAATTTTTGAACATTTCTATAGTTGCACTATTCTGGAACCTAAGGGTGATTGTACCAATTTCAAGTTAGCAGATTGGATTAAAGAAATAAAAAGATTATATTACAGGATTCATGTGTTGGGACATTATAGTGAAGTACTTTATACTTGCTCAATTGTTTCTTTCTGAAGTTTTCACATGTTCTTATGTTTGCTTAATCTAAATGATATAACGGGAATGTTATTACAGAATATGTTTAATTACACTATGTCTTGAACTTTTATCATTTATATGTTTTTCTTCTGATATCCAAATTAGGGAATTCTTAATTGCTCTCTTATTTTGATTGACCTCTGTCTTTTCACTCATTATCCGGATTTGAGAACCCTTAATTGCTCTCTTACCCTGATCGAAACCATTCCCACCATCAGCCTAAGGATCTGAAGTGACTCAAATATCTTTCCCTGTGAATACTTCCCTTTTGAACCTTGATCTTGCTTCTATTGCTTGACACTTTGACTCCATTAGCCCAATGGAATACATACCTACATCTATCCATCTGAGTAAGTGATTTCACCACCAAACCAAATCCAAAATCAAATCCCAAGTAATCTTACATAACTAGCCTAAAATCAAATATAATCAACAAAGATAAATCATATAGAGAGAGCCCTCTCTGAGCATTAGGAAGGCTAGATCCTAAGGCTTAAAAGTAGGTTTGTGGTTACCTCTAATATTATTTAAACCAAAAAATAATAACAACCCTTGAGAATTATTGGAGTGATAACATATTGGCGACCATACTGGGGAACTAACCAATCCTCAGTGTTAATAATCTTAAAGGAAATACTTTTACTTATCTTTTCACCTTAAGATTGTTTTAAAGGGTTGTTATTAAATTTTCCATAAGAAAAAAAAACTGTAATTTTGGCTTCCAGAAGAGTCTACTATACCTGGCCTAATCCAGATCTAGAACTTGATGTCATAATAGATAATCCTGACAGAATTGTAAAGAAAAACAAAAAAGTAGAAATTTTAGGTAAAAAAAATTCATTGGTCAAAGAAAATTCTCTTCCCAATAAATTATCAAGTTTACAAGACATTGAATTTGATCTAGATTTTGAGCAAATTTTGTTTAAAACAAAATCAGAAAGTGACATACATAATAGTGTAATAGATCCTGATTTCATTTCATTCATTGAATGTAAGAAGGAAACTATTTCACTAGATTCAGATGAAAAAGCCCTAGAAGTTTATGATAAACTTGATGCTATAACTGCAACTTTGATTAAGGAAATTGATGAAGCTTATTTTCGACATTTAGTTGAATTGACTGCTTTATCTGCCTATACCCCTAAGCCTTCTATCAGTCATTTAGATACAAGTCATTTAGAATCTGTAAGTACATCCTTGTTTACTACCACCTCATCTATTATTTCCACCACACTTCATTCCACAGAGTCCTTCATTCCTAAGCTTCCACTACAACCTAGAGTTTTATTTCCATTGTTATAGGACAAATGACCTCCTCATCAGCTCAGAGGAGAAGGTAACATGGAAGGAAGAAAATGACCTAGATAAGACCCATTTTTTCCAAGGTAATGCACCCTAGAAACAACTAGACAACATTATAACGCACTTGAGACATGTAAAGGGAGAATTAGTACCTAGGGTAATGCTTTATCTTGCCCAAGGGGCAACGTTATCCGTGTTTAAGTGTGAAAAGGGAAAGGATCTTGCGGAAAAGTGACTGGAAATTCCAGCTTTTTCTCATAAAGGACCAGTTCAAAATAGAAACTAAAAGGCACAAACCTTTTATTAGGCCTTGCCAAATACAACTGGACTCCTAAGGAAGGCAAAAGCATGAAAGAACATGGAAACATATTGATCTTTCCCATTACAAACTGATTGAATAAATATGCAAGGTTTGCCCTCTCCATCTTCTATAAAATGGAGATGTGGGCTCTTGGTCTAAGGTCGAAGGATTGAATATATGTGGAGCATAATTTCATTGTTGTAGTGTGAGGTTTGAAGATTGGTGAAGTTCATTGAGAAATTTCTACCTTGAGCATCATCACACTCAGAGATAGACAAAGAGGGAGAGGAATTGGAAGACTAAGGAGGGCTTGGTGCAACCAATGTTTGTAATCCTCCTTTTTATAAATAAATAGAATGATATCTATTTTTCCCATTCGATGCATCAGTGTCACAATTGTTTTTCAATCGTCTATCTAGCATGATATGAATGGCTTAGATCTGTATTGTTTCATGTTTCATATATGCTAGTTTAATCAATAACAAATTATATTGTTGTAGAGATTACATGGGTGCTTTGATTGATTGCAGGATCTGGATTTGGAGCCGGTGAAGAAGGATCTCTACTTCGCTGCTTGTTGTTCTCCATATGATCCGCTATCGATAAAGAGGTAATCTCTTCATCTCACTTTGTCGATTATAGATATTAGCATGAACATGTATGCAACATATTTGTGAACTTTACAGCTAATCTGACTGTCTACCTCGGGCACTGGAAAGCCCTGAGAGGGATATTTAATAACCACCACCCAAGCATATTACCCTATAGCAGAATTGGCAACTCCGTTGGGGAGTAAACCCCAAGTTTCCGGATTGTTCCTATGACGTTTCGTTTTTCCTTCTGTTCACATATCCTTCCGACTAGCTTATGTGCTCAGTGAACATCTCAAAAGCTCACAGAGTCTAGATTAGACCCTACTTAGCCATCTGTGCAACTTTACCCTGACTAACACTTCCCCTGTAAGTGTTTCAGAGCGTTATAATGCAGTATTTGCTTAGATACAGTGAATTAGTCTCAATATTAACACTCTGTAGCCTTTTGCTTGCCTACGTTACCCAACCAAATCTGTTGTTTACACCTCTGTTGTGTTACCCTTTGGCTGTGGAGTTATTGGCCATCATAATAGCTTCTCTTGCTGGATCCCTGTGCTTGTTTACTAGCTAGCATGTTTTTCTTTTGTTCTTATTTTGAAAAGTTAATGTCAATCGCATCTACTTTTTGAAGAAGAAATTTTCTTTTAGTTTTCTAAACTTAGCTGAATTAATTCCGAAAAAAATTTGGTTAAAAAGCTCTTAAGAGAAGATAGATAGATGTATGAATCTTTAAAGTTAAACTGTGTTATTTGAATGTTTGGTGCACAGACGTTGAAATAAATCTCTCCTTGTAGAAAAACTCTTCATTGAAATTGAATATTTAGAGCATATTTTCTACATGGTCTTTTGATTCAGAGTCTCATCACATTTCATACGTCCATTCCCCCTCCGCAAGACTAATAATCAAGTACACTAAGAATCAAGCGATAATAAAATTAATCATATAAATTTTTCTGAGCTCACACCAACAGTAGTTCAGGCTAGGATCTTGGGGTAGGATAAGTGAGAAAATCACCCAAGATCTCAAAAATTGAGACTAGAGTCATTAATAAGTGAAATCCTACTACACTCATATTATCAGGACCACTCCACTACCACCGGAGTTAAGCGTGAGACAACACCAGGGTGCATGAGAAGGTAGCCCACCTTTGAGTGCATTCAGTGGGCATGCTATATATTGGGGTTCCCTTCGAGGACGTCGAAACTAGATCGGGGATCTAGGTTTTCTGCCCATATAGCATGCTGTCTACGATCATGAACCCCCCTGATGATGTCTGTGATTTGAGGCATATTTAGTGACCAAAATTTTTAGGGACTTACACAAGGTGACTTGGACGAGTTGTCCTAGTACCTAAAACAGACGTACCTACATTGTCTTTGGTCTTTGGGAGGGTAATCGTCTTCACAAGAGTGCTTACACCTATTGTCTGAGGTTTGGGCGAAGCTCTAGAATAACCGTAACTGTGTTTATGACTAACCCTCTTTGTATGCTATTGTGATACTTGGTTTTATCTCCACCAAACGGTAGTACTCAGACAAGGCCACCCTGTTCTGGTTGCTTGCTGATTGATTTTAGAAAGTCTTTTTTTATTTTTTAGGTGTGTGGTTACTATCACTAAGACTTTATAATACATCACAAATAATTAAAATTTGATAAAAATTAACAGGGAACTGTGGCGAATTTCGACCCTCGCCATCTGTCTCAACGACAGCAAGGTCTCCCTCCATTGACACCGGAGGAGGAGTCGAGTCTCGGTGAGCCCGTGCCTTCTTCGGAAGAGCAACCTCCAGTGACAACCCTTGATTTTCACAAAGCACCATATCGCACGGAATTTCCAGAGGATCCTTTCATGGAAGGAGTCATACCTCCTTGCAATCCTCCACTCATTGATCTGTCGGTGCCAGTGTTAGTTAAGATTACACCAAGCGAAGATATGTCTTCGACTTTGCCAACATTCGTTTCACAACCGAAACCAATAGGGTCGATGCCAATGGCAACCAACCCAGTTCTATGCCAATAATCGGTAGCCCCAGTAGCCAGCCTATGCCTGGTCCTAGCACTACGATCACCACAACTACTAGTGGATCTCCAAATCCTTCAGGACCTACTCCTACAGTGACTACACTAGGACCCCACGGTACCCACTCCCACGAGCAAGGCTACTTAGGTTCCTTTTAGCAACCCTTTCAGTTGGAACCCTTTGTTGAGTTAAAACCCCTTGGCCACCATGCCAGGGGACAGAGTCACCAACACGCAGATGACATGAGGCACTTCGGTACCCCTGCAATTATCAGTTCAAACGGGACAACCCACTGTTAACATTGTTCCTTTAAGTGGTCAAAATTTCGGTATAGGATCTATGTCGTTGCTTAACTATGCAAATAGCAGCATGCCTTCGGCTAGCTCTATTACATCCATATGGGAAAATCAACCCCAAAATCCATTTGTAAAAGGGGGAAACTTTTATGCTGGGAGCAACCAATCGTTAGCCCCCTAGTACAATATACCCTACGGACAGCAACCATACATCCCTACACCCCCACCCACGGGGAATTTTTATCAACAAAGTCCTACTTATCCTATTGGTAACACATTGATGGGCATACCCTATGGTCTGAATAGTCAGCCAATACTTCCGTGGCTAGATCCGGGGGCAAACACGCAATTTCCATTCTTGGCAGCTCTAAACATCCCCAACATCTATAAACTGACCAATGATCCCATCAATCACAACCCACTCTGGCCTCCAGTACTGCACAAGATTCCTTCTGACATCCCTAAATTCGATGGGAAACAAGGGGATGATCCAACTACGCACGTCACCACCTTCCATCTATGGTCTGTTTCTAACTCCATGGTAGATGATAGTATCCGGCTTCGAATTTTCCCCCGCACTCCCACAGGAAATGCTGCCAAATGGTCCATTGAGTTACCACACGGAGTCGTCAACACTTTTGGCACCTTAGCTACAGAATTTCTTAAGAACTTCCAATTACCTATTAGATACGAAACTGGCACGGAACTCTTAACGTCGCTGCAACAAGACACCACCACCCACATCTCCGATCACATTCATGAATGTAGACGTAGGAGGAGGCTTGTCAAAGCACCAATCCCAGATCATCTCTTGTCTAATTGGTTTTGTAAGTCACTCTTACCAACCCTAGCTAAGGACATTTGTCTCTCTGGTTCGGTCACGGAAGATCAATCCATTTGTCATGCACAACATTTAGATTTGATCTATTCACAACTGGCACGCTATATGATTTACTCCCCCATGCCCCTGGTAATCCGAATCCTCTCGCTACTCAGAAAATTGGAGCACACGCTGCTGATCTCTTTGGTGTAGTCTCCGGTATAGCCATAAAACAACCTAGTGGGAAAACCTCCCAGCCATCTTCGGCTGCCACTTCCCTAACCAATCGACTACTCTTCCCATCACTGAGGTAAATTCTGTGCAAATTTCACAAAAACCTAGTGGAAAAAACAAGAAGAACAAGAAAAATACCTCTTCTTCGGAAGAGTAATCGGATCTTCAGAATAATCCCAATCAGAAAAACGATGCTAAGACCGACAAAGGGAAAGAGAAACCCATGAAATTTCCTTGCAGAATCTGTGCGGAGGACCACTTGACATACAAATGTCCTTGGCTGCAGGAATGCATAGATTTTATCATAAACAAGGACTCTGGGAGGACACCTGCCGTCCTTCATAATCCCTTCCCTAATCCACAGCAGAAACAACAACACATGATTGAAAACCCACCACAACCCCCGCAAAGGGGCAAAGGTGGTACACATCCTTTCGGTGAAGGATCTTCCGCCATTTATGGCGTAGAAAGTGTTGAACTCCAAACATGAGCCAAAATTTATGGAAATCATGTCATTGATACTCAAGAACCTGGTACCAGTTCAAATCCATCACTGCCCAATGATTTGTATATCGAACGGCCCATTGCTGACCCTGTGATTCATCCCCCCAAAGGGACACTTCGACGCACGACTCATAACACCTCTGCACGTGCCACCCAAAACTACAATATTGTAGAAGATTTGGTGTAGACACCATCAGCTATGTCTGCTCTCGAAGTATTGCAAACTTGTCCAGCACGACGGAAAGCCTTGCTTTCGGCCATTGGTAGAATTGACCCCCAAGATTCTATGCTAGCTATCTTTGACATGGAGAAATCTAAACCTCGCCTCTCACACCAACTTGCATTCCAGGTGCAAGTCGTGTCGAAAGGGAGACCAATCCATCATACTATCATAGACGAAGGTGTTTTGACCTGTGTTATGTCAACTACTTGCTGACTCGCTTTGGGTTCTCCCACTTTGTCCCCGCTGTTGAATTCCCTTAAAGCTTTTGATGGCCACACTTTCCACCCAAAAGGTTACCTTGCTAGCTTTCCCATTTCCCTTGGTTGGAAAATGATAACGATGGACATAGAAGTCGTAGATCGTCATCTCGACTATAATCTGTTGCTAGGTCGTAGTTGGTCATATGCAATGACTGCCATTGTTTCTTCGGTTTTCCGACTCATCCTCTTTCCATTAGATGGGAAAATAGTCACAGTGGATCAGTTATCCTTTTGCACCCCTGATTATGCCACGTTACCAAGTAGCACTTTACCCCTAATAGGAGGCGTCCCTAACTCATACGTCAGTATTGGTACCAGTCTTCTAAAGGCATCTTCCCTGATGGGTTTCTTTCCTCTCCCGCCGCCTGAGGTTCCACATATGGTTGCAATGATATCCACCACTTTGGATGGATCTATCGACCCATGGATCCTACCGACGTCTTCAGAAATTAACTCCTACGGAGATCAGATTCCGCTCTCACCAGCCGAGTTGGCTTATCAAGCCATACAGATTGCATCTAAACCCTCCACAGCTATGGTTTCGACCAATGGTACAAACCTCCCACCCATCACAGTTCTTTCTAAGGATCTCCTCAATGAAGTCCTACCTACGGATGAAGCTATTCGAGAGATCATGTCTTTAGAAGAACGGCCTTGGGGAGATTTCCACCATTGCGCTTCAATGTCCGATTCGGACGTGATAACTACTCAAATCCCATCTTTTGACCTACCTGAGATCATCTCCTCCGTTTACACGACTATTCAAACTATTGATTCGAAAGGGAACTTGGGCAAACTTTCTAAGACCATGCTCATTTATATCTAAGTCAGATTGGGTGTCATGGAAAATATTCAGATTGGAGCAGATTGCAATCCTGAGGAAATTGCATGCTTCACATTCCTTTTTAAGGAATTCCGCAATGTGTTTGCTTGGTCTTACGACGAAATGCCCTACATAGATCCATATATAGTCGAGGCTCATGAAATTAAATTTTATGACAATGCCAAATCTGTTTGGCAGAGACTCCGACCAGTCCACCCGCACAAAGCAGCCGCCATTAAGACTAAAGTCGAAAAACTTTTGAATGTTGGTTTTATCTATCCCGTTCCTTTGACAGAATGGGTTTCCAATCCAGTCCCCGTAGAAAAAAAAAACAAGGCACCATCCGAGTTTGTGTTGATTATCGCAATTTGAACACTGCTTGTCCAAAAGACAATTATTCTACGTCGTTCATATATCAGATCCTTGATGACTGCGCTGGATGCGAGTCTTTTTCCTTTATGGATGGTTTCTTGGGATATAACCAGATTGCGATTAAAAAAGATGACCAGCAGAAAACCACCTTCATCTGTCCTTGGGGCACATTTGTGTATCATAAACTCCCATTTGGTCTAAAGAATGCAGGAGAAAATTTTCAAAGGGCTATGGACTACGCCTTTCACGACGTTAGGCATGTTGTATAGGCTTACTTGGATGACCTTCCGGCTCATTCCAAGAAGCGATCCCACCACCTTGTGCATCTGAAACAAATATTCGCTCGGTGTAGGTTCTATAATATACGTCTAAATCCACATAAGTGCGTATTTTTTGTCGAGTCTGGATGCCTACTGGGTTTTAATGTCTCCAAGCACCGGATCAGGTTTATCCTGATAAGGTTAAGGCGATCATTGAATTACCCGCACCACAATCCATTCTGCAACTCCAACGTTTGCAAGGGAAGGAAAACTTTTTACGTCGTTTCATAGTAAACTATGCCGAGATGATGAAAGACTTTATGCACTTATTAAAGAAGGGAACACTTTATTTATGGGATGACCCAGCTCAACTGTCATTTGACGCCTTGAAACAAGCACTTGTTTCTGCCCCACTTCTTAGTGCCCCCAATTATTCACGCGAGTTTCTCCTCTACATGGCAACCTCACAATCCTCATGTGGCATGGTTCTGGTTCAAGCTCACGATGACGATAGTGAACATGTGATATATTACTTATCAAAAGGTCTCATCGAACTCGAACTACGATATTCACATGTGGAGAAACTCTCTCTTGCGGTGGTATTCGTTGTCACCCGACTCCGACACTATATATTACTACGTCAGACTACCGTCATTGCTTTGGAGAATCCCATGCGACACATTTTGTCTCGCCAAGTTATTGGAGGAAAATATTCCAAATGGATTGTGATCCTCCAACAATTTGACTTGGTATTCACTGTTGCCAAAGCAAAGAAATCTCTAGTCTTCACCGAATTACTGTCGGACCTTCGTAGAATCGACTTAGGAGATGTAGCTCATGATCTATTTCCTGATGAATCTGTCTACTTAGTCGATTCTTCTGATCCTTGGTATGGAGACATTTTGGTCTACCTCCAAACTCTCACGTCTGATGAACATCGTCGTATTCGCCACCAAGCGAAACACTACCTTGTGCTGAATGATACTCTATATCGTCGTGGTGTTGATACTATTCTTCGGTGTTGTCTCACTTTTGATGAAGCAGAGCATGTTTTAAATGACTGCCACGCAGGGGCGTGCAGTAGTCATATTTTTGGCATAGATACTGCCCAAAAAATCTTACATGTAGGCTATTATTGGCTCACTTTGTTTAAAGACTACATCACCGCAATCCAGAAGTGCCATCCATGTCATTTTTTCACGAAGAAAATGCGTGCTCACCCTGCCCCTCTCCACTCGATCGTCTCCATTGGTCCTTTCGATAAATGGGGAATAGAATTAGTTACATGCAACCCCACTTCGGTCGATGGAAACAACTACATTGTCATGGCAGTCGACTAATTTACGAAATGGGCAGAAGCCATTCCCACTTTTAGGGCCGATGGAGAAACCGCCACTCTATTCCTATTCAATTAGGTTATCTGTTGTATCGGTGTACCTCTTTCAATTGTCACAGATCATGGGTCACATTTTTAGAACCATATAATGATGGAATTAACTTCCATGCTAGGATTTCAACAAGATCAATCTTCGTCTTACTATCCGCAAGCGAATGGTCAAGTCGAAGCCGTAAATGGCGTCCTCAAAACTATGATTCTTTGGTTAGTCGGCAATCATAAAACCACATGGCATCGGAAGTTATATTCCGAATTATGGGCATACCGTACATCAGTAAAAACTGCCACAAGCTTCACGCTATTCCAAATCACATTCGACCTGGAAGCAGTACTCCCAATCGAGTGTGAGATTCCATCACTCAAGCTCATTGTTGAACTCCTACCCGGCACCACTGCCACATAAAAGCGCTTACTCTCGCTCGATCACCTGGATGAAACTCGTCGAGATGCCACACTGGCACTCAAAGCTCACCACCGTCGAGTTAAAGCTCAATATGACAAATCTTTCAAGCCTCATTCTTTCCAAGAGGGTGATCTCGTTCTACTCTATGATCAGAGACACAACCTCTTGGGGGCAGGAAAACTTCAACCATTATGGCTTGTTCCTTACATAGTCACCAAAGTCCTCTCAAAAGGAGCTTATGAACTTTAGGACTATAATGGAATTCCACTCGCGGAGCCCCGTAACGGGCTCGATATGAAGAAGTATTTTGCCTAGTTCTCCACTAGGAATATGCTTTGTAATTTTATGTATATGAGTTTTGCTTTTGTTTTGATGTCTTTGGATATTTTTGTTTTTTGAGTTTTTTTTCTCATACACACTCTTTTCTTTTTTACACAGATGCCTTTGTCATCCTTATCATACGTCGGATATGCGGACAGTGCTAGTTGTCATACTAGGCACATTGTGTCAGCTGCTTGGACTCTCTACACACCTGAGTCAGAACTCCTTGGTTCCTAGGGAATCTTCCTGGGAAATGCCACCAACAATATTGATGAGTATACATCGGTGATCCAACTCCTCACGGAGGCTGCCTCTCGTGACATCTCCAATCTAGTGGCCAGGTTAGATTCCCAACTCATAGTTATGTAGTTAAACAATCATTATCATGTCCATCATCCTATCTTGTTAGTTATTTCTTAAAGGTATGACTTTAGAACGTCACTTTCAAACCATTGCGTTTGAGCACATTCCAATAGAATTTAATGCATTAGCTGATTCATTGGCAAATTATGTGTTAGATTGGCATTTGTCACACTTATTATAGAAAGAGTCACACATGAGTATATATTTTTTACCATAGAAAATAAATAAAAATTAAAAAACACATGAGATCAAAATCACCAATATATATATATATATATATATATATATATATATATATATATATATATATATATATATCATGTCCAGTTTAGATTACATCAAAAAACTTCTCGAAACTTGGGTGTTTAAAAAAAAAAAATGGCTTCACTAATGCCTCGCTATGACATTTACACATCTATCCACTCCTCCTACTAAGCCTGCTGCTCAAAATAGCAAAAAACTGCTCTGGCTATCCTCCTCAAAGGCACTAAGTATCTCTCCATCACACCCATTGTATGTTGCTGTAGACGGATCGAGATCTCTCTCATGGGAAGAGGCGGCACACCCATACTTAAACCCTCTAGGTTTCTAGTAAGCTCCTGCAAAATATGTGTGTCATCACCCTCTTCGGCGACTTCTGCAACCTCCGCTGCTGCACCAGCCCCAGGTAGCTGCATTCCTCGCCTTTCATAGCGAGGGGCTCCGGCTAGACAAACAGGTGCCACATATGTGTCAAGCAACAAGCTTCATGTCAAAAAACATTTTCACCCATTAAACAAAAAAATTGCATAAACATTCAAAAGATACAAAAAATACTTCAAAACTGCACTGATCACGCTCTTTCTTACCATCTAGGCCCCACTGAGTGCCCAGGGGAAATACCAACTCTAGATCTCCTGTATAGTTCATCCCTGCATAGAGATAATCTTCAATCATGATGATCTGGTCTTCAAGCCACTCAAAGAATCCCTCATCAAAACAGTGACAGATTGGACACTCTCTAGTCTGCAGTATCAAAGCTGCCCAGCGAGCCTGTCTTCGCTCCCGTGGGCCCAATACATCCGTGACCATTCTTGGCCTCATGGCCGGCACTTGCTCTAGTATGAATGACACGATCAGTGTACCATACCCAAACTCTCTTTGGGTCCGGGTCTTACACGCTGTCAACTCTGCACGAACTCGTCGGACAACACCTTCACACCATTCAAATACCTGGGGCTACATACAATCTAGAGCTAACAACACCTGGGCCTTGGTGGCCACGTGCTGACTCTTGGCACCATCCAAGCGAACTATCATCCACAGCAGAGACCTCAGCGGTCTCGATGCCACCCGTGCGATAGGCACTCGGTTACTCACCACCACAGTATTGTTTATGCAGTGAGTATGGATCAAATCAGCAGTGGTGTGAGGATTAGCCCTGGATCCTGTCATATTAGGCCTCGGTCCTCGGCATGACAGGCCAGTCAAAAAATAGATGTCGTCTTTCTCAATCGAGAGTTCATTACCCTCGATATGAAAGACATGTTGGCGGCCATCCCACTGCTGGATTATCCACCTCAGAAGGTCCTCTTGTCCCCTCATCAGCTCTAAACGAGCATACTTTAGCAATCTGCATCTATGGAGAACTAGCAACGTAGCTGCATCGGTGACCATTTCATGTTATTCCTGCTCATGCTCCCTTTTGCGCCAAATGCTCATGGTAAATAGCTTGATACCTGCAAAAGCAACCATTCCATTGGATTAGTTTTTGCCTGGAACACTTTAGATTGATAAAAAATTGGTTCTTAAAACATCTTTGTCGGCTAACGTGGGCTATAGTGCCCAACAGTGCGTGCTAATGCTCTGTTTCTTCTTGGGAAAGGTGTTTAACGCAGGCACAACACTAAGCACCCGCGTTAGCTGCTTAAATTTTTTTAGGGCCTACTAAAATTGACAATTTTAACCAACAAAAAGAACTAAAAACATAATGAAATGATAAATAAAGGTTCAAGCTTTTACCTGGATCTCACGAAATGAAAAACCGTCGCCTAGATCATCCACAATCGACAACTGAAGTTTCACCACTTTTTTTCTCTAGAACTCTATCACAGCACTCAACAGAGTGAAAATGAAGGTCTGTGGCCTTCTTATAGCCATTCTAAAGGTCAGACTCACTCAGCCAGTCTGATACAAAGTGGTAAATTCATGCTACATTTCATCGCAACTATTGGTTTTTATATGTTACCGATGCTCTGATGGGTTTTAAATTTTTATATGCAGATCTGACCATATTCGACCCGGTTTCGAGCTTTCTTTTTAGGGACTTTTTCTAGCTCGTAAAACGGAAAAAACCTCGAGTTACCTTTGTCGGGCTCATTAAACTACCACAACAGAGACATATGAGCCATTATTTTCATCTTTTTCAAAGTTCTTTAAACATAAAAAGTAACCAAGTTTTTTTCCGTGTGACTCATTAAAATTTCACAGAAAGCATTGAGTTTTTCCTTGTTGAACTCGTTAAAATTTCACAAAGAACATTGAGTGTACTCCGTCTCCTCGTACTCATAACAAACTGAGGTAGATTTCCATTGAAAATAGCTTTCTCACTGTTCCGGATTCAATGGACTAACTCACGGAAAGTGAACTGTTTCGGGCTTACTACTCTCCCTTCGTCGCGCTCAGTTATCAAACATGACGAAGGTACCCCCTGGAGTTGTCTTTTACAATGTTTTTCAGACTCTCTAAATATAAAAAAATCACCGAGTTTACCCATCTGGACTCGTTAAACTTAATCAGACAGGGAAAAAAATTGGACATCACAGATACTTCTTCTATTACATTTTCTAAAGGTCGATTTGGTAGCACAAAATCTTGAACATGGCACTTCCCAGGAAAATATTTCTCATTTAGCCGAACCCTACCATCTATGAGTTTAGCCTTCGTCTCCCAGTGTTCTTGCATTGGTGAATCCTAACACTCTCTGGTCTTCATTAAGCCTAAACTGCCTAGTACCCTGTTAGAGTGCCATCTATTGTTCAAGAGGTTCCTGCTATCTACTGCTCCTTGTATCAACCAAAGTCATCATATGCCTGAACTTATTTGTCGTCAGTTATTCCCATTTTCTCTTGATTATTTCCATCAGTACAAAATCATATTTTCCTGTTTTGTGTCAGCTGATGTAGGATGCCTCAGTGCCTACCCTTTGATAGATCTCTTCCTATCGACTTCAACATCTTATCTAGGAAGTTGATCTAGAAACACGTCAGTACCCGGATACTTGCAGACATTAATGGCAATTCATCTTGTGTTTGGTTGGGGGTTCTCATTATTGCTTCCCGATCGAATGATTCTATGAGTGTTCGACATTAAATATTTTTATTCACACTCGCTAGATTGTACTGTGCATCTTGGGGACCATCATCATTATCGGTGGTTGCCCTCATGTTTGTTAAGATTTTTTGTTATTTACTGGTAATCAGATGATTTCCTGCATGTTTGACTACGACCCATTCATTCACATGTAATGGAATATGCAATTTAGTGAAGCGATGACCAAGACCTTGGGTCGAGGGTTACACCATTACAGCTGTGTTTCCTTCCCCAAGTTGCGATATTATTTTTTGGAAATAGCTTTTCAGTTTGATCCTGTTATGACAGACACTTTCAAATTATGCTTATCAGTGGACATACTGTTCATATCTCTATTCTAGAGAAATCACGTTGATTAGCTACTGAGCATGGGAATGCCTGACTCAAGACAGATACTATATTTTCTGACATATGTTTTCGTTTTAGGTTTTCCTCAGTCCTCCAATTCCTCTCATTTTATTACACTTGTTATAAAGTATTTCAGCCATCTTCTTTGTCTCTGACCTCACAATTTAGGGGGCATATGTTACAAGACAAATGACCTCCTCATCAGCTCAGAGGAGAAGGTAACATGGAAGGAAGAAAATGACCTAGACAAGACACATTTCTGCCAAGGTAACGCACCCTAGAAACAGCTAGACAGCGTTATAACGCACTTGAGACATGTAAAGGGAGTGTTAGTACCTAGGGTAACTCTTTGTCTTGCCTAAGGGGTAGCGTTATCTGTGTTTGAGTGTGAAAAAGGAAAATATCTTGCAGAAAAGTGACTAGCAATTCCAGCTTTTTCCCATAAAGGACCAGTTCAAAATAGAAACTAAAAGGCACAAACCTTTTATTAGGACTTGCCAAATACAATTGGACTCCTAAGGAAGGAAAAATCATGGAAGAACATGGAAACATCTTGATCTTTCCCATTACAAACTGGTTGAATAAATTGGCAAGGTTTGCCCTCTCCATCTTCTATAAAATGGAGCTATGGGCTCTTGGTCTAAGGTCGAAGGATTGAATATATGTGGAGTAGAATTTCATTGTTGTAGTGTGAGGTTTGAAAATCGGCGAAGTTCATTGAGAACTTTCTGCCTTGAGCATCGTCACACTCGGAAATAGAGAAAGATGGAGATGAATTGGAAGACTGAGGAGGGCTTGGTGCAACTAATGGTTGTAATCCTCCTTTTTATAAATCAATAGAACTGTATCTATTTTATCCATTTGATGCATCAGTGTCACAATTGTTTTTCAATCGTCTATGTAGCATGATATGAATGGCTTATATCTATATTGTTTCATGTTTCGTATATGATATTTTAATAAATAACAAACTATACTGTTGTAGAGATTACACAGGTGCTTTGATTGATTGCAGGATCTGGTTTTGCAGCCAGTGAAGAAGGATCTCTACTTCACTGCTTGTTGTTCTCCATAGGATCTCTACTTCGATGTTGGATTACCCTGATGGGGTTCTTTATCTTTGGCTACAACTCTAAATCTGGGTATGGTTGACTTAGGTTCTAGGCTTAGGAATCAGGTTCAAGTTGTGGCTTAGGATCGCTTGATTTATCTTTGAATCTTGTAGATTACTATCAACCCCACCCAACCCCCCCCCCGGGCCATATACAAGGTGATAAGACCAAGAGATCTCAACTGCAATATTTTTTAATATTAGAGAACAAATCCTATGGTATGAGCAAAATATCTTCTTGGTTGTTGAAGCCCATTTCGAAAAAACGATCCATCCAAGGTGAATCTTCATTCTTATAGGAGGCTTGTTTCTGAAGAATTTATTTGAATGATGAGATTGATGACCACAATGATCACATGGATGAATATTAAAACAATGATCTTTCACATGGCTAAATCTGTCACAATGTTGCCATTTGAAAATCCATTGTGAATGTGGATGAGGAGTAGGATATGAAACAATTGAATATGAACCATATTGAAGAAAACTAACACTCTAAAATTGAATGCATTTTGAGTAATATGGAATATGAAAGAACACATCTTTATCATATCCAAGACTGGGTTTGTGTTTGTTGTTGACAACTTCTTCCTAAGGTATGATGATGGGGTTGGGAAGTGTAGACCGAGTTTCTGCATTTGCATGCAAATATAATCCTGTGATGGGTTCAATGATGTGATTAATTCCTGGCTACTCATGGGAGTCAACTTAATACTCAAATAGAGGATTGTTCTGAACAAAAACAAGCTCATAATGATGATTGTGATATAACTCAAGCTCGCTGAAGTTGTGATTTGAGCTGTAAAAACCCAATGTTTTTTTTGTGAATTTTGCAAACATGTTTAAATATAAGTGAGAAAATCCTTGTTATTTTTTAATATATCATGGCTAGTGGATTGTATTAAAGTATTTAATAACTCTAATACTCCATAAACTGTGGTCATTTGATTAACAAATGAAGGGTTCACTAAAAAAAAAATAGCTTCCAAATGTAGATAGTTGCGACTATGAGTCCAAATGTCATAATGACATTGCATAAGTCTAAAACTTCATTCAATTACCATTCAAATATCTCTTCGTGAACTAAAGTTGCTCTTAAATTTTTTTAATGGTCTTAATAATGCCTTGGCCTCTTTTTGGAAATAGAGATATTGTAGGTAAGTGTTATCACCAAACTGAGACTAATTGGGCTTCTCAATAGTCAATTCAGTGTAGCTATTTCAAACCACTTAGGGTTGGAAGTTAGCTCTTCCAACCAGAGACGGCTAACTCTCAGATGTATTTTGGATGATTTTTTTAGGTGAAAGATGTGTGATGGCTACCATTGAGCATGGAGTCAGTATAAAACTCAAATACATAAAAACATCATTCATGGAATCTGAGGCATATGAGCTCTTACAAAAATAAATTTGACAACAAACAAGATACATAAAATAAGTTGAAGCATAATATTTTATGAGTTCCAAGTAATTATTTATGAATTAAGCTGAATTAACATTGAATAGGTAAAGGAGACAAACACATATGAGCCCACAAAGGATCTCAGGTCTGAACAAAAGTTTTATGCAACTATATATTAACTGAGTAGAAAAAATATTACAATAGTAGAATTGGTTAATACATCCACCAACCCTCTCTAACTCTGAAACCCCTCTATTTATAGAGTGAAATTTCTTTTACATAGGTCTGCCACCAAGGATAGAATCTCGAAACTACTATAGAGATGTAATCCAAAAAGGAATTCATTACATGGAGATAAAATAGAGATAATTCTGTTGGAAAGAGTTTGTAACCTAAAAGGACTCTATCACTGTTAACTTCATTAACAAACTTTAAATAACCCATACATATTGATGGTTATAAAATCAAACAACCTTTCATGAGGTGGAAATAACCATGATCAAGTGATAAATTGTCATGCTAGAATCTAGATTTTGATGCTCAGAATTTTGGGATGAGTTGTGTGTTGGTGAGGTGGCAGAAAATGGTGAGATAGCAGCTATGTCATCTTCTTGCTAAGTAGCCTTCATCAACAGGTGTCTCACTGATACTCATTAACCTCTTCTGATGAATCATCTGGTCTCCTAAAAACATTAAGTGCTACAAAAATATCAAAATTCCACCTCGTTGTAAAAATAGATAATTTTAAGGCAAGTTTGTAGCGTAGTTTTTCTAGTGTTTTCCTTTTAGCACTTTCTGCACTTTTTCTAACTTTGCTGCTTGTTGGAGGGCCTTCATTAGGAAAAATGAAGTAAATACATGTTGTTACTCACCCCTGTTATGATATGTTTTGGAAATTTAACCTCAATACATTCTTTAGTGAGTTCGTAGCGAAAAATCAACTTTAAGCCTGGAGTTCTCTACGAACTTGACTATATTTTCCATATTTTGAAATTTTCACTCATCTTTCAAGGGGAAGTAGGGTCATCCACTACAACCATATTCAAACCCTTTTTCTACAATTTTGTTTGCACCATATCCATTTGGATTTCTGATTCTTTGACTTGGTCTTGTAGTTTCCTCCTCTCCGACTGCAACCACCTATTTCTCCTCAAGGTATGTTTCATCATCCTGTGCAGTGGTCATTTTATTCTCAACATATTCCTTGACCTTTTTTCAACTTCATCATAAAAACCAATTCATTTGCTCAATTCCTTTTTGAAGTCTGTGAGCTCATTCCTTTCTTGTTTAAAGCCATCTAACTCCAGTTTAGCTTCTAAAACTTCTTCTCTGGCTTCCTTAAGTTGTTCTCTTAGAAGCTCCACTTCAGACTTTTCTTGAACATTTCCTTTGCCTTTCCTTGTCTTGATCACTTCCGCTTCAGTTGGGGATAACTCTATGATTTCTTCTCTTATCGGTTGATTCTTCTTTGCTGTTTCTTTATGCAATTTATCAGACTTGCCTCCCTTTGATAGCTGTGACCTAGTGAGTGCCTTCATAGGTTTAAATACAAATCTTGAATCTTCACTGGAAAAATCAAGCTTATTTTTTGTAAGACCCTTCTTCTTGATTTTTGTTCCTTTAACCTCTATAGGCTTTACAACAGGGGTTTCTTCAATATAAATTGCTTACAATATGTCTTCAAGTTTTCCTTTCCCCTCTTTTTGACTTATGGTGACTCTTCTATGAGCTCTTGTATCAGTTTTGATTTTACTGCTGGTAGGGGTCTGCTGAGGTACCACTGTCTCCTGAAACTTATCAATCTCTACCTTCATTGGCTCCACCATGGGTTGCACCTCTACCTCAGGTTAAAACTCCATTTCAACTCTTGGTTTTTTGTCCTTCTTAGGAGTGTTTGTCTTCGACTTAGATGTCCTTCTTGGAGTGAGAACATATACCTCATACCCACTCAAAATAGAAAAGTAGCCCAATCCCTGTTCAACTTCTTGAACTCCTCCATAACTAACAATTTTATTAAACCATGATGAAAAATGGAAGTATCATTACTCTCAGGTTTGGCTTGTACCTTGTTAGTTATCTTTCCTAAACTTCTAAATAGAAAGAATGGAAGATCAAGAAGTTGTTTACCTGTGAAATGAAGTAATAGTCTGAAATAATATTGGTAGATCATGTGAAATATATCTTCACAAGTAAAATATTTTTGAATCACCATAAGTAGCTTTGAGTAGTTATCTTTGAGGCAACTCCTAGTTATGCCCGAGGTCATGTCAATTCCTATGTGCTCCTGCTTAAAAAATTCATCACAGTTTTAAAGCTTTAATTTTGTTTCTTTGAACCATTCTTCTCGAGACCTTGGAATTTCAGTTGCCTATGCAATGGTCTCAGGAGAAATAGTAAAATTTAAGATTCCCACCTTTGAAGTTGTACCAATGAAGTTTACAGCGAACTACTTGGACACTTGTGCATGATATCCCTGCAGTTTTTGGAAAAACCTCGAACAACCTGCATTTGTGAAAGCTTGTGAAAATTTAGGGTCTTCCACAACCAGCTTCATGTCCATGGGCTCGTATCTGACTACAGAACCACCTCTGTTTGGTTTTTTATGTAAATCCATACCCTCTAATACAACGCTGACCAACTTCAATCTTTGAAACCTGCAAAATTATCTAAGAAAACAAACACCTTGCTTGACATAGGTAACAATTGGCCTAAGACAACAACTAGGCAAGAAACAAAAGTGAAGACTGCTGGAAAAAGGATTAAACAACTTACAAGGATGAAAGGAAAAGTGTTGATGTTCGAATAAGTTAACGCTAAATTAGGAAAGAAACATGAGAGGGAAAACGAATTATGCAAGGTCTGATGATTACCACGCATGTAATATGACACAAGATGACTCATAACTGTAATGTACCATGATGAAAAAAAAAATTTGACCATTGAAATGATGACAGGAAATTTATTACCCCACCGTTAGCAAAAAAACTAGAGTTTGTAGCGCTTTTAGTCAGTGGGATGGCATATTCGCTACATAAATGTCAAGTAAGATCGTAGCGAAAACAGGTTATTTTACACAGAAAACTCTGCAGAATTAGGAAAAAGGTGCCAAGTGTCATAAATAACTCTATTAACCCATGCAATCGATTTCTTTGAATTTTACTTTGACAAGACCTTAATCACATGACCAATGACCATTCATACCTTTTGAAACTATATACAAAAAATAAAATTTAATGAATTTCATGACCTTATTTCACCCTAATAACCTAAACTAACTCAAAACAACACACCTAGACCAACCTATTTTTTATTAAGGATAAGAGTGCCTCCACTTGGGATGTTGCGCCCCTGTGGTGCAGCAAAGAACTAGCAGCTCTGGTGCCCTACTTGAAAAAACTAAAAATTTTGAATTTGATGATGTTGGGAAAAATACTGAGAGGGGGGGGGTGAATCAGTATTTACTGCATATTCAAACTTTTTACTTTTTCATTCCTTAAAACCCATACGCTACTTTACTACAGTAAACCAGCGTATATACGCGGATCCCATTTATGAAACTAGCGTATACACAGAGATTTAGATATGTCATTCAATCTTCACTTAAACCATTCCATCATTTATTCATCAGATATTCAATAAGCAGTAAACAGGTGCAGTAAGAACAGAATAAACCATCACACAAAGCACTACACATGCACACCAAGATTTTTAGGGTGGAAACCCAACGGAGAAACCACCGCCTCAGCTTCTGTCTACCAATAGCTGGACATAGAGAAAGACTTTACAACATATGTGTCACAGACTCTGACCAAAGACGCAGCACCCACCGCGTCATACTAGCCTCTCCTTGATATTTACGACCACGACCAAGGACACCACCTCGGAAGGAGTTTAACCCCTGAGTCTGCTTACCAAACTTCACCCGAGCAGCTACAACCCCCTGACTGAAGGCTACAACCCTCAGCACCACCTTGGACCACGTTTCATCAATATTCACACTGGATCCAACAACTTCAATAGAACACCACTTGCAGGCCACATTTCATCATATTTTCATACTGGACCCTTTCCATACTTTTAAGCACAACCATACATCATCAGCAGATACATATCAACACAGATCAGATAGCAGAAACACAGCAGGTCGCATCGTATATTTGTACCCTTTGCTTCAAAGAAAACCCGTGTTTGCATACGCTCTTTCTTCACCGATGTCGGCAGAGAGACGCTTCTTCCGTCCATAAACCGCCGCCGTATACCGCAAGCAGTATATTTATCGCGCACACGCGGCCCCCCGCCGGGCCGCGTATACGCGCTTCCCTCCGGCAGCGTATAGATCTTCAACTGCGTAGCAGCAGACATTTACCGATCGTATATTCGCTCGTATCTACCCTTTTCCTTCAGACAGATGTTCGCCTTGATGCTCGCCTCATCACAGATCTAAGCCTTCCATAATAAGATCTAACAAATACAAGAGCAATTCAGATCTAGATCCCCTTCTTCATCATTGGTGCATCATACAATCAGATTTATCATTCAAGTGTAACCCTTTCCATTCAGATATACTTCAGAGAGAAGTATTCATTCAAGCTCAGACATCTTGCACCCACACACATGTTGTGCACAATGAATTTCTTCTCCTTTTATATGATTATCCTTTTTCAATACCATGAGCCCCTTTTTCAATACCATGGACCAAAACAATACCATAAGCCCAAAACTACCCGGACGGGGTCAATTAGGCGGATCATTACCCAATACTATGGGTCAATACCATGGTGGTTACCCTTGGATTTGCACTTTTTGAGCGCTTTAGCCCATACGCGACTTGTAACGTTCCTTTCCGCGTGCATACGCGACTTCCCCTAGGCCAATCCGCGTATACCAAGAGACATGCTCTTTTCATCATTCTCTGAGTACATTCTGAAATCCTTTCTTCATTGCCTACTGTAAATACTGTAGATACATCAGATTTCCTTCATCAAGGACATATTCTATCAAACACAACTTCATCAAGTAAGTTGTCATCATCTTCATCAAGGGTTTCCTTTGGCACAACAACATCAGAACATCAACAATCATATCACTTCGCATTTACATCATTTAACAAGTCCATCAAGTCAAGCATAACTTCATCAGGTGGAGTGCCATCAAGGACAATACATGTCAACAGTCGCACGTCTTCATATTCATTCAGTGGGTTGCCATCAAGGACAACACTCTGCATCATATTTCCAACAATCTCCCCCTTTGGACTTGATGGCAACCACGATGGTGTTTGGTTACCACAGCAGATAGATACCATGTCACTCTCCAAATATGTCACATCATTACCTTCTCTTTATTCAAACACCATGTCATTCTCCCCCTTTGACATCAAGGGCAAAGGGCGGATCAAAAACCAACATTCTCCCCCTTTTCTCCTCATGTGGAAGAAACAGTCTGCAGATCTGATATGTGCTGAAGTGGCCAAGCTCCCCCTGAGTCCATGCTGAATCTCCAAACATATTTGTCAATGAAGTACATGACTCTATGAACTTCCTATCACCAAAGACTCATACTTACATCAAATATCCAACCAAGTGGATTTACATATAAGACTCAAGTACCCAACCAAGTGGGTTTACAAAAATTGACTCAGCTACCCAACCAAGTGGGTTTACAAAAAAGACAAGTCCTTACATGACTGAATATTACAATTTTTACATCATGGGTCTCAACAAGACCTTTTCACCAAAATATAAATATGACCATTTATGACCAACACCAGAAAGTCCTCAAGAAAGAGGACATATTTCAGAACCATAATAATGCCAACACCGCATTATAGTCAGCAAAGCTAATGCTCCCCCTGAATCTGTGCAACCATGCATCCTTTTCATATGACTAAGGCTCCCCCTTAGTTTGTGCAACCTGAACATATTCACCAACAAATCATCAAGGCATCTTCATCAAAACATTAGAAACAGATTTATGAGAACTGGAACACCACCAGAGATACCAAACAGCACTGCAGCTGTGCTGAAGAGAGCTGAACCAACCAAGAATTGTCAGAAACCAACCATACGCGGTTTTATGTGCAGTAACTAGCGTACATACGCGACTGTGTTTCAGGAAACCCCCGTATCCTAAGACACCTTCTAAATTTCAACCAGATCTGATTCTTTGTAAGGCAAAGACAGTGTTCAGCTTCTTTCTGAGATATTTGACTGCTTCCCTGGACTACAGATATAACAGAATAGTGTAGTTGTGTCTTCAAGCGTCATCCAATGGTTGTAGCATAAGCTCATTAGTAACCAAGCCTCCAGATCCTTTGCAGCATCAATACATTCTTTCCAAAAGAGATTATCATACCAGAACAACATCTTCAGATATGTGTCAAGCAATCATCCATGTGGTCCAAAATCACCATGATCTTCAAGATGTAACATGAAGTAACATATGTAGGAAAAAGATCTCAACCATAGCAACCAAACTCTATATGATCTAAAACAAATGATATCCAACTCATCCACACAAAGATACTTATCAGCAACTAGGGCTCAAAATCTTATCATAATAATCCATGTACCAAATCATCATCATTTGAGCATGAGTATCACCAAGACCAAAGAATAAGAAGTCATATTTCCAACAATGCAACCATTAGAATTCAACCTGCTACTCCCCCTAAACCAGTGCTTCTTCCTTAACTTCTGCAATCTGAGATACCTTCAACAACAAGTCATCAATAACAATCTCTGCATGATCTGTCCTCATCTCTATAAGACTTTCATCTCAACAATGAATGCTCTTCATCATAAAGCAACCAGGCTTCATCCATAATATTCAACACAAGAACCCATGCATCATTTCATTATCATGAGTATAACTAGAATGATGCTAACAGTGCAATCATCACCAGTCAGACTGATGCTCCCCCTGGACCTCTGCTTCAGATCTTCAGCTATCAGATAGATTTTCTTATCATCAATGCATACGCGACTGTGTCTTCTGGAACTCGCGTGTATACGCGACTTTAGTTAATGGAACCTGCGTATGGAAAGTGAAGCATAGAAAATTTCCATCTTCCTTCATTTCTTCCAGAGCTTGTACTCTATTTGTGTGCTGAAATTTCTCATATCTGTTCGACCTGCATTCCTTTCTTATATGTCCATACTTGTTACAAGAATAACATCTCATGTGTCCAGAAAAATAAGCATAAGAATCATAATGAGTATTTCTATTCTTCCTCCTTTGACAATCAGCTGCTTTGTGTCCATACTTGTTACATGAAAAACAATATCCCTTGAAGAAACCAGAGTACCTTTCTGTGTAGGAACTGTTTGTTTGAGGCTGAAATGATCTGCTCCTGCAATTTGCTGCAACATGTCCATAATTATGATATTTAAAACATTCAACATTCTTGAATGAATTCCTTTGAGAATTCATGATTGTTGGTTGAGCTTTTGTCTCTTTCAACACTTCAGGTTTTGCATTGACATCCTCTGAATTTTTGGCACTTCCTTGTGAGCTAGATTCTCCTTTAACAGTTTCATGGAAACCAAGACCATGCTTGATAGCAGGAGACCTTTGATTACTCAGAATATTGTCCAAAATGTTAGTACTATCATGAAACCTCAAAAGTTTAACCTTTTCTTCTAATTTACCTTTGAGAATATTTACCTCAACCTCTAAGGCTTGACATTGCTTTGTCATGCTTTCTTCTTTTCTTCTTCCATCTTCAACTTGATCCTTCAGATTTAGAATCTCTTCTTTCAACCAATCTTCATTTCTTTCACAAGTTTGTTGCAGCTCTTCATTCTTCTTGTTTGATTTTTCCAGATCTTCTTTGAGAGAGATAATTTCTGCTTCAAGGCCTTCCTTTTCAAAGGATTGTAGAGGTTCCTTATTCTCCTTACTTGATGCTTCTAGCTCTGCTTGCAGAAAGATGATAGCAGCTCCAAGTCCTTCATTCTTCTTGCTTGATTTTTCCAGATCTGCTTCTAGATCTTTAATTCGATTGGATGCATAAGTATGAAACCTTTGATACTTGTCCACCTGTTCATTTAGCATTTCTATTTGATCTTTCATTTGTGAGATCATCTCTTTATAGATAGTTTCTTGCTTATTGTATGAACTTCGTAGTTCTTCTTCTTTAATCTTGAGAGCTTCTTCTAGATCCACAACTTTACTTTCACTATCTTTACTATTGTTTGCACAAAGAAGAGTATTACAAGTGGCCTTCTCCTTTTTCTTCTTTTCCATGAGTGCTTGTAGATCTTCGTCGGAATCTGTTTCATCTTCTTCAATTTTTGCTATACATGATTTCTGAGGTATCTCCTTTCCTTGAGTATCCTTCTTCTTTTGCTTCTTAGCCATGAGCACTTTTAGATCTTGGTCAGAATCTTCTTCATCTTCACTGGACACTTCATCATCATCTTCTTTTGCATAATAACTCTTTCTTTTTTCAAATTGTTTCCCTTTACCATGCTTTTCTCTATAAGGACATTTAGCAGCATAATGACCAACTTTTCCACACTCAAAACATTTGAAGGGAAGCTTACCTTTGAATCTTCCAGTACCTAGTTGGAGCTTTCTCACTAAATTTGCTTCTTCTTCATCGGATATATAGCTGGATTCTTTGACAACTTCCTTTTCCTTTCCTTTTGTAGATGCCTTAAAAGCAGCTTCTCTTACTTGAGAAGGACCTCCTTGTCTCATTTCAAAAGCAGTCAGAGTACCATGTAATTGAACAATAGTAAGCGATTGCAGATCTTGCCTTTCTTCAATAGCTGAAACTTTAGAGTCAAATTTTGAAGTCAAGGATCTTAAGACCTTTTCCACCAGAGTAGTATCAGTTATGGTTTCACCCAAATTTCTCATCCGATTTACAATATCATCTAGACGAAGAAAGAAACTGGCAACACTTTCATCACTATGCATCTTCAAATTTTCGTATTCAATTCTAAGAGTTTGGAGTTTTGCACTTTTTACCTTTGTGTCTCCTTCATAGCTTAGAATGATTTTGTCCCATATTTCTTTTGTTGAATGTAGCTGCATCACTTTAGAAAATTCTGATTCAGACATGCTTCCCAATAAGACATTCACTGCTTTGGCATTGATTTCATACTTCTTTCTTTCAGCTGCATCAGTAGGAATACTTGCCGGGTATTGATAACCTTCTTCCACGATTGCCCATACATCTGCACCAAGACTTTGCATATATGCTTTTGTACGTACCTTCCAGAATATCAGATTGCTTCCATTGAATAGAGGTGGCTTTATAGACATTACTCCTTCTTGACTTCCCATTGCGACGGATCTCCTTTTAAGCGATCAAGCTTCTGCACAAGGACCCGCTCTGATACCAATTGTTGGGAAAAATACTGAGAGGGGGGGGTGAATCAGTATTTACTGCATAATCAAAACTTTCACTTTTTCCTTCTTCTAAAAGGCATACGCTACTTTACTGAACCAGACTTGCGTATATACGCGGATCCCCTTTATTAAATTAGCGTATACACAGAGATTTAGATAAGTCATTAAATCTTCACTTAAACCATTCCATCATTTATTTATCAGATATTCAATAAGCAGTAAACATGTGCAGTAAGAACAGAATAACCATCACACAAAGCATCACATATGAACACCAGGATTTTTAGGTGGAAACCCAAGTCGGGAGAAAACCACCGCTGCAGTTGCTCAGCCTTCAATATTTTATTATAGAGAAAATATCTTACAACATATGTGCTGGCGCAGACTTGACCAGCACGCAGGCACCCACCTGCGCTCGTTTACCAGCCTCTCCTGGAAGGGAGCTCCAACCCCCTGACTCGTTTACCAGCCTCTCCTGGAAGGGAGCTACGACCCCCCGATCTCGTTTACCAGCCTCACCTGGAAGGGAGCTACAACCCCCTGACTGAAGGCTACAACCCTCAGCACTACCTTGGACCACGTTTCATCAATTTTCACACTGGATCCAACAACTTCAATAGAACACCACTTGCAGGCCACATTTCATCATATTTTCATACTGGACCCTTTCCATACTTTTAAGCACAACCATACATCATCAACAGATACATATCAACATAGATCAGATAGCAGAAACACAGCAGAACAGATCAGATATTTCATACCCCTTGCTTCAGCAAGCCCTAGTTTGCATACGCGCTTTCCCTTCACTGATGTCGCGTATATACGCTCTTCCGTCCATACAAACCAGCGTATACCGCAGTGTATATTTTATTGCGCATACGCGCTTTCTCTTCGCTGAAGCTGCGTATATACGCGCTTCCTCCGCGGCGAAGTAGCGTATAGATCTTCAATCATTACAGAAAGGAAGACACCTACCCATCTATTATCTCGCCCGCATCTACCCCTTTTCTCGTACGTACGTCTCGCCCGGATGCCTCACTACTCGCATCTAAGCCTTCCCTAATCAGATCTAACAAATACAAGAGCAATTCAGATCTAGATCCCCTTCTTCATCATTGGTGCATCATACAATCAGATTTATCATTCAAGTGTAACCCTTTCCATTCAGATATACTTCAGAGAGAAGTATTCATTCAAGCTCAGACATCTTGCACTCACACACATGTTGTGCACAATGAATTTCTTCTCCTTTTATATGATTATCCTTTTTCAATACCATGAGCCCCTTTTTCAATACCATGGACCAAAACAATACCACAAGCCCAAAACTACCTGGACGGGGTCAATTAGGCGGATCATTACCCAATACTATGGGTCAATACCATGGTGGTTACCCTTGGATTTGCACTTTTTGAGCGCTTTAGCCCATACGCGACTTGTAACGTTTCTTTCCGCGTGCATACGCGACTTCCCCTAGGCCAATCCGCGTATACCAAGAGACATGCTCTTTTTCATCATTCTCTGAGTACATTCTGAAATCCTTTCTTCATTGCCTTCTGTAAATACTGTAGATACATCAGATTTCCTTCATCAAGGACATATTCTATCAAACACAACTTCATCAAGTAAGTTGTCATCATCTTCATCAAGTGGGTTTCCTTTCAAGTACAACACTCAACATCATATCATCAACAATCATCATATCACTTCACATTTACATCATTTAACAAGTCCATCAAGTCAAGCATAACTTCATCAGGTGGATTGCCATCAAGGACAATACATGTCAACAGTCGCACGTCTTCATCTTCATTCAGTGGGTTGCCATCAAGGACAACACTCTGCATCATATTTCCAACAGATGAAAACTTCTTCAAGCTTTTATGGCCCTCTCCTCGGGCTCAAAATTGATGATATTATCACCTTTATTTGAAAATAAAATAACAAAGAATGGAATATGTACAGTGATGTGTATTTCAGAAAAATGAATTAAGAAGAGTAGTGTTTTAGAAACCTACGATTGACAGGTCCTCCTTCACACAATTTCCCATTCATTTCTTGGAGTAAGAATGTGTTGTTCCCATGATATGTTACTATCATAAAAGGTCCTTTCCAGATATTCTCAAATTTTCCATGCTTCCCTTTATCTTCAATCCTGGCTTCCCATTTCAAAACCACATCTTGAACTTTGAAGTTTTCCTCTTTTGCCTTCCTGTCAAAAGTATTTTTGACTCTATTTTGTGACTGTTGATGATTAATGCACACTTCCTCTCTTTTTTCCTGTAGAGAAATGAGCTTATTTATCCTTCTTTGGATTGCATTTGGTTCTTCTTCCAACCCTGTAGTAACTTCATTACTGGAACTCCAAGGGATGTTGGGAAAATTGCTTCAGTTCCATATACCAACTCATAAGGAGATGTACCTATAGACCTCTTAGTACAAATTATGTCAGTCCACAAAGAAAATTTTAACTTCAAATTCCATGACCTTTTGTTTTCTTGCAAAACCTTCTTTATGATTCTGACTATGCTTTTATTTTATGACTCATGTAAGCCATTACCTTGAGGGTAATATGGTGTGGAATGATAAAGAGTAATAAGATATTGATGAAAAAAACTAATCAAATTTTTAGACTTGAAAGCTTGAGAATTTTCAGTAATAATTTTCATGGGACAACCAAACCTTGACAGAATATGTTTTTCCAGAAAATGGATGATGACCGAGTCAGTAGCATGCCTTGTAGGGACAACTTCAATCCACTTGGTGAAGTAATCAATGGTTGTCAAGATCCATCGATGGTGGCCTGAGGATGCAGGGTGTATCTCTCCAATGAAATCTAATCCCCATTGCTGGAAAGGAGCTTCGACATATATGGGTTTCAGAGGTAAAGGAATTAGCTTCTTTTTCCCATAAAAAAATTGGCATTAATGATAGGCAAGAATATTTTTGTAGATGTCTTTGAACATAGAAGGCCAATAGTATCCTTATCTAAGTATCTTATTTGTTGTAGCCTTCCAATAACAGTGTCCTCCACAATCTCCCTTGTGAAATTCATCAATTACCTTCCCAGCCTCATCTTCTAACAAGCAGTTTAAGATGATCCAACTAGTATCCTTCCAATATAAATTATTGTTCATAATACAATACCTTAGAGAATTCATCTTTAGAAATATATATTTGGACTTGGTTAATTCAAGAGGAGCCTTGTGATATTTCAAAACAAAAGTTACATTCCTATACTACTCAGACATAATGAATGTTTCCTTTATAGGGATCAATTCCTCTTCTTCAACCACTTCTGAAAATTCTGCAATGAAATTCATATCTAGGCAATCAAAATTTGATTGTGCCATCAATTTTTCCAGTCCCCGACATTTTAACAACTTGGTAGGCTTAATCTCCATATCATATTCCAACAAAGCGGAAATCCACTTACCTATTTTGCCATCTGGATTAGCTTGAGTCAATATGTCTTTCATCATAGCATTAGGCACAAAAGCCACAATGTGAGAATGTAGAAAATAGATTCTAAAATATTTAAGCGCCTTCACTAAAGCATATGCTTGTTTCTCCATAATTTTGTACTTTAGTTCAAATTTTGCAAGTGTTCTACTAAAGAAAGAAAATGGTTGCTCATTACCTTGCTGCCTCTTCTGCAATAACACTCCAGCAATTGTATGTTCAAAAGCGAAAGTAAAAACCAGAAAATACTTAAAAAATCAGGACTTATGAGCACCGGGGCTCGGGTAAGGGCCTTCTTAATCTCTTCAAAAGATTTTTTTTTTCTTATATTGTCCATTTAATATCAGAATCCTTTCTAAGAATATTAGTAATATGCTTGAAAATTTTTGCAAAATTAGGAATGAATCTCCTAAAAAAATTTACCTTGCCTAAAAAGGATTGAATCTCTTTTCTGTTTCTTGAAAAATCTATCTTTTGTATGGTAGTGACCCTACTTGGATCAATCCTTATTCCTTCCTTTGATATATTGTGTCCCAATAGTTTTCCAGTAGTCAAAGAAAAAACACTCTTATTACGATTGAGAGAAATACCAAATTTTCTGCAATTTTTGCAGAATTTTCTCTAAGTGTTTCAGATGCTCTTCTTCCCTCTTTGAAAACATGGTTATCATCCAAGTAAACCACCACTGACCTATCATTTTCTTCAGCAAATACGATGTCCATTTCCCTTTGGAAAATCACCGTTGCATTCATGAGACCAAAAGGCATTTTGGCATACATAAATGTCCCCCATGGTGTAGTGAAGGCAGTTTTCTCTTGGTCATCTGGATGCACTAATATATGATTATATCTTGAGAAACCATCAAGCATATACATCCTTTGGGATCCAACAATGTTTTGCAAAATTTGATCCATTTTTGGAAGAGGATAATTGTCTTTAAGAGATGCCTTATTCAAATCTCTGAAATCAATGCATATCCTAATCTTGCCATTCTTATTCCTCACAAGTACAAAATTAGTAATCCACTTAGAAAATGTCAACAGAACAATGATTTTTGCATCAAATAACTTCTTAATTTCTTTTCCAATCTATGGCATGAGCAACGAATTGATTCTCCTCAATTTCTGTTTAAAAGGCTTTTCATTTTCTTTGATTGGTATGGTGTGTTGAATAATGTTGGGACCATACCTCTTTCAGTCTGCATAACTCCATGCAAAAACATCAATGTACCTTTTCATCAAATCAACATACCTTTGTTTCACCTCTAAAGAAAGGAATTTGGACAACTTGATCATCTTGGGAATTTTTGTGGTACCAAGGTTACAAATTTCAACCTCTTCGTCATCGTCCTTCATCTTTGGATACTTAAACACATAATTCTGATCAAACATCTTCTCAAGGGGGATTAAGCCTTTATGAATGCAATTATTCTTCGGATGGAGGACCTCTGGATTGGATTTAGTTTCAACAAACATGTTTTGTTGATCTACTTGAATGTTTTCAAATTCTTTTTTCAGCTCAAGAAAGTTTCTGACCTGTTGATCATTATCAAACACTTGCCAATTGATAATATTATCAGGGATAATTGGTCTATGTCTGACATAAACTTCATAGCTCTTGCTGGAATGACTGGGGATGATAAACAAGTAGGTTGAAACAACCAAAGAATCAACTACAAAATTCTGGTTTCTAGCTTTGATAGTAAAACTATGTTCTTTGAAATTTTCAAGAAAATCAAGGATCAAATTTCTATAAGCTCTCATTCTGAAATCCTTAGTTTGATAAGATCTGTCTACTTTCTTGATCACTAATTCGAAATCATCACAAATTGAGATTTTTTTTGTGCCTAAAACTTCAAAGCTTCTTGACCCAAAAATAAAGCCTCACATTCAGCCATGTTGATTGTACAATCAAAGTTCAATTTGTAAAAATAAAACTTTCTCTCATCTCCAAGGCTGGTAATCCACATACTTGCACCAGCGCCTTCTCTTCCATAAGCACCATCAAAGTGAAAATTCCAGCAACCTTCTTCATTTTCCTCCTTAATTTTCTAATTTTTTGCTTGCTGTTTTTTTTCCAATTTTCTAATTCTCTGTCTCATTAGTGACCTCATTGAAAAAAATGGAAGGACCCAAGTCAGTCTCTACTACATAAATAAAAAACTTTTGTGGTTTATCTTTTCTACTAACCATATAGGCCATCCTAGATTCTTTGTACAACCTTCTTTTCTCACCAAAGATTGAAATAGTGGCATAAGTCATGTCCATCTGCATAATTCCTTTAATTTTAGTAGCCTAAGATCTAGATAGAAGCATACCAAATTTTGGAGGAATGACAACTACAATTGTATCCATTAACGTTTTCTTAGCATGAATTTGTGCTAAACCAACAACCACATCCTTAATGAGACCAATGCATTGAACTATTTTGGAATCAAAGGAAAACAAATCTTTGTAAGGTCTGGTTATATCTAAACCCATTCTCTCCATGATCACCTTAGGCATTAAGTTATGAGAGGCTCATGAATCTAACATAACATTATGTAAGGTCATTTCATGGTTGTTCATACTCACATAGAAAGGTGGAACTTCTTCATTTTTCTCATCTTCCACTCATGGTCTTAGGAAAATAGTAGGATGGTCTTCTTGCAAATTTAGAATGTCAGAAGGTCCAGGCTGAGTGTTAAGCATCTTGAAATTTTGGATCCTATACTCAGTGACCTTAATGATCTCACCAAAAGGGACAACAATTTTGATCTTAGAAATCTCATTTTCTAGATTGAAAATCAGTGATGTTATTTCAATCTCTTTACCATGTGTCGATGTATCTTTCTTCTATTCAACTACCTTTGGATTATCTTTCTTTGGCTGAAATTTATTGGATGCAATATGAACATTTCTATTCCTCAAGTTATATTGTTTTTTCATCTCAAAGATAGCATGATGGTAGCATTTCAAGTAATCAGATTGGTTTTCATCTTCTTCCCCTATGTCTTGACAAGATTCATCATGTTCTTTAGTTAAGAACATTCTTGGCACATCCTCCTCCAAACAGTGAATGATGTCTTCTTGAAATTCAGGTTGTGTTTCTTCCTCATCGACTACATTTTGTTGAAAAGGAGGTCTAGCCTGTTGATCAGGTCAATTTCTATTATCTCTTGGTCTCTGTTGGTTTTGAGGCCCCCTAAACTGAGGGTTCCTAATCTGTGTTTCTTGTTGTGAAACAGGTAGAGGATTATTACCAAGAGAAATCCTATCCATAAGCCTCTCCATAGTTTTCATCATGGTATCAAATTTTACATCTGAAGATGAGGAAGGTTTCTCTTCTTCCTTTAATCTAGTTTTTTCCATTTTAGACCTCTTGGTTGCATCCATATTTACCTCTTGTGCTTATCATATTTTCCATCCCAAATAAAGTTGGAGATGATGGAGCAGATCCTTTTAATAATATTCTTAGGTAGAGAAAAAAGATGAAACCAATATATAGAGATGCTCTGAAGGACTGCTCGAACTACAGTAAGACTACCTCTTAGGGAGAGCCACCTGTGTTCCCATGATAAAAGTTTACAATGGAATTTTTCTATAAGACAACTCCAATCCTTACTTCCATAAAAATTAGGTTTGAGCATAATTCCAAGTTATTTAAAACCCACATCCAATGTAGTACATATAACACCAAAAATATGAGAAATATCCAGTACCAGTGCATCATCTAGGTAAGAAAAAATCATATGAGATTTAGTATTATTCATAATGAGTCCAAAGACCGATCCAAATAGGTCAATAATACCATAAATGTGTCTCCATTCTAGAATAGAGAATTTACCAAATAGTAACACGTAATCGACAAAAATAAGATGAGTAACATTGACTTGTCTAGTAATAAAGATACTTGTCAATGACCCATCCATATGTGCCTGCAAGAGAAATTTGATAAGTCCATCAATAAAAATAATGGAAAGAAGGGGTGATAAGGCTTATCCTTTTCGAAGACCACGAGACACAGAAAACAATTTTGTAGGAAGTCTATTAACCAATACGTCAAAGTTTGCAGTAGAACACATGCCATGATACATTTTGAAAATTGAAATGAAATGCAAATTTTTTGTAGGACTAGCAGATGAATGGTCCAATCTACACAATCAAAATATTTTTGTAGGTATAGATTCATAATAATCACCTTGAGCTTCTAATATTTGATATTATGTATAGTCTCATGTACAATAGCAACCACATATTGAATTTGTCTTTGACGAAGAAACACAAATTGTTCTTGGGTGATACCATCTGACAATGTAGGTTTTAGCCTATTAGCAATGATTTTGGAACCTTAGGAATCAATGTAATGAAAGAAGAATTAATATCACCATGGATATAAGCACTCTTTCGATATCCTTCTCCAACCGCCAATATATTAGTGGCCATAATATCTTGGAAGCGTAAAAATAATTCAATGGACGAGCCATCAGCCCCATGTCTTTTATCACGATCAAAGGATTTTTTCGTAGCATGTAATTCTTCCATTGTAATGGGATGAAATAACATAGTATTTGTGTCAAAATCGAACATAATCGGATATGAATCAATGACCCCCATTTGTTGCACAATATCCACCTCTGCTCTAGCCCTATATTGGTTGCAAAAATATCTCAATGCCTCAACCTGGATTTCAGGAAGAGTAGATAAGAAATTACCATTAACATCCTGAATTTCCCATATGGAGTTCTCCCTGCCTTGCCTCGTTGCATAATTATGAAATAATTTTGTATTCTTGTCTCCTACCAATACTCAGAGAGCATGAATTTTTAGTTTCCACTCCTTTTGTAATTATAAAATATAATTCTTCCTCTTTTATAAATCCACAACTAGTAATTGATACACCACCGAGAAATAATATTCATGTGAAGGATCAGCTAATATACCAAGTTTTTTATCAATAACCAAAATTTAATCAATATGCTTCCTCATTTTAGTGTGAATCAAGTTACTGACAGAATTTTTAAGAGCCCTCAAATTAATCCCAATAATTTCCAAAGAATATGTGATCAAGGGGTCCGATCCTAACCTAGTTCCCAAAAAGTACGCACTAATGAATCAAATTCAAGAAATTTTAAGCAGTGGTGATTAAATTTGAACAGGAGACCACCCCAATCCCCATATGCCTTCCACTGGAGTATGATAGGGTAATGGTTTAAAATTTGGGATAGAATAACCCAATATTCCACAAACCCTAGGCACTCCACCAAATTTTTGTGAAGCATGAAACAATCATGTCTCTTAGTGATGCCTACAAACCTAGCCCAACCATTTCTCCATGTCGAAATAAAGGGATCCAACAAAATATCCACCAAACGGTTCCTACCAAAAAGATCGTTGAAGTACCCTGCTAATGGGTCCACTCTGTAATGATCCCACCAACCCTCATTATATTCAATGGTGAGGTTCAAATTCCCCACCAAAATAAGGGACCCCATCTTTAACAGGCCACAGGATTCCAATTTATCCTAATATCTTATGGAAGAATATGGCTCATATGTATTAAAAATATTAAATTTGTTCTTCAAGCCCTTGATGAAACTAGGTAGAAGGATACCTGCAAAGGATTTATAGATAAGAAAATTCATGACCTTAGGATCCCAAAAATTTGCAAGACCACTAAATAAACCCAAAGCATCCACAACACATACCCACCACCCGGGACAAATGTAGAGGAGAATGTGCCAAATTTTTTCTCCAATAATCATTGTCTCTTGTAAAAGGATAATAGAGGGGTGATTAACCCCTAGTCAAATGCCAGAGTACGAGGATTTTTCAGGAACTCCCTAAGCCCTTGATGTTTAAGGATATAATTATCATTTTAAGCCCTCATAATTGGGAAAATAAACTCTAAGGGCCCGAATAGGAGAGAAAGCAAAAACAGAAGGTGATGTACCAAAAGAGGATAGACCAAGATCTAATGTTACATAAATATTGTGAAGACTAGTATCATCCCCATTCGAATGATTCGAAGGTTCAGACATCATTCCTTCCTAATGGCCACATTAAGACGAGGATTGGTATTGATAGATATCTTAGGAGAGGAGGATGAATGAATGAGAAGGGTCTCTAGATGGATATCAGGGTGAAGGCGTAGAAACTCGATATCACTCCCCACTAAATTAGTAGGAGAAAGATCTCCAGAAAAATTCCCAAATTGAATGAGTATGGTTATGGCTAACAGTCAATGAGTCATCAATAGTGGAGGTTGTCCCATTCACATGAAAAGATAGAGTGTGGGTAGATTCCAAATTGTTCAAACAAAGAGAAACTTCTCGTATAGATAACAATGAAGAATGTTCAATAAAATCAGAATGTGACAAATGAATATGTGGAGAAACAATGCATAAAGGATGGAAAGTAGAATTACTAAGAGAAACAACACTCGATACCAAATCATTGCGAATGTGTTGCTCAGGAAATGTCATAGGTGGTGTGATTTTAAGCTTACCTAAGAGAGAGTGCCGACCAATATCCTGAGCCGTCAGAGAGTATATATATGTCAATGGACAACCCCCATCGCAAACAGTCTTTGATATTCCATGTCACCGATTTCCAAATCTACGTAGGAACTCGACAATAAAATTTCTAACATTATGACAACAGAGGCAGTGAAAAGAAATTTCCCA
This sequence comes from Pinus albicaulis, assembly GCA_034641835.2. Lineage (NCBI taxonomy): Eukaryota > Viridiplantae > Streptophyta > Pinopsida > Pinales > Pinaceae > Pinus > Pinus albicaulis. The sequence continues at coordinate 120,152,753 of CM076576.1, forward strand.
ATAGTCAATTCACTTCCTAGTAGAGAAGCCACCCTAATTGATCTCCATCTCTATGCGAAGGTCAGCAACAAAGTCCACCTTCAGAAAAATCCATGTGATATGTTTATCTATTTGTAAGAGGCTTTCTTCCTCTAGAAAAGAAATTTTACTAATGGAATTTCCGCTCATCATTAGTGATTGACATGACTAGAATGTGAGGGGTAGACCAGTGATCTTAGCTCGAAACCAATTTCTTTCGTAGAAATTCCAGGTATGGATCAAATGCCACATGTCATTCATGTAAAGAGAAGAACCACAACCATGAACCCATTATGATCCCAAAATCTTCGCAACATCGTCATAATTAATAAAGTGGAAGTAGAACCATTAATTGTATAAAATGTTAAAAAGAGGAGATTACTTAAGAATAGGGTACCAATGTTCTTTAACCTAGGACGCCCTCTGAGAGCGATCCATTCACAGATAAAACCACATACCCACCAAAGCTCGTTGTTGTAATCCTACCACCCTATCCCAAAAAACATTTGTAATATTCCCAATTAGTCCTAAGCTAATGGGAATATTCATTTTTATTTTATTTTTCTATTTCATGAAGAAAAGTGTAAAGGAGGTTCATAAAACTCCTAAACAGTAAATAAATCAATGCCAAATGTGAAAAATGCTAAATCTTGTCTATGTAAGTAAGCACCCTTAGGTGTGAAAGGGGCTGAACTTTTTGACTGGGTCAACCATGACCAAATCTACAGTGTTGTCTTGGAGGAGTGGCCATCAATGAGGCACAGTGCAGTTTAGATGGAGGTGGCTCATGTGAAAGGAGCTATTTCATTGAAGATGGTTTAGTGTTTTGCAAGCTCTCAACTTATAAAAGGAAGAGGATGGCAGCATGGGAAGGGGGTTGTTGATGAACATTATATTACTGAATATATTGTCTATTTAGACATATATCATTCTCTTGTTGTTTAGCTAAGAATTGTGACGTTTAGCACAAGGTATTCTTGTTCAGGAATTCCATCTCCTTCCATGAGAGGCCTCTTGGAAGAGTTTGCATTTCTTGTCCACTATCAGGCTGAAGGCAAAACTTCTTCTTCCAACTACAATGCAGATCATGTTGAGGGTTTAGTTGTCTACTCATATCTAGACCATTCTAGTGCTCCTTTTCAGTGGGGAAGGCTACTATCCCATTGGCAAGAGAATATTGGATTAGTAGAGCATCAGATTCAAATCTTAGCATGTGGCCAAACATATCTTAAACCCTATAGCGCAGTTTTACTTCTAGATCTGTGTTTTCCTGTAGGTGCTGTTGTAGGGACTTTTGGCATAACTTTCTGAAGGAGTGATTTTCATGTGTTGGGGATATACCCTTGACCTTTGAGATCCATTAGAGAGAATCAACATATTGTACATTTTAGATCTGATCTGCATATATCTGAACATTCCTGAATATCTGAAGATTTCTATAGATCTGCAGCTTTTAGATCTCAGATCTACTCCATGTGCTTCATGTATTGCTGAAAACCCCAAGGGGATTCTAAAGAAGAGTATTTATAGTGTATGGATCTGTCACGGATCTGACTTTTCATGCATTATTTTTCTCTAGATCTAAGTTTTAATCAACAGCTGTTGCAGCCTAATAAAAATAACGTTGTCAAGGCAGTTTCTATTCATATGTATGGCTGCAGTACCTATTTTTGAGGATTTTTCTTCTTTGGAGACTTCCATTTCCTCTTGTACATCCTATGGGCTTCATTGAACATGTGATTTGTTGTTAGAAATGTTAAAGAAGGGTCTACATATTTTCCTCCTGCTATAATATTGATGACCTGCGTTATTTTAAATGCATAACTGTTCAGATATTGCTGCAGTCCCCATTTTGGGATATTATAGTGGTATCAGAGCATCATCTTGGCACAACCTATGCATTCTAAGAAGCCAATATGTCTCTTCAAGAAAATAAAAGACATAAGAATAAGATTGGTTACACATAAGACAAAGAAGACAAGGGTAAAACCCCTTTATCTAGAAGAATGAAAGGGAAAGAGTTCTCAAAAACTCTGTTCCAAACTATGCATGAGCTGAAAATAGAAATCAGGGGAATGAGGAGGGAAAGACATGCATATCCATCAAGAAGAATTGCACATGAAGAAAGCGTCACTTATTCACATTATGTGTGTGAGCATTCAGCCACACAATTAGATCTACAATGATGTATCATACCTACATTCCTAGCAAGAGAAGAAGCAGAAGGAGGGACACCAAAGGAGGAGACTCTTGGTGACTATCACCAAGAATATGAATCTCAGTCTAGAAGATTCAGGGAGCATCTAAGCTTCCAAGAGTTTTGTAAACTTAAAGAAGAGAGAAGATCCAGCAAATAATATAGAAGAGGGTGCATGTAGCACACCTTGGGTAGGTTCTTTCTACCTACTTTTGATGGATCACCTGAGACCTCAACCAAGTCTTGGGTAAAGAAGTTAGACACATATTTCCAGCTGCATCAAGTTTCAGAAGGAGAAGCCATAAGAGTAGCAGCGTTGCATCTCCAAGGTAAGGCTTATGCCTGGTGGTTATTTGAATCTTCTTCATGGAAAAATGTAAACATATCTACTTATGCAAAGTTCACTAGGAGGTTAGGGAAAATATTTGATTTTAAGCCATCTGAAACTTCCTTGGGAAAGAAAACCAAGCCCAAGAATTCAGAACCTTTGCATGAGATGGAAGGATATCTTAATGATGATGCATTCTCCATTGATGAGGAGAAGGGAGAGGAAGGGATGGAAATATCCTCTAGCGCTGTGACAACAGGAGGAGATCTACTTTTGTTGGGAGGTGGAGGTGAAGCAATTGCTTCTACTAGGAGGGCTCCCGTGTCTTTGCAAGAAGCTCCCAGGGATCTTACACATGAAGAGAATGAGCAGCATGTGTCTATGATGATAGAAAATGAGACAAAACAATGGAGGGAAAGTGTTCCAACATTGCATTCAGTTTTTGGAACACACACCATGACAGATCAGTCCTTTGTGATCAAAACTCTTGAGACCAAGGAGATGATGGGTGTTCATGGGTTAACTACATCTGAAGGAAGCACCTTAGACTGTGAGATCTTGCAGAAGGTAGGAGAAGGAGAACAGAGGAAGGATCACAACGCTAACATGAGATGAGGTGATCCATTATTACATGCAGGAAAAGATGGGTAAATTGCTCCAAACAGAGGCATTCTTGCATCCTTAAGAGTGATACCCCATTATCATGATACTTCCACACAAAAATCGGAGATGGACTTGTGCAGTGGAAGCAGTGATATGAAAATCCCATATGTTATGCACATGGGAATGAACCATGAGACATCATTATCTTGTGGTAAACCACCTGATTCAGAGTTGGCGCAAGATGTTTCATGCATTGATGCTCCATTCATATATCCAAGAAGAAAGGGGGTATTAGAAGACCATACTACAGCGTTGAGAGTATTGGGAAAACTTAAGGAGAGGGGAAATATTTTTCCCTTATCACCATTATCCATTCTCTCATCTCATACTGCGCTAAGAAAAGATGCTACAAGGAAGAAGAATGACACCATCATGAAGCAAGGGAGGAAATCCTTGATTGTGGAGAATTAGAAGACAATCTCATTTTGAGAGCAGTCTTCCATAGATGATAGGAGATGGTGGTCACACATGCATACTTTGGCAAGACCAAGGAGGTTTTGGATAGATGATAGACTTCCATGGGAGACTAACTTCCAAGAAATTCCATTTTCATTTGAGCATGTGCATATGCAAGAAGGGCAGCAAGGAAGGAATAGCAACCTTCCATCTTATACCTTTGCCATGGGAGATGTCAAGGAGGAGAGAAATGGGAGGTATGGCCTTCCAACATACACCTTTGGCATGGGAGATGTCAAGGATAAGAACAGCAACATGGCAGCCATTTCAGTTGACAAATTATCAGCGTTGTCATTGTTGGGTAGATTAGATCCATATTGGAAATCCCAACTGTTGGTGGAATATTCCAAGGATCTTCACACATGCATGATTCCTGATGACTTACTACATGATGAGATCTATTCAATCCAAGATGGATTCAGCTATGTTCATGGTAGGATCTTCTTGTCTAGAGCCTCCAAGCTTAAGGAGAAGTTGCTACAAAGGGCCTATGAAGAGTTATGTTTCAGCCACACATACTCCATGAAGCTCAACAACATCATCTTGAGGAGTTACTATTGGGAGGGCTTTGTAAAATAACTATATCAGCATTTTCAAAGATGCATGTACCATGTGGAGATGGAGCATCAACATAAATCTATGGAAGAGTTAAATCAACCCTCTCTTTCTCTTTTTGAGGAAGAGGATAGATCTATGCACCACTCCATTATATGAGGAGGATTTTTGGTGAAGAACATGCCCTTGTAAAACATGTTTTATATTCTGATTGTATGCATTCTTTCACCATGTTTATGCAGGCTATGGCTCCAAGGAGGAGTATTATACCTTCTAAACTTCATGCCCAATATTGGGCCACTAAAATTTCTGAATTTGGCCACTCCCTTGATGAGAAAAGGGAGATTTGGCAGCATGATAGGTGCTTCCCTAAGGCACCAAATATATCTCACACTTCCAGCTATGGTTAGATGGTATGGGCAGCAAGTAAGTGGTGGGAAAACCACTTACCACATCTAGACATGATGCAGGCAGGAGATGCCTCACGCTGGTTCCACATGTGGGACCTTGACCCACCTCCATATGCACAAATTTCTATTTGCATATATGTTGTTTTGATCCCCTACATTGATGATGTACTTGTACCTTTTATGGGGATGTATGGAGGAAAGAGGGAAGGCATGTATGTGCCCTATGGGATGGATGTTCTCCATGTACCTTATGTTACATATTTTAGGGAGAACATTGGGCAAACCATGTTTGTTTCATGTGATCTATTGTCTCCTTATGGGATGGAATATTTGCATCTCATGAGAACTTTAGAGGAGCAATTCATGGAGGGTTGGATTAGTGAAAACTTGGCTTATGAAGGAAGCTTAGCACATGATGGTGTCACCAATGGAGGAGGAGAAGAGTTGCAACACTCACCTTATCAGTCACTTGAGGACAAGCAACATTTTTTAGGGGAGGACTGTAATATTCCCAATTAGTCCTAAGCTAATGGGAATATTCATTTTTGTTTTATTTTTCTGTTTCATGAATAAAAGTGTAAAGGAGGCTCATAAAACTCCTAAACAGTAAATAAATCAATGCCAAATGTGAAAAAGGCTAAATCTTGGCTATGTAAGCAAGCACCCTTATGTGTGAAATGGGTTGAAATTTTTGACTGGGTCAACCATGACCAAATCTACAGCGCTGTCTTGGAGGAGTGGTCATCAATGAGGCACAACGCAGTTTAGATGGAGGTGGCTCATGTGAAAGGAGTTATTTCATTGAAGGTGGTTTAGGGTTTTGCAAGCTCTCAACTTATAAAAGGAAGAGGATGGAAGCATGAGAAGGGGGTTGTTGATGAACATTATATTACTGAATATATTGTCTGTCTAGACATATATCATTCTCTTGCTATTTAACCGAGAATTTTTTTGTTTAGCACAAGGTATTCCTGTTTAGGAATTCCATCTCCTTCCTTGAGAGGCCTCTTGGAAGAGTTTGCATTCATTGTCCACTATCAGGCTGAAGGCGAAGCTTCCTCTTCCAACTACAACATAGATCCTTTTGAGGTTTTGGTTGTCTTTGTAAGCTGCAGCAAGTGGAGGCTAGATCTACTCAGATCTAGACCATTCTAGTGCTCCTTTTTAGTGGGGAAGGCTACTATCCCATTGGCAAGAGAATATTGGATCAGTGGAGCATCATATTCAAATCTTAGCATGTGGCCAAACATATCTTAAACCCTACAGCATAGTTTTACTTCCAGATCTGCTTTTTCCTGTAGGAGTTGTTGCAGGCACTTTTGGCATAACTTTCTGGAGGAGTGATTTTCATGTGTTGGGGATCTTCCCTTCACCTTTGAGATCCATTGGAGAGGATCAACATATTGTACATTTCAGATATTATCTGCATATATCTGAACATTCCTGAATATCTGAATATTTCTATAGATCTGCAGCTTTTAGATCTCAGATCTACTCCATGTGCTTCATGTATTGCTGAAAACCCCAAAGGGATTCTAAAGAAGAGTATTTATAATGTATGGATCTATCATATATCTGACTTTTCATGCATTATTTTTCTCTAGATTTAAGTTGTAATCAAAAACTGTTGCAGCCTAATAAAAATAACGTTGTCAAGGAAGTTTCCGTTCATATGTATGGTTGCAATAGCTCTTTTTGAGGATTTTTCTTCATTGGAGTCTTCCATTTCCTCTTGTATATCTTATGGGCTTCATTGAACATCTAATTTGTTGTTATAAATGTTAAAGAAGGGTCTCCATATTGGCCTCCTGCTATAATCTTGATGATCTGCGTCATTTTAAATGCACAACTATTCATATATTGTTGCAGTCCCCATTTTGGGATATTACAACATCGAAACGAAATATTGGTTTGTGATAATCCAGATCAACGTTAAATTCCTTCTTTTTCTTCGAATGATGGAAAAACATTTTATGTGTATTACAACATTCGTGCTCAATAGCCGGTGGGGATACCAAAACATTCGAATCCACGTGTATAGTTGCATGTACAAGAGATGTCCCAAAGGGTGAGACTCCCGACCTGGGGTTTCCACGACTCTCCGCCTCAATAATTGCATGTACCAACACATCAAGTAATGGCACATCACTGCTCCAATTTCCTTCAGTATCAAGTGGTATCCTACTGATATATGTAAAGGTGAGTTGTACAATGGACACCACTGACACTCTGCAATCCCATCTATATGTGCACCAAAGTAGAGAACATTACTAAAAAATACCTTATGTAGTAGTATCTGAAAAAACCTCGATAAAATATGTAGACAAGGTAAATTAATGTCACTTATCAATCATTGACCCCACTCGATGTAGGTTATCACCCATTCAATCCACTAGGAAACCCCTTCAAATACAATAGTCTGGCCAATAATCATTGACCAATGTCCTTAAGAAAATATCATCAAGAACATAATCAATAAATATCTTCAATGACGATGCAAACCATTAATGGATTGTCCCTCATATAATCAATGTCCAACTTGGAATATAAATATCCCCCAAGAAAAATTAATGACCCTAAGAGACTCCTTCGTGATCGAATTCAAAATTTAAATAATTTACCAACTCCACCAACCCAAATTAATGCACTTAAATAGAAGTAAATATCCTCATAAATCATCCTATCGACCAATCCCAAACCAGAGAGGAGCAGGAAGATCCATAGGATAAAAGGTTCAGAAGAAAGACCATGTAAAATAACCAGCCGGTGTGTCTCAGATATACCACAGAGAAGAACAACAGGTAGTAGCTAAGATCCTCATAAATCCCCTGATCAACCAATCCCAAACTAGAGAAGGAGCAAGGAGATCCACATGAGCAAAGGTTCAAAAGAAATACCACATAAACAACCATCTAGTGCGCCTAAGATAGATATGGAAAATTTTAAGGATGGAAAATTATTTTGAAGTTTAAAAAATTGGTGAATCTGACTAGTCCCTAAGGTGAAAAATATAAAATCTTTATTGATGTATTTGTAAAATTATTCAAATTTATAATGATATTATATATATTTTCTATATAACGTTTGTGATTTTTAAGGTAAAATAATATTATATTGTAAAATTTGGGCGAATCACTTTTATAAAAAAATGGAAATTGGTGAATCTTTTTTTTGGAAAAACCATGGAAAATTAGCCCACCTACGAATATTAGCCCCTAAAATTTTCCATGGAGATATGCCACAGATAGACCAACAACTAGAGTGGAAAATAAATTATTATTAGTGTACCTTGAAACAAAAAAAATTGTAGAGATCCTTGATATCATCCAAAATTAGGATAAAAAATTAGTCTAACTTAGATAATTATTCTTAGGCGTATTGCACCCAACAACACCAACAATTGCACTAACAAAGGATACATCTAATCCATCTACCTCCACACTCGCAACCAAAATTACCGCCCTTGTGAATTTTGTGACTAATCCTTCCACAATCCTATCTTTTATCCTCAACGCCTGCTTCTCACAAAAGTTGTTGTAGATATTTTGAAGTAGGCATATTGTTTTCCAATGGATATTCTATAATTTTCCTCCACCATCCTTCAGGTGTATCTAATTTGTGTTGTCGATGACAGTTAGAAGTTACAACACAACAATGTACTAATAACAACAATCAACAGATAGAAGTAGCGTTCAAAATAAATGAAACATTTAAAAAAATAGATTAAAACACAATTGATGGAGATCCTCAAAAGTACTCCAACTATGTTACTAACTATCCATGTTTAGTGAAGGTGCCTCCATCGCTCCTCTCACCAAACACCTCTGTTGGCGGCCTCGATCGCCTTAAATGATCCCTTCTGTTGTTATCGACCTCCATCGCTCTGCATCTTGAAGAACCCATCAACAACATAAAGACAGACCCCTAATCATTTAATTTTACCTTTTTTACTAGTGCCTTGTATCGAAAAAGTTAAGACGAAATTAAATTTTTAGACAAAATATTTCTTTTGTCTTAAAAAATTTCCTTAAAATCCCCCTTCGTGTACTGAATGCAATGACATACAAGTTGTCTCTAATCATATCAACATATATCGAAGGGCAAAAAGATGAATTGATGTCTGAGAAATATTTCCAGGAGAAGTTTTCGCATTCCCCAAAGTCGGATACCCCACCAAAACAAAGAGCCCAAAAAATCGTTGCCTTTATATAAGATAATGTGAATTGTAAGTGTATCACCACGACTGAAGAAACTCTTACGCCATGCTCTAGGGTTTGGTAGTTTCTGAGTAGGTTGCCCTTGGCAGACCTTCTACCCTAGACTTAGGGCCATTTTATTTTTTTGGAGCGTAAATAGGTTCGCCCATGTCGGACAAAAATGGGGGGACGATGGTTCCCCCCTCCTTTGGTTCACCCTCTAATGGAGTGGCGGCAGAGGATGACAATGATCGTCAGAAAAAATTTGGCCCATTCCTTGACCCAATTGGGGCGTCTCCCGAATCGAAATCACCAACAACAGCCATTGAAGAAGAAGCAACGATCACATCCTCCACTTGCATACCCAAGGCTACTACAAGAACCAAGCTCGAGCTCTTGGCTCATCGAATCAATGGAAAAATCTAATACATGAAGGACCATGCACTGATAAGCAATTTTATGGGTTTCTCGCCTACAGAAAAAGCACTTATGGGATGGATTTCCTCCAAATGGAAGCCCAAGGGCCATATCGATCTATAGATATGTGCCAAGGGCTTTTTCAATGTGATCTTCACTTGCATCGAAGACAAAAACCGAATCCTGGATGGAGGGCCATACTTCTTTAACTTCGTAGGTCTATACCTATGCAACTGGGTAGAATGTTTCAACTTGGACAAACAATATTTCAGTTGGGCTCCAGTTTCGGTCAGGCTCTACACCATACCTCGGGACTATTGCGACGAGCTAACCCTTCAAGAAATCGACAACTCTCTGGGAGAATTCATTAAAATCACAGAAGAGACAAATATCAAAAGACATGCATACTATGCAAGGATCTGCGTTTACATTAACATAGAAAAGTCTCTCCCTAATGAGGTAAGCCTGCTTCATGATGATTATGAATGGATCCAAACTGTAGGTTATGAACATGTACCATTTAGGTGCAGGAAAAGCCACCAACATGGGCATCTATTTAGAGGCTTCCCACTAAATCAAAGATTTTCTTCGACCAACGACTCCATTGACAAAGACACCGAAGGGTTCACGAAAGTCACTAGAAGGAAAAGGCATACCGGGAAGTCAAATACGAACCAGAGAAAAAAAACCCCAACATCAAGAAAAAACTTTGATGCCCTAGCTCAAATAAATGAGAATGAGTATGAAACCTCGAGCGACTCGGAACGACTCCAGTTGGAGAATCCCCAGACTTCAGAGACCCAGCAAACCAAAATCCAACCGGAAACCTATCTGATACCCCAATCCTCTACGCACCCAAGGGATAACTCAAAAAAAGGAAAAGGCACAACACTGAAATCAATCCCTGAAGAAATGGAAGAAGAACTAGAAACCATTGACTACGGGGACCTCGACATCATGGGGTTGGAAGATGCATGCAAGCAGAAAGACTTTATCTCAATTCCACATCAACAGATCCAGAGATTGGAGGAAGTCCTCCTCAAATCTCAATAGGTACCCTCCCTCGACATTCGAGGTGGCACACTCTTGAACACTTAACTCATTCTAAAAGATTCCCGAAAACGTGGAAGAAGAACTGATGTGCAACGTTTGGTCCACTTAGGCAAAGAGCTAGTAGAATCAGGGCAATATCCCAATTTAACCAAGTTCTACTCTGTAGTTCCCAACCCCCCCCCCCCCCCCCCCCCCCTCCCACCCCCCAATGAAGATCATCTCATGGAATATCAGAGGGCTAAATAGTCCCTCCAAGCACAGGGTAATCAAGAAAAGAATAATTGAGGAAAACCCCACGATTTGCTTTATGCAAGAAACCAAATGCTCCAAATCCACTCTGAACACAATCTTCAAAAGACTCTGGAAAGGATGCAACACCCTATTTGTTGATGCAAGTGGGGCTTCAGGAGGCCTAGTAATCATCTGTAACCCCAACTTGATCACCTTAGAGAACATTCAGGCAAACATACACTTCATTCAAGCTTCCTTCCACCTGATCGGAACCAACATTCATGGACATCTCACGAATGTCTACTTCCCACAGTTACTACAACATAAAACTGAGCTTCTAGACAACATATCAAATCTCAAAACCAATGAACTCACCCTCTCTGGCTAATTGGAGGAGACTTTAACATGATCACAACTCTTCAGGAGCAAAAAGGAGGAAGAAATCGCCTGGAGATGGACAACACCAAATTTAAGGATTTCATCCAAGACAATCATCTAATTGATCTTCAAACATCCAATGGCATCTTCGCTTGGAATAATAGGAGGGGAGGATCCCATCAAATTTCATCTATATTGGACCGCTTCCTCATCATGGAAGACTTCATCCACCTGGGAGGAGAGCTCGCATCCACTATCATTTCGCCCTCTAGTTCCGATCATTGGCTGATCCAACTCCAATGGCTCAGACCTGGAATAGCCACTCCAAAACCTTTTCTCTTTGAACAATTTTGGCTCAAACATCCAGGGTTCAAAGACCTTATCTCTGATTGGTGGACTTCCCTCACTCCACCCTTGGGCACAAAAATGTATCAGTTCCAACATAAATTGAATATGCTTAAAGGGAAACGGAAACTGTGGAACAAGACCACCTTCGGCAATATCTTCAAAGACCAAAGAGACTTGGAAACGCAAATGCAGTAGCTCCAACAAAAAATCATCTCAGAAGGAATATCAGCAGATTCATAGACCAAGGAAAAGACACTAACTGCCCAACTTGAAGAAAGATGAAGCCAAGAAGAGATCTTATGGAAGCAGAAGTCTCGGATATGCTGGCTCAAGGATGGAGAAAGGAACACAAAATTATTTCACCACTCCACAAACCAACACAAGGTGCACAATAGAATCATAGTCCTCAAGAATAAAAATGGTGAGCGTATGAAAAAACATGAGGAATTCACAGAGGAATTGCTCAACCACTTCAAGGACACTCTCAAAGAATCCAACATCCAGTGACAAGAGGCCATTGAGAAAATCACACAGCATATTCCAAAATTGGTCAATGAGGATCATAATAGGATGTTGATCAAAGCCACAACATTGATAGAGGTCAAACAAGCGGTTTTCTAATTAAAATAAGGGAAATTCCCTGGGCCGGATGGATTTACCACGAACTTCTTCCACTTCTTCTGGGACATTATCAAAGAGGAAGTTTGGGGCCTAGTGGAGGAATCACACAACTCCCACTGGATTCTTCCAGCTCTCGATGTCACCTTCCTCATGCTCATCCCAAAGGAAGACAATGATGCTTCTTCAAGTAAGTACAGACCAATATCATTCTGCAATGTAATTTACAAAATTATTTCCAAAGTTATAGCTAATAGATTGAAACAACTTCTTCCCATGCTCATCTCACCAGAGAAAACAGGCTATGTTGAGGGCAGGCAGATCCTAAATGGAATCATTCTAACCCAGGTCATCCGTTCCTTAAAAACTACAAAAACGCCTGGCATTCTCCTCAAAATTGACCTCTCCAAGGCCTTTGACAAGCTCATCTGGAATTGCATAAAGCATGTCCTTCTAGCCTTTGGATTCAGTCAAACCTAGGTACGTTGGATCCTCAGCTTGATATGTTGTCCTTTCATCTCTATCCTTATCAATGGCATCCCCTCAGCAACATTCAAACCCTACAGAGGTATAAGGCAAGGAGATACTCTCTCACCTTTTCTCTTTGTTCTTATGGCAGAGGGTCTGGGCCGCCTGATCAAGAGCTCGATTCGATCTCATCACCTTCATGGAATCCCTTTACACAATCTTCCCCTCATCTCCCATCAACAATTTGTGGATGACAACATGATCATGGGTCACCCCTCTGTGCAAGAAGCTTGCACCCTCAAAACCCTTCTTGACTGTTTCTCTGAAGCCTATGGAACCACTGTCAACCCTGAAAAATATCAATTTTTTTTTTCAACACGCCTCTTATCACCCAGTGCAACATATCTCGCATCCTGGGCTTCACCACAGCCTCTTTGCTGTCCAAATACTTGGGAGCACCTCTTACTGACTCAGTTATCAAACATTCATCCTGGAGAGAGCTATTAGACATAATGGAGACCAAATTGTCCACCTGGACCCATCACTCTCTCTATATTTCCGGACGACTGGTTCTCATCAAATTTGTTCTTCAATCCTTGCCCATATACCTCTTTTCTATTTTGGCTGCACCAAAATGGGTCCTCAAAGCCATCCACAACCTTCAACGAAATTTCCTCTAGGGGATCCAAAGACAAACACAAATGGGCACTAGTAAATTGGCAAGAGGTTTTCAGGCCCAAAACTCAGGGATGACTTGGTCTAAGAGACCCGGAACACAACATGGGTGCCATTATATGGTGGAAATGGGTTTCCAACACTCATATACCGTGGGAGATCCTATGGGCTGCCAAATATGCTAGAAATTGGCCCAAGGAGGAATTAATCAGATTCAATATTGATCTTGGAGGATCCAAAATCTGGAATGCGCTATCCAATAAAAAAAAACCACTGATCCAATCTCACAGCTTCTGTGAACTGCGCGGTGGAACTCAAGCTAGGTTTTGGGAGGATTCTTGGTAGCTGTTGGCCGGATAAATCGATCTTTCGGACAATATCGATCTCCCTAGTGTCAGAAGACAATCTAGCAACAAACGAACAACTAAGTTTATCTTTCTCTAAATATATTCGTTTTACAAATAAATGCTATGAAGGTGTCGATCCTACCTTAGATCCAAATGCTTATTTGTGGTCGTAGTGCTTCTGTCACATCAATAATCCTTCCGTCACAACAAGAGTTCTTTCATTGCAACAATATTTCCTCCGTCACAACAATAGTTCTTCTGTCGCAACAAAGTGTCGTCTTTTGTCGCAACAAAGTGTCGTCTTTAAAGACCTGCAATCAGAAACAAGAAAATATTAAATAGCACCTGAATAACAAATAATTATAAAACATACCTATCATAGTAATCAAGGAATCTATGAAATAAATGATCAAACAACAGCTTATTGAAATAAACAATCGAACGACAATTTATTGAGAAAAACAAAACTTGATTGTATTAATCTTAAAATAACAGAAGAACCTTACAACCTTAGCCTTCATGTTGAACAGGCCTTCCCGGGGTCCGAAGCAGGAGTCTCCTCTACTTTGATAAGTCTTGCACTCTTCCTCCAAGAGCACATAGAGGTATGTGATCTTTCCTCACAAAAGCTCAACAGAAAGAATTCTAAATCTCAACATCACTTCACCTCAATCACACACTAAAGCTTGAACTCCCTTTGAGGCTACCCAATCCCTCTTTTTATAGAGCAAAAGAGGAGGTTAGGGTTCCACCTATGAAGGGATAGAATCCTCCTTCAAAGGGATAGGCTCCTCACATCAAGGGATTAGTTCCTTAAGGTGTGGGATACATGCACATTATTAAAGCGTACTCATCCCCAAAAATTCTCATCTAGAAGCTTCTAGAATTGACCTCAAATCAGCTTTTTAACTTTTGTTTCTCACTTTTTTTACTTTGGAGGGGTTATGCAGGCATAACACTAGAAAACTGCATTCCAGAACGCAGTTTCTCTTCACATTACCTGCATACCCTAGCCAGGAATGCAGGTAAGCCTCACATTACCTGCATACCCTAGGGTTTTTGAGTTTTTAGGGTTTTTTCTCCTGTTTTAAGGCTTGAATTGAGGAGTGAAGGTTGTAAGACTTGTAGAGGAGGTAAGTATGAGTGTCAATGAGCTCATATAGTCAGCAGAATGTCAGGGTGATAGTTTTTAGTGCAACAGTAGCAAATGCCTAGCCTATCCTCGATCTTCCCTCACCCCCTCTGGAGAACAATCATACATGCAAGAGAACAATATTGCATCGAGGATTTCTAGACTAATGAAACAACTCAAGGTTATAGGAATTGGCTCCACACAGACATATGGCAGATAGACTGGTACAGTGAAAAACAAAGAGATATTTGGGAGGAATTAACAAAAATAAGAATTAAAACCCAACAAAGGCCAAATATTCTCCGTTGGGGCCATACTCCAAGTGGTAATTACTCAATTAAGGAAGCTTACCATCTCATTCAACCACTGAACCCTAGCCCCACTAATAAGCTATGGAAGACGATATGGACAACTAAGATCTGGCCCAAAGTAGCTACATTTCTATGGCTGCTAAGTAAAAGACGCATCCTCACATGGAAGAATCTTATGAAGAGATGTTTTCTGGGTCCTTTAAGGTGTCCTCTATGTCAGAACGACATCGAAACCATCGATCACCTGCTGGACCTCTAACCCCTATCCAACACTTTCTGGGACAAGATTGAAATATTATGCAAAAGATCTAATCGAGATCGGGGAAACATATCCAATACCATCAACAAGTGGCAGGATAATCCATATCCCAGAAATCTCCTAAATCATCTCTGGAAACTCATTCTAGGCATACTCATATGGAACCTACGTAAAGAATGGAATAACATGATATTTAAAGGTACTGCTTTAAATCGGGAGCAAACCTCGGCCAAACTACACAGCAACTTAGAAGAAACTCTTGATATGGCTCACTGGGGGAAGGATAACTACCCAAAAATCATTATTGAATGCACCATTTGGAACAATTGGCACATAAGTATTGCGCCCCTAGTGGACAAATCCTCCTCAAAAGCAGGCAGGATTTGCACTCTTGAACATTTGAATCCACCATCGGCCGATTTTTTCAAATGCAACCTCGATGGAGCCTCCAAAGGCAACCCAGGGGAAGCCGGATTTGGGGGCATCTTTAGAGATTATAGTGACAACCCCCTACGCGCCTACTATGGAAACCAGGGGTGGGACACCAACAACTCGGCGGAGCTGGAGGAGCTTATTCAGGGTCTCTCCATAGCCATTGAGCTTAATCTTTTTCCACTGGAAATGGAAGGAGACTCGCAACTCATCATCCAAGTGGCACCCGCATCCTCCATGGCACTTCTTCTACAAAGGTCTCAACCAGCTGGCGGCTAGCCAACCGTCTCAAATATCTGGAACAATTGCTGCAACATCAGAGGGCCATTACATTCCACCATGTGCGCAGAAAGGCAAACTCCGTTGTAGATCTCCTAGCCAACAAAGGAGTAGATTGCCACTCAATGCTATATCACTCTAATTTTTCTCAGATTCAGGACGAAATCCTACGCGATAACTGCCACACACTCCTCCAAAAGGATCAAATTCCCTCGGATTTGGGTGACACACCTCGATCGTGTGAAGACAGATCTTCCCATGCTCAGGTTGACGATGCCCTGTAATGCTAGCTTTAATTTGATGTGGAAACTCATTTCTCTAATCATTTATAACGGTGATCTGTTATACCTGATCTTTTTCCATACTCTGAATCACATGCAGTCTCGCTTGGATTGTCTCTCATTGCAACTGCGAGCGTGACACAACCCCTCACTACATCTACGCTCGTGCCACAAGTCTTCAAAAGGCGCTGAAGCTCCTCATTCTGCCATCTCTCTGCTGCTCAAGCCGACCTCCAGAGCCAGTATTGTTATTCCCCTTGCCATCACGATGCTGCTCTAGCTTCCCTGCACACCCCCTGTCGCGCACCCTCCTGCGGCACACTCCTCCCTATGCTTCCCTCCTGGCTGCATGCTCCATGATGCGTGCTCCCTGTCTGTGCGCCTCCCTGTGGAAATCCCCTACTATTTTTCCTCTCCCCATTTTGCGTTATCTAAGATGGGATACCTTGTTGCACGCCCCCTTGCTACGCGCCACCCCACTGAGCATCACTGCTACACGCCCTCCAACTACACACCTCTTTGCTATGTGCCCGAATTCCCCTCCTCTGCACTTAAACTTCCCCATGGCCCCACGTCAACGCTAAAAGACCATCAGGGGTAGCCAAATAGGTGTATTCTCAGGGCATTATAACTGCGGTCAAGATCAGCACTAGGAATCTATTGAAGGTTCCTGTTCAGGCAACCACGATAGGGACGCTACTCATCGACCTGATTGCACCCCAGAAGAAATATTCTTAACTCCAGAGAATCCGAGGGGCGGAAGAGACCCCAGGAAGTCTACCATTGCGCACTCTAAGCTGCCCACACCTTGAAAAAACAAGTTGTTTCCTGTACATGAGTAGCATAGGAGGAGACTGACATTTGGATCATGGATTCGGATGGAGTCTAGACTAGATTTCTTGATGGTGAGTACCTCGTTGCTCCTATCATCAACGCAAAACCCCCGAAGCCCTCATGCACGCCAACAGTGGAGGAGGAGGATTATAGCTTCCTAATTGAGAAGGAGGACCCCGCGCCAGAGGATGATGAAGGGACACCATGACTGCGCGGCAGCTTGGTTTTTCTCTGTTTTTTGTCTCTTTAGGACCTATTATAGCTACTATGTTTTTATTTGTGTTACGAATTTTTTTGTAAATCATGACTATTTGCTGCTATTAAGGGGTTGGTTTCCTCCTCGGAGGCAGCCCCAAACTTGCTTTATTTTGAAAGCTTTTAAGGCTAGGATTGGCTAAGCACCGCTTGCCATCTCAGTCCAATGCCTATGTAAAGTTTCTTTTATGATATAATATAGATTAGCCTAACTTACAAAACAAAAAAATGTGAATGGCAAGTGAAATAGCAACCTTGGTATAGGCACGAAATTGATATGGTTTTGTCTTAATTGTTAATTATATTAAATGAGTTTTGTTTTAATTGTCATTGCCTTAAATATGAAGTTTTGTCTTAAAATATTTTTGTCTCAAATTGTTTGTCTTAAATATAAAGTTTTGACTTCAAATATTTTTGTCTTAAAATATTTGTCTCAAAGTGTTTTTGTCTTGAATATAAAATTTTGTCTTAAAACATTTTTGTCATAAACTATTTTTACCTTAAATATAAATTTTTATCTTAAAGTGTTTTTGTCCTAAATATAAAGTTCTGTCTAAAATTATTTTTATTTTAAACTATTTTGTTTTAAATTTTATTTATAAAACAATTATTGATATTAAATTTTAATATAAAATAACTAAAATAAAAATAACTTTTTAACACAAAAGATTTATATGGTCTTAAAAATGCTAAAGTGTAATAGTGATATATTACCTATGTGTATATCAACCATTTTATTATATTTAATTGTGCTAAGATAAACTTTTAATTTTAAAATCACCATTTAATTACATAAGTTGAAGTACATGACACCCAGAGTCTTTCGATCAACCAGGATCCAAAACTTGCCAGATTAGTCGATGCACACAAGGAAAAATAATTTCAACAAACCAAAGTTGCTTATTTTTATTGTAATTTCCCATAAAGTAAGGCTGCTTACATGAGAAATTGCTTGGACATATGCATATCATGTATTATACATATGGGTTTGAGTTACGAACAGGTGTAAGTTTACATAGAGTAGGATGACGATTCTTGAGATGCCTCTGTATCCAGGATAGAGTACATTGAAGGGTTTGAAGCCCAGCACTCGTTACGGATCTCTCCTTCGCTTCCTGTGAGCACATCCAGCTGACTCATTTTCAGCATGCTCAGCACAAACTCTTCAAAGAAGAGGGCCTGATTCACCGCAAAGTCGATCACAATCTGGCGAGTTCGACTGTCGCTGTAGAGACTCTGGTCGGAGGTGAAGAGGGTCTGCCTGTTGAGGAGATTGACGTAGTATTTGTTGTCGAATAAATTTGGAGTGCGAATATCCAATTTGGTGGTGTTCACGGTTGTGCTGGTAGGGCATGTGAGATAAAGATTCTTAGCGAAACTCTGGTCCATGGTGGGATCCTGCATTTGGGTACCAGTGGTGCTGTTATATAGTCTGTTATCGAACGAGGAGCAGTTTCCTCTGCCAATTGTATGCCCTCCTGATCACACACATAATAATAAATAATAAATTTTCACCCAAATCAATATACACTGTTCATCACGAGAATTGAACGTGCAAATCCGGAAAAAAAAAAAAAAAAAAATGAAAATTGTTGATGAGGTAGTGGTACCTGAGAGGGCCACCAAATCTGTGTTATTCAAGCCTTTGGGACCGAAAATGCTGATAAGGTGCGTGACGTTGGAGGTCGGGGCAGGCAAATTGTCCAGAACAGTCGTACTATTTGCGAAGGTAAGGCTGTCCCTCCGGCCCAGTGGTAGGGGATAGGATGGCCCTCCAGCCTTCACCAAACACACAAATATATTATTCTATAAGATAACAAAAAAAAAAAAAAATGCATCCCTTAGTCACAAATGAAATGAGAGTTGATGCCAATGTGAGCGGAGGAATAAAATTAGTTACTATTTCGACGGAGTCACGGGCCGCTAGGGCAAGAATGTCAGCACACGACACAATTCCGCTGCACGCCGCTTCTACGTTCTCTTTGATGTCATTGATGATTTTCAGAGCCTCCGCTCTGAGTGATAAATTAGGCGCAACTGTTTGCTCGCTCGATGTTGAGTTCAGCAACACAGACCCGTCGCATCCCTGAAATCCAAAAGTTACATTCATTACTAACTCAATAATAACAATTCAGTTATTTCCATTTATTAATTAGGGTTTCGATGTTTATTTATAGGTTCAAATTTTATGAGAGTGGTTGAGGGTAGAAGACATTTTGGGAATTAAACCATTCAAGTTTCACTCAGCAAACTTCCAAGAGGCATTCAAGTTCTGCACAACTTCACACAATTCTAGTGATATCATAGTGAATGACTCCACCAAACAAACTTCTAAGAATTGATCAAACCTCACACAATCTTAGTGATACTCATTCATAGTGAGTGACTGCACCAAACAAACTTCCAAGAAATATCCGCACTCAACCAAATCTCACACAATCCTAGTGATACCCATTCAGAGTAAGTAGACTTCCAAGAGGCATTCAGGTTCGGCACAACCTCACACAATCCTAGTGATAGCCATTCATAGTGAGTGACTCCCCAAAACAAACTTCCAAGAAGCGTCCAAACTCAACCAAACCTAGCACAATCCTAGTGAAACCCATTAGTAAGTAGACTTCCAAGAGACATCTAGGTTCAACACAATCTCACACAAGCCTAGTGATACCATAGTGAGTGACTCCACCCAACAAGCTTCCAAGAAACTACCAAGCCTCGCACAATCCTAGATGGTGAGTGACTCCACAAAACAAACTTCCAAGAAACGTCCAAACTCAACCAAACCTCCCACAATCCTAGTAAAACTCATTCAGAGTAAATAGACTTCCAAGAAGCATCCACTTACCCCACAACCTGACACAAGCCTAGTAATACCATAGTGAGTGACTCCACCAAACAAACTTCCAAGAAACTACCAAACCTCGCACAATCCTAGTCATAATACCCATTCATAGTGGATGATTCCACCAAACAAACTTTCAAAAAAATCCAAACTCAACCAAACCTCCCAAAATCCTAGTGATACCCATTCAGAGTAAGTAGATTGGATTAGAGAGCTAGGGTCAACTTAATCACGCACAATTTTTTTCTAATAATGTTTAGTATGGTAATATATACCTGGACAAAACAGTCGTGGAAGTGGAGCCTTAGCAATCCTGCAGCTTGTGTGATGTCTGCATTCAAATAGACTTCCATTCGCTGCCGCACTATCGACTCCAATGACGGGCAACTCGTGTTGTAGAACGTCCAGGAAAGACCCGCCACGGGACTTGGCAGAGCGTTCACGGCGCTGCCATATGCAATCACAAATATAGAGAGGAAAACAGTAGCCGGAGTCATATTTACCTCTTTCTTTGATATGTAACACTTTCTTCGATCCTGTTGCGTTATGTGAACATATGTGAACATTGGTATTATTAGACATAAAATTTCAAATCCAAAGAAGAATCAGTACATCTCTAAAAATAAAGCTACCCAACCCTTAAATTGTTTGGAAAATTATTGTAAGCTCGCAAACGACTCATGTACCACAAGAGCGCACACAAAATTATTCAATAGCAATGGCAATATTCGAGAGGCTTACCAGATTTAGTTCAGCGAAATTGCTGGGCCTTTCAGATGATTGAGAACACTGATTGGCGAGATAGATTTATAGGCCTCCCAATGGAGGAAGGGGTCGTTTTTCAGACTTGTGGAGCGTGAACGAACATCCTTCTCTTTAAGGTGCTGTTATTCGCATTAAATGACTGTCTATTGCATTAAATGCAGTGTCACATCAATCCAGTACTCTAAAATGGAGGCAGCCCGCCAGCCATTAATAATGTAGTCAAATGCATGCTTCTGACATTATGTGTATATTTTATTTTACTTTGGAAAATGTCGGAGGAAAAAATGGAGTACGAGATATTCGCCCCTGGTTTTGAGGTTGAAAGTAAGATATGTCACTTTCAGAATGATGTCCTTTGATTTTATAAACTGCAGAGCTGCCTTTCCTGTTTCCACACCTTCGATAAGGGAGCCGCGGAGCCCACTCATCAAACGTGCTTGCCAGAAAATGATCACATGCTTCTTGGAAAGAGAGATTAGCTTTAAAATATGTAAACTCGGTAGACATTTTGATCATTAAAAAGGACATGTGTTTTTTGGTTTGGATGGTTATCAAGCCTGGCATTACAAATTTAAAAGAAAGAAAGAAAGAATGAATTTTTAATGTCCACGAAGTTAAAAATAGCTTATGGGACAGATTGCTTTTCTATCTACTCTTGTATTCAGCCCTTTTCCTGTGAAGTTCTATAATAACTTCCCAGCGTATCGACAAACTCTTTGCTGAATAGATTATCCCAAGAACTAGCTGCCAGAATACCTGTAGAGTTTTCCCTGCTATCTTTGAAGGCCTCACATTCTATAATGAAATGTTTTTTTGTTTCCACTTTTCTAAAGGAGCAAAAAATACATATTCTTTCCTCCCACATTTCTTTTGGCCTTTTCCAGCGCCTTGTTTCACAACGGAGTTGATGAGAATTAGTCCTTAATTGAGCAATAAGAATTTTAGATCTCCAAGAAATATTAGTCCCTATGTACGCCTTTTGTTGATGGTTATGCGTGGGGTTAAACTCTTCAATGTAGTACTTCTTCTTTCTCCCTAGCTCTTTCTCCCAAGTATGTTTGTGGAACTTATCCATAACAAAAGTTTTTATCTCTTTACTGTTTGTAGGACACATGCTCAAGCAAATACCCCATTTACTAAACCATTTGTTATTTTGCCGCATCCAAAGCTTCTGTCTTTTGCACAATCTGTCACTAAACACAACCTTAGGCCATCTACCCTCTTCCATTTGCTCATTTTTTTCAAATACCTTATGACTCGCACCATAACAATTGCTTCAATAGGAGCAGCCCCTGTTTCACTTAACAATATAGCATAAGGAACTGCATTTTTAATTTTGAATTTGTTTGTAATCAAATGCTTCTGAATTTTCTCAATTTGTTTCCATTGCATCTCAGTTGTGTTGTTGGCCCACAGTTCACAACCGTAGAGAATCACTGAAATCACTAGAAGCCCAAAAAGAGTTAGAGTGGTTTTCTAGTCCCACAGCTCTGCCTCTCTACACCTGTTTTGAAGAGCATAAAATGCTTTTCAACCCCCTAAAGTTATTTTCTTTCTACAACCATCCCAACTTAAATTTCTGTTGAAGTCAATTCCGAGGTATTTGTAGTCTGCAACTTCTCCCAGAATGCTGGCTTCAAAATAGAACTTATGTTGGTTATGCTTTCTTTCGTTAGAAAAAACCACTACTTTCGTTTTGTTAATATTGACTTGCATCCCAACCCTTCTACAAAAATGTTCAAGAGAACGTAAATGCTCTTGCAAACCAAGAGCCGATTTAGCAATCAATATAAGGTCATCTGCGTACAAAAGAAGCCTTATAATGAACTTGCCCAAATGGATACCGTCACCCCCTTGCGAATTTATCCACTCTTCAATCTTGTCAATATATAACCCAAAAAAGGTAGGAGACAATGGACAACCTTGCTTGACCCCGATATCGCTTCTAAAACTTTCAAAAATGCCAGCTGAAGTTCTGATTTAGACTTTCACCTCTTCATACAACCTATGCAAAGTTGCTTTCAAATACCTGGGAACCCCAAGTTTCTCCATTCTGCCCCAAAGCTTATCCCTAGGAACCGTGTCAAAGCCTCCATTGTTTTTTAGATTTTTAATTTTAAATTTTATGCAAATTAATAAATATAAATGCTTTTGTTGTTGTTATATGTAAATTTAGGTTCTATATAATATTTAAAATAAATATATGAAAGTTTTAAAATATTTGAACTTTGGTGCCTAGAAATTTGGTTTTTTTTTTTTTTACTTTTGCTATTCGTGCTTTAAGTATCTCTCATGAGAGTCACTTTCTCATGAGATTCACCTTGATTTATGGGAGAAATTTCATCTCCTTGATGTTTTTGAAAATAATGGGTACACTAGATCGCAAGGCCTCAAGGCTTTTCAAAAAGCATATAAAGGGTTGGGAGGCAAATCTATTTGGGTTTATCTTATTTCCACAGTTCATCTCCCCTTTATCCAAGGGACAGTGGAAAAAATTTCCCATGTCCTTAGGAGGAATAATGTCTCCATGTCGTTCAAACCCCTTCATGTTATTAGGAATTCTCTCAAATATGTCAAGGACCATGTTGGCCGTAAGGACATGAAAGGTGTCTACATTATTCTATGCTCCTGTGGTATTCCCTGTATTGGGGAAACAAGGAGATCCATTAAACAGAGAATCCAAGAACATACTACAGACAGTAGACGCTGTCGCTTTCCCACATCAACTCTTGCTCATGCAGAAATTTTTTTTCACTGTGTCTGTATTGAGGACTCCAAGGTCATTGCTAAGGTCGACCACTTCCACCATAGGAAGATTCGAGAGGTTATTGAAATTGAAAGGCATGCTAAGAATCTCAACAGGGATGATCGCTGGAAATTGAGTAAGAGTTAGACTCTAGCTCTCTCGATTTGACTCTTTTTTCCAATTGTGTTCTTTGTTTCCTTAGGTCTTTTTAAGTTCTTTCTAAATTTTTCCCTATTGGAATTGATTATTTCTTCTCTTTCCTATTTTTTTTTTTTGGCATATCCACAATGATCTCTAGTTTTTGATCTCTAATTTTCCCTTAAATAATAAGAATGTGATTAATCCAAAAAACTTCTATCTATAATATTTGAATTTATCTAAATTAAGATTAATAACTTTTCAATGTAACAAGGTTGTTATTAAGTCAGAGTTCTTGAGGCTTATTATTGATTGTGGTTAAGTGAGAGTTCTTGAGGTTTATTATTTTATTCATACTTTTTGATATTGAAAATTTAGACGTTGAGTCATATAAAGATATTAAAAATTCATATAATTAAAATTAGTGTTGAGTTGAACTCACAATAAAAAGCATGCTATCAACATTATTCCCAACAATAAATTGGTGAGAAGAGTAATAAGTAATTATCATAATATGTATTCTTGTCATAACAAGAAATGACAAGAAACAATGCTTGCTTTCTATCTAGGCCATGTGATTTTTATGTGGCTTGCCTTTTCATATGACATAAAATTAATTATTCAAATAACTATTAATAAAGAGAAATTTCAATTTTTTGAAAATTTAATAATATTAAAATTAACTTTTTATATATAAACTAATTACTATAATTTATAACCAATAAAATAAATTAAATATTTAAACTTCAAATATATGTCTTTTAACTTATACTTATTTATATAATTTTAAAATAATATTAAAAATTTTAAAAACATTTTATACTATATTAAATTCAATACATATACCTCAATTAACAACCAAGATATCCCTAACCATGAGTATTAAAACCTGATACCTAAATTAACACAACGAATACATCCCTAACCATGAGCATACCTACCCTACCACTTTCCGCCGCCCCTCCCGACACATATACACGTGAACTAAACATGAGAACCATTATGAATGTTCAAAGATTTGACCACGTGCGATGCCATGCCACAAACTAAAAAAATGAAGTGAGTGGGAAAGAGTGTCGGGACCACAAATATAAAGAAAACATGTTTGAAATAGAAAACCACATTGTACATGGAATAAAAAATTTATGTGGAATTGATTGAAATTATTTAAATGATGTTTGGACCCATGCTGGGAGCTGGAAAATCAATATTTCCATTTAAAAGCACATTGAAAGAGATCAATATTTACCTTTAAAAACACATTGAAAGAGGGATCTTATTTCTTAAAGCGGATAACCTTCTAATCTTTGTCATAATAAACCAGTCTTTTTGATCTTCAAAGATCTGGATTTCTTATAAAATCTTTAAATTGCACATCTCTTCTTAGAATGAGACATGAAAGTGGCACATCTCATCTCACATCAAGAAATCGTTTCAGTTAATAAATAATTTTATTAAAGCATTTAGATGTATAAGGGCATTTAAAGTTCGTGAAATTATCATGGATACCTCTCAAAGTGAAATAGTGTACCCAAATTGAAGTAAATCCGTGAACATACATGTAATTGTAAAATCACATTGTGCCAAAGGGGGTCATAACTAGTCATTGATTTGTGGAAGGAACCATGTCAAAATACTTTGAAGAAGAATTACCACACATTAAACAAATCGTTCTAAAATAACTAGGAAGGCATCTAAGAAGTCGTTGAGAGAGCAATAGTTTGTAACACAAAAAAACAACCCTCTTCATCTTTTACTTTGATCACAAATCAAACATACCTTCTACTACAATATTCTAGATAAGTGGAAAAAGGGGTCTATATAGATTAATAAAGTAGGTATAACACTATTTTTCAAAAACAATATGAAAATGATTATCGATATTTTATTGAAATAATTTTTTGCATAGTAGATTTATTAATATTTTAAATTGATTAAAAAATGATGTTTTAGTTTAGATTTTAGATTTAATTTTATTATTTTAAATATTAAAATAAATTGAATATAAATTGAAAAAAGTTAAGTGAATATCGAAGATGCATTTTATAAGGAAAACCAACTAGAAGATGAGGCTTATGTTCTTTTCTTTTCTTTTTTTCTCAATTATGAAATGCAAGTAAAAATAAAGCACATTTAGTATGGAGCGCTTCCATAGATATTGTGGTTTTAATGCCTACAATAAGATCTTTTACTTCCTCTATTATGCTTCAATATCCCACTCCTAGATGCTCTACTTAACTATGTAACAATAAATAATACATGGGAATGGAACCCTGTAATGTTCCTTTTTCAGGATTGCTCAAGAATCATGCATCAAAACGCATTTCCAGCAACAAATGTAATAAAACAGTGAAATGGACTCTTGGATCCCATAGATTAGACAATATACATTCTAAATCCAAGATTAGAGTTGAAACAAAGAAAAATAGGTGGGTTAAACAGATCTCCCACACGTAGGATTGCTAAGAAGTACCAAAACCCCAAGATTGCAAAATGCCAGAGCAGCTGCTCAATGGACTGAGCAGTTTAAGAGAGGGTTTACACATAAAATCATAGGAGAAAAATAGATCTACTCATGTATTGATAAATAATGCTGAAGAATAGAGATCTAAGCTCCTTATACAAAATACAAAAGAAACCGGCAAGGGTTTCTTGTCCAACCACTCTGTATACAAATGTGATATTCAGAAAATTACTAAAACATCACTGCAACACTGAAGCACATGAGTGTACAAGGCTGAAAGATGTCTGATCTGATGTAGATCCCTCAAGGGCTTCCTCCCATGAAAGGATGAACCTCTCAATCACAAGGAAACTCAACAATGGAGCCACCAAACCATGCAATAAACACTGCCTCCAAAATAACGCATTCCCTAGCAAAGACATCGCTAGGAATGTATGGGAAATGTGTGGTCTAATACCACAGATCTGAAATAAGCTCTGGAGCTCTCCAAACAGATCTCTCAAGTGAAGGAAACCTTCCTCCAATGAGAAACTAGCTCAGAAGCCGAGATTCCAATCCCTTCCACTGCTGCACCCATCAACACTACACAATCTCCGGCAAAGTTGTGCTGATGAAGATGGCTGAAGCTTGGCCTGAAAACCTGATGTGGAATGATGAATGCAAACTCTCCCAATGAGGCTCCTCAAAGGAAAGAGGTGGGATTCTTGCCCGGGAACACCCAGTGCTAAACAACACTACAACTTTGCTAAGCAGCAATAATTCTTGGCAGCCAAGAATAATAATCTACATCATGATGAATAATGCTGCCATCCTCTTCCTTATATAAGACATGAGTTTGCTTGCCCTTGGACCCCCTCAATTAGGTTACTTCTAACCCAAGTTACATCTCCCTCCAAAATTGGGTTATTCATCCTAAGATTCCTCCTCCACTAAAACTGCGTTGTTGACTTAGTCAAAGCAGCTTCATTTTATCTCTGTTCACACATGGAGGTGTTTTATTAGGCTAGAAAGAATGTCTCCTTTCACACTTGGAGTGTTTTTATCCTCCTTAGGAGACTTATGGGCTTTTCTATCCATTTATTTACCGGCTAGAGCTGCTGCTAACTCTAATGTTCCATTTAGCTTGGAGGCTAAAATTTTGGAACATTACAAACCCATTCATTTTCCAGCAGCCCAGTACTCAACATGCCCTAATAATTGTATAATTAGGGTTATTTTTTTGCATTCCTCAACCTCTAATTAATGCAAAGGTTTTGAACTTCCTATAATCTTCTTAAATATTCACACGTGGCTAACCCAATATGTTGGAGTAATGTGAGTTGACATGACATCCACTTAGTGCCATGGAGGTCCACATGATAGACCGCCTCGTGGAAGGCATAGCTTCTACATAAAAACTCCTATTGAGGTGATATTCAGGTTGTTGAATAGCTCATGATGTGCATCATAGTGTTGAGAGATTTAAAGACTTTATCATAAAGTTAACCCAAAAATGACCATTTAAGGTCTCAAATGGACTCTAAAGGGGTTTCCATGCTAAATCACCAAAGTAAGACCTACTTGTAAATGAATCATACAATCTAATACCTCTATTTTTTTCCAGCTATGAAGTAACAAAATATAGGATGAATTATATAATGATCCATTACATAGGTCATACCTCCCTATTTAGGTAGTATTTTGGTCCTACAAATATTTTATTAAATGATGTGAGTCAATTTTTCCTTCACCTTATCCTTAAAGTACCATTTGTCCTTACTTGGAAGTTGTTCTCTCAAACCAACTTACCAAATTTCATCTTAAAAATTATTAGAGAGAAACATAATATTTATGAATTATTATGAGCAACAATCATAAAACATAATGCACCTACTGTTTACCCTGGGAAAACCCCAACTCCGTGGAAAAACCCATCAAATGAAATTTCACTAGATCCCTTGCCAAAAAATTGATCAAGTTACTCGAGTGAGTCTCAATCGCTCACATTTCCAGGCCTATCACAATAGAGTTCCTCTCATCCTTTTAAAGGATCCATGACATGAAATCCATGGGAAAAAAGCCATGGGTACTCTAAACCACATGCCCGAAACCACTACCATTTGACCCAATCAACTTTAACTCTTTCATTGAGTCAAGTTTGCCTAACAATTCCCCCTTAAACCTTGACTTGGGGCATCTTTGACTAAAACTAACCAAGTGAGACATCACCACTCACATCCAACCCTTGCCCCTCAAAGTTTATACCCTATGTGTATGTTATTCTGTCATGCTCCCTATCACCTAGGTCTAACACTGGACTTTATCAGTGATTTCCCAAGGGTACACATGCCTTACCATGTCTTACAACAGTATGTCCATTTACATGCAATTTGCATTTTTTACTACATTATAACAATTTTTTTAATATGTTGTTTCTATATTGCCTTCATATTTCTTCTCTCCCTATTACTTTACCACACACCTTAACACTTCATCTCATTCATTTAGTGATTCCCTAACCTTACATGACTTCCATCCTCTATGTGGCCTTCACTTGGCTAAAAAAGACTTGGTAGTAGATTCCTTTTTAATATGCTGACTCCACAAAATAGCACTCCTATAACTACTCATCTTGTGCCTAACCCTTGATGCCATTCTCATACCATGCTACCTGCACCCAGATCTACGAATATAATATGCATCGATCTCTCCATCCACTATAAATCCTTAGCAATAGAGGAATCCCATGAAGCCAACACTTGGCTCTGATACCAAATGTTAAAAATTACCAAAGATAAAAAAAATATTTACTGCGAAAATTATTACCAAAAAAAATCATAAAATATAATGCACATAGTGTTTACCTTAGGAAAGCCCCAACTCTATGAAAAATACCAGCTAACGAAACTCCATCAGATCCCTTTAACTCAACCAAGTTAACCAAGTGAGCCTTTACCACTCACATCTACTGGCCTATTACAATAA
Organism: Pinus albicaulis; assembly: GCA_034641835.2. Taxonomy (NCBI): domain Eukaryota; kingdom Viridiplantae; phylum Streptophyta; class Pinopsida; order Pinales; family Pinaceae; genus Pinus; species Pinus albicaulis. Next base: position 120,181,813 of record CM076576.1, read on the forward strand.
AGTTCCTCTCGGCCTTTTAAAGTCTCCAATATTACATGAAATCCATGGGAAAAATACCATGGGTAAGCTATATTTTAGGAGAAACAAAGAAAAAATGTTCTCGTGTTTGGATTGCTCCACTATCTTCCCGGTAAAAAACTTTCAACCCACGTAATGATCTGTAATCCTTTGTAGCATGTGATTATGCACAAATAACATGAATTTCAATATTTTCAAGTGGATATTATGTGAATGCATGTTTTTTTCTACATCTAGGACATAATATAGATAAAGAAACATTCTCATCTTTTTTCTTATTTTATATTCTTAACATATCGACCAGTTCAGTAAGATTACCAAGAATACTTGTTTTAAAATTATCAAGAAAATTGCCAAGTTTAGCTTGACTTACCGATCTTGATGTAGATTTACTTACTCGTGTAATGGTTGGATCCCTAAGACTGCTTCCGTACTTTGTTTTTCCTCTTCATATGTGTTTTAACAACTCACAAATTTCTTCGAATGATAATTGAGGCACATCTCCTTTACCCATTAGGCTAAGGAGATCAATGCACTCATCCCTTATAGCTATAAGTAAGCTAGTTTTCATTGTATCAAATATTAGATTATGTAATTTTTCTCTCTTAACATTATATGAGAATCTCTCTACTAGGTTCTAAAGGCTCTCATCTTATTTTTGAATCATTTTAAAGATTTCCTCTAAATAATATCATGATGTTTACAATAGTATTTAAAGTTTTCCAAAAAAAATATTCTCATTTCATCCCATGATCTTATCAAGCTAGTTCCTAGACCCAAAAACCATTTAAGAGCTCCATCCTTAAGTGTGGATGGAAACAATTTAAAATTTTGAGCATTAAGTAAATAATCATAAGATCTACATAATACTTCAAATTAAAAGAGAAAATATTTCGTTTCTTTTGTTCTCATACTGTGAAAGTTAGGAAGTAATGATGGTGAGATATTATTCATACTAAAATTAGTTTTAGTATCTTGAATAGGGAATCCATAAGGATCATCTTCATTGTCATCATCCCTGCCATTTCCTCTGCCTCTAGCTCCACATATACCACCTCTTCCACCATCAAGAGCTCTTCTTCCTCCTCTGAGATCTCCAAGTAATATTCTTTCTCCTATTATTTTTTCATGTCCATTTGGAGGAAATGTTTCTTCTTCACTTTTTGCCATTGAGCTTTCTGAACTGAGCTAATAAGGTTCTTCAACTGGATTTTCTTATTCTTGTTCTTATACTAATGGTTCTTTAGAAAATTTCCTTCCTCTTGTTCTTCCTCTTCAATAGGTACTTCTAATTGTTGTTCAAAGAGTTGTTCCCCTTTAAAATAAAGAAAGATAATTGCTTCAGATGGAGATACAAGTTCCTCTATTATTACTTCTATAAAGAAATTTGGCTCTTCTCTTGTTGTAATTTCATCTCTTTGTATGTAAAGAAGTATCCTTCTACCTACAATGACACAATTCATGAGATGGATGGTGATATGGCTCTTACTACACCACATGGTCTAGTGGGAGTGGTTGGTGAAGATGGAACTAAAGTTGTAACAATATACCCCTAAAGTATCTTTCCTTATACATGCATTCTAAAATGTACTATATTTTTTATGCATCTAAGAACTAATGCAATGTAATGCAATATCTCTGGTTAGGAGTAACCCCATAATCGTGATGCACGGTTTCTTACCTATCATCTTATCACTCGTCCTAATCAGAGTTGAGTAAGTAAAAATACATTCTAAATTGAAAGCTAATGCCTATGTATACTTCCTCGCCAATAATGCCAAAAATGTTGGGAAATTTAATTTTGAGTTAAATTAATTTCATTAAAATGCCAATCTAGGTTCGTAAACTTATGAAGTACACTACACTATATGTGCTAGGTGATTAACTTTTCAATTTTCAATTTTTGAATGAGAACTACATTATATTAAAATATAATAAATTTGAAAAGATGCAAAAAAAAAAAAGTTTTAAGGAGTGCAATGAAATCCTACTCATAAGATGAATTCTAAGCAGGGCACTCACATATTTTACCAATTCTATGGGAAAAAAATGAAATGATTTATACTATGAAAACTCTCAAATCCTATTCTATGAAAAGTAAATACTTTGTATTCTATGAAAGCTTGAAACACTATTCTAACGAAGGTAATGATAATTTTAATATAGAAATGTTTTCCTGATAAATCGCATCCATTTTTTATAGAGTCGGCGTGTCAAACCAATCCACCATGGTTCATCTTCAGGAAAGATCCATGAGTTGGTCTAATCTCACATAAGATATAAATAGGAGAATGAGAAAGATAAGCGTGAAGGAAATTGACAAAGAAACCAACTTAAAATGTTAATATAATGATGAAAATAATTTCTTAAGGAAATTAGTTTATTAATAAAATTAATTAATTTAATAAGACTTTATTAACTTTAATTATTTTATTCGAAAAGACAATTTATTATGATTATGATGTTTAATATGTGATCTACTTTTATTTAAAATATTTCACTTATAATTATAAACTTTTAATAAATATAAAGTTCTAACCAAATTATAAGAATATTTAATATATTAATTTGTTAGAAAGGTAATGTTAATGGATAATAAAATTATTCATAAAGGTTTTTAGTGATAAATGGATTCTTATAATTAATTAAAGGATATGCACAATTTCTCATTAATAATGGATATTTAGTAATTAGGAATTAATCTAAGAATGAAGAAACCATTAAAATAGATATTATAAGTTTTAAAGATTAAGGAAGATAAGGATAATTAATAGTAATAGATAATGATTATTAAAGAATAAATTATATTAAATTATATTATGATAAAGGTTATAGGCTTTAAAAAGGAGATAAAGAGATTTTAATGAGAATTAAGGTTTACATTAATTAAATTTTTTACCAGTTAAAAGATTAATATTAATAGAAATCCATGTCATTATGTGATATAAGAAGGGAGGAAAGACAATGAAATAATAAGGAGAGACAGGGTAGAGGAAGAAAGAGGAGGGAAAGAGGAAGAAAGAGGAGGGAAAGGGGAAAAGAGGGAGGGGTAGAGATAGAATAAGCAGGAAGAAGGGCAATGAAGGGTGTGGTTAGGTATGGGTGTGATTGTTGTTTAAGGTCGGAGTCCAATTGTCACTTATTTTCTAGCCATCATCATGGTTAAGGTTTTCAGGCTTCCCTAAATTTCTTGTGGTGATAGTAGTCAATTTTGGCTACCACATAGGAGTTTTCAATACAAATATGATGACTGATTTTGTTGGAGTGCTCAACGAGAGCTAAGGTTTTAAGGCGGTTATGTTTTATATCTGCAACATGTTCTTGAATTCGTGTTAAGATAGATCGACCAGTTTCCCCAATGTACGGTTTTCCACATGAACATGGAATCAAGTACACTCCTTTGTGGCATCTAGGGTCAATCAGATCTTTGACAGATTTGAGACACTTGCTAATAATATTCATGGGTTTAAAAGTTGTTTTGATATTGTTCTTTTTTAAAATGTGAGAGATTTTATCTGTGATGCCTGATTTGTAGGGAAGGTGAACTTTTCCCATCATATCATCCATTTTTAGTTTATTTCCAGTGCAATTTCAACATTTTTAAAAGCTTTGATTACTTGGTTTCTTTTCTATCCATTCTTTTCAAAAAATCCCATTAGGTGGGTTTTCTCTTGTTCAAAGTGATCATGATCTGAAATGTGCACAACCCTGGTTCCTAATGTGTTGAGAAGCCCAATTTTATGAGTTGGATGATGATGGGATTTGGCATGAAGATATCGCTTGGTATGGGTTTTATTATGACAGACCTGGTGATAAATGGAGCCATCATGGTTTATGCTGATGAGGGTGTCAAGAAATTGGTAAACACCCTGAAAACCTTAACTGTGATGATGGCTGGGAAATAAGCGACAATTGGATTCTGACCTTAAACAACAATCACACCCATACCTAAGTGCTCCCTTCCTTGCCCTTCTTCCTGCTTATTCTGTCTTTGCCCCTCCATCTTTTTCTCTTTCCCTCCTCTTTCTTCCTCTGCCCCATCTCTCCTTATTATTTTTGTTGTCTTTCCTCCCTCCTTCTATCACATAATGACATGGATTTCTATTAATATTAATCTTTTAACTTGTAAAATTATTGTAAATCCTAATTCTCGTTAAAATATCTTTATCTCCTTTTTAAAACCTATAACCTTTATCATAATATAATTTAATATAATTTATTCTTTAATAATCATTAACTATTACTATTAATTATCCTTATCTTCCTTAATCTTTAAAACTTATAATATTTATTTTAATCGTTTCTTCATTGTTAGATTAGTTCCTAATTACTAAATATCCATTATCAATGAGAAATCCTACATATCCATTAATTAATTATAAGAATCCAATTATACTAAAAACCTTTATGAATAATTTTATTATCCATTAACATTACCTTTCTAACAAATTAATATATTAAATATTTTTATAATTTGGTTATAACTTTATATTTATTAAAAGTTTATAATTATAAGGGAAATATTTTAAATTAAATTAGATCACATATTAAACATCATAATAAATTGTTATTTTTGAATAAAATAATTAAAGTTAATAAAATACTATTAATTTTATTAATAAGCTAATTTCCGTAAGAAATTATTTTCATCATTACATTAATATTTTAAGTCGGCCTCCTTGTCAATTTCTTTCACACTCATCTTTCTCATCCTCCTATTTATAACTTATTGTGAGATCAGACCAACTCATAGATATTTCCTGAAGATGAACCACGGTGGATTGGTTCGAAACATTGACTCTATCAACAATGGATGTGATTCATCCGGAAAACATTTCTACACAAAATGCTAATCGCATAAGCCTTAAATATATAATTTTATTATATACGGGTAATCAACTTCCAATCTCTAGAAATCAAGGGTAGACCTTATGCTATGAAAGGAAACTACATTTTAATCTATACTATTTAAATTATATTCTAGGAAAGTAAAGACGATTTGTATTTTAGAAAGCAGGCATAAACTATTCTTATGAAAACCAGAGTCTATTCTTAAGAAAACAAAACCAAACTCTAAATTCTATTATCTATGAAAATAGAGCATTGTGAAAGTAACATAGATTTATTACAGAACTGATGTGTGTATACAATCTTCATAATTCATCCATGCCTACAATGTGATGCAAAGATGAATGTGCAAGCAAAATGAATGTGAAAGCAAGATGAAGAGATGAATGTGAAAGTAGGAAATGAACGCAACAACAATCAATAAATATATTTGGTTTTATTTGAATTTTATCCAAGCGCTTGATGACAACTACAAAGAAAATGAAATGAATAAGTAAAATCCCTCAAAGTGTATGACCAGAAACAAAGCATAAAACAAGGCACAAAAACCAATGAAATTGAAAGAGAAAGAGCTTAAATTACACTCGTACGCAACAAGGGGCCCTCCTACTAAAGCATGAGATATAAAATACTCAAGAACTTGGTGATCAAGTACAAATTTGTATCATTAAGGCGCAATAATATAAGTGAACAACTTTTATTAATATATCAGTGCCTACGTCAATAGTGCCAACATTCAATTAAAGAAAAAAAAATTCTAGATTATATTTTCACTCCTTAGTAAATCATATATATAATATTTATATAATTACCCTAAGAAGCTAAATGTTATAAACTAGATTAATGAATTGACAGCATGGTCTTCAAATTTGATTGAAAGTCTGATTTCTATGATTCGCCATAAAGGAAGAGAATCATAGAAATGTTTATCCTTAGACACAACATCATTCCTTTGATATTTTTTCACACTTGCTTGATATAGTTTTGGCATGCTCACTTGATATTCTAATCCATTACCAACTAATCTAAAGGTTTTGTGTATGCCATCTCACATTTAACTAAAGGTTTGACTTTTCCATTGTGATCAATCTGTGAACTTCTCCTTGCACCGGATAGGTAGAAAACCATGTAGGCATGATTTAACAACTATCCATGTGCTCAGGATAATATTTCCTCCATGGAGTTTACCTAAACCTTGGATTTAGCTACAAAATATTGTCAAGGATGCATAATATGTTAAATTTCGTAACTCATGAAAATTAAGTCAAATTTATAAAGCAATATATATATAATTCATAAGGCAGTGGAATTTTACCTTGTTATATCAAATGTATCTCTTGATGACTAATTATTCATAGAACATAAGTGAGATGAGTGAGTTAAAAGGGAAAATGGGGAGCAAGATGAGTAAAAATATGTAAAAAAGGATGTCATTTCTTCGGTTCAACCGTAGTAGCACCATTCTAGAAGGAAATTGGGCACATGGGTTTTGTTTCTAAAACCCTCAATATGGATTTTTGTTGTTCAAAGCTCACTCAACTTGCACATGTGAACCTCTAACATGTGATCAAAGGCAATAAGTATCAGTTTTGACCAATCAACTTTAGATATGCTTTCTAAGAAATGAAAATGAATCTTGGAAAATGAAAACATGGGTTTTCTGTAGAATGAGCCCATCAAGGTGACTGAAAAAGTAGATTTTCTGAATTCATTATAGTTTGCGAGAAAATATCATTTTTCTAGAGATGAATTTTTTAGATTGCATGGGAAAATGGTTTGATCATTCAACGCCTAGTCAGCAAAGGATATCGTCAAGTATTGCAGTGGATGCAACGTATCAAGGAAATTAAAGAGTTAGAAATCAAGTTATAAAAGGACATTTAATTATCGTCCATCCTCTCTGAGTAGCAACATTTCTTTGAATTTTATATTTTTGAAATCCATTGTAAATCAACTTGCTCATCAGGTGAGGGGGAGAGGAAATATTTGGAGAATTTTGAGTTGATGTATATTGTAATGTCCATCAGTGAACACAGCTGGCGGGGTAGTGGCCACATTAGGAGGAGCGTGAGGGGAGGTGTGTTGTCCGCGCAATGTGGCTTGAGACTCCCACATCTGTCGCATCTGGGGTAAGAGAGGACAATCGTGAGTGTAGTGACCGTAATCACTGCAACACGAACAGGGCTTGTTTGTGCGAAGCGGCCTGTCCGGCCTGGGCGGGATGCCCTGAGGCTGGTTGCCAGTGTTAGGGTCCATACCGCGGTAATCGGGTCCCCTATTTCTGCGATGCAATGTTAGAGCCTCGCCGCCTTCTTTGAGAAGAAGGGGGATTAATCGCACCCTGCTGTGCAAATACTTGCCCGGGAGGGGGTTGTATGTGCTGTTGCAGGTTGTGAGGAGGCAAGGGAGGCGGAAGCGCATATGCTGGAGGAGCTGGCGCACCAGGCTGTGGATAAAAGTAAGGGTTGGGTTGGGCGACATTGAGGTAAGCAGGAGGTTGGGCAAAAGGAGGAGGCATGCCGTATCCCGGATACATGTTGCCGGGAGGGGGAAGATTGCTTGAGGTGCTGGCCCCTCCCTGAGGGAGACCATGGCTCATAGGAGGGTGAGCAGATGGGTGGGAAAGAGATCCAACAATACCGTCGGCGGAATGAGATGCCCCCGGGGCGTTAGAGCCACCGGGCCTGGGGATGTCAGGCATAACGGTATAAACATAACCCGATTGAGCGTAGATCAGGTCATATTTTAAAGCTATTTGGAGGGCGGCTTCTTCAGATTGAGGAAAGTGAGAGGCGACATCTTTGCCGATGGGAGACGGAAGGGTGCGAAGGAACCAGTCCATGTAAACCCGATCTTCAAAGGGAGGGGCTCGACATAAGCTCCGTCTTCGTCGCCATTCCTGAACATGGGCAGAAAGGCGTGTGGAAGAGGATTGCTTAAATGAAGTCAAGAGCTCCGTACCAATGTCGTATCGGAGAGGGAGCTGGAAGTACGACAAGAAGGCTTGGGCAAGAGTCTCGAACGTGGTATGGGAGGAAGTGGCCTGCTCGACATACCATTTAGAAGCTTCGCCGGTAAGCGTGCGTTGGAACAACCGAAGACGGAAGGAGTCATCGGTAATGGAGTTGGAGGAACACCACATGTGGAAAGACCGGACGTGATTGGTTGGGTCTTCGCCATTAAGGCCCTCGAACTTAGGGATATCAGAGGGCAGCTTGGTGGGCATAGTGGGCCAGGTAGCATTGTGGTGAATGGGATCATTAATCAACTGATGGAAATCGGGGAGGCTGAGGCCTGCAATGTACGGTAGCACAGGGGTGGCCGGAGTAGTGGTTGTGATGGTTCCGCTAGAAGTAGGGCCGGCATTGGGGCCGGGAGAACCGCTAGCATTAGGCCCTGATCCGGACATGGTGAAGGTAAAAGGAGTCGGAGGGGGAGAACCGGAAGGAGAAGGGGGACCCGATGAATCAGGAGAGGAGTCGGAGTGCGGACTCGAAGGTGGATTGGCTCGACGACGACGGTGCGGAGCAGGTCGATCAACCGGAAACTGAGGATGAAGGCCAAGAAGTCTCCGGGAAAGGCGCCTTTGGGGCGCAATGATGACAGGAAGAAGGAAACCGACAAGGGCAGAAAGGGACAGAATCAAGAAGGTCAAGGGCAGATAAGGTGCAGTGACGATTGATTTTAGAGTCTTTGCCAGGCGGTGTAAACCAGGCGCTTCTTCACTTAAGGTCAGTGTGTGGTGTGCGTTGATTTTAATTTTTAAACCCTTTCCGTTGTGTGAGAGCAAGAAAAAAGTGTGCTACGTAGCTGAAAATAAACCTACAGAGAACAGAAATAAAATGCTGAAATAACAGAAAAATAACGGCTACGTATGCATCTATCTAACCCAAGAAGGTGGGTCTCTCACAACTATGCTGAAAAGAAAGGGGAAAACTATGGAAACACACACAAAGGACGCTCGACAGATCCGGGGTCAAAGGGGACAGAGATCTGGAGGATAAAGCTGCAGACAAGGGGTGCAGGTCACAGCCAAGAGACAGAGGTCAAGGTGGCTGGAAAAAGGGAAATCAGCAAAAACTGGGGGGGCAAGGCGGAGGCCTTCAAAGGAGGTCCAAACAAAACGACAGGAGGTGATTTGAAAGGAAAAGAGGTTGATTTCAATGGATCTGAAAGGGAGGTAACAGATCTGGAAAAGAGGGGGCTGAAGCTCTGAAACCGACGGCTGAAACAGCTGAAACTCTTCCACAAAAAGTGGAGGGTACTAAAGCCCTAAGGGGCTGGGTTCCCACTTAGGTGAGTAAAAACAGATCAGATCTTGGTCAAGGCGGGCTGAGACAGAGGCTGGAAAACCCTGGCAGAGGCTGCAGCAGAACCCAGAAAAATTACAGAAAAAATGTTGGAAAAAAGGCAGGTCGCAGGTTCTGACCTGATCTGAGTTGAGGTCGCAGGAAACAGGCCAAAAGGTGCGTCCAGGTCGCAGGTTTTGGGCCAAAAGGTGCGACCCCCCGTTCCGGCTGTTTCGGCGGCAGATTTTCTGAAAAATTGCCGTCTCAGGTGCGGCTGGTGTCGCTTACCTGCGCAATAGGGCCAGAAACACACGGAAGTTAGAAATTTTAGGTTTTTAGGGTTTTATGTGAGAAAAATGACATGAAAAGAGAAAATTAAGCAGCTAAAAAAGAAGCCCTAGGGCCTGAAGTAGCTGGATATGCAGGAATATGAAAAACGACAGCGGTCGTAATTTAAAACCCGTGTGGAGTCGCCATTTGTTAGTATGAATTCTTCGTCGAAGCATACGAAAAAGAACCACTTTAGCTACGCATAACTAATAGCCCTAACAACAATAATGGCTGCAAAACATCTTCAGATCCGCAATTAGTAGTTAAAGTGCTGCAACAAACAGATCTATAAATGGAAAGACATTAAGCAGTAAAGTAAAGAGTTTGCTCCATGCATCCAACAGACAAGACAAGAACACGATTTTTGAATGAATTTTTATATTACAGGGCACCTGGGATGAAACAAGAAGGTGTATCCAGATCTCCTCAATGGGATGGGTTCTTTGTAGTCCTCAGCACTTCAGATCTAAGCTTTCTCTCTCTTGTAGATGTAGAAAACCCAATGTAGAAGGTAGAGCTCAATGGGAGCAACAATGGCAGAAAATGAGACCGAGTGTATAGATCCAGAGTGATCTAGCATGCAACAAAAGGTGAAGAATGATGGGGAAAACCCTCCTATTTATAACAAAATATTGGGTCATTCTAGATCTTGGTGCATGATTAAAATAATGTTAACCAAATCTAGATCCACCTCTATGGAATATTTTATTATTATTTGTTGGAGGGAAAGCGTGTTTGACTTGGGTCAAATCCCTTGATTAGTGAAAAATAAATAAATAAATGATTTATTTATCTTTTTAAGGAAGTGGTTGGGATATAATCAAATAAATAATGATTTATTCGATTAATGGTGGTTGATTTGGTCATATTTAACAAGGAATATTATTTAAATAATTATTCCTAGAAAATAATAAGATAACTATGGGTTTATCTCATTAATTTCTTTGTTTTTGGGTTAAACATGACCGGGAATAATAATTAAATTATGGTTTAATTAATTATTCCTTTTGGGGTCTCCTAATTAAC